>JARQOD010000003.1:494906495-495105199 GCA_033576555.1 Oophaga sylvatica | reverse complement strand
GGAAAAAAATACAGCGGGAGCCCACGTTTTTTTTTTAAACCAAATTTACACCTTTTAAATTTAACCCCCTAAGGGTGTAATTTCACACCTTCACTAGTAATTGTTAGGAAAAATATATCAAAATACATGAAAGCTTTTTAATGTTTTAAAACCATGTTCATTTCATGTGGGTTCTTAATTTCACAAAACCCGGGCAATTAAATTTTAGGCTATACATTTAGAAGTGTAGAACTAAAAATAATGTTATTAATAGTCACAATCACAAATATAATTTTAGTATTCTATGGGTTTATATGTATTGTTTTTCTTTTTAAAGCTGCCAGGTATTTTACGTAAGGGGGGATAATTGCCGGCTTTTCAAAGGGACCCCGGTGCGTTTAATCGCAAGTCACACGGCGTTTTTTGTTACCGATTTTTCATCGCCTTAACTTGCTTTGGCGATAGTCGACCCACAACGGGACAATCGCACATGCCGTTGCATGGACGTTTAAAAACCAAAAAAAATCTGATACGGGGAGCTGCTCCATTTTTAACATTGGTCCGACTGCAGTGCGTTTTCCGCATTGCAGTCGTCCGATTTTGTCGCCAGTGTGACTCCAGCCTTAAAACATTAGCAGATCCGAGAGCATGGGTAGGTTAGTAGACAGACATGAGAGACAAGATGTATGGTGATGGAGAACTGTGGAAAACTTTGTGGGTGACAATGATAAGTTTATGTTGTATTCTATAGCAGATGGGTAACCAATGCAATGACTGGCACAGGTTGGAAACATCAGTATAGAATCACATCAAGAAATCAGAATGGACGGCACAGCTGAAAAACTCCTGGGATAATTTCTTATCCTTGGCACTGGTTCAGGGATTTCAGGTACCGCACCAAAAAACATTTCAGCAAATCACCATATCCAAGAAATGAAATGGCTTCGGGCACTCACTGTCCCAAAAAGATCCTTTAATCAGTAAAATACAAACACAGCATGGAGGCAAAAAGTGGAGACGTACTAGATGACAGCTGCTTCGCGCACACAAGCACTTCTACAGGTCTACGGTGAGTGCTTGAAGCCACTTCATTTCTTGGATATGAACATCAGTATAGAGGCTGGACAGAAATATGACCTTGACTGCTGCATTCAGGATACACTGGAGAGGGCAGAGTTTAGAAAGCTGGAGACCGATTAGTAGAGAATTGCAATAGTCCAGTTAATAATGTTTAATGGAGCTTATACATCAATGGAGTTTAAGCTTGAATCACTGATCAGTCATACTGGGGAAACTTGGCAAAAAATTTGGCTATGTTCACACGTTGTGTTTTTGCTATATTTTTTATGCAAATTTGAAGCTGCATTTTACAGTAGCTGCAAAAGCTATGAGATTTCAGAAATCTCATTCTAGCACATTGTTTTTTCATTTTCCTGACTGATTTGGAAAACTGCTGTGTTTTTGCAAACTGCAGCTTGTCACTTCTTTCAGCATTTTTTCACGCATAGGAAGCAGTGGGTAAGTGCAAAAATGTAGCAAAAACGCACCAAACAATGCACGTATCAGGGAGGTTTTCTGCGTTTTTGGAGCAAAAACCTTAAGGAAGTTGCATCATGATTTTTGGGGGGCAAAAAACTTTATCAGCATGCTCAAGAGACAACAGAAGCACTGCGAAAAACGCAGGCAAAATGCAGCAAATACGCAGCAAAAACTCAGCAAAACCTCAGCCTAAGGCCGGGGTCACACCTGCGAGTGTGATGCGAGAAACTCGTGCGAGTCTCTCGCATCCATACCGGGCACTACCGCCGACACTCGGACCTAAGTATGCGGCTGCATAGAAATAGATGCAGCCACACACTCCGGTCCCAAGTGCCGGCGGCAGTGCCGGGTATTGATTTGAGAGACTCGCATTACACTCACAAGCGTGACCCGGCCTAAGGCTGGAGTCACACTTAATGTATGGAAAAAAGGTCCGAGTCTCTCTGCCGAGAGTTGCAGGAGTGTAATGCAAGTGTCATGCGAGTACAATCCGCTTTTTGAGACCTAGCATCTGATTGACAGCCGAATGCAGTTCGATTGCTATCCGATTGCAATGCTATTTTAACATGAGCTTTTACATACAGCAATTCTCTATGTCACTTACACATCGTTTTCAAAAGAAATATTCTTTAAAACACACACATATACATATATATATATATATAATATATATATACTGTATATATATATATATATATATATATATATACATTGGGTACGGAAGGTTCTCAGATCCCTTTAAATTTTTCACTCTTTGTTTCATTGCAGCCATTTGCTAAATTCAAAAAAGTTCATTTTTTCCTCATTAACCTACACGCTGCACCTCATCTTGACTAAAAAAAACAGAAATGTAGAAATTTTTGCAACTTTAATAAAAAAGAAAAACTGAAATATCTCATGGTCATAAGTATTCAGACCCTTTGCTCAGACACTCATATTTAAGTCACATGCTGTCCATTTCCTTGTGATCCTCCTTGAGATGGTTCTACTCCTTAATAGGAGTCCAGCCGTGTTTAATTAAACTGATAGGACTTGATTTGTGAAGGCACACACCTGTCTATATAAGACCTCACAGCTCACAGTGCATGTCAGACCAAATGAGAATCATGAGGTCAAAGAAACTGGCCAAGGAGCTCAGAGAATTGTGGCAAGGCACAGATCTGGCCAATGTTACAAAAGAATTTCTGCAGTACTCAAGGTTCCTAAGAGCACAGTGGCCTCCATAATTCTTAAATGAAAGAAGTTTGGGACAACCAGAAGTCTTCCTAGACCTGGCCGTCCAGCCAAACTGAGCAATCGTGGGAGAAGAGCCTTGGTGAGAGAGGTAAAGAAGAACCCCAAGATCACTGTGGCTGAGCTCCACAGATGCAGTAGGGAGATGGGAGAAAGTTCCACTAAGTCAACTATCACTGCAGTCCTCCACCCGTCGGGCCTTTATGGCAGAGTGGCCCGACAGAAGCCTCGGGACGGTCCTACACTGTCTAATATTAAAAACCTTACCATGTGTCAGAGTTGACCTCAGTGTGTGAATAAGGGCAGACTATTCCCTGACTGTTGGCACCACAAGAGTGAGAAAGTTCTGCTCGCGGTGCCATCTGACAGGTCCTTCGATTTCACGGTCAATGAACTCACTTCCCCTATATGAGGTTGGCGCGAGCGCCTTGGGAAATTTTAGATAAACTTTGCCACGGTGCTCGGGCCGACGTCACAATGTCACATTTTTTGGGGAGTCCCCCATTTTAATAGCCAGTAAAGGCTAAGTATACAGTTGTGAGCTGATATTAATAGCCTGGGAAGCTCCATGGGTATTACCCCCTTCCCAGGCTATAAATATCTGCCCACAGCCATTGGCTTTCCTTCTGCTGGTTACGAAAATTGCGTGGGAGCTCACGTCATTTTTTTCTGAAAAATAATCTCTTTCTGGGGTGGCTGAGAGCTGATGTCAGTGACAATTAGTACAGTGTGTGTGCAAATTAATGGACATGTATTTAAATAATAAAACATTATTTATGGGAAAAAATGGTGTGGGGTCCCCCTATAATTAACCCTTTTACTCCCTGAGCTTTTTTCGATTTTTTGTTTTCGTTTTTCGCTCTCCTTCTTTCCAGAGCCATAACTTTTTTATTTTTCCGTCAATATGGCCATGTTAGGGCTTATTTTTTACGGGCCGAGTTGTAATTTTGAACGACAACATTGGTTTTACCATGTCATGTACTCGAAAATGGGAAAAAAATTCCAAGTGCGGTGAAATTGCAAAAAAAGTGCAATCCCACACTGGTTTTTTGCTTGGCTTTTTTGCTAGGTTCACCAAATGCTAAAACTGACCTGCCAATATGAATCTCCAGGTCAATACGAGTTCATAGACAAAAAACATGTCTAGGTCCTCTTTTATCTAAGTGGTTAAAAAAATTCCAAAGTTTGCTAAAAAAAAAAATTTGCGCCATTTTCCGAGACCCGTAACGTCTCCATTTTTCGTGATCTGGGGTCGGGTGAGGGCTTATTTCTTGCACACTGAGCTGACGTTTTTAATGATACCACTTTTGTGCAAATACGTTCTTTTGATCGCCTGTAATTGCATTTTAATGCAATGTTGCGGCGACCAAAAAAAATGTAATTCTGGCGTTTTGAATTTATTTCTCGCTATGCAGTGTAGCAATCGGATTAATCTTTTTTTTATTGATAGATCGGGCGATTCTGAACGTGGCGATACCTAATATGTGTAGGTTTGATTTTTCTTTTATTGTTTTTTTGATTGGGGCAAAAGGGGGGTGATTTGAACTTTTAGGTTTTTTTATTTTTTTAAATTTTTGAACACTTTTATTTTTACTTTTGTCATGCTTCAATAGCCTCCATGGAAGGCTAGAAGCATGCCACACTTGATCGGCTTTGCTACATATGGGCGATGAGCAGATCGCCCATATGTAGCAGATTTACTGCATTGCTAGGAACACTGATCACCAGGCGTCACTCACAGCAATGTGCCTGCAACAACCATAAGAGACCTCTGGTTGTCAATGCAGCGTGTCGCCGACACCCGATCACGTGATGGGGTCGGCGATGCGCTCTAGTTAAATGCCCGTTGTCAGCGGGTTTTAACTAGTTAATAGGTGCGAGTGGATCGCGATTCCGCTCGCGCCTATTGCGGGCACATGTCAGCTGACATGTTGCGGCTTTGAGGTGGGTTCACCGCCGGAGCCCACCTCAAAGCAGGGTATCCTTACCGATGACGTACTATCCCGTCATCCGTAAGGAAGGGGTTAATAGCCAGCAATGGCTATGCGGACAGCTGCTGGCTAATATTAATAGCGTAGGAAGGGGCCCCCCCTGGCTAAAAACATCAGCTCTCAGCTGCCCCAGAAAAGGCGCTTCTCTAAGATGCGCCAATTCTCTCGCTCTTCCCATTTGCCCTGTAGTGGCAAGTGGGGTAATAGTTGGGGGGTTGATTTCACCTTTGTGACATCAAGCCCCGAGGTTAGTAATGGAGAGGTGTCAATAAGATGCCCCTATTACTAATCCCATAGTCAAATTGTAAAAAAAACAAAGACACTCTGAAAAAATTTCTTTTATTGGAATAAAGACATAGACTCCTTTAATATTCTAAATTAAACCATACTTATGACCTCATCTAATTCCCCAATTCCCTCAATCTCCTATAATAAAAGTAAAAAAACAGTCCTCAGAGTTGGGGAACATTGCCTGAGCAGAAGGAATCAATTGTTTTTCCAGGATAACCTTGTATGCTGCATGATTCATACGTCCTTCACAAAGATTAACCTGCCCAATTCCAGCCTTGCTGAAGCATTCCCAGATCATCACCGAATTTCACAGTTGGTGCAAGACACTGTGGCTTGTACACCTCTCCAGGTCTACGTCTAACCACTAGACAACCAGGTGTTGGGCAAAGCTGAAAATTAGACTCATCAGAGAAGATTACCTTACTCCAGTCCTCTATGGTCCAATCCTTATGGTCTTTGGCAAACTTCAGCCTGGCTCGCCTTTGCTTCTCATTGATGAAAGGCTTTTTTCTAGCTTTACATGACTTGAGCCCTGCCTCTAGGAGCCTGTTACAAACTGTTCTTGCCGTTCACTTCACCCCAGCTGCCATTTGCCATTCCTTTTGTAGGTCACTTGATGTCATCCTGCGGTTGCTGAGTGACATTCGAATAAGATGACAGTCATCCTGGTCAGTGGAGAGTCGTTTTTGCCTTCTGCCTGTCTGTAGCTTTGTTGTCCCCAATGTCTGCTGCTTGACCTCGTTGTAATGGACTGCTTTATTAGAAATTTTAATGATGGAGGCAACATGACACTCACTGTATCCCTCTGCCAGTAAAGCCAGAATTGAGCCCTTCTTTTCCTCACTCAAGACTTTTCTTTTCAACTCCTTTGGAATGGCTAAAAGTTATTTTTTCATTCCTATTAGTTTTGGGATATTACTAGCACTTGTTTGCCATCCAGCTTGTTCTATTGCAAGAGGATTGTGAACACCACAGCAGTGTTTTTTATACTTTCCTTCGTTAAATAAAATTTGGTTCAGGTGATGACCTAATCAGAAGCACATTAAGTAGAATGAGGTGTACTCTGGTTGGAATTCAACTGACACTGGGATGGAACAGCTGTCAGACAAGTAGAGAGGCTGATTTTTGTAAAACTGTGCAGTGGGCTCTTATTTTTTGCCAGAGCTGTATATGTATTCTATGTGTATATATCTAGTCTTTTCTAACCTGTCAGTGTCATTTTACTGTACACCGCACATGAATTGCTGGCTTAAAAATCGGGCAGCACTCGCATGGTGTGAGTGCTGTGCGATTTTTTTCTTGCATCCATTGACTTGAATTGGCGAGTCTTATCTGAGATACGCGGCAAATCACAGCATGCTGTGATTTTTTTCAGTCCGATTTCAGCTGAGAAAAAAATCGCAGAGGAGATGTAACCTATTGAATCACATTGGTCCGAGTGCAATCCGATTTTTTATCGGATTGCACTTATCCATTTTTCTCGCAAATGAGTATGGGCCCTAAGAGACAGACAGGGACTGAAATTCATCCCTAGCATTTGAAAGCACAAAGGCCCATGCTGTCTCCTTCCCCAGATTGGGGTCTCTATTACTAATATTACTTTGCCTGGAGGAAATCAAGATTTGCTGTAAGACCTATATTTTCAATAATATCGCCATATTACTAATTAACTAATAATAATAATATTGAAATTTAACAGATAAATGCCACCAAGCCATAACTAAATATTACCTGCATATGCACTAGAAATAATGAAACTTTATTGATAATCAAAACCACTGTGTTAAGACTGATATTTCCACCATACATATTATTAGCACTGATATTACCACCATACAGTGACAATATAATGGTAAGGTCAGCTTTACACCAGTGCTCTGCCGACCATATATGTGTATACCGCACAGGTTCTCACCAGTGATGTGCTCGCTGATTGTTGTAATTAATTTTAACTTTTCTTTTCCTTTCATCTCAGAATGCTAATACCAATTGTTCCATACATAACACATCGCTGCACAGCAATTGTCGCCTTGTTTTTTGTGCCCCACACAATAACAGTGCCCACTCTGTCCCCCCAGTGTCAGGGAGATTTAATTTGTCATGACTTTATTAATTCCACAAATCCCTGATATCATGAGTACCACCAGCTGTGATCTTTGGAGCAAACCGCTCTCTGCTGCCCCCTATCATCGGGACAATTACACGATTGGCCAATGTTCAACAGAGAAAGTCGCAGCCTGTTCACACCACTAGGCCGGCTATCGGAAAATTAACAGTGATTGTATGGCATATGCACCTGCGGATTCCAACACATGGAATATGTGTACTCATCCCAGTACGGTTACCGCTTACTCTCCAATTACCCAGACTACTTGCCACCACCACTAATCTGTTTCGGTCGATTAGACACCGTACAATAGCTTATGCCTTCGAGGCGTAGTTTACAGAACAGAAGGAACAGAACTATTACATTTTATATTTAATCCAAAGGGAGGCAGTGTTTATGAAAATATACAAAAGATTTTACAAGGGGGACAAAACAATACAGCATAAACAGTTACATAAAATAAAAGGGATTAACAGGAGAACTTACTACACCGATCACAGAGACGATTCAGTTTAGCCGAAGGAGAGCACTTCGATTTGGCCGTCGATAAACGGGTCCCTGCATATACGATATGTAACTCTCTGCAAGAACACTGATGATAATTGGGATTGATCATTTATTAGACCCTGAGTCCCACCCACATACCCCTCTGTGATGACCTCACAAGGGCCCGGTTGTGGTTTGTCTCATCCCTTCATGATTTTAGGAAATCCCAATTTATTCAATAACGTCTCATAGTGCGATCACAGAAGTTTGAGACTGATGTCATTATTATATCTACGCTTAAACACAAAACATGGCCTAGCTCCTGGTGGCTATATGGCCCCTATGGATTTGGGAACATTTGGTGGTGGTTATAATTAAGAGAAAATATGTGTATTTTTGGCCTAGTTATCCCGGTGCTGAAAATGTACGTCTCATTTATATTGGATGGATAGACAACCCATATTCGATATTTTCTCCCGGAGACATACTGTCTGCTGATATACAGTGGGTACGGAAAATATTCAGACCCCTTTAAATTTTTCACTCGTTGTTTCATTGCAGCCATTTGGTAAATTCAAAAAAGTTCATTTTTTTCTCATTAATGTACACTGCACCTCATCTTGACTGAAAAAAAACAGAAATGTAGAAATTTTTGCAAATTTATTAAAAAAGAAAACCTGAAATATCACATGGTCATAACTATTCAGACCCTTTGCTCAGACACTCATATTTAAGACCTCTTTCACACTTCAGTCGTGCGACGTCAGTCAAAATCCGTCAAAATGTGAAAAAAACGGATCCGCCATTTTTTTTGGCGGATCCGTTTTTTTCCCATAGACTTGCATTAGTGACGGATTTTGACGGATGGTCGTCCGTTAGGTCCGTTTTTGGACGGATCCGCCAAAAAATTGGCGTCCGTCATTTTAAAAAAACGTCCAATGCAACGTTTTTTTTGACCGCCAAAATGGCGGACAACGGCGGATCCGCCGCATCCGCCATTTTGTATAATGGCCACCTATGGGCGGCGGATCCGCCAGCATCCATTTTTGACGGAATCCGCCGGCGGATCCGTCGCCTCTATTGAAAACCATAGTACAATGCAGAAAACAGTGTCCGGGGTGTCTCTCTCTCTCTCTCTCTCTCTCTCTCTCTCTCTCTCTCTCTCTCTCTCTCTCTCTCTCTCTCTCTCTCTCTCTCTCTCTCTCTCTCTCTCTCTCTCTCTCTCTCTTCTCTCTCTCTCTCTCTCTCTCTCTCTCTCTCTCTCTCTCTCTCTCTCTCTCTCTCTCTCTCGTCCGGATTTACATTTCCATAACGAAATTTTCACCATTTCCGGGTGAAATCTTCTTGGCGGATCCGTCAGAAAACTGACCAGTTTTGCATCCGTTTTTTTACTTTTCTGACGGATCCGCCATTTTCACGGATGGGCGGACGTCACACAACGGAAGTGTGAAAGAGGCCTAAGTCACATGCTGTCCATTTCCTTGAGGGAGTGGACAGGAGGAGGTTTGGGCCACCAGCCTTTCTGTTCTCCTGTTATTCTCTCCAAGGAGGCCCGGGTCAGAAATGCTAGTGTATCCTCACGTAAGACAGACAGTTATAACAGAAAACAACAAACATACAAACACTCACCAAAGATAGAAAGGTATATAGGGAAGGATAGGAATTTACCAACCAAATGGGAATAGGACAATGAGGAAAGCATACACCCAAAAACAGCACGCAACAATCTCCAGTAGCAACAACGATCTCCAATTCCGTACAGCGTCTCCACGGAGCTTGGAAGCAAAGATTTCACTGGTAAAGTAGAGAGGTATTATAAGGAGAGGTAATGACCAGATCAGAAGGAGTTGAAATGGAGCTGCAAGTTTCTGACCAGCATAGAAAGGGTTGTTAGCCTCTTCAGCACCAGTTGAAACCATATCCATTTAATATGGGACACAAGCACTCAGGCTAAAAGGAAGATCTGCGATTCACAATACGTAGTGATCTTCTAACCCCAGATCTCCCAGGAGGATGTGACACACTTGTGACAGATGTGCCCACATCTCCCTATACGCAGTATGATATCGCCAACAGTCCCTATATACAGTCTAACAGTCTCCACAGCTCCCTTTATATGCTATGATATCGCCACATCTCTCTACACACAATATTCTGTCCCCACATCTTCATATAAACAGTATGATGTCCTACACAGTCCCCTGTATATAGTATCATGGTCTCCCACAGCTCCCTATGCAGTCATGTTCGAAAGTGTTGGCACCCTTGATATTGTTCCAGGAAATGAAGTATTTCTCCTAGAAAATTATTGCATTTACACGTCTTGCTATACACATTTTTATTTTATTGTATTGGAACCACACACACACACAAAAAAATGGCAAATTGAACATAATTTCACACAAAACTCCAAAAATGGTCCAGACAAAATTGTTGGCATCTCTTCAAAATTGTGTCTAAGCAACATTTTTTCAAGCAGGTGGTATTCGTTCAAACTCCGATGTGGCAAGTAACAGGTGTGTACAATATGAAAATCACACCTGAAAACAGATAAAAAGGGAGAAGTTGACTCAATCTTTGCATTGTGTGTCTGTGTGTGCCACACTAAGCATGGAGAACAGAAAGAGAAAAAGACTTGAGGACTTGAGAACCAAAATTGTTGAACAATATCAACAATCTCAAGGCTACAAGTAGTCCATCTCAAGAGATCTTGAAGTTTTTTTGTCCACGGTGAGCAATATAATCAAGACGTTTACAACCTATGGCACTGTAGCTAATCTCCCAGGACATGGTTGGCAGAGAAAATTTGATGAAAGATTTCAATGTAGGATAGTCCGGATAGTTGATAAGCATCCCCAATTAAGTTCCAAAGAAATGCAAGCTGTCCTGCAGGCTCAGAGTGCATCAGTGTCAGCGCAAACTATCCATCAACATGTGAATGAAATGTAACGCAATGGCAGGAGACCCAGGAGGACCCCACTGCAGACACAGAGACATAAAAAAGCTAGACTGCGGTTTGCCATAATGTACGTGAGTAAATTAAAATCCTTCTGGGAATTCGTCTGGTGGACAAATGAAACCAAGATAGAATTTTTTGGTAAAGCACATCATTCTATTGTTTATGCACATCATTCTACTGAATGAACCCTACAAAGAAAAGAACACAGTACTTACAGTCAGATTTGGTAGAAGTTCAAAGATGTTTTGGGGTTGTTTTACTGCCTTTGTCACTGGGTGTCTTGACTGTGTGCAAGGCATCATGAAATCTGAAGATTATGAAAGGATTTTGGGTCACAATGTAGTGCTCAGCGTCAAAAAGCTGGATTTTCATGTATGGAAATTTTCAACTCCCAGATTCAACTTGAAAAGAATGATACTGCTACTAAATGGTTTCACTGGAAAGCTTTCCTTTCTTCCCCTTTTACAGAATTATTTTGAAATAGCACATGCACTGTCCATTGTATTTTTCTTAGGTCTGTCTCCTCTTTTTACACAATTTACTTTTAATTATCCTCTTACATGATCCATACCATTCATTCTACGGTGTTGCTGGGTCCTCAAGTTGAAATCCTTCAACTAGGACTCTCCATTCCCTTAACTACCTTGTTCCGTGTTCTTTACCCACTTCTCCCCCTCCATGGTCATCTCCCTCGTACATTTCTATTGCCAATCATTCAGTTACATTTTGAATCTTTTCATTTTACTCATTGATGTACCTATTGTTAATTTCATTGGACATGATGTATAGTTTCATATTGTTTGATATTTCTTTCTTTAAAATTTCAATAAAATTTTAACATGAAAAAAAAAGCTTGGTTTATGTCCTAGGTGATGGGTCTTCCAGCAGGAGAATGACCCTAAACATACTACAAGAAGCACCCATATATGGATGGAAACAAAGCACTGGAGAGTTCTGAAGTGGCCAGCAATGAGTTTGGATCGACATCCCATTGAATACCTGTGGAGAGATTTTAAAATTGCTGTTGGGAGAAGGCGCCCTTCAAATATGAGAGACCTGGAGCAGTTTGCAAAAGAAGAGTGATCCAAAATTCCAATTGATCGTTATAGGACGCGATTCATTGCAGTTATTTTTCCAAAGAGTGTGCAATCAAATATTAAGTTGAGGGTGCCAACAATTTTGACCAGCCCATTGTTGGGATTTTGTGTTAAATTATGTCCTGTATGCCTTTTTTTATGTTTTTGTGTTGTCCCAATGCACACGAAAGAAATAGACATATGTATAACAAAACATGTAATTTTTGAGGAGAAATACTTCATTTTCTGGAACAATTTCAAGGGTGCCAACACTTTTGGCCATGACCCTATACACTATGATGGTCCCATATCTCCTAATACATAGTATCATGATCTCTACCACCCCTATATACAGTACTGTGCCCCAAAGCTCCTATATACAGTATAATATTCCCCAAAGCCCCCTTTATAAAGTTTATGTTCCTTAAAGCCTCATGTATACAGTATAATATCTCCAAGGCTCCCTATATACAGTATAATGGACCACATAGCCCCTATATATAGTAGGATACCCCCACCATTCAACTCATATGCCCAATAGTGTAAGAAAAGGAATAGAAACCTTATATTCAGTCATTCCTGGTGTACTGCAGCCACTGTCTTCTTTTCTAGCTTGTCTCACAGTGGGTGGGTGTTCGGCACAATGCAGTGATGTCATCACGCCTCCTGACATCCACTGTATGGTGCCATCCCCTAGCAGGCCACAGCCTGGAAGTAGCCTACTTCCTGCTGGAATAAGTGACGGAGCAGGGTGCCGATGGCTCTGTACTCCACTCAGTGCTCCACCATGCTTCCTGAGGAGGCCAATACTGTTAACAATGGGCCCTGGTTCCTGTCTTCCTAAATGTCACACCGCATTTCTGATACCTGCACTTAATGATACAGCTTTATAAAATTCAAGTTAATGACAGTACAGTGATAGGGGTGAGTGCAAGTAAAGCAATGAGCAGGTTCACCTCTAAAGCCTATAAGTGCTGTAAAGGAGATAAGCATTGTTGAACAGCTAATATATTTTTTCGTTTTTTCAAGAAAATTGTATCCAACCGCCCATGCCTGATATGGGATGGTGCCCCAAGTTGCCTAACTTTCCTTTGTATTAATTGAAACCACTACACAACTGGTCTATTAAAGGAGCCTAAAGGCTTTTTGTGTTGAACTTATGTTTTAATTTTTTCCCTCCAAAGCTTATTATGATCTCCATTGTGTATAATGACAATAAAAATAACAGTATGTTGTAACATAAAAAACTTTAATTGCATAAAATTCTATTCATTTAGGTAATAATAAATGAGCAGGCTGCCTTCATATTTGCATCATGGAAGCCACAAACAGGTTGCAAACACTCATGCTTGTTTTGGTGGTGAAATATTTTATCTCCACTAGCCATTAAAACAAACAAAAAGAATACCGCAAAAGGCTATAACCTGTTTTAAAGGAATAGTAATTGCTACTGATGCCAATAAATCTGCAGACTAATGCAAGCTCATTTAAAGTCTGTCTTTTTATTAGCATCAGGAGTAATTGGTATATCTTTTAGACAGACGCCTTTAGGCTTAAAATTAATGTTCATTTAATGAAATAAACTCACAGTCTTAATGCACAGAACATAATAGAAATGTATTTCTAGATTATTAAACTTTATAAAGCAATTTCAGTTTTAACCTCAATTTTCATCATTGGTACACTGAATTGGCTTTAATAGACTATTCTTTATATGAAATGTGACTCCTTTTTTTACAGTGTTATCTTGTTTTTTTCTTTACCTTGGGAGATGTTTCACCTGTGTTTATTGTCTTCCTCTTCTGAGCAATCAACTTTTGAGTGGGAGAAGGTAAATGACAACTCTGATAAGCAGATATTTGGCTTGGTAAAAACATCCCTCTTTAGTGTCAGTAAGACGGTTTTCTGTGACAGATAGGCCAATCCAATGGACATTCACATCCATGTAGAGATCAAACATGAATCTCCTGACCCCAAAATCAACAGCCTTCTAGACATTTATGAGGCTGTTGAATTTGGTGAGAGAGATCTGCAGTTGGTCTGCACAACACAGTTTGTACTTGTACCATAAATGCCAGACATGAGAAACTCATCTAAGGCATCATTGGTGTCCTGGAGACTGTATGGACCATATCACAATCTATTTTCTACGCACTGCAGTGGGTAGCGCCATATGGCCCTTCCCTCCTCTTTTCTTATTTCCTCCATCTCACGCCTACATTTTTGTTCTCATGTTAATCAGCCTATTATTCCTGGAACCTTTATGTTTATAAATTCTGTGACTGCTAATTCTTCAGGTTTATTGCTAGAGTAATGGAAGCTAATAGTTGTGCAAGGATGGTGGACTATTCTGTCCTGTTCCTACCCTGAAGACACCTATCCAGTTGGGTGAATTGCATTATATTGTGATATAGTCATGTACAGTGTGACTATAGGATGTACTAGTATAGGCATAGTGTATATGTAAGGAGGCCAGGTTGGTAGTTGTGGCAACTGTCTGTTCTGTTCCTTCACCCTGGCGCCCCACAGATGTAATATAATGTCTTTCCCGCTGCATGTGCAAAGTGCGCAGCAGAACACTCACATTCACTGCCAGAGTCCCCTCGGCTGCGGACACACTAATTCTGAATCCATGAACTTTACAAACCACTTCAGAATCAATGTCTTTTTCCAATGGTTTAACTTTACTGAGCAAAGGTATCCATCAGACATGCAGCACAATCTACACACAGTGGCATTTCCTCAGCTTTCCCTGTTTCTCTTGCAGTCCCTTTCTCCTTACATCAATCCCTGCCTTGTTTCAGGACAATCTCTGTCCCACTCCTGGACAATCCTTGTCCTGCTTCTAGACAATCCCTGTCCCGTCTGTGCTCCAGGCCCACCAGCTTCCTACCATTCCCTGGTCCGGCTTCAATAGGACAAGGTGCCAGGTTCGCCATCTCAGCTTCACCTGCCTCGGGCGTACAGTCATGGACAAAAGTTTTGAGAATGACACAAATATTAATTTTTACAAAGTCTACTGCTTCACTTTTTCTAATGGCAATTTGCATATACTCCAGAATGTTATAAAGAGTGATCAGCTTAACAGCAATTACTTGCAAAGTCAATATTTGGCTAGAAAATGAACTTTATCCCCCAAAACACATTTCAACATCATTGCAGCCCTGCCTTAAAAGGACCAGCTAACCTCTTTTCAGTGATTGCTCGATTAACACAGGTGTGAGTGTTGATGAGGACATGGCTGGAGATCAATCTGTCATGATTAAGTAAGAATGACACCACTGGACACTTTAAAAGGAGGCTGGTGCTTGGCATCATTGTTTCTTTCTGTTAACCATGGTTATCTCTAAAGAAACACGTGCAGTCATCATTGCAATGCACAAAAATGGCCTAACAGGGAAGAGTATCGCAGCTAGAAAGATTGCACCTCAGTCAACAATCTATCGTATCATCAAGAACTTCAAGGAGAGAGGTTCCATTGTTGCCAAAAAGGCTCCAGGGCGCCCAAGAAAGACCAGCAAGCGCCAGGACCGTCTCTTAAGAGTGTTTCAGCTGCGGGATCGGGCTACCAGCAGTGCAGAGTTTGCTCAGGAATGGCAGCAGGCAGGTGTGAGTGCATCTGCACGCACTGTGAGGCAGAGACTCTTGGAGCAAGGCCTGGTCTCAAGGAGGGCAGCAAAGAAGCCACTTCTCTCCAGAAAAAAACATCATGGACAGACTGATATTCTGCAAAAGGTACAGGCAGTGGACTGCTGAGGACTGGGGTAAAGTTATTTTCTCTGATGAATCCCCTTTTCGATTGTTTGGGACATCAGGAAAACGCCTCATTAGGAGAAGACAAGGTGAGCGCTACCACAAGTCTTGTCTCATGCCAACTGTTAAGCATCCTGAAACCATTCATGTGTGGGGTTGCTTCTCAGCCAAGGGAATCGGCTCTCTCACATTCTTGCCTAAAAACACAGCCATGAATAAAGAATGGTACCAGAATGTCCTCCAAGAGCAACTTCTCTCAACCCTCCAAGAGCAGTTTGGCGATCAACAATGCCTTTTCCAGCATGATGGAGCACCTTGCCATAAAGCAAAGGTGATAACTAAATGGCTCAGGGAACAAAACATAGAGATTTTGGGTCCATGGCCTGGAAACTCCCCAGATCTTAATCCCATTGAGAACTTGTGGTCAATCATCAAGAGACGGGTGGACAAACAAAAACCTAAAAATTCTGACAAAATGAAAGCATTGATTGTGCAAGGATGGACTGCTATCAGTCAGGATTTGGTCCAGAAGTTGATTGAGAGCATGCCAGGGAGAATTGCAGAGGTCCTGAAGAAGAAGGGTCAACACTGCAAATATTGACTTGCTGCAAAAACTCATTCTAACTGTCAATATAAGCTTTTGTTACTCATATGTTTGCAATTATATTTCTGTCTGTGATAAAAACATCTGTCAAACACACATAAAAACCAGAGGGCAGCAGATCATGTGAAAATATAATATTTGTGTCATTCTCAAAACTTTTGGCCATGACTGTAGACCCCGGTTCTTATTCAGGTTGGTCTCTGTTCTAGCTGGTGACTGCCCACACGTTCCTCAGGCTGGGGCCCCTTCCTGCCGTAGCAGCTTTATCCCCACAGCTGGCAGACTGTCCTTTCTCACTGTTCACTGTTGCATCTTCAAGAATAAAAGGTAGCACACTGTAGCGCTATAACTTGCGGACACAAAAATATGAAAAATATGAAAAATAAATTGCATCACTGCCTTAGAAATAGGAAAAATTGAGAAGTCTTAGCGCATAAAAAGGTCAATTTATGTGTACCTGATAGCCACGTTAAGGCTCTTCTCGTATACCAGGTCCTAACTATGCCAATCCTCACTTAGAAAAGTCTGTCTGGATGGGAACATATGAATCCTCTCTCCAGACTAAAATCTACATCTCTGTGGAGGGGTAATGAACCTGTTATAATTAAAACGCCTGTGACCACCAGGTGGAGTGCTCAGGCAGAAGGTAAATGAATACATATCAAAAACTGACTGGCACATCCAAACATAGATCCAATGTGAACAGGTGCTAAAACCTAGAGTCACCAACTCATACACACTCAAGAATAAAAGGTAGCACACTGTAGCACTATAACTTGCGGACACAAAATTATGAAAAATATGAAAAAATATGAAAAATAAATTGCATCACTGCCTTAGAAATATGAAAAATTGAGAAGTCTTAGCGCATAAAAAGGCCAATTTATGTGTACCTGATAGCCACGTTAAGGCTCTTCTCGTATACCAGGTCCTAACTATGCCAATCCTCACTTAGAAAAGTCTGTCTGTATGGGAACATATGAATATGCAGACAGACTTTTCTAAGTGAGGATTGGCATAGTTAGGACCTGGTATACGAGAAGAGCCTTAACATGGCTATCAGGTACACATAAATTGGCCTTTTTATGCGCTAAGACGTCTCAATTTTTCATATTTCTAAGGCAGTGATGCAATTTATTTTTCATATTTTTTCATATTTTTGTGTCCGCAAGTTATAGCGCTACAGTGTGCTACCTTTTATTCTTGAGTGTGTATGAGTTGGTGACTCTAGGTTTTAGCACCTGTTCAAATTGGATCTATGTTTGGATGTGCCGGTCAGTTTTTGATATATATACACTGTTGCATCCTGACTGCACTGAACCCTATGCAGGAAGTGCCCTCCTATATCCCACTGCTCTGTGTTGCCCTGCTCTGTAGCCCCTCCCAACAGGAAAACTCCTTATGCTAACTAAACCTAAGCTAATAATCCTATTCCCTATCTCTAATGTGCCCCACTAATCTAACCCCACTATTATCCTATACTAACCTCTATACTATCCCTACTTCTACACATATTAAATACATAACAATACAGTACATAAACTATACAGCACATTACACTAACATTACCAAATGGCAGGGTGCCCCATGTAAGACAGGTATACAGTATCCACAGGGGGATGACACCTGACAGACCCTGTCACCTCCTTACATATAAGATAGGTAATATATGATGTAGATAGTTGACTGTAGAATAGGTGGTGACAATAGGGTAAGTTAGGAATGCTCAGAGCAGTGACGTATGCCTTGATGCTGAAAAGTCCAAAAGAAGAGGAAACGGTCCAGCTCCATGATCTCAAAAATTGCTTTATTCCAGAGTGAATGAGTAAAAAACTTCAGTGTGATCTTAAATATAATGATATATACACATAACACATCTTCATGTTTCAGGTGAGTACACCCTTATTCATGATGTGAATTGCATAGGAAAGAAGTCTGTTAAATAGCTGTAATTTCCGGACTACACATGTTGTGCCCAATTCGGACAATTAATCACCCAATGCTGCAAGTAATTCTGATATGTAGAAGATACAAGTGCATACAACCTGATCTCTTAAACCACATAATGTCCAGCTCCATGATCTCAAAAATTGCTTTATTCCAGAGTGAATGAGTAAAAAACTTCAGTGTGATCTTAAATATAATGATATATACACATAACACATCTTCATGTTTCAGGTGAGTACACCTCTTCTCATATACAGCACCATGGAATCAATGGTGCTATATACCGTAAATAAATAATAATAATAAATATATACAATGTACAATACAAAAAGTAATCCCATTATATTCAGGTGACATGAACAAACTCCAACTTCTCTACAATCCAGCAGTGGGATGTGCACCGAGCACAGCAAAACTGTAAAGGGGAAACAATATCTTCTTGGCCATCCATGGCAATCAACATGAGGGAACTCTCTGGGTCTCCGATCCGCTCGAGCTCTGGGCCAACTTAGATATGTGCTACCGCACAACTGGGCCTGCTCGACGACATGCCAGGTGTAAAAAGATCAATTACTATGAATGTAATACATGTTTGCAGTTTATTCATGTCAGTAGCCCTGGAGTAAACTACTGAAGAAGGATATTGAAAGTTGAAACTGGAAAATGCTTCATACTGTAAAGGAAACATCCATAAGGCTACTTTCACACATCAGGCTTTTTGAATCAGGCGCGGTCCGGCGTCGCGCCGGAGCGCCGGATGTGGCAATGAAATAAAAAACCTGATACGCCGGATCCGTTTTTCTGCCTGATCCGTTTAGCGGATCAGGCAGAAAACCTGATCCGGCCCATCAGTTTCATCCGTTTTTTGACGGATTACGACGGATCCGGTTTTCAATCACGCCCCTTTCATTTCAAAATCTGATTGGCTATTGTAAATCCTATATATACAGTGTTCCTACAGACCATCTTTGACAGGTTGTAGAGGAGCATTTTTGAGAGAAGAGCAAGTGACTGATGAAGATGGAGGCGATTATTGGTAATATTTTCCGTAATCTCGTGGATTTCACAGCGGAGGCGAATCGCTTGCGTTTTATCGTTATGGAGAAGGAGAGATGGATCGAGCAGCGCCTAAAGAGTCAGCGACAGCGCCGCCGTCGTATGTGGATCCAACCCCATCACGGCACAGCGACTAACCCGTGGAGTCTATTCAACACTCAATATGGAGTTAAGAGAGAATCCATATAAATTTTTTTCTTATCTTCGTATGAAGAAGGCAACATGTTGGTGGAGAGGATTGAAGACAAGATCAGGAGATGTGACACGTACTGCCGGTATTCGATTTCTCCGTCGGAGCGTCTCATGGTGACAATAAGGTAAGCTATTATTTTTGAATGTGCTTGCTTGCACACAGTTGTATTGTTGTTTTTTATTCTAGGACTAAAAGGCAACAGAAGGATTACTACCGGTGCAATAAAAAATGGTCAAAAACTTGTGTGTGCTTATGTCATTCAATTGCATATTTATGTGTATCTTTGTGGGTAATGTTTAATACAATGTGGTTATTGTTATATTATTTTTTTGCTAACTTTTATGCTATGTGGGTATTGCTGTATGTATTCTGTTTTGGCATGCTTGAATAATTTGTGGGTAGTGCCATGTTCTGTTTTGGCGTACTTTATATAGTTTGTGGGTAGTGCTATCTTCTTTTTTGGCGTAATGTAATACAATGTGGCTATTGCTCTATTTTGTTTTAGCGTACTTTTAATAGTTGGTGGGTAGTGCTATGTTATTTTTTGGCGTAATTTAATACAATGTGGCTATTGCTCTATTCTGTTTTGGCGTAATTTTAATAGTTGGTGGGTAGTGCTATGTTCTTTTTTGGGATACTTGTAAACTATGTCTGTTTGTTTTATACTATGTGGGTAGTGATCTATTCTGTTTTTTGACTTTTAAAATTTTTATACCTGAGTTCTGAGCATTGATAGTGTATTTTTTTTTTTATTTTTTTTTAGATTCCTTGCAAGTGGAGAATCACTCTCCTCACTCCATTTCCAATTTCGTTTGGGAATCTCAACCATATCTGGGATAATAAAGCACACATGCCGTGCACTCTGGGACTGTTTGGTCTCAGAATATATGCCTGAACCTACCACACAGCGGTGGATGGAAATAGCAGATAAATTCCAAAATATCTGCCAATTTCCAAATTGTCTTGGAGCGATTGATGGCAAACATGTCAGAATTGTGAAGCCATCAGGAAGTGGATCACAATATTTTAACTATAAAAAATATTCTCTCCGTTGTCTTGATGGCCATCGCCGATGCTGAATATAGGTTCATTGCAGTTGACATAGGGGCATATGGTCGATCGAACGATTCTCAAGTATTCAAAATTTCAGCAATGGGACGTCGACTCTATGGCAACACATTCCATTTCCCAGCCCCTAGGCCGCTGCCTCAAACCACAGGCCCACCTATGCCATATGTGTGTGTTGGTGATGAGGCTTTCCAGCTCTCAGAACATTTACTGAAACCATATGCAAGCAGAGGACTGAACCATAGCAAACGTATTTTCAATTACCGGCTCACTAGAGCCCGAAGAATGGTGGAGTGTACATTTGGAATACTTACTGCAAAGTGGCGGGTGCTAATGACAGCCATCAATTTGAAAACGGAGACTGTTGACGAAGTAATAAAAGCCTGTGTGGTACTCCACAATGTTGTGATCTCCAAAGAACAATTGGCCATTGAGGACCACCATCGACAAACAACTTTACACGATTACCATAATAATACTTATAGAAGTTCTGTTGCTGTTTCTAGGATGAGGGACAGATTTGCCCAGTACTTTATTTCAGCCGAAGGACAGGTAGACTGGCAGGATGACCGTGTTTAATAAATTGTTATGTTTGTGTTTGTCCCTACATATTGCTACTGTTCTTAATCTTTATTACACATGTAACCTTACATAACATGTAACATTTTAAAGAAATGACAGATAAAATATTTAATCAACCAATTCAACATTTATTTAACAAATTATGTTAACAAGTTTGTTAAACTTTACTTGAAAGATATATTTTATAAATTTTTGCTTTGCATCAAATGACTCGTATTTTGTTTTACAAAAAATTACAGAACATTACAACGTTGTGTAGTTGTCATGTGTGCATTGCCACGAAGATCGTCGCGGTTGCACATTTTGACTTCTCACAGCTGAGTTGCTGTTTCTTTGTGTTTGGCAGCTAGGGAGTTAATTCTGTCTGTGCTCGGTGCTGGGACTGGGTGCAGTTTCTCCCGGCTGCAATTGATTATTTGTTGATTGGTTTCCTTTAAGTTTCTGGTTGTCTGCTTTGGGAGTTGCCAGTGAAACACTTCATGCAGACCACAGATAGGAATGAATCTGTATAGACTCTAGTTGAGAGCTCCTTAGTTGTTTTAAGCTTAACTTGCTTAGAGTTTATTTCCCAGACCATTTATGTTCCTTCGGTGTTTGAGTGTGTATGCAAGAGAGTGCTATCCTGTCTGTCTTATATGTCTAATCTGTGTATTTAGCTGAGATCAGCCCATATCCCTTTGGTGGTAATCAGGATCCTTCTTAGGACTGATTACAGGGTTCAGGGTCTGATAGGAGACAGGGTTAGGCTGGAGACTTGGACCTCTGAACCATTATCAGTACCTCCAAGGTAAGGGATTAGTTAGGACCCCAGTGTAGGGTCAGGTTAGACCCCGGTCCTCCTCTTTCCTGTTACAGCTCATCAAGTCCTCAAGATTAACCCTGAGTTCTGCTGATATTGTGTCAGGTAAATCTATTTTATACTTACATTCTTAGGTTGCTAAACTATATGTTGTATAGAGTGTGGTTCCTGTATAAATAGTTTACTGACATTGTAGTCATATCATTAGACAGCGTGACATTTTCACTGGCCATAAAAAATTATCTCTAGTTACCATGGATCCAGTAGCCCAGCTGGCTCTGCAGTTGCAGGGATTATCCATGGAGCTGACGGACATTAAGTCCAAAGTTTTGTCTCCCCTGGAGCAAACCAGAGTTGAACCTAAGGTGGCTCTTCCAGATAGGTTCACTGGTGGGCGAGACAAATTTTTTACCTTCCGGGAGGCATGTAAATTATATTTTCGGCTTCGGCCGCGATCATCAGGGAGTGATGAGCAGAGAGTGGGAATTGTTATCTCACTTCTTCAAGGGGACCCTCAATCCTGGGCATTTTCCCTTCCTCCGGGATCCCCGGCTCTACAGTCTGTAGATCAATTTTTTACTGCTCTGGGATTGGTATATGATGACCCAGATCGGGTCTCTCTTGCTGAGACTAAATTACGTAAGATACAGCAGGGAGATCGTCCTGCGGAGGAATTTGCTTCTGAGTTTCGTAGATGGGCCACGGATACTCAGTGGAATGACCGAGCTCTTAGGAGCCAGTTTTGTCATGGGCTTTCTGACAAATTAAAAGACGTTTTGGCTCAGTATGAGTCTCCTCCTTCTCTGGAGGCTGCTATGGCCTTAGCTATCCGTACTGATAGACGGCTTCGGGAGAGGGGTGAGGTAACTCCACTCCCTGTTGATACTCCACCTACTACTAAAGTCCCTTATGTTGAGGTTCCCCTTGTCTGTTCGGATGAGCCTATGCAGTTGGGAGGGACATCTTTTCGTAGTAGGGGATTGGCGGCACGCCGCAGGACTAGAAGGTGTTTTTTCTGCGGGAAAGAGGGACATTTTGTTGGAGAATGTCCATCCCGTGTCTTGTTAAGTAAAAAGTCGCCGGAAAACTGCTAATCCCAGGTTGTGTGGTGGATGACAACCTGGGAGTATGTATTTCATCCGCCGGTTCTTCTCAGTTCCTTGTACCAGTGGAGGTGGTGTTTGGTACTAGAGTGAAGAGATTGTCTGTTCTTCTGGATAGTGGTTCCGGCGCCAATCTTGTTGACGCTCAGTTTGCTCAGGCTCAAGGTATGCATCTGAGTGTATTGGTCAAACCGATCCCTATTTTTTCCATTGACGCCAGGCCTCTCGGCCAAGGTAGCTTTGTTCATGAGGTTCATAACATTGACCTTCGGGTAGGGGCAATACATAGGGAACAATTATCTTGTTATGTGTTGGAGGGTCTACCTACTCCCATTGTGTTGGGACTTCCTTGGCTGGTTAAACATAACCCTGTAATTAATTGGCAGTCCAGAGAGATAAGCCAATGGGGTGAGTTTTGCAAAAGCAACTGCATGAACACAGTCATCAGTGCGGTCGTACCTAGTACATTGCCTCCTTTTTTGGAGGATTTTGGGGATGTTTTTTCTGAGGAGGGGTGTCGGGAGTTGCCTCCTCATTGTGTGTATGACTGCTCTATTAATCTTCTTCCTGATGCTAAGTTACCTAAAGCTAGGTTGTATAATCTTTCTGGTCCTGAAAGACAGGCTATGAAAGATTATATTTCCGAAAGTCTGGCCAAAGGGCATATTAGACCTTCATCTTCCCCTGTAGCCGCGGGGTTCTTCTTTGTGAAGAAAAAAGATGGAGGCCTACGCCCTTGCTTGGATTTCCGCGAACTTAATCGGATTACTGTTCGAGATCCGTATCCACTCCCTCTTATTCCTGATCTCTTCAATCAAATTGTTGGCGCCAAATGGTTCTCTAAATTTGATCTCAGGGGGGCGTATAATCTGATTAGAATAAAAGAGGGGGATGAGTGGAAAACGGCGTTTAACACGCCGGAGGGACATTATGAAAACCTGGTTATGCCTTTTGGTCTGACTACTGCACCAGCAGTATTCCAACATTTTGTTAATGACATTTTTCGTCACCTTGTGGGGGTGTTTGTGGTCGTATATTTGGATGACATTTTAATTTACTCGCCAGATCTTGTGTCTCACCAGGAGCATGTGAGACAGGTGTTGCAGATCTTGCGAGACAATAAACTATACGCAAACTGGAGAAGTGTGTTTTTGCCGTACAGGAACTTCAGTTTTTGGGTTTTTTGGTGTCAGCCTCCGGTTTCCGTATGGACCCTGAAAAGGTGAGAGCAGTGCTTGAATGGGATCAGCCAGGGGATCTTAAGGCTCTGCAGCGTTTTTTGGGGTTTGCTAATTACTACCGGAAATTTATTTGTAATTTCTCGTCTGTCGTCAAACCTCTCACGGACATGACGAGAAAAGGGACGGATTTTTCTAGGTGGTCGGACAAAGCTTGCCAAGCCTTTTCCTCTTTAAAGAGATGTTTTGCTTCGGCACCCGTTCTCATCCAACCAGATGTATCTCAGCCGTTCATTGTGGAGGTGGACGCGTCTGACGTAGGGTGGGTGCTATATTGTCCCAGGGTCCGTCCCCTGGTAAATGGCATCCGTGCGCTTTCTTTTCTAAGAAATTGTCGTCCGCCGAAAGGAATTATGATATCGGCAATAGGGAACTTTTGGCCATTAAATTGGCTTTTGAAGAATGGCGTCACTTTTTGGAGGGGGCAGTCCACCCGGTCACCGTTATTACTGATCACAAGAACCTGCTGTATTTAGAATCCGCTAAGCGTCTGAATTCCAGACAAGCTCGATGGTCGTTGTTTTTTACCAGGTTTAATTTTGTCGTCACTTATCGTCCGGGGTCTAAGAATGTAAAGGCTGATGCTTTGTCTCGCAGTTTCCCAGGGGCCGGGAAAACGGATGACCCGATTCCTATCCTTCAGGAGGGGGTGGTAGTGTCGGCTGTATGTTCTGAGCTTGAGGAGGAGGTGTTAGAGGCTCAGGGGGACGCCCCTGCAGGACCTCCAGGGAGACTGTTTGTCCCGAATCAGTTGAGACAAAAGGTTATTGAGGCACATCATAATTCTGCTTTAGCAGGATATCCAGGGAGTAAGGCTACTTTAGATCTCCTTTCTCGCCGATTTTGGTGGCCTAACGCTAATAAAGATGTTATAACTTTTGTCGCGTCCTGTGGGGTTTGTGCTCGCTCTAAAACTCCTCATACCCGTCCATCTGGGACCCTTTTACCCTTGAAACTTCCGGAGCGTCCATGGACTCATTTATCTATGGACTTCATTACGGATCTTCCTCCGTCGTCAGGGAATACTGTCATACTGGTGGTTGTTGACAGGTTCAGTAAGATGGCACATTTCGTTGCTCTTCCTGCACTCCCTAATGCTAAAACTCTGGCGCAGGTGTTCATTAGGGAGATCGTGAGACTTCATGGGTTGCCTTCTGATGTGGTGTCAGATAGGGGGTCTCAGTTTGTGTCCAAATTTTGGAGGGCATTTTGTTTACATCGGGGATGCAATTGTCGTTTTCCTCGGCTTTTCATCCACAGACCAATGGTCAGACAGAGCGTCTGAATCAGAGTTTAGAGACATATCTCCGGTGTTTTGTCTCGGAGAACCAGGAGGACTGGTTATCTTTCTTGCCTCTGGCAGAGTTCGCTCTTAACAACAGGCGGAGCGAGTCCACTGGTAAGTCCCCGTTTTTTGGGGCATATGGTTTTCATCCCCAGTTTTGTACTTTCAATGGGGGGGGGTCCTTCTGGGGTTCCTGAGGAGGAGCGTTTCTCGTCGTCACTTGCTTCTGTGTGGCGAGGTGTATTGAATAATTTGAGTACGATGGGGAACCGTTACAAACGTATGGCTGATAGGAGGAGAGTTTCTGGTCCAGATCTGAATGTGAACGATCTGGTATGGTTGTCTACCAGGAAGATAAAACTTAAAGTGCCCTCCTGGAAACTGGGTCCCAGATTCATCGGGCCATACAGGATCAGTTCCATAATTAATCCTGTGGCATTTCGTCTGGAACTCCCTTCTACTTTTAAAATTCATAATGTGTTCCACAAGTCATTACTTAAAAGGTATGTGGCACCAGTCATACCGTCACCTCTACCTCCTCCTCCAGTGTTGGTCAATGGTAACTTGGAATTTCAAGTATCAAAAATCATTGACTCTCGCCTGAATCGCCGGTCCCTTCAGTACTTGGTGCATTGGAAGGGGTATGGTCCGGAGGAGAGGACGTGGGTCCCTGCGTCTGATGTTAACGCAGATCGTTTGGTTCGGACCTTCCACAGAACTCACCCGGGCAGGCCTGGCCCTGAGGGTCCGGAGGCCCCTCGTAGAAGGGGGGGTACTGTCATGTGTGCATTGCCACGAAGATCGTCGCGGTTGCACATTTTGACTTCTCACAGCTGAGTTGCTGTTTCTTTGTGTTTGGCAGCTAGGGAGTTAATTCTGTCTGTGCTCGGTGCTGGGACTGGGTGCAGTTTCTCCCGGCTGCAATTGATTATTTGTTGATTGGTTTCCTTTAAGTTTCTGGTTGTCTGCTTTGGGAGTTGCCAGTGAAACACTTCATGCAGACCACAGATAGGAATGAATCTGTATAGACTCTAGTTGAGAGCTCCTTAGTTGTTTTAAGCTTAACTTGCTTAGAGTTTATTTCCCAGACCATTTATGTTCCTTCGGTGTTTGAGTGTGTATGCAAGAGAGTGCTATCCTGTCTGTCTTATATGTCTAATCTGTGTATTTAGCTGAGATCAGCCCATATCCCTTTGGTGGTAATCAGGATCCTTCTTAGGACTGATTACAGGGTTCAGGGTCTGATAGGAGACAGGGTTAGGCTGGAGACTTGGACCTCTGAACCATTATCAGTACCTCCAAGGTAAGGGATTAGTTAGGACCCCAGTGTAGGGTCAGGTTAGACCCCGGTCCTCCTCTTTCCTGTTACAGCTCATCAAGTCCTCAAGATTAACCCTGAGTTCTGCTGATATTGTGTCAGGTAAATCTATTTTATACTTACATTCTTAGGTTGCTAAACTATATGTTGTATAGAGTGTGGTTCCTGTATAAATAGTTTACTGACATTGTAGTCATATCATTAGACAGCGTGACAGTAGTGTGGGGTGGACATACTATTGGAGGGGGTGCGGGACACTTCGACCGTGGGAGTGTGTAGAGAGGACTGGGATGCTGGTGGGGAAGGAACAGTAATAAGAGGTGAAGGGGTGGAAAGGGTTAAAGAATGGGAGGACAAGTTGGAGGCAGATTCGGTGATGGGTGGTGGAGTGCAGGGTGGGGCAGGTACTTGAGGAGCAGGTGATATGGTAGGGAATTGGTAGGGGAAGGAGATTGGTAAGAGGTGGGAGTGTGGTACGGGGTAGGTTGTTGGTACGGGGTAGCTGGCTGGTACTGGGGAGGTTGTTGGTACTGAATAGGTGACAGGAGTTGTTGAGGGGACTGGAGTTGGTGAGGTGGCTGAAGTTGGTGAGGTGGCTGAAGTTGGGAAGGTGGCTGAAGTTGGGAAGGTGGCTGAAGTTGGGAAGGTGGCTGAAGTTGGGAAGGTGGCTGGTACTGGGGAGGTTGGTGATAGTGGGGAGGTTGCTGGAACTGTTGAGGTGGCTGATAATGAATAGGAGGGGGAGGAGGCACGCTGACTGGAGGGGGTGGAGGTGGAGGAACAACTGGGGTGGATGGAGGAGGATGGGAGACAACCTGCACTAGAGCAGCGTGGCACGTGTGCATCACAAACATCTGCTGGTCAGCAGATAGCGGATCTATGCGCTCCGCAACTGACCTAAAAAAACTGTGGTTCGGTGATGCTCTTGCTTCAGAATGCATGGTTTGCAGAAGTGACTTTACCTCTGAAACTGCGGAGGTTATCTGATGAATGCCTGCGGTAACTTGCTCAGATAACAGTTTAAGGCAGTTCAGAAAAGATGCATTCAAATGCAAGAACTCGGACGCATAGGTACTTTCCTGACCCCTCTGCCGTTGCCGCCCAGTAGCCGCAGATGTACTAGAGGTGGCAGGGTCAGAAGGGTGGGGTAAAGGAAAATCTATCTGTTGACCAGCAGCCTCATGCAATGCACTCGGCCACGCTGCTGCAGCGCTGGTTGAGGGGAAAGAGGGCTCACGTGTGGGTGCAGATGGGTCGGGGCGGTCAAAGTGTCCCTCGGTGCCGGTCTCCTCAGGGATCGCCTCAGAAGGGCCCAACTCTGCGGGCGCCCGAGTGCTGCTCACCGTGCTGTGGAATAAAGATAAAAGATACAATTAATAAAGTGTATTTCAATGGCCCTGGCTGTGAAAAAAAAATTAGACATACATGTATTTTTTAATATTTACCTTCTGGTGACCATCGTTTCACGCAGGAACGCCAGAGCTCTTGCATATTTATATTTACTCTGGCATCCTGAAGAACCACTCGGGGCCCGCATTTCTTTGTTGAACTCCTTCTTGAAGCGATCCCTGATAGACCGCCACCGCTTCACAATTCTCTCCCCTGAAACGAGATAGCACAAATTGGTTAGTATAATACATTTGTGTTTTCCAAACTACAGTCCTCATGTCACCCATGGGTAATGTATTCAGTATTTACATAGTGTTGGACCTAAGGAAATCCTGAAAACATGACCTCTTGTGGTTCAAGAGGACTGGAGTTGTGGAAACACAGGTTTAAATCCGGCATCCCTACTGAACTGTATATACTTACGCATTTTAGACTGTGACCGAGCTTCAAGGTCCTCCCAGTATCCAACAAGTTGGGAACAAACTTCATCCCAGAGCCGACGTGTCACTATCTGATCAGAATGGCGGCGGTCCCCCATGTTCCACAGCGGCTCCCGCTCTCTAATCAGATCTATTAATAGATCGATGTCGATCCCCTCCTCTCCGTCTGAGTCGGGAGCACGCTGTGAAGCCTTTAAAAAAAATTAGAATAAAAAATTTTAATTATTAAAAAAATTATAAATTTTTTTTATTAAAAACTAAAAAAAAATAAAAAATAATACTTACAGATGGAAGACCTCCGCGTTCTTCATGTCGACTCTGGGAGGCACTGCGAGGACCTCTTGAAGCCACAGGTGCGGAAGACTGCCAAAAAATTATAAAAAAAAAGTTTTTTTATTTCCTTTTTTTTTTAGGATGCGTTGTGTAGTGAGATGTTGTGTTGTAATGATGGATGCAGGAAACTTACGAATTGCGAGCCCACTCCGGGTATCTGTCCACCACGTCCTTCTTCTGGGAGCTCCTCTTGTTCAGATTCCTGTATTGAAAAAAAAAAAAAAAATGCATTGTAAAAGAATAAAAAAAATAATGATTTTGGAAACATATTTTGTCAAAAATACCGCTAAACGCTGCCGATGAGTGGGAGGGCTACCAGAAGAACTACTGTCCTGCCGGCCGTACTCCATTGCTATCAGAGATGGTCGTCTGTTGTGCATTAAAGAGGAAAATAAAATAAATTAATACATAGACACAATCATGCCCCGTGCTGAAAGAAAAAAATTATTGTTTGCGGTTATTTGGTATGTGATATTTACCGTCTCCTGGATGCCGCCTGTTCCTCTTCTTCAGCCTCAGGTTGTGGTGGTGGTGTCACTGACCGCAGCCTCCTATGCTGTACTCTGCAGTGTAACAAAAATAACAAAAAGGAGAAAAAAAAATGGCTCAAACCATGGACCGGTCTGAAAGACAAAAGTTCTGTTTGCGGTTATTTGGTTTGAGATATTTACCGTCTCCTGGATGCCGCCTGTTCCTCTTCTTCAGCCTCAGGTTGTGGTGGTGGTGTCACTGACCGCGGCCTCCTATGCTGTACTCTGCAGTGTAACAAAAATAACAAAAAGGAGAAAAAAAAATGGCTCAAACCATGGACCGGTCTGAAAGACAAAAGTTCTGTTTGCGGTTATTTGGTTTGAGATATTTACCGTCTCCTGGATGCCGCCTGTTCCTCTTCTTCAGCCTCAGGTTGTGGTGGTGGTGTCACTGACCGCGGCCTCCTATGCTGTACTCTGCAGTGTAACAAAAATAACAAAAAGGAGAAAAAAAATGGCTCAAACCATGGACTGGTCTGAAAGACAAAAGTTCTGTTTGCGGTTATTGGGTTTGTTATATTTACCGTCTGCTAGATGCGGCCCGGGCACGATGCTGTCCTCCAGCTCTTAAATTTTGTGCTGATGCAGTCGCAGCCTGCTGCCTCTGATGTCCTCTGCTGTGGAAAAAATACAATTCAATTTAATACATGGACACAATCATCA
Source organism: Oophaga sylvatica (assembly GCA_033576555.1). Classification (NCBI taxonomy): domain Eukaryota; kingdom Metazoa; phylum Chordata; class Amphibia; order Anura; family Dendrobatidae; genus Oophaga; species Oophaga sylvatica. The sequence continues at coordinate 495,075,237 of JARQOD010000003.1, read as the reverse complement.
TATACATGATACATTGAGAAAATCAAATCATGATTAATTAGGATATTTTCACTGCATAGCACAACCCTCATAGCATACAGCAATAACAACATAATAGAGAAAATTGGCAACACTGTATATATAAATAACCATAATAAAGAAGTATGCAAACACAGTATATACCTATACACAACTAGTATACATCAATTCAAAAACGATATATCTTTTGGCACATTGTATACTACTGTGCCAACACAGTATATATCAATACCCAAATTGTATACAAGTACCCCAAAAATCAATATTGCAAAACCCACATTTATTTAACCCCTTCACCCCCAAGGGTGGTTTGCACGTTAATGACCGGGCCAATTTTTACAATTCTGACCACTGTCTCTTTATGAGGTTATAACTCTGGAACGCTTCAACGGATCTTCGCGATTCTGAGATTCTTTTCTCGTGACATATTGTACTTCATGTTAGTGGTAAAATTTCTTCGATATAACTTGCGTTTATTTTGAAAAAAACGCAAATATGGCGAAAATTTTTAAAATTTTGCAATTTTCAAACTTTCAATTTTTATTCCCTTAAAACAGAGAAATATATCACACAAAATAGTTAAGAAATAACATTTCCCACATGTCTACTTTACATCAGCACAATTTTGGAACCAAAATTTTTTTTTGTTAGGAAGTTATAAGGGTTAAAAGTTGACCAGCGATTTCTCATTTTTACAGCAAAATTTACAAAGCCATTTTTTTTAGGGACCACCTCACATTTGAAGTCACTTTGAGGGGTCTATATGGCAGAAAATACCCAAAAGTGACACCATTCTAAAAACTGCACCCACTGCACCCCTCAAGGTACTCAAAACCACATTCAAGAAGATTATTAACCCTTCAGGTGCTTCACAGTAACTAAAGCAACGTGGAAGGAAAAAATGAATATTTTACTTTTTAGCCACAAAAATTATCTTTTACAAACTTTTTTTTTATTTTCACAAGGGTAAAAGGAGAAAATGGACAGATAAGGTTGTTATGCAATTTCTCCTGAGTACGCCAATACCCCATATGTGGGGGAAAATCACTGTTTGGGCACACGGCAGAGCTCGTAAGGGAAGGAGCGACATTTGACTTTTTCAAACTAAAATTGGCTGGAATTTAGATTGGATGCCATGTCGCGTTTGGAGAGCCCCTGATGCGCCTAAACAGTGGAAACCCCCCACAAGTGACACCATTTTGGAAACTAGACCCCCTAAGGTACTTATCTAGATCTGTTGTGAGCACTTTGAACCCTCAAGTGTTTCACAAAAGTTTATAAAGCCTGGGTGTGAAAAAAAAAAAAATCAATTTTCCACAAAAATGATTTTTTAGTCCCAAATTTTTTATTTTTCCCAAGGAAATTGGACCCCAAAAGTTGTTGTCCAATTTGTCCTGAGTACGCTGATACCCCATACGTGGGGGGGGGAAACTGTTTGGGCGCACGGCAGGGCTTGGAAAGGAAGTAGTAACGTTTTGGAATGCAGACATTAATGGGGGTCATGTTCCGTTTGCAGTGCCCCAGATGAGCCTAAACAGTGGAAACCCCCCACAAGTGACCCCATTTTGGAAACTAGACCCCCTAAGGAACTTATCTAGATCTTTGGTGAGCACTTTGAACCCCCAAGTGCTTCTCACAAGTTTATAATGCCCGGGCGTGAAAATAAAAAATCCTATTTTTTTCCCACAAAAATTATCTTTTAGTCACTAATTTTTTATTTTCCCAAGGGTAACAGGAGAAATTGGACCACATAAGTTGTTGTACAATTTGTCCTGAGTACGCTGATACCCCATATGTGGGGGGAAACCACTGTTTGGGCGCACGGCAGAGCTCGGAATGGAAGGAGCACCATTTGACTTTTTCCAACCAAAATTGGCTGGAATTGAGTTTGGATGCCATGTTGCATTTGGAGAGCCCCTGATGTGCCTAAACAGTGGAAACCCCCCACAAATGACCCCATTTGGGAAACTAGACCCCCTAATGAACTTATCTAGATTTTTGATGAGCAATTTGAACCCCAAGTGCTTCACACAAGTTTATAAAGTAGAGCCGTAAAATTTAAAAATCATATTTTTTCCACAAAAATGATCTTTTCACCCCAATTTTTATTTTTCCAAGGGTAACAAGACTCCAAAAGTTATTGTGCAATTTGTCCTGAGTGCGCTGATACCCCATATGTGGGGGTAAACCACTGTTTCGGTGCATGGCAGAGTTTGGAAGGGAAGGAGCGCCGTCTGACTTTTTCAACGCAGAATTGGCTGGACGCCATGTCCTGTTTGGAGAGCTCCTGATCTGCCTAAACAGTGGAAACCCCCATAAATGACACCATTTTGGAAACTAGACCCCTCAAGGAACTTATCTAGATGTGTGGTGAGAACTTTGAACCCCCAGGTGTTTCACTAAAGTTTATAACGTACAGCCGTAAAATAAAAAATCTTTTTTTTTTTTTTTACAAAAATGATTTTTTCGCCCCAATATTTTATTTTCACAAGGGTAACAGAAGAAATTGGAACCCAAAAGTTGTTGTCCAATTTGTCCTGAGTACACTGATACCCAATATGTGGGCGAAAACTACTGTATGGGCACACGTCGGGGCTCGGAAGGGAAGTAGTGACGTTTTGGATTGCAGACTTTGATGGAATGGTCTGGGGGTGTCATGTCACATTTGGAGAGCCCCTGATGCACCTAAACAGTGGAAACCCCCACAAGTGACCCCATTTTGGCAAATAGACCCCAAGGAACTTATCTAGATGTGTGGTGAGCACTTTGAACCCCGAAGTGCTTCACAGAAGTTTATAACGCACAGCCGTAAAAATAAAAAATCTTTTTTTTTTTTTTGCAAAAATGATTTTTTCGCCCCAATATTTTATTTTTACAAGGGTAACAGGAGAAATTGGACCCCAAAAGTTGTTGCCCAATTTGTCCTGAGTACGCTGATACCCAATATGTGGGAGAAAACTACTGTATGGGTACACGTTGGGGCTCGGAAGGGAAGTAGTGACGTTTTGGATTGCAGACTTTGATGGAATGGTCTGGGGGCATCATGTCGCATTTGGAGAACCCCTGATGCGCCTAAACAGTGGAAATCCCCAACAAGTGACCCCATTTTGGAAAATAGACCCCACAAGGAACTTATCTAGGTGTGTGGTGAGCGCTATGAAGCCCAAGTGCTTCACAGATGTTTATAATGTACAGCCGTAAAAACAAAAAAAATAATTTTTTTTGTACAAAAATGATATTTTCGCCCCCAGTTTTTTATTTTCCCAAGGGTAACAGAAGAAATAGGATAAATTGCACAATATCTCTTGGGGTCCAGAGTACGCTGATACCCCATATGTGGGGATAAACTACTGTTTGGACGCATGGCAGAGCTCAGAAGTGAAGGAGCACCGTTTGACTTTTTCAACGCAGAATTGGCTGGAATTGAGATCAGACGCCATGTCACATTTGGAGAGCCCCTGATGTGCCTAAACAGCGGAAACCCCCAATTCTAACTCCAACCCTAACCCCAACACACCCCTAACCCTAGTCCCAACCCTAACCACAAACCAAACCCTAACACACCCCTAATCCCAACCCTAACCCTAATCCTAACTTTAGCGCCAACCCTAACCCTAACTTTAGCCGCAACCCTAACCCTAACCCTAATGGGAAAATGGAAATAAATACATTTTTTTAATTTTATTATTTTTCCCTTACTAAGGGGGTGATAAAGGGGGGTTTGATTTACTATTTATAGCGGGTTTTTATGATTGGCAGCTGTCACGCTAAAAGACGCTTTTTATTGCAAAAATAGTTTTTTGCATCGCCACATTTTGAGAGCTATAATTTTTGCATATTTTGGCCCACAGAGTCATGTGAGGTCTTATTTTTTGCGGTACGAGTTGACGTTTTTATTTGTACCATTTTTGAGCAGGTGACATTTTTTGATCGCTTTTTATTTCGATTTTTGGGAGGTTAGAATGAACAAAAATCAGCAATTCATGAATTTCTTTTGGGGGAGGCGTTTTTATTGTTCCGCGTGTGGTAAAATTGATAAAGCAGTTTTATTCTTCGGGTCAGTACGATTATGGCGATACCTCATTTATATCATTTTTTTATGTTTTGGCGCTTTTATAAAATAAAAACAATTTTATATAAAAAATTAATTATTTTTGCATCGCTTTATTCTGCGAGCTATAACTTTTTTATTTTTTCGCTGATGATGCTGTATGGCAGCTCGTTTTTTGCAGGACAAGATGACGTTTTCAGCGGTACTATGTTTATTTATATCGGTCTTTTTGATTGCGCGTTATTCCACTTTTTGTTCGGCGGTATGATGATAAAGCATTGATTTTTTGCTTCGTTTTTTTTTTTTTTTTTTAAGGGGTTCACTAAAGGGGTTAACTAGTGGGACAGTTTTATAGAGGGGGTCGTTACGGACACGGCGATACCAAATATGTGTACTTTTATTGTTTTGTTTTTTTATTTACAGGAAGAAATGAATTTATTGGGGAATATTTTTTTTTTTTTTAATTTATTTTGGATTTTTTTTTATAACATGTTTATTTTTATTTTTTTAACTTTTTTACTTTGTCCCAGGGTGGTACATCACTGTATTTTATCAAATCGCTGGTGTGACAGTGTGCACAGCACTCTGTCACACCAGCGATCGCTCAGGCAGTGCAGCAGGCTTCTCAGTGCCTGCTCTCAGCAGGCACTGAGGAAGCCGCCTCCCTCCAGGACCCCGGCGCCATCTTGGATCTGGGTCCTGGGAGGGAGGAAGCCCTCAGAACAGCACGATCGCATCGCGCTGGTCTGAGGGTCTCAGGGGGGCGCGCAGGGAGCCCCCACCCTGCGCGATCCTCCCCTGTGCCCCCAGTACACCGCGATCATGTTTGATCGCGGTGTGCTAGGGGTTAATGTGCCGGGAGCGGTCCGTGACCGCTCCTGACACACAGTCACGGGTGTCAGCTGTGATAATCAGCTGACACCCGGCGGCGATTAGCTGCGCTCCCCTCAGGAGCGCAGCTGATCGCCTATGATGTACTATCCCGTCCATGGGCAGAATGGCACGGGTTTTATGGACGGGATAGTACGTCTAATGTCAGAGAGGGGTTAAGCACTAGCCACATAGATTATAATACCCACATTGCATAAACATTACCCACAAAGATACACAGAAATATGCAATTGAATGAAATAAGCACACACAAGTTTTTGACCAATTTTTATTGCACTGGTAGTAATCCCTATGTTGCCTTTTAGTACTAGAAAAAAAAATACAACTGTGGACAAGCAAGCTCATTTAAGTACGCCAATAAATAACATAGCACTACCCACAAATTATTAAAGTATACAAATGCAGAATATAGCAAACACACATTTATTTAAGCAAAACCCACATAGCATATAAGTAAAGAAAATAATAATATAACAATACCCACATTGCATAAACATTACCCACAAAGATACACAGAAATATGCAATTGAATGAAATAAGCACACACAAGTTTTTGACCAATTTTTATTGCACTGGTAGTAATCCCTATGTTGCCTTTTAGTACTAGAAAAAAAAAAAATGCGGACAAGCAAGCTCATTTAAGTGCGCCAATAAATAACATAGCACTACCCACAAAATATTCAAGTTTTTTAAACCATCATACAGCAATACCAACAATGTATATAAAATTACGCAAAACAAGAATAGAGCAATACAAACAATATTTAAAAATAATCCAAAACACAAAAGAGCAATATCCACATTGTATTGAGCACAACCCATAAAGTATACAACAATGCAAACACATACAATACACACATAGTATCATGGGGTGGGTGATATTTACCGTCTGCCATTTTCTCCCGTCTCCTCCGCTCCCACATCTTGGTAGTCCCCAGAATCCATATTGCTGCTGTTGATCGATCAAAAATCCTTTGAAATTTGGAGAAGTGGCTCTCTTGCTTCTTGTATTGCATGTGGCAGAGTGTCCCACAGGCGTGGTATATATATGTTTGCTTCTGTTTGGGCTAATTAACATTCCCAGACAAAAAAAACCGGATCAGGCCACCGGATCAGGTTTCTGCCGGATGCGGCGCAATGCGGCGCTCATAGACTTTCATTGCACACAAAGGCCGGAAGCGCCGGATCCGGCCCTTCCGGCTTTTTGGCCGGAGAAAAAAAACGTTACAAAATGCGTCTTTTCTAGACGCCGGAAACAAACCAGACACCGCATCCGGAAGAAAGCGGACAGAACGCAGGTACATGCGGCGCAATCCGGCGCTATATCTTTTCAATGTTAAAACCACCGGATCCGGCGTGTCCGTTCGCCGCATCCGGTGTTCTAAAAAAAGGCCGGATGGCGCCTGATTCAAAAAGCCTGATGTGTGAAAGTAGCCTAAGCCAGCCCACACCACTGGCTACATGAGGCCTGCACGGGCATAAGGCCCTGACAGCACAAGTACACACACCCAGCTAGGACCCACACTTTCATGTAGCGCACCAGGGCGTAATTTACTGAGCACCTGCATATAGACTCATGGTGCAATTTGAGCTGACTGAAGGACGTGGTGCAGAGCTCCTTCGCCTCAGGCAACAGTACAGTTTTCACTGACTAGTTTTTCTAGCGCTATGTTGCAAACTTCGAAGTTTGCAGAATATAGAAACAGATTGACAAACTCAATGGAAGCTGTAACAGTAGTCATATATGTTGTCTGCAAGCTATTTCGGAAGTATGCCAAAATGGTAAAATAGCTCAAGCACAAATTTAGTGGTGATACCTTTAGGAGAAGTAATATATGAGTTAGTAAATTAAAGGGGGGCACCCCCAAAATACTTTTTATATTGACTATATGATGCTGTTGGGGACTTGACCCCTATAAAAACCATATTAGCACCTCTAGTCTATGTAGTGGCCACAGCCGGGTACTGCACATCTGGCCCCTATTGAATTGAATAGGGGGCAGATGTTCAGTGTCCGGCCATAGACACTATACAGTTGACAGAGATATGGAGCTCCACAACAGCACACACTTGGCCGTTGCTGGCACCGGGAAAGAATGATCTTTGCTGTACCAGGTGTCGCTCTATCAACGATCTAATATTGATGATGTGTACTAACGATAGGTCATCAATGTAAGTCTTGGACAACCCTTTTAAACCTTGATACACTTCTTTGTTATTGGTAGTGAAAGAAAAATCAGATAAAACTTTGTACCTTTGATAAGATTCGTGCATTACTGTGTTCCCTGGTAATAAATCAGATGCAACAATAGAGGCTTAGAGATTTGAACCCATTGCTGCCCATGTCCTGGATCATTGCTGGCCCATTATGGGAAACTTGATTACTGCACTTCAGCACAAGCTTCTTTTCTGAACAGCTTGTGTTATCTTGTAATCTCTCATAAGATAAAAATAACTTTTATTTCTCAGTGAGAGTACTTCTTTAAAAGAAAACAAATGCTAATAACACCGCCGCAATGACTATATGACAGAGCCAGATGCACTAGCCAAGCATTTTTATTGTATCCTCAGTACTTAAAGAGGATATTTTACCCATATCCTTTACACAGTATTTTTTAAAAGGTCTTTCCGTGAATAATTAATGATACAAAGAAGTATTTTTTATTTTATACTCTGGTATGCTTACCATTTCTATTGGTGGACCTAAAGCAAAATCAGTTTCATGAACCGACTCAGCTAAGTCCAACGGACGACACAACTAACACCAACAATGGGGATGGAAAAAGGGGGAAGAAGGCCCTCACAATAGGGAATGAGGGATGGGGCACCTCCTAACTCAGCCTCAGCCCTATGTTGGTCCTTCCCCTTGCCGACGTCATGAACCTCGTTCCTAGCTGTCACCTCACTATACCCCGGCTAGTGCACTGGCCAACAAGGATGCTAGCCTCATCACTGCAGATGGTGACAAGCATGAGACAGGCAAGGACAGGGAATAAGGAAACTTAGCTTCCAAGCTGCTGCTGCAAACTCCACTCAGCAGAGGATTCAGAACCAGGACCTCAAGCAGTTGATACACGCTGATACCAGAGAGCTCCACACTCATTGGCTTGTCTCCAGAAAAACTCTATCACCAACAGTCAGCTGATGCATCAGGTGACTATTTAAAGGATGGTTGGAGTGGTCACCACACACATCAGCTGACAAGCAACACCACTGCTGCCAGCCAGCAAAACTGACATTAACGCTTGCTGGCCTGAAAGGAAAAATGCTACATTTTAATTATAGCGGAACCAGAGCTACCATGAAACGAAAAATTAATCATGACAATCAGTTACAGATTCTTGGGAACAAAACTTTTGACCCTGTCTTCATGCTTTTCTGCATTGAGTTGGCAATATATGCTTGGCTGATTTGGATTAATAAGCAGGTGTACAGATAACTAACAAAGCAGGTGCTAAATGTGTGTGTTAAATGTTCACATATAGTTAATGTATCTGCAAGGACTGTAGAGTTGTTGAGATTTTTTTTTTTTTGACTGATGGCATAGATTCAGTGTGGCTCCACCAATACAACATAACATAAAATATTGGTGTTATATCACAAAAAAATATTACTATTTACTACTATATGGCAAACATACATAGTACGGCTATTTCCCACAATGTAAAGCTGTACTGCACTCATACTTTAGGCTGCTATACCACAAATGTACATGTACTGTGATACCACATACAAACATATAGGACTGCTATATAATAGATATATGCACACATGCTAAATAAAATATACACTGTCATACACACAATGCACACACAAATATAGGCAATATACACACAAATATAAATAGTAAACACATATATTCATAAATCCATTATACATACATGCAAACAACATGGAGGAAGGTCTGGTTTCACATTGCTACCGCTTCTTCAGGGGTCGTGAAGAGGAACCCCTGACGAAGCGATAGCAACGCAAAACGCGCTTTGGGGAATGGAGCCGATGTCTTGACAGGATATATGCAAATCATGGGTAATTACTCTGACTATTGATTTTCCATTTTCTCTTCTACTGTATTTAATATGTGCAGTATAAAACCATGAATACTATATGATAAGCAGGTGCACAGTGCTCCCTCACCAAATTACTGTTTTTTTTGTTAGTATACATAGAGCATTATTGAATCTGTCAATATTGTATGATATAGATGCTGAATTAGGGATTTTATATTAATTACTGCATATATAAATTTACCTTTTTTTCCTGATCATATCCCCAGCCCTTTATATTCACTTATGGATTTAATCACACTGTACCCATAATAAGGAAAATAAACTTGTACTTTTTATGCAAATTTTTGTAACATAAATAAAATCTTTATTCTCTTTTTAGCAATTTGAGTTTGTTTTCTCCATGTTTAATAATTTATAGTGAGTCGCTAATTACGTGGGTTCATTATTTCTGAACTGGTACCTTTATTTAAAAATAAAATATCAGGAATGCATAAAAAATAGGTCAGTGGCCAGGACATGGCACAGTTTTGGTACAAGGTAGAAAATTCTTATTTATATTTATAATATTTAAAACAAGAATAATAATATGGTGTAATGTAATTTACATAATGCAAAACTGTGCAGCAAGTTACATGGTTTTTTTTTGTATTAGTGAAGAAAAGGGGAAAAATCCATCTTCCAATAAAATCCATGTTTTATTTGTCAAAATAGCAAAAATTCATGACAGCAGTTCACATGAATGATCCATAGGCAACGAGTTTCGAACACTAGACCTGTGTTCTTTTTCAAAAGCTGATTGTCACAATAACACAAAGGTGTTTTATACACAAATTTAGCCAATGAACAGCGATATACACACATTAAAAATTAATATACACACATTAAAATTATCGGGAATTATAAAATACAACAGACAAAAAACATATAAACTCACAATCCGACATATAATAATTGAACAAAAAATAGAAAAAATAGTATATTACAACAAAACAACATTAATTTTGGTATACAAATTTCACACTAATAGTGATACATAATTTCTCTGCATGCGTTGAGACCAGCTGGAGCACAGGTTCCCAAACAGAACATCCAAAAAGCTTCACGTGTTAGTAGCAGTTTTTTAATATTTCCTCCTCTTGGTTGTCCAAGAATTCTTTCAATACCAATAACCTTCAACACAGAAATATTTCTCTGATGGTGAGAAATAAAATGTTTAGAAACAGAGGACAAATTGCGAGTAGTACTCCCTACAGAAATGATGTCTGTTATATGTTCCGAAATCCTGGTTTTTAGATGTCGAGTAGTGCACCCTACATAATAAAGGTTACAAATTGTACAGCTGTTTAAATAAACTACATTTTTGGGGTTGCAATTAATATACTGGGATATTTTGTATTGCTTAGAATTATCGCCGTTCTAAATAAACTAGGAGAAATCAAATTACCGGTAGAAATTGCTTTTTTTGCAACAATACGACAACCCGGTGAAAAAATGGAAGACAGAATGTCATCTTCGTATAATATTGAAAGCTGTTTTCGAATAATAGACTTAATAGATTGAAATTGAGGGCTATATTGTATAGATAATACCACTTTTTTTTCAGTATTATTATTAAAGCAATTGTTTCTATATGCAAAAAAATTGCATCTGAACAATATTAACAGCTCTTCTCAGAGACCACTCAGGATAAACCCTCTTTTCAATCTATTACAACACATTTCCATCTCATTTTTTAATTGTACTGGATTATTGCAATTCCTAAAAATTCTGGTTAGTTCTCCAACAGGGACAGACTTGATTGTATGATGAGGGTGACTGCTGCTTGCATGTAAAATGCTATTTCCCGACAAAGGTTTGGAATAAGTGGAGGTTACAATATGTGAGCCAACCCTGACACGCAATGTTAAATCCAAAAAGGAAATTGAAAAAAGATCAAATTTATACATAAATCGCAAATTAAATTGATTAGTATTTAAATAATCCACAAATTCTGGTATGGCAGATATATCCCCCATCCAAATGAGGAGTGTATCGTCGATATATCTTCCATACCAGAATATTTAAGTAAGAAATGGATTAGCTGAGGAGAAGAGAAACTTCTCCTCCCAATATGACATCACAAGATTGGCAACAGAAGGAGAATGCTTACCACCCATCGACACTCCCTTGCATTGGAGATAAAAATTCTGATCAAAGGAGAAATAATTGTGATCTAACAAAAAATGTAACACCTGCAAAGCAAATTGAGAAAGATCAACAGTATAATTGCTATATTTATGAAGGTGATATTCCACAGCTGTAATAGACCAATCCCGAGGTATAGAAGTGTAAAGAGATATTACATCACAACTTATTCAACAAAATCCACTACGCCATTTTATGATAGAAAATTGATCAAGGACATCTTTAGTGTCTCTCAAAAAACCTGGAGTACGTATACATAATGGCTGCAAAATTGAATCTAGCCACTGGCTGAGATGTTCTGTAACAGAACCTATACCAGATATAATAGGGTGCATTGGTGGTGGTGAAATTTCCTTGTGGACCTTCAGTAAAGCATGCATAATGGGTAGTATAGGATGATCAACCTTTAAATAGTCAGACTGAGATTTATTAATTACCCCCAGAGCAAAACGCTCATCAATTAATTTAAATGTTTTTTTCTGAAATTGAATAGTGGGGTTACTTTTTAATTTTTTATATGTGGTATTATCCTCTAGCAAAAGATTGATTTGATTACAATATACCGAAGAATCCATCACCACCCCCAAGCCGCCCTTATCTGCCAACTTAACAGTTAAATTTGACATTCCTCTAATTTGTTTTAGAGGAATTGTTTTTTTTATACCTTCCTTTTATGAATAAATTCGGTAATTGTCTTTTCTGCCACCTTGACATTGTCACACTGGATATTGATATATCATGGTGTTAGTAGGAGATGCAGATATAATTCTCTAAAGCACACATCATTAAATATTTAAAGGCTAATGTGTGAGCATATGTCTGAATAAGCATTGGCACATCAGGATCAGTTTTGTTTTTCTTTTAACATATTAACAAACTTTGTTGATTCTGAAACTCATCAGTGAGATTTCAGTGTTACGATGACTTTGCTCATGTTCATTTTTCTATGAACTCTGCAAGGTTAGAGTGAGGAGGGTTTAAATAAACCCAAAATTGCAGTGTGTATGGGACGTTGCTACACAGTGCCTAACTTTGAATGGTGCCTTATTATGGTCTGATCTTTGCAATGGGAATCTCTGCCATTGAGCTGATGAACCCCAGTAGGACAACCAGATAAGTACATTACTACTGCACCCTGTTTACCTTTATTTGACATGGTGATAATGTGATCTATATCTATTATTATCTATTTATTTGAGCATATGTGGAACCTGCTATTAGTATAGGCACAGATGACACTCCATTCTGTTCTTCTTGATATTTAACATTATTTCTTCCAAAAATAGGATAATTGTTCTTATTTTTCAATGATCTAGTACAGAATAATTGGTGGGTTTGCACCAGATCACCATTAGTGTTTTTTCTACATATACATATTTTGTATTGATTTCTATCTAAGTATAGCTGCAGAGGTTAATCCAGTTTTCCCTTGTCCTATTTGAGACTATGTTACTAGGAGTAGGCCCACTTGCTTTATTTCGCACTGATTTATGACACAAATATTGGTGGGTTTCCGCCAGTTCACTATGATTTTTCACGGGTAACAGGGTATATTGGGACATTTTTTCCATATCAAGGATTAATAAGGACATCAGGGAAAGCCACTGACGAGTGGGTGCACCATACTGCAGAAACTAAGGGTGCCAACCTCCACTGCCAGGCAGGAGTCAGTACAGTGACCTATTAGGGATCTTTAGGATACATATTATTATATTTTTTCTTTCCTGATTGAGACCCACTCCTTACTTTTGATTGATTTTACTTGTCTTAAATTTGGAACATGATTTTAGCTTTGCTTTAATAAAAGTTATATTTTAGAGGTCCTTGTTCTTGTATGGTGTTTTGCTTGCTATCTGGGACCCTTACCTGATTTGTTTTTGGTTTTGCCCTCATATTTACGATGACCCCGACCTCATCTTCCTGGCTGAGTCTACACTACGTAATCTTCAGCAGGGAGGCCGGCCGACGGCAGAGTATTGCTCCGAGTTTCGGAGATAGTGCAAAGACACAAAGTGGAATGACCCCACATTCCGTAGCCTGTTCTGTGAGGCTCTATTAGTAAGGATGAAGGATGCCTTAGTCCTGTATGAGATTCCAGTTTCCCTTGAGTTGGCCATCTCTCTGGCTATCCGGGTGGATCACTGTCTTCGCCATAGACATAAAGCGACACCCCAATGTGCAGGAGGTCCGGGGCCAAGGAAAACCTGGTCTGAATCATCTAAGGAACCTATGCAGTTGTGTGGGGCAACTGATTCTGGAAATCAGTCTGTTGTTCGGCGCAAAGTGGGAGTATGTTTTTACTATGATAGAAAGAGCCATTTGGTGGACACGTGTCCTTCCCTATCTCACTGTAAACAGCTGCCGGAAAACTAAGGAGCCTGGGTTGTGGGGAGATTAGCAACCCAGGTGTACATATCCCTTCTGTGGGTAGGACATAATTTTTTCTGCCTGCTGAAATCCATCTGGGCAAAAATGAGGTGGTTGTTTCTGCCTTTCTGGACAGTGAGGAGGAGGTTTAACAGACCTATACACATAATCTCCTTCGACTTGAGACAGTGGTATTTTACTTAAGTCGTCCAAGGGTTACATCTACATGTAGGGGCCATGCACTCAGAAGGTATTGACTGTTATGTGCTAGAGGGTCTGCCCTCTCCTGTGGTTCTTGGATTTCCTTGGCTCACTCTGCACAACCCTGTGGTAGATTGGCAGACTTGGGAGGAGGTAAAGTGGAGTGAATATTTTCATGGACACTGCTTGGGCACTCGGCTTACAAGGGTGGATACCCAGTCTGTGCCTAAATAACCTATCTGACTTTGGGGATGTGTTTTCAGAGCAGGGATGCAAAGAACTTCCTCCCCATCATCCTTATGACTGCGCCGTTAATCTTGTATCTGGGGGCAAGCTGCTAAAGAGCAAACTATATAATATCTCTGTCCAGAGAGGCAAGCCATGAAGGACTATATCGTGGAAAGTTTGACAAAGAGTCATATCAGACCATGCTCATCCCCCATTGCTACAGGATTACACTTTGTAAAGAAGAAATACGGGGGGTTACACCCCTGCCTAGATTTCCACGAACCCAATCAGATCACGGTTCGGGATCCGTATCTGCTCCCTGACCTCTGTAATTAGATTGCAGGAGCAAAATGGTTTTCTAAGCTGGATCTCAGGGGGGCATATAAACTCATTCGTATTAAAGAGAAGGATTAGTGGAAAACAACTCTCAATACACCTGAGGGACACTATGAGAACTTTGTGATGTCATTTGGGTTGACTAATGCTCCTGCCATCTTTAAGTACTTTGTAAATGACATCTTTAGTCACCTGGTAGGTAGATTTGTGGTAATCTATCTTGATGACATTAATTTATTCACATGATATTGAGTCACATCAGGCAGGTCTTACAGATACTCAGAGACAATAACTTATTTGTCAAAGAAGAGAAATGTATGTTCTCAGTTGAGGAGATCCCATTTCTAGGATATGTTTTATCATCCACTGGTTTTTGCATGGATCCCGAAAAAGTCTGGATGATACTAGATTAGGATCGTCCTGAGGGTTTGAAGGCATTACAAAGGTTTTTGGGTTTCGCTAACTACTACAGTAAGTTCATCAAAAACTTTTTGGTAGTGGCCAAAACTTTGACGGATATGACCAGGAAAGAGACAGACTTTTCTAAGTGGTACAGTCAGGCCAGGGAGGCATTCAATACCTTGAAGGAGTATTTTGCATCTGCGCCGATTCTCATACAGCCTGACATCACTCAACTTTTTATTGTAGAAGTTGATTCGTCTGAAGTGGGCATGGGAGCTGTATTGTCACAGTGTGCATCTCCTGGTAAATGGTGTCCATGTGCATACTTTTCTAAAAAAAACCTGTCATTTGTGGAGAGAAATTATGACATCAGTAACAGGGAACTCTTGGCAATCAAGTGGGCCTTGGAAGAGTGGCGTCATTTTTTGGAGGGGGCAGTTAATCCGGTTATGGTAATCACGGGTCATAAGAATCTTGATATCTAGAGTCTGCAAAACGTCTCGACAGTTAAGATGGGCATTGTTCTTCACCAGGTTTAACTTTTTTGTTACATATAGGCCAGGGAACAAGAACATTAAGGGGAATGCCTTGTTTTCCTGCAAGTGGAAATAATTGTGAACTAGTTCCTATACTTAAAAAAGGGTGGTTATTGCGTCTATATGCTCCGATCTTCGGTCCTTATAAGATTGTGAACGTCGTCAATCCCGTAGCATTCCACCTTGCCACCCACTTTTAGGATCCCCAATGTATTTCCTCGATCTATACTCAAAAAATACGTTGTGTCCTCTGTACCATCATGGCTACTGCCATCTCCAGTCATTGTGGATGGAAATTTCCAATTTCAAATAGCCAAGATCGTTGATTCTTGCTTAGTTCGTCTGTCGCTTCGGTACACTGGAACGGATACGGTCCTGAAGAGAGGATGTGGGTACCAGCATCTGACGTCCATGTGGCCAGGTTAATCTGGTCTTTTCATGTGGCACACCCTGATAAACCCAGTTCTAAGGTTCTTGAGATCCCTTGTAGAAGGGGGTTCTGTCACTGGTTTACCACGACAGAAAGGAGCCGAAAGACCGCATCGTCTGATTTCTCCAATTCCTGCACTGATTTGAAGCACTTCACCATTATATTAAATGGTTAATCTGCTCAGTTGAGAGGTCAAGGAAGTTTTCCTGCGTTAAGGCTCTCAGCAGTGCACTGTTAGCCCCTCCAATCTCCTATATAATCTGGGCCCTGGCTAGCACTCATTGTCAGAGTTAGCTTTTGCTGCATGGCTGGAGGTTGTTGGCGATTGTTATTGGGGAAGGCATTTGGTGGATTTATTTGTGACTGTTGCTAGAGTTTGAGTGTGTGATAATTCTCTTTCTTCTCATACTTTGGTTTAAACCCATCCTCCATTCCCTGGTGTTTACCTCTATTGTTTATGTGTGTATATTTGTATGATTGGTATTTTCTTTTATCCATGTTCATGTTCGCATTACTTTGTTAGTCTGGTTGGTTTATTACGGTACACTGTTGTGAATGGGCTAGAATTGAATTCTGAGCAGAAGCTCCCTCTGGTGGTTACAAACAGTACTGAACTATCCAATGAAGATTGTGAAGATTGGAGATCAGGTGTTACTGACTGGTCTTAAATAAGGGAGGTTCCCTCCCATCAGGGTTGCCGGTGATCAATTGTTCTGGTCTCATCTTTGATTCCTGTTCACTTTGTAGCTTGCTGTTTCGTGCCTGCATCTTCTGCTAACAGATAAGACATTTTCTTCTTTTAGTTTTTTGTGCTTGTTTTTTGCATTTTGTCCTGCACTTCTGTGGGGGTCTGCCGGGTCCCCTTTGGGGGCTTGTGCTCCTCTCAGTTTCGTTCAGCCACTGTGTTTTTTAATTTGCCTTTTCCAGTTTTTTCAGTGGCTGCTGTTTAGTTTTTGTTACACCAGAGAACTAATTTAGGTGGTAGAGGTCGTGTGATCTCAGGTGTTTTTGAAATTAGTAGAGTTGGTGCTTTTCAGGGTTTTTTGGGATTGCAGTAAGTGCCCTTCCTATCCTTTTGTATTTAGGAAGTTTGGGCCCCAACGTTTGCTCATACTATTTTCTGTCTGTGTCAGTATTTCTTCTTGTCTAACCGCCATTACATGTTTGGGGGCTTTCTATGTTCTTTGGGGATCTGCTCCGGGGCAGATAGCTTTCCTCTTTCTATCTTTAGGTGTAGTTAGCTTCTCAAGCTGTGACGAGGCGTCTAGGACCAACGTAGGTACGCTCCACGGCTGCCTTTAGTTGTGGTGGTTAGTCAGGGTACTGCAATCCCATAGATTCCAACCTCTCTGGTGTATTGCCTTTTTTGCCTGCTCTCCTCAGCTACCAAATCATAACAGTATCACCGGCCAAAACGGAAAATTATATGGTACTCACAGAAGGGAAAAATATTGTGGAAAGAAAAAGGTTGTCAGAGTTGTCAGAGATTTTTTTTTTTTTTTTCTGTTTGTTGCATTTTTTTTCCCTCTGTATCTCTGGGTGCTGAGGAGGATTTTTTTTACTCTCAATGGAGTTTGCACAGTTGTCTGGCCGTGTGGATCAGCTTGCCACTGAAGTTCGGAGTATTGCTATCTATCTTGCTAGGTTGCCGGTTGTGGAACCTAGGATTCCCATGCCAGATTTGTTTTTAGGGGATCGAGCTAAATTTCTGAACTTCAAAAATAACTCTAAGTTGTTTTTTGCCTTGAAATCTAAGTCCTCAGGGAGCGCAGCACAGCAGGTTCAAATTGTCATCTCTCTCCTGCGCGGCGATCCTCAGGATTGGGCTTTTTCCCTGACACCTGGGGATCATGTTTTGAGTAATGTTGATGCATTTTTTCAGGCTCTGGGGTTATTGTACGATGAGCCTAATGTCACTGATCAAGCTGAAAAAGCCTTGTTGGCATTAAATCAGGGGCTTGAGGACGCTGAGTTATACTGTCAGAGATTCCGTAGGTGGGCAGTCCTGACCAAATGGAATGACGATGCTTTGGCAGCCCTTTTTCGGAAGGGTCTGTCAGAGAATGTAAAGGATGTTATGGTGGGATTCCCTGTCCCCTCTGGTCTCAATGATTCTGTCATTAGCGATTCAAATTGACAGACGTTTGCGTGAGCGTAGAGGTATGCGTGGAATAGTGTTGCCTTGTGAACCAGCTTCTGAACCCATGCAGTGTGATAGAGTGGCTTCTGGGGCACAGCGTCATGAGTTTCGAAAGCGCAATGGGTTATGTTTCTACTGTGGTGATGCCTCTCATGCTATTTCAGTCTGCCCTAAGCGGGGAAGACGTTTTGCATGCTCAGTTGTCTTGGGTAGTGTTCAGACTAAATTTTTGTTGACTGTTACCCTGATTTGCTCCCTGTCCTCATTTTCTGCTCAGGCTTTCGTTGATTCGGGAGCAGCTATTAACCTGATGGATTTTGATTTTGCTAAACATTGTGGGTTTCCCTTGATACCCCTACGGAAGTCTATTCCCCTACTGGGGATCGATTCTACCCCTTTGGCTGAGAATAAACCTCAGTTCTCTACTCAGGTGATAATGAGGGTTGAACCTGATCATCAGGAGAGTTGCAAATTTTTGGTGCTGTATAATCTGCATGACATTATCGTACTGGGTTTCCCTTGGTTACAGTCTCATAATCCTGTTTTGGATTGGAAATCTGTGTCTGTAACCAGTTGGGGCTGCCAATGTGTTAATACCAACACTCCTCTGTTTTTTCTGCCTCCCCCCAGGCTCAGGATGTTCCTGACTTTTTGACTGATTTTTCTGATGTGTTTAGCGAAAGTAAATCTGCATCCTTGCCCCCCATAGGAGCAATGACTGCGCTACTGAATTAGTGCCTGGTAGTAAATTCCCTAAAGGTCGCCTTTTTAACTTGTCTGTACCTGAACATGACGCTATGCGGTCTTATATCAAGGAGTCATTGGAGAAGGGTCATATCAGACCATCCTCTTCACCCTTAGGTGCCGGTTTTTTCTTTGTGGCCAAAAAGGATGGTTCATTAAGACCGTGTATTGATTATCGTCTCTTGAACAATATTACTGTGAAATATCAATATCCGTTACCCTTGATTTCTGACCTGTTTTCCAGGGTGAAAAGCGCTACTTGGTTTACCAAGCTTGACCTCAGGGGGGCATATAACCTTATTCGCATTAAGCACGGGGATGAATGGAAGACGGCATTTAATACCCCAGAGGGGCATTTTGAGTACCTAGTGATGCCCTTTGGGCTCACTAATGCTCCTTCTGTCTTCCAGTCCTTCATGAATGACATTTTCAGGGATTTTGTGGATAAATTTCTGATTGTTTATTTGGATGATATCTTGATTTTTTCCAATGACTGGGACTCTCATGTGAAACATGTTCGGACTGTGTTCCAGATTTTGAGAGAGAATGCTCTGTATGTGAAGGGATCAAAGTGTCTTTTTGGCATACAGAGGATCTCATTTCTGGGATTCATTTTGTCCCCATCTGTTATTGAAATGGACCCGGTCAAGGTTCAGGCCATCTGTGATTGGGTCCAACCTACTTCATTAAAGGCTCTTCAAAGATTCTTAGGTTTTGCCAATTTTTATCGTAAATTTATTGGTAATTTCTCTGTTATTGTTAAACCATTGACTGATTTGACCAAAAAGGGTTCTGATGTGGTGAACTGGCCTCCTGAGGCAGTCTCTGCGTTTCAGGAACTTAAGCAGAGATTCACTTCTGCTCCTGTTCTACGGCAGCCTGATGTTTCTCTGCCATTTCAGGTGGAGGTTGATGCCTCTGAAATTGGGGCAGGTGCCGTTTTGTCCCAAAGAGATCCAGAGACCTCTAAAAGTAACCCTTGTGCCTTTTTCTCTCGAAAATTTTCTCCAACTGAACGTAATTATGACGTGGGTAATCGGGAGTTATTGGCCATGAAGTGGGCTTTTGAAGAGTGGAGACATTGGCTGGAGGGAGCCAAACATCAAGTGGTGGTCCTCACGGACCATAAGAATCTGGTTTATCTGGAATCTGCCAAGCGACTTAATCCTAGACAGGCCAGGTGGGCCTTGTTTTTCACACGTTTTAATTTTGTGGTTTCCTTTCTTCCTGGCACTAAGAATGTTAAGGCGGATGCCCTCTTGAGGAGTTTCCTTGCGGACACTCCTGAGTTATCTAATCCTGCTGTTATTTTGAAAGAGGGTGTAGTTCTTTCCGCCATCTCGCCCAATTTGAGACTGGCTCTGGAAGGGTGTCAGGAGGATAAACCCGAGCGCTGCCCTATTGGGAAATTGTTTGTCCCAGACCGGTGGAAAAAGAGTGTGATGTCTGAGATTCATTGTTCCGCGTTGGCCGGTCATCCCGGAATTTTTGGTACCAGAGACTTGGTTAGTCGGTCCTTTTGGTGGCCTACCTTGTCTCGTGATGTCAGGGAATTTGTGCAGTCCTGCAGGACTTGCTCTCGCTCCAAGCCTTGCTCTCGCTCTAGTGGTTTGTTGATGCCATTGCCTGTGCCCAAGAGACCATGGACCCATATCTCTATGGATTTCATTTCCGACCTCCCTGTTTCTCAGAGAATGACCGTTATCTGGGTGATTTGTGATAGGTTTTCCAAAATGATACATCTTGTGCCATTACCTAATTTGCCTTTCTCCTCTGAATTGGTGCCTTTGTTCCTTCAGCACGTGGTTCGGTTACACGGCATTCCTGAGAACATTTTGTCTGACAGAGGAGTCCAGTTTGTTTCCAGATTTTGGAGGACTTTTTGTTCTAGACTTGGTGTTCAATTGTCTTTCTCCTCGGCTTTTCATCCTCAGACCAATGGACAAACTGAGAGAACAAATCAGACATTAGAGACTTATCTAAGATGCTTTGTGTCTGCTGATCAGGATGACTGGGTCTCTTTTTTGCCTTTGGCTGAGTTTGCTCTTAATAATAGGGCTAGCTCTGCCACTTTGATGTCTCCATTTTTCTGCAATTTTGGGTTTCACCCTCGATTTTCTTCAGGACAGACGGAGGCTTCTGTCTGTCCAGGTGTTGACTCTGTTGTAGAGCGTATGCAGCAGATTTGGGACCAGGTAGTGGAGAGGTTGTCCCTCTCTCAGGAGAGGGCCCAGCGGTTTGCCAACCGGCATAGGACTGATGGTCCTCGGTTTAAAGTGGGGGACTTGGTCTGGTTGTCCTCAAGAAATATCCCTATGAGAGTTGCATCTCCTAAGTTTAAGCCTAGGTTCATTGGACCTTATAAGATCATGGAGATTCTTAATCCTGTTTCCTTTCGTTTGCTTCTTCCAGGGACATTTAAGATCCATAACGTGTTCCACAAGTCCTTATTGAAGAGGTTTGTCGAGCCAGTGGTTCCTATGGCTGTGCCTCCTGACCCTGTTTTGGTTGAGGGCAATCTGGAGTATGTGGTTGAGAAAATATTGAATTCTCGTTTTTCTAGACGGAAACTCCAGTATTTGGTTAAGTGGAGAGGTTATGGTCAGGAGGACAATTCTTGGGTGTTTGCTTCGGACATCCATGCTAGGAGACTCATCCGTGCGTATCACAGAACTCATCCTGTCCGACCTGGTTGCTC
Organism: Oophaga sylvatica; assembly: GCA_033576555.1. NCBI lineage: Eukaryota > Metazoa > Chordata > Amphibia > Anura > Dendrobatidae > Oophaga > Oophaga sylvatica. Next base: position 495,054,001 of record JARQOD010000003.1, on the reverse strand, counting down.
AAATGAGGGTTCGGTGACCCCTCCTCAAGGGGGGGGTACTGTTGTGAATGGGCTAGAAATGAATTCTGAGCAGAAGCTCCCTCTGGTGGTTACAAACAGTACTGAACTATCCAATGAAGATTGTGAAGATTGGAGATCAGGTGTTACTGACCCATCAGGGTTGCCGGTGATCAATTGTTCTGGTCTCATCTTTGATTCCTGTTCACTTTGTAGCTTGCTGTTTTGTGCCTGCATCTTCTGCTAACAGATAAGACATTTTCTTCTTTTAGTTTTTTGTGCTTGTTTTTTGCATTTTGTCCTGCACTTCTGTGGGGGTCTGCCGGGTCCCCTTCGGGGGCTTGTGCTCCTCTCAGTTTAGTTCAGCCACTGTTGTTTTTTCATTTGCCTTTTCCAGTTTTTTCAGTGGCTGCTGTTTAGTTTTTGTTACACCAGAGAACTAATTTAGGTGGTAGAGGTCGTGTGATCTCAGGTGTTTTTGTAATTAGTAGAGTTGGTACTTTTCAGGGTTTTTTGGGATTGCAGTAAGTGCCCTTCCTATCCTTTTCTATTTAGGAAGTTTGGGCCCCAACGTTTGCTCATACTATTTTCTGTCTTTGTTAGTATTTCTTCTTGTCTAACCGCCATTACATGTTTGGGGGCTTTCTATGTTCTTTGGGATCTGCTCCGGGGCAGATAGCTTTCCTCTTTCTATCTTTAGGTGTAGTTAGCTTCTCAGGCTGTGACGAGGCGTCTAGGACCAACGTAGGACCAACGTAGGTACGCTCCACGGCTGCCTTTAGTTGTGGTGGTTAGTCAGGGTACTGCAATCCCATAGATTCCAACCTCTCTGGTGTATTGCCTTTTTTGCCTGCTCTCCTCAGCTACCAAATCATAACAGTACACTACTGCTCCCCTCTTCCAGGGGTGGGGGAAGGGTACAGAATGAGGGCAGATGCAGGAGCTAAGGCAAATTACGTGGTCCCGGCACCTTCACTGTCAGAATTAATCTGAGGAACAGGGCAAGCTAGGGTGCCCCTAGCATTAGGGACAGGGAAGGAGCCTCTGGTCCTGTGACACCCGAAAAGAGTCATAACACATAAGAAATGGGCACGCATGAAAGTTGTTACAGGGCCGTAATCAGTTGATTAATTAATAATGTCAGGCTTGATAATCAATAACCAATATCCAGCCAATATCTCACCTGTTTTGTAATCTGGTTCCTTTGCAATATACTTTTTCCTGTTCTTCTGTATATACTATGTGAACGGTGACTAATTGACTCAAAACCATGTATCAATAAAGGATATTTATTGCAAACAAGATTATACTTTAAATTATCACACTAACACTGTATACAATAATAGCACACAATACTATTGCACAATTAACCCACAATTACATAATTATAATTCCGACCCACATTACCTAAAAACACGCAAACATTAATAACAGCCCACCTGCCTTTCACTTGCTATTCCTATCGAGATCAATGGATTAATATCAATGATCGACAAGGGGTTAATAGTACATGGGGGTAAAAGCAATGATACTTAGCCCAGTCCTGAAGGTGAGGTTGCTGGGGTGCTGCTTGGGAGCGATGAAGCATGATGGAGACGGGACAGAGATGTTGGGGCTATGGAAGGGGAGCACAGAGGGCTGTAGTTGGGCTGGTGATGGTAGAGAGATCAGGTGAGAACAGATGGTGTGGCTGTGTGGGTAGGGCACCGATGGTTGCAGTGAGGCTGTGGTGGAGCAGAGAGGACAGGTCTGAACAGGAAGAAGAGTACAGGGCTGGAAGTGAACAGGAGACAGCCGAGAGTAGGGCTGACAGAGGGGCTGCAGCTATATAAGGTGATGATGGGTAGTATAGAGGGGGCAGCCACAGACAAAAGAGAGAGCTGCAGTAGACTGATGAGGAAGGGGACATAGAGGGGGCTGTTGACAGTGAGGCTGAGGAATGAGAGCAAGAAGAAGAAAGAGACTTAGCGCTGCCACTTTTGGATATTTAAATCCGGCGGGGCAAGCTCCCATTTGGAAACGCCCCCTCCTCCTGCACGTGTGCATGCAGGGTGCGAGTGCCAGTGCAGCAAAACGACATTTGTTGTGAATGGGTTTGAGATGAGTTCTGAGCAGAGGCTCCCTCTGGTGGTTACAAGCGGTACTAGTGAGGATTGTGAGGACTGGGAATCAGGTGTTACTGATTGGTCTTATGTAAGGGAGTCATTTTCCCATCAGGGTTGCCGGTGATCAATTGTTCTGGTCTGAATCCTTCTTTCCAGTTTCCCTTGTAGCCTGCTGTGTCGTGTCTGCATCTCCTGCTATCAGATAAGACAATTTCTTATTTTGTGTTTTTGCTATATTTTTGCATTTTGTCCTGCACTTCTTTGGGGGCCTTCAGGGTCCCCTCCGGGGGCTTCTGCCCTCTCAGTTTAGTTCAGCCGCTGAGTTTTGTTCTTTTGCTTTTTCCAGTTTTTTCAGTGGCTGCTGTTTTGATTTTCTTACACCAGAGAACTAATTTAGTTGGTAGAGGTCGTGTGATCTCAGGTGATTTTGAAATTAGTAGAGTTGGTGTTTTTCAGGGTTTTCTGGGATTGCAGTAAGTACCCTTCCTGTCCTTTTCTATTTAGATAGTTTGGGCCCCAGCGTTTGCTCATACTATTTTCTTTCTGTGTCAGTATTTCCTCTTGTCTAACCGCCATTACATGTTTGAGGGCTTTCTATTATCTTTGGGGTTCTGCTCCGGGGCAGATAGCTTTCCTATTTCTATCTTTAGGTGTAGTTAGTTTCTCAGGCTGTGACGAGGCGTCTAGGACCAACGTAGGAACGCTCCACGGCTGCCTCTAGTTGCGGTGGTTAGTCAGGGTACTGCAATCTCATAGATTCCAACTGCTCTGGTGTATTGCCTTTTTTACCTGCACTCCTCAGCTACCGAAACATAACAGTATCACCGGCCTAAAAATTGTATGGTACTCACAGAAGGGAAAAAATATTTTGAAGGAAGAAAAGTTGTCAGAGATATTTTTCTGTTTGTTGCATTTTTTTTTATTTTTTTTCCCTCTGTATCTCTGGGTGCTGGGGAGGATCTTTTCTCCCAATGGAGTTTGCACAGTTGTCTGGCCGTGTGGATCATCTTGCCACTGAGGTTCGGAGTATTGCTATCTATCTTGCTGGGTTGCCTGTTGTGGAACCTAGGATCCCCATGCCAGATTTGTTTTTAGGGGATCGAGCTAAGTTTCAGAATTTCAAAAATAATTGTAAATTGTTTCTTGCCTTAAAATCTAAGTCCTCAGGAAACGCAGCGCAGCAGGTTCAAATTATCATCTCTCTCCTGCGCGGCGATCCTCAGGATTGGGCTTTTTCCTTGACACCTGGGGATCCTGTTTTGAGTGATGTTGATGCGTTTTTTCAGGCCTTGGGGTTATTGTACGATGAGCCTAATGTCACTGATCAAGCTGAAAAAGCCTTGTTGGCATTAAATCAGGGGCTTGATGACGCTGAGTTATACTGTCAGAGATTCCGTAGGTGGGCAGTCCTGACCAAGTGGAATGACGACGCTTTGGCGGCCCTTTTCCGGAAGGGTTTGTCGGATAATGTAAAGGATGTTATGGTGGGATTCCCTGTCCCCTCTGGTCTCAATGATTCTATGTCATTAGCGATTCAAATTGACAGACGTTTGCGTGAGCGGAGAAGTATGCGTGGAGTGGTGTTGCCTTGTGAGCCAGCTGCTGAGCCCATGCAGTGTGATGGAGTGGTGTCTGGGGCACAGCGTCATGAGTTTCGAAAGCGCAATGGGTTATGTTTCTACTGTGGTGATGCCTCTCATGCTATTTCAGTCTGCCCTAAGCGGGGAAGACATTTTGCACGCTCAGTTGTCTTGGGTAGTGTTCAGACTAAGTTTTTATTAACTGTCACTCTGATATGCTCTCTGTCCTCATTTTCTGCTCTGGCTTTCGTTGATTCTGGAGCAGCTATTAACCTGATGGATTATGATTTTGCTAAACGTTGTGGATTTCCCTTGATACCCCTACAGAAGTCTATTCCTTTACTGGGGATCGATTCTACCCCTTTGGCTGAGAGTAAACCCCAGTTTTCTACTCAGGTGATAATGAGGGTTGAACCTGATCACCAGGAGTGCTGCAAATTTTTGGTTCTATATAATCTGCATGACATTATAGTGCTGGGTTTCCTTTGGTTACAGTCTCATAATCCTGTTTTGGATTGGAAATCTGTGTCTGTAACCAGTTGGGGCTGCCAATGTGTTAATACCAACACTCCTGTTTTTTCTGCCTCCCCCCAGGCTGAGGATGTTCCTGACTTTTTGTTTGATTTTTCTGATGTGTTTAGCGAAAGTAAATCTGCATCCTTGCCTCCCCATAGGAGCTATGACTGCGCTATTGAATTAGTGCCGGGTAGTAAATTCCCTAAAGGTCGCCTTTTTAACTTGTCTGTACCTGAACATGACTCTATGCGGTCTTATATCAAGGAATCATTGGAGAAGGGTTATATCAGACCATCCTCTTCACCCTTAGGTGCCGGTTTTTTCTTTGTGGCCAAAAAAGATGGTTCATTAAGGCCGTGTATTGATTATCGTCTCTTGAACAATATTACTGTGAAATATCAATACTGTTACCCTTGATTTCTGACCTGTTTTCCAGGGTGAAAAACGCTACTTGGTTTACCAAGCTTGACCTCAGGGGGGCGTATAACCTTATTCGCATTAAGCACGGGGATGAATGGAAGACGGCATTTAACACCCCTGAAGGGCATTTTGAGTACCTTGTGATGCCCTTTGGGCTCACTAATGCTCCTTCCGTCTTCCAGTCCTTCATGAATGACATTTTCAGGGATTTTGTGGACAAGTTTCTGATTGTTTATTTGGATGATATCTTGATTTTTTCTAATGACTGGGACTCTCATGTGAAACATGTTCGAACTGTATTCCAGATTTTGAGAGAGAATGCTCTGTATGTGAAGAGATCAAAGTGTCTTTTTGGCGTACAGAAGATCTCATTTCTGGGATTCATTTTGTCCCCATCTGTTATTGAAATGGACCCGGTCAAGGTTCAGGCCATCTGTGATTGGGTCCAACCTACTTCATTAAAGGCTCTTCAGAGATTTTTGGGTTTTGCCAATTTTTATCGTAAATTTATTGGTAATTTCTCGGTTATTGTTAAACCATTAACTGATTTGACCAGAAAGGGTTCTGATGTGGTGAACTGGCCTCCTGAGGCAGTCTCTGCGTTTCAGGAACTTAAGCAGAGATTCACTTCTGCTCCTGTTCTACGGCAGCCTGATGTTTCTCTGCCATTTCAGGTGGAGGTTGATGCCTCTGAAATTGGGGCAGGTGCCGTTTTGTCCCAAAAAGATCCAGAGACCTCTAAAAGTAACCCTTGTGCCTTTTTCTCTCGAAAATTTTCTCCTACTGAACGTAATTATGACGTGGGTAATCGGGAGTTATTGGCCATAAAGTGGGCTTTTGAAGAGTGGAGACATTGGCTGGAGGGAGCCAAACATCAGGTGGTGGTCCTTACGGACCATAAGAATCTGGTCTATCTGGAATCTGCCAAGCGACTCAATCCTAGACAGGCCAGGTGGGCCTTGTTTTTCACACGTTTTAATTTTGTGGTTTCCTTTCTTCCTGGCACTAAGAATGTTAAGGCGGATGCCCTCTCGAGGAGTTTCCTTGCGGACTCTCCTGAGCTATCTGATCCCTCTGTTATTTTGAAGGAGGGTGTAGTTCTTTCCGCCATCTCGCCCAATTTGAGACTTGCTCTGGAGGGGTGTCAGGAGGATAGGCCCGAGCGCTGCCCTGTTGGAAAATTGTTTGTCCCGGACCAATGGAAAAAGAGTGTGAGGTCTGAGATTCATTGTTCCGCATTGGCTGGGCATCCCGGAATTTTTGGTACCAGAGACTTGGTTAGTCGGTCCTTTTGGTGGCCTACCTTGTCTCACGATGTCAGGGAATTTGTGCAGTCCTGCGGGACTTGCTCTCGCTCCAAGCCTTGCTCTCGCTCTAGTGGTTTGTTGATGCCATTGCCTGTGCCCAAGAGACCATGGACCCATATCTCTATGGATTTCATTTCCGATCTTCCTGTTTCTCAGAGAATGACCACCATCTGGGTAATTTGTGATAGGTTTTCCAAAATGATACATCTTGTGCCATTACCTAAGTTGCCTTCCTCCTCTGAATTGGTGCCGTTGTTCCTTCAGCACGTGGTTCGTTTACACGGCATTCCTGAGAACATTGTGTCTGACAGAGGAGTCCAGTTTGTTTCCAGATTTTGGAGGACTTTTTGTTCTAAACTGGGTGTTCAATTGTCTTTCTCCTCGGCATTTCATCCTCAGACCAATGGTCAAACTGAGAGAACAAACCAGACATTGGAGACTTATCTAAGATGCTTTGTGTCTGCTGATCAGGATGACTGGGTCTCTTTTTTGCCTTTGGCTGAGTTTGCTCTTAATAATAGGGCTAGCTCTGCCACTTTGATGTCTCCGTTTTTCTGTAATTCTGGGTTTCACCCTCGATTTTCTTCAGGACAGACGGAGGCTTCTGTCTGTCCAGGTGTTGACTCTGTTGTTGAGCGTATGCAGCAGATTTGGGACCAGGTAGTGGAGAGGTTGTCCCTCTCTCAGGAGAAGGCCCAGCGGTTTGCTAACCGGCATAGGACTGATGGTCCTCGGTTTAAAGTGGGGGACTTGGTCTGGTTGTCCTCAAAGAATATTCCTATGAGAGTAGCATCTCCTAAATTTAAGCCTAGGTTCATTGGACCTTATAAGATCATGGAGATTATTAATCCTGTTTCTTTTCGTTTGCTTCTTCCAGGGACATTTAAGATCCATAACGTGTTCCACAAGTCCTTGTTGAAGAGGTTTGTTGAGCCAGTGGTTCCTGCTGCTGTGCCTCCTGACCCTGTTTTGGTTGAGGGCAATCTGGAGTATGTGGTTGAGAAAATATTGGATTCTCGTTTTTCTAGACGAAGACTCCAGTATTTGGTTAAATGGAGAGGTTATGGTCAGGAAGACAATTCTTGGGTGTTTGCTTCGGACATCCATGCTAGGAGACTTATCCGTGCGTATCATAGAACTCATCCTGACCGACCTGGTTGCTCAAATGAGGGTTCGGTGACCCCTCCTCAAGGGGGGGGTACTGTTGTGAATGGGTTTGAGATGAGTTCTGAGCAGAGGCTCCCTCTGGTGGTTACAAGCGGTACTAGTGAGGATTGTGAGGACTGGGAATCAGGTGTTACTGATTGGTCTTATGTAAGGGAGTCATTTTCCCATCAGGGTTGCCGGTGATCAATTGTTCTGGTCTGAATCCTTCTTTCCAGTTTCCCTTGTAGCCTGCTGTGTCGTGTCTGCATCTCCTGCTATCAGATAAGACAATTTCTTATTTTGTGTTTTTGCTATATTTTTGCATTTTGTCCTGCACTTCTTTGGGGGCCTTCAGGGTCCCCTCCGGGGGCTTCTGCCCTCTCAGTTTAGTTCAGCCGCTGAGTTTTGTTCTTTTGCTTTTTCCAGTTTTTTCAGTGGCTGCTGTTTTGATTTTCTTACACCAGAGAACTAATTTAGTTGGTAGAGGTCGTGTGATCTCAGGTGATTTTGAAATTAGTAGAGTTGGTGTTTTTCAGGGTTTTCTGGGATTGCAGTAAGTACCCTTCCTGTCCTTTTCTATTTAGATAGTTTGGGCCCCAGCGTTTGCTCATACTATTTTCTTTCTGTGTCAGTATTTCCTCTTGTCTAACCGCCATTACATGTTTGGGGGCTTTCTATTATCTTTGGGGTTCTGCTCCGGGGCAGATAGCTTTCCTATTTCTATCTTTAGGTGTAGTTAGTTTCTCAGGCTGTGACGAGGCGTCTAGGACCAACGTAGGAACGCTCCACGGCTGCCTCTAGTTGCGGTGGTTAGTCAGGGTACTGCAATCTCATAGATTCCAACTGCTCTGGTGTATTGCCTTTTTTACCTGCACTCCTCAGCTACCGAAACATAACAGACATTACCTCTCCAGGCATATGCATCTGTGCACGCCCTAGTGGCAGGGTGCTTTAAGGCTACTTTCACACATCAGTCTTTTGTGTCAGGCATAATCCGTCCTATGCCTGATAGGACGGATCCGGCGCTGATTTTAAAAAAACTGATGCAACTGATCAGTTTTTTTGCCGGATCCGTCGTGACCTTTTCAACCCGGAAAGATAAAATTTCTATGTGGAAAATGCAGGTACGAATGTCCGGACCGAGGAGAGAGAGAAAGAGAGAGAGAGACCTTGGATTCCGGATCAGTTTTTTGATGGATTTGACAAAACACTGGTCCGGTTCCATAGACTTGCATTGTTTCCGGCCGCCTGAAGCGCCGATTCAGGCACTATCAGGCGGCTCCGGAAAAAAAAAAAAACGTTGCAGTCAGCGTCTTGTCCGGCCGCCGGAATGTACACTTCCGACGGATCCGGCCAAAAACGGATGCAACACAATGACATCAGGCGCTAATGAAGGTCAATGGTAAAAAAATGCATCCGGTACCGAATGCGTTTTTTTAAAAACATGCCGGATCGCGCCTGACGTCAAAAGACTGATGTGTGAAAGCAGCCTTAAAGGTACTGCCACACTTAGCGATCTCGTTAGCGATCTCGATAACGACGCAAGCTAACGAGATCGTTGGTGTGATCGCTTTTAGGTCGCTAGTAGCTGCCAAACAGGAGATCTCATAAACGACTCATCAGCGGTCAGCGATCTCTTTAACGACTTTGGCGGTCGTTAGGATGTCATTAGCATGTACTGAGCGCTTGTGATTCATAGGAATTTCCAGCATCGCTCCTGCTCTCTGCGTCCTGCTAGCCTGCTTTGCAACTTCTGCGATCCTCTCTGTGACGCAAAAGAGAACTTACAGATATTGCGATCCACTCCGTGACGCTAAAACATATGCGTCACTGTGTGGCCCAGCTGCGCTTGGTACACATGTTCCCAGGAGTATGCACAGAAAGGTAATTACAAAAACCTGATATTCATTCACACTCACACTTCCCAACAGTGCCACTAGAGGGAACCTTAGACTATTTAAGGGTGTGAGAGACGTAGCAGTTAGGTCATTCGTGCAGTTTCTGTCAGAGTTAGTCTTGGTGTGATTCAGGAGTGAGTCATTCTAGCCAGACAGACGGAGATTTCCTGTCAGATGAGACAGAGGACGAAAGATTGCAAGCTGTTATCTCAGAACAGACTGACTGTTAGTACCCTATGAATGTGGAAAGTGACTCTCGGAGCGGGCTTGTATTCAGTCTGACGGAAGGTCCTGAAAGCTGCTTTGGACAGAGTCTATGAAGGAACAGAAGGAAGGGGACTACAGTTATTATAACAACGAGTCAACTGAGAAACGGTCAGTGAGCTGTGGAAGAAAGGAAGCTGACGACTACACCTACTGCTACCCGTGCTTATGTTAAGGGTGAGAGTAGGGCGACGGGCGAGTGGTGACCAAAGGAAGAGTGACCGAGGCGTTATAGCAACAATTGCTGCCTCCACTCTGCTCAACCGGACGCCGGGTCCGAAGCCTTGCTAGTTCCTTCACGGCTAGTAGGAGAAAACCGGAATCCCTGCTGGACTTCAAGTCGCAGAGGGGCCCTATAGTGCTGATACGTAACCGGGGTCAGGGAGAACAGGAGTCTAGCGGGACGCTGCATATAAAGACTTAGTTCTTGCCAAAAGAAGGCTCCACCACAATGTCGGCCGGGCGTAGCTGTTCTATACAGAGTTGAACTTCGCTTCAGGCAGGTTAGAAACTCACACATTAAGAAGTAAGGAGGCCTTAAACCTACTCAGTGATTACCTGGATGTGCATCCTCCACCTTGAGCAGCTTCCCGGGACATACCTGCAAATACCACCAGTAAATGTATGGAAAGAGACTGATTTGTGTGTGACTGCCTTATTGCCTGCACCCTGCATCGCCATATACTTAGAGGGACTAGTCTTACCTGTGGAAGACTTAACATCTTGCTGCCCAGTTACAACCCCTCTGAGGATTAACCCTGCAGCGCTGGTCACCTTGATCAGAAACCACAGGTGGCGTCACAAACAATTACTACTATCCCCTGTAAATATCCCCCTTTGTATGAGCGCCCAGGGCAACGGACCGAGCTGTACTACTTGTGACATTCCCCATAGACTTCAACGGGCTCGGTGCTGAGTACCCCATAACCCTGGTGTTGTGCGACTCATCTTTGGCGTCACGAACAGGATACGAAGCTTACTAAATGTGAGTCCTGTGTGCCTAGAATTGGACTGTTTTGAGCAAAAAGACTGTGTTGCTGTTGTTTGATTTTTGGCGCCATTTTCCGCCATTTTGCCGCCATATTCGCGCCCTGAGGCGCTGGTGAAGAAGGTGGGCGTGCCTTCGTGGGCGTACCCCCCCCTGTGGCGCGAAAGCTATGGGCGCCCTGTCTAAGTGCTATTATAATGTGAGAGCCTGCCCTACTGCAAGGGAGATCCGCCTTCTCTTCATCCTATATGCCAAGAAGAGAAAGCGAAAGTCCCGCCTCCACGGAAGAGACCAGATTGTTCCAGATGGAAAACACAGTCTGGCCTGGAGTGAGATGGTGGAAGGACAGGAGACGCTGTGTGGAGGAACGGTGGTGCGCAGACCCCGTTCCCCTGAAGAGCTACTGCCTGTACCTGAACCGTCCCCAGGTCGGGAGAACGACCAAACAATGCAGAAAGTGGAGGAGGTGGATGCGGTGCTGAGGGACATGGCCCGACGCCGCACCGAAATGGAAGCGATGGAGCAGAGCTGGCGTGCCCTGAAACAGCGGCTGCTGTGGGACGCGACGCTCTCCCCCCTGGATGCGCAACCGTTACCTGTGCCACTGTGTAGCCCTGGTGTGAAGGCACACGCAGTACCCTGGAGAATGTGCGGAGAGGTAACAGTTTAATGCTCAATAAACATTCACTCCATCACACACTTAGACACACCCATAGGTTATATAGGCTAGTGATATACAGCTCAGGGAGTCAGTCTGTTTCCTGTCTTCGGACAGAGGAGTCTGTTTCCTGTCTTCGGACAGAGCAGTCAGAGTTCAGTTCCCACCAGTGTGTGCAGTCTGTGCAGGAAGAAAGAGGAGTTAGCAGCAGAACCTTCAGTCGCCTGTCCCAAGGACAGTGGAGTTCAGTCGACGTGCTCCTGAACTAGAAGATTACTGAGCCTCTGTTAGCGAGCTCTGGGAAGAAGCAAGAAGGGATTAACCTGCATAGCCTTTGGAAGTGTGGAGTGCTTATGCTACAAGCGCGAACAGGGCGAAAGGCACAGTGGAAAGGAATCTAAAAGTGCCTTAAGGATTGAACTATCCGGCATTGATCACCGGTCACTGGGGACCGAAGTGTCACTACAGCTTCAGGCGTAGGGATAGAAAAACCAGAGGCTTACTGGACCTTAGGTTACAGAAAGCAGCCCTTGGAGTGTCGGTACGTAACTGGGGTCAGGGAGAGTGAGAACCTTGAGTCTCTGCAGGACAACAGTAGGAACTCAGCTCTCTCAAAGGAAGACTCCGACCACAAAGCTGACCGGGCAGTACAGCTTTGAAGAAGCTGGAGTTCTTGGAGTGAACTAAGCTTTATGCTAGTTGGACTCATCATATGGAAAGTGAAGGAGGCCCATAACCTGTTCAGCTGTTATCTCAAAGCACATCCTCCATCCGACCAGCCTCCCTGGGACCTGCCTTATCATCTGACAAGTAAAAGGTATGTCAAGACGCTGGATGGTGTGAGACTGATTTATTTACCTGCACCCGACATCATTAATTCCATAGACTTTGAGGGACCAGTCCCACCTGTAGGGGAGCCGACATCTAGCTGCCACATCATCCCCTCAGAGATATACAGCAGCGCTGGTCTTAGTGATCAGAGAACTACAGGTGGCGTCACGAACTGTTATACACCTATCCCCTGTAAATATCCCCCCCAACATACGCCTGACCGCCAGGGCCACAGACCGAGCCAGCGCTACCTGTGACAACCCCATAGACTTCCATGGGCTCGGCTCTGAGTACCCCATTGCTCTGGTAACCCACAATTGTGGTGCGGGGTCACAACAAAAACTTGGCGTCACGAACAGGATGCGAAACTCGCAAAATTGCGAGCCCTGTGTGCCTGTGGAGGTGTTTTTGTGAAAAAGGACTGTTTGCTATTTTTGGCGCTAAAATCCGCCATTTTGCCGCCAAATTCGCGCCCTCAGGCGCTGGAGAAGAAGGTGGGCGTGGATTCGTGGGCGTGTGCCCCCTGTGGCGCGAAGAGAATGCCTGCCCTCCAAAGTGCTATTACAACATGCGATCCTGCCCTACAGCAAAGGAGGTCCGCCTCTTCTTCACCTTCCCTGCGAAGAGGAGGAGACGCAAACCCCGCCTCCACGGAAGAGACCGGACGGCTCTGAAAGAAGAAGAAGAGAGAGTGTTCTGGAACATGATGGAGGCAGGACGTGTGCAGCCGAGCAGGGAAGCGGTGGAAGGCAGGCCCCGTTCCCCAGCCAAGCTGCCACTAGAACCAGAACCATCTGTGGTCCTGCACCTGCAGCAAGCCTTGCTGGAGATTGGGGAGGAAAATGCGAGGTTGAAGAAGATGATTTCGCAACAACCTGGCATGGAGGAGATCGAGAGACGCCGGCGTAACCAGATGCAGCGGCGGCTGTGGGACGCGGTGTTCTCTCCCCTCGACGACCCCCCACGATTTGAACTACCAAGACTTCTGCTGCCCAAGGCTAAGGAGCAACCGGAGGCTACCCCCAAAAGGACCGACCCTGAACCTACCGATGGAGCGGTGGAAGCGAAGGAGGTTGAGGAGGTACCGCCAGTTCCGGAATGCCCGCCCGGCCAGGAGGCCGCAGCAGATGATCGATCCCCGGTAGGGACACCGGAGGGATCCTGTCCATCATTACCAGACGTCGACTGGGATGAGATGGCGCGCCTGGATGATGTCGCCTACACCGCCCAGTGGGAACGTGAGTGGCAGCGTCGCGAAGAGGAACAGCGACGCCGGCAGGAGGAAAGAGCGGGAAGTGCAGCGGAACCGGCAGCGGCAGCACGAGCAGCTGATTGCGGATAAGGAAAGTGTCCGCAGGGAAAAAGGTACTCTAAGGGAACCGCGGTGGCAGGGGTGTGTGACAGAGTTCCAGCTCCGGAAGGGCTGGGGCTTCATTAGAGAACCGGGCCTCTACCCAGGGGTCTTTGTCAGTCGCAGGGACGTAGAATCCCACCTGCCCATCGGCCATCCCGGGAGGGACCTAATCAATGGGGACATAGTCACCTACACCCGGCACTGGGGTATGAAGGGATGGTATGCCCTTAATGTCACAATCGTCCGTGACCCCGTCCCTGACGCAGGTAACGTCACCATTGCCAGCGCATCCCAGTCTCAATCTACCGCTGCATCAGGCCGTGCCCCGGCATCGCCTCAGGAGAGTATATTACAGTTAGAAGCACCCCCTGCCTACTCTACTCTGCCAGCATCTCGCGCCAAATTGCAAACCGTGACCCCATTTAAGTCGCAAGTTATACCGCCGGACGTGGCGGCACCAGCAGAGATGCCATCAGAATCTTGCAAGGATGACATACCCGTTGCGCCCCTAGTGGTTCGCACGAGGACTGTAGCGACCCAAACCCTGATAGCAGGTCACGACTTGTTGGTCATGGGATCTAAGGATCATCGTATTGTTCCAGCCCCCGGGATGGAAAGTATAATGGAAGCCTGCAAGAAAATGTGAAGAACGGTAGGACCCAGACAGGGTTTACCGCAACAAAGAAAATGTAGAAAGTTTTGATAAAAGAAATAATTGCTGTTTTGCACTTTATTGCTATATATAGGGTTTACGTAGTTTTATATATAACGAGTAGAATACCCGGCTGGGTACAAAGATGAAAATTTTGAAAAGTTAAAGAATTTTGAGAAATAAAGAGTAAGAGTTTTACATATAGAATACTCTGGTTGAGTAAATATCGTTGGATATATCATGTAAATATTGAAGTGAAAAGTATATATATGTGTCCTTTTATTATGTCATGGACTTTGAGGTTGAGGACTGAGCCAGCCCAAAAACTGTATCCTGTAAATAGTTGCGCTAAGGTGCATTATATTGGTTTTACATGAAACCACAACTACCTCTGAACATAAAACCCGTGTGGTGTGGCACTGAGTGAGGTCTGCATTCACATGTCCTGCAGCCCACCCAGGACCCACGTTGAAGGTTTGGTGCGGGTCCTTCACAAGAATACTGTGTATATATTGAATGCCTTGATGCTTTAATACTTTTTGTATTTTCCTACTGTACATATGGCAAAGTTTAAGAAATTCTTACCTCCCGGATGGGAAGAGTTAATGTTTATTGTTAATGAAAAACAAAATGTCTTCTTGTATTTCACAGCCCGGGAGTGCTGTATTTTACCATGGGGGAATGTGTAGCCCTGGTGTGAAGGCACACGCAGTACCCTGGAGAATGTGCGGAGAGGTAACAGTTTAATGCTCAATAAACATTCACTCCATCACACACTTAGACACACCCATAGGTTATATAGGCTAGTGATATACAGCTCAGGGAGTCAGTCTGTTTCCTGTCTTCGGACAGAGGAGTCTGTTTCCTGTCTTCGGACAGAGCAGTCAGAGTTCAGTTCCCACCAGTGTGTGCAGTCTGTGCAGGAAGAAAGAGGAGTTAGCAGCAGAACCTTCAGTCGCCTGTCCCAAGGACAGTGGAGTTCAGTCGACGTGCTCCTGAACTAGAAGATTACTGAGCCTCTGTTAGCGAGCTCTGGGAAGAAGCAAGAAGGGATTAACCTGCATAGCCTTTGGAAGTGTGGAGTGCTTATGCTACAAGCGCGAACAGGGCGAAAGGCACAGTGGAAAGGAATCTAAAAGTGCCTTAAGGATTGAACTATCCGGCATTGATCACCGGTCACTGGGGACCGAAGTGTCACTACAGCTTCAGGCGTAGGGATAGAAAAACCAGAGGCTTACTGGACCTTAGGTTACAGAAAGCAGCCCTTGGAGTGTCGGTACGTAACTGGGGTCAGGGAGAGTGAGAACCTTGAGTCTCTGCAGGACAACAGTAGGAACTCAGCTCTCTCAAAGGAAGACTCCGACCACAAAGCTGACCGGGCAGTACAGCTTTGAAGAAGCTGGAGTTCTTGGAGTGAACTAAGCTTTATGCTAGTTGGACTCATCATATGGAAAGTGAAGGAGGCCCATAACCTGTTCAGCTGTTATCTCAAAGCACATCCTCCATCCGACCAGCCTCCCTGGGACCTGCCTTATCATCTGACAAGTAAAAGGTATGGAAAGACGCTGGATGGTGTGAGACTGATTTATTTACCTGCACCCGACATCATTAATTCCATAGACTTTGAGGGACCAGTCCCACCTGTAGGGGACCCGACATCTAGCTGCCACATCATCCCCTCAGAGATCTACAGCAGCGCTGGTCTTAGTGATCAGAGAACTACAGGTGGCGTCACGAACTGTTATACACCTATCCCCTGTAAATATCCCCCCCAACATACGCCTGACCGCCAGGGCCACAGACCGAGCCAGCGCTACCTGTGACAACCCCATAGACTTCCATGGGCTCGGCTCTGAGTACCCCATTGCTCTGGTAACCCACAATTGTGGTGCGGGGTCACAACACCACCACTGCCAGCGGCTGATGAAAAACCGGAGGCCGGCTCCAAAAGTGCTGACCCTGACTCCGCCGGGGACGCGGCGGGAGGGAAGGAGGCTGAGGAGGCCCTGCCCGCACCGGAGTGCCAGCCAGGCCTGGAGGCCGCAGCGGAATGCAGTCCCCCGGTAGGGACGCCGGAGGAGACCCAGCCGTCCGTGATGGAGATCGATTGGGAGGAGATGGAGTACCTGGACGACGTAGAATACGCCGCCCAGCTGGAGAACGAGTGGCGACGCCGTGAGCAGAAGCAGCAGCAGGTTAGTGCGTCCCCAACTGAGCCACTCCGCGCACCTGCATCCTACTCTGCATCGCAACAGTCTTGTGCATATTCAACTGAGCCACTGCGCGCACCTGCATCGTGCCCTGCATCGTATACTGCGTCCTACTCTACAACGCAACAGGCTAGTGCGACCTCCATGGATCCAAATCTATATTCAGAAGAGGCACCTGTTAGGCCTCAAGGAAGTCGCAAAGCCAATCGCAAAAGTGAAACAAGGACTGTGGCTACCCAGACACAGGTAGCAGGACATGATTTATTTGTAATGCGTTCCAGAGCGCACCGCATACTTCCAGCCCCAGGTATGGAAGAAGTCATCGCAATTTGCAAAGAAGAACAGTAGGACCCAGACAGGGTTTACTGCATCTGTAAAAAGTTAAAAGAAGATTTGCACTTTATTGAATGTTGATAATATGTGATGATGTTTGCATAATATGTGCATAGAATACCCCAGTTGGGTAATGAGTAATACAGTATTATTATAGAATGTGATTTTTTCTAGAAATGTTCTTATGCCAAGGACTGCGTGGCTGAGGACTTTGCCAGCCCAAAAACTTTAGTTGTAAATAGTTAGCACTTCGGTGCCCCATCTTGGTTTTACGTAAAAGCCATTCTACCTCTGAAGAAAAACCCGTATGGTGTGGCCTTGAGTGAGGTCTGCAGCAATGAAGTCCTGCAGCCCACCCAGGACCACCGTGGGAGGTTTTTGGTGCGGGTCCTCCACAAGAATATTGTATTTATTGTGAAAAGTATTTTGATATTTTTCTAATTGCAATTTGTACACAATGTAACGTTAAAGTGTCCTTACCTCCCGCAAGGGATGAGTTATTTGTTAATGTTATTATAAAAATTGTTTTTTCCTTTTTCAGCCCGGGAGTGCTGACGATAACTAGAGGGGGATGTGTGGCCCAGCTGCGCTTGGTACACATGTTCCCAGGAGTATGCACAGAAAGAAAATTACAAAAACCTGATATTCATTCACACTCACACTTCCCAACAGTGCCACTAGAGGGAACCTTAGACTATTTAAGGGTGTGAGAGACGTAGCAGTTAGGTCATTCGTGCAGTTCCTGTCAGAGTTAGTCTTGGTGTGATTCAGGAGTGAGTCATTCTAGCCAGACAGACGGAGATTTCCTGTCAGATGAGACAGAGGACGAAAGATTGCAAGCTGTTATCTCAGAACAGACTGACTGTTAGTACCCTATGAATGTGGAAAGTGACTCTCGGAGCGGGCTTGTATTCAGTCTGACGGAAGGTCCTGAAAGCTGCTTTGGACAGAGTCTATGAAGGAACAGAAGGAAGGGGACTACAGTTATTATAACAACGAGTCAACTGAGAAACGGTCAGTGAGCTGTGGAAGGAAGGAAGCTGACGACTACACCTACTGCTACCTGTGCTTATGTTAAGGGTGAGAGTAGGGCGACGGGCGAGTGGTGACCAAAGGAAGAGTGACCGAGGCGTTATAGCAACAATTGCTGCCTCCACTCTGCTCAACCGGACGCCGGGTCCGAAGCCTTGCTAGTTCCTTCACGGCTAGTAGGAGAAAACCGGAATCCCTGCTGGACTTCAAGTCGCAGAGGGGCCCTATAGTGCTGATACGTAACCGGGGTCAGGGAGAACAGGAGTCTAGCGGGACGCTGCATATAAAGACTTAGTTCTTGCCAAAAGAAGGCTCCACCACAATGTCGGCCGGGCGTAGCTGTTCTATACAGAGTTGAACTTCGCTTCAGGCAGGTTGGAAACTCACACATTAAGAAGTAAGGAGGCCTTAAACCTACTCAGTGATTACCTGGATGTGCATCCTCCACCCTGAGCAGCTTCCCGGGACATACCTGCAAATACCACCAGTAAAGGTATGGAAAGAGACTGATTTGTGTGTGACTGACTTATTGCCTGCACCCTGCATCGCCATATACTTAGAGGGACTAGTCTTACCTGTGGAAGACTTAACATCTTGCTGCCCAGTAACAACCCCTCTGAGGATTAACCCTGCAGCGCTGGTCACCTTGATCAGAAACCACAGGTGGCGTCACGAACAATTACTACTATCCCCTGTAAATATCCCCCTTTGTATGAGCGCCCAGGGCAACGGACCGAGCTGTGCTACTTGTGACATTCCCCATAGACTTCAACGGGCTCGGTGCCGAGTACCCCATAACCCTGGTGTTGTGCGACTCATCACAAACGAGGTCGCTCGTCGTTCGCAAAAGGTGCCAAACACAGCGACTCAGGCTCACCAGCGGGACGCCAACGATCAAAAAACGGTCCAGAACTCTAGTGAACGATCAGCGACATCACAGCAGGGGCCACATCGTTGCTACATGCCACACACAACGAGGTCGCTAACGAGATCGCTAAATAGTGACGTTTTAGTGATCTCGTTAGCGATCTCGTTAGCAATCTCGTTTAGTGTGGCATACCCTTAAGTGCCAGGCAGCTGGACTGATATGATTATATCAGTGTTGAAGTCCGGACCCCTGCAGGCTGTGGCTGCTGCCAGGACAAAGGGTTACTTTGATCCTTTGTCCTATCAATCTGTGCCTATCTACTGGCATGGTAATTAACCCTGTCAGCAAGCATATAGCCACAGACAACAGATATACATTTGTCCATCTTCTTTTGATATGACCGGACAAGTCTTGTCCTGGGCATATCTTATCATAGAATCATAGAATGGTAGAGATGGAAGCGAAATCCTGGGTCATCCTGTCCAACCCCCTGGTCAATACCATTGGGTTGGACTAGATGACTAAATCATCCCAGACACATGTATTTCCAGCCTGTTTGAAGACTTCCATTGAAGGAGAATTCACCACTCTCATGGCAGCCTGTTCCACTCGTTGATCACCATCACTGTCAAAAAGTTTTTTCTAATATCTAATCTGTGTCTCCTCCCATTCAGTTTCATCCCATTGCTTCTAGTTTTTCCTTTTGCAATTGAGAATAAAGCTGATCCCTCTACAATGTGACAGCCCTTGAGATATTTGTAGACAGCTATTAAGTCTCCTCTCAGTCTTCTCTTTTGCAACCTTAACATTCCAAAATCCTCTAACCGTTCCTCAAAGGACATGTTTGCAGACCGGTCGCCATTCTGGTCGCTCTTCTCTGAACTTGCTCCAGTTTGTTCATGTCTTTTTCAAAATGCGGTGCCCAAAGCTGGACACAGAATAGATGAGGCCTGACCAAGGAGGAGTAGATTGGGATAATTACTTTACGTGATAATTCTCTCTTTCTCCTCTAGTATTAGCTATCCCACCTAGCTCTGTGCCATCAGCAAATTTAATCAGTTTACCCTCAATTCCAAAACTAGAATTCTGGTACATTTTGCTTAGTAAATGTAGCCCAATATCTTTGTTACTCATGTTCTGTGCATTGTATATTATGTATATTGTATACCTTTGAGTAATCATATGCTGTCTTGCAAATCAAGTAAGAGTGCTTTTTGGCTTTTTTTAACCCTTTCTAAGGCTTTAATCACACCGCCTTATACAAAGGATGACTGTTCTCCGATTTTTTTATTGGATAGCACTCGTACCAATGTTATTCAATGCAGCAGTGCTGATGAACGAAATTTTTTCACTGACAGAATCTGTCAGTGAAAAAAAAATAGCAACATGCTGTGATTTCACTCTAGCATCGGATGTCACTCACCCACTCAAGTCTTTGGGTACGTGGAAAACATCGAACTGCACTCGGATGACAGTCCGATATCTGTGGACTCACACAAAAGAAAAGATTTTGTTCTCCATCTTCTAATGGGAGAATGCTTACACTGTGTCATTAGCATAACCAGCCTGATTCTCTGGGGTGAAAGAATCTACAGTCGTGTGACCCTGGCCTTACTCTAACTATGCTGTGTACATGGGAAAGTCACCAAGCACAAAGTCATTGCAATACTGAAATCTCACTAATGAATTGCAAAATAAAGAATGCAATAAAGCGTGCATAGAATAAACCGTACTTGGTACAAATCACCTGATCTTTAATAGTTATACAAGCAGACACTATATTAGGGGTGGGATTCGTATTTTTAGTAAGTTCTCTGCTATGCTTCTTTTTGATGATCACATCCATTTAAACTCCTCTTCCTCAACCATAAAATCAAAGTGACATTAACTAAAATTAAAGGCATTTAAAAACATGATAACTCTTTTTAAGTGCAGAATTCCAGTAGTTCTGTGCTAAAAATACTACAACAAATCTGCACCAAAAACCCTAAAAAAACATTAAAAACACTGCAAACACAGTAATATGATTGCTTTTGCATGTTTTGTATGAAACCTGCAAGTAAAAACATAACGGGGAAAAACCAGTGTTTTCACACGTGGAAACATGGCCCTAGCCTTCCTCCTCCTAAATGGTTCAGCGCTGACGATTGCACATATTGGCAATGCAAGGGTGGAGCATAAGAAGAGTGATCAAAGTACGATCTGGAGGCTGAGCTGAACATCGGAGACACATTTAATCTCCGACAACTCTGCTCCAACCTCACTATAATTCCTCAGTGCTGACACACACATGGATGAGGGGCAGGGTGGGCACAGGCAGTCACACTGTGAGCTGGACCAGGGCACTGCTTTGATGCTACCAGCCAGTATGACCGAACCGCAGAGGCCTCACTGAATTGCATTCCTACACTACTCACATAACAATCTGTTTGTAGGTGTAAAATGTATGATAAACTAACAAAATCATTGTCATATCGACTGTCTTAAGTTGAATTTTGCTTATAATTAATATTTATTGACAAATAAGTTAAATGTAAATGGAGCAAATGTTCATGAGTAAGAACCAGATGTTTAATACATTTCTTATATTCCATGTTAAAATAGTTGTCTCGGTAAAAAAAACTTTATCATATACCACGGTAGGGGTTTCAGATTTAATTGAGTTATCCAAGGTTTAAAGTTTTTTTAATTGTGTTAAGAACTTACCGGTAGGTTAGTGTGGAGCGCCCGCCAGGGTCAGGGGATACTCGATACCGGGCAGCTTCTTAAAGGGGTAGTGTCACGGCAGCAGTGACCCGGTCCATGGCCCTGGGCGCCCAATAAAAGGGGTGATGAAGAAAAGGGATAATAAAGAGTTTGTAATAAAGTGTTTGTGACGCCACCTGGGGTATTCGGTCAGGGGACCGACGCTGCTATGCAGATCATCTGGGATGGTGACAGGGTAGCAGAGATGGTTAAGCTCTCCACAGGTAGAGCTATATCCCAGGGCAGTTTGAATGTAGATGTTAAAGGTGAGGTTGGTGAATGTGGCGCAGGGTAGGTGACACAGAAATGATTAGAGGACACACCTGGGTGCAGTTTTCAAAGCTTTACTCATAGTTCTTGTGTGCACAGGTGCTCGATTGGTGCCGTGTCCTCCAGGTGAGGGGTCCAGCAAACTCCCAGGTAGATCAGGATAAACCTTTCCAGGACTCCTTTCTGTATATGCCTCTCCTGGCCATCTAACTGTGCTGGCTTTCTGCCCTCCTGCCCAACACCTCACAGTCAGTGTCCCGAGCCAGCAGCCGCGGACCTTGTCGGGTAACATCCTGTCTGCGTCCCCTTGCTCGTTTATGGCTGCCTTTTCAGCGAAGATAACTGTTGCTGTAGCTGAAGCACCTAGAGGTGCCCTGCCTCTGGCTTGCTAGCTGAGTCTGGTGATTTCTCCACTAGTCTCGGGGGTCGGTAACCCACTGCAACCTGGTCCCTCCACTCTTGGATTGGATGGAATGCTCACTATCCGTGCCCCTAGGACCACTTCTGGGAGGTTCCTTCTGTCTCTCCCTTTCAGCTTTCTCTCTGCAGCTCCTCCTGACAGGGGGCTGCCTCACAGCACATCTGCTTACTTTCACTTTCTCCTCATGTCTGACTCACTCTCTCTGCACTCTTCTTTCCTGCTCTGTTAGCTCCTCCCCTTTTCCTACCTTCTTTTCCCATTCCCCCAACAGCCTTTACTACCCAGCCTGGGATGAGACCATCTTCGCTTAGGGTACTTCCAGAGTGCCCTGCTGAACTAGTCTGTGTTGGGTGCAAGTGTAAGAGTCCTGGGTGGTGCTCCCTCCTTACCTGAGGGTGGGGTACCACACCTCTGGATGAGGTGCAGTACCTCTGTGGCGACTGGACCCTCAGGGGCACCACAGTTGCTAACTACCAACTACCGGCCTGTTCTGCCCTGTGACGATCTGTCTCGATTCAGGGTGGTCACTTACAGACCGCTCCTGCCAGCGATTTTCCTTTTTTAAGTGATGTCATATTGACAGAACAGCCCCTTCTCTTCTGCTCTATTGATGGTATGTCAGTGCTGATTGATAGCCGACTTTGCCTAACTGTGGGGAGCCGATTATCAATCAGCATTTCGTTGGCAGTGATACCACATCAACAGAGCAGGCCAAAAGAGAAGATGATACTCTCTTGACATGAGTAGGGATGAGCGGACCCATGGATATTCGGGGTGGTCGAGTTCTAGCAAAATTTAGTCCAAAGTTCGGTTCGGGTACCAAAACTCTACCCAAACTTGAACCCCAAACCCATAGAAGTCAATGGGGACCCAAACTTTGGTGCTGTAAATTGGTCTCTTTCTCTCCCTTCAGCATCCGAAAACTAAAAAGAACTTGCAGGGAGAAGTCTGTGTTCAAAGTTCAGCACCGGACTCCTGTGCGAACCCTGAACTTTACAGTTTGAGTTCGCTCATCTCTAGACATGAGGTCAAAAGAAGCAGGCGAACAGCTAGTGAGTGACTACCTGCTGGTAATCTCTTAACCCAATAGAGAAAAAGTCTTGGATAACCCCTTTAACAGTGCATAGTTCCTCACTAAGAGCTATTAGTGGAAGTGGGGGGGTCTCATCTATTATCCAGAGTGGAGAATGTCCAATGAAAATCTTGCATTCAGCACTGTCCACCAGCCTAATATTAGACTTGTCGTTTTCATTGAGCATATGGACATTAGCAGCAATAGACTGACTCAGATCCTATTTTTATATAGATGTCGTATCTGAGTGTGCTGTAATCTTGGCAATGGTTATCGTGTTGGGAGGAGAATGAGGGATACTAACATCACCTCTAGTAATTGGTTGATCGTGTATTATCTACTGTAGAAGGGTATTACTTTTCATCGTAATCCTGTCTGTAATGATAATGAGACTGCTGAAAAGTCTTTTGAACAGAATGGGAAGTGTGGTACTAGATAAAGCCTAGTGGCTTGTTTGAAAAATGCAACATTTCTGTTTTTTTAATAGAGATAATGATATGGAAAATGTACTAAAAAAATAGCATAAAAAACCTGATGTAAATAATATGTAATTTTCTGATCATTTATTCCCTTTAAGTTAACACAAGATAGGGCTCATGATGGAATTACAGTCTTGAAACAAATGACTCATTTAATATAACAATTTATTCCCTAGATACAGAAAAATCACAACAGAACCAAACAGACGACTCCAACCCCGAAGATGGTTCGTTAAAGAAGAAGCAGAGGAGACAGAGGACACATTTTACAAGCCAGCAGCTGCAAGAACTGGAGGCCACTTTTCAGCGGAATCGATATCCAGACATGAGCACCAGGGAGGAAATTGCAGTGTGGACCAACCTTACTGAGGCCAGAGTCAGGGTATGTATAAAAAATATTTACTATTCTCAGGAGGTTTATTTAAAATTATTATAAAATTGGAAATATGTACTATTCACCTTTTTTCTCAATGAAGTCAACAAAACATATTTAAACTAGTTCTTCATTTTGAAAAATGGAGATTGTAAAAGATAATCCACTACCACGATAAGTTTTTTTTTGCTATGCAGTAGCCAGAAATCCATAGCATCAAATTCAGACACAAATTGCAATAGATTGGGAATTTGTGGATTTAAAATTCACATCATGTCTACATCATGTGTATGGGACCTGTACAGTGAGGATCTAATTCGCAGCTAATATTCTGTATGTGCATATGGCCATTGTGACCACAGATTTGTGATCAAATAAGATAAAGTACAACAATAGGTCGATGACCGGATATTTATATCAGTACATGGCATTTCAGATGATGAGTTGAATATAAGGGGAGTCGCTCTAGGATACCGTCACCATAGCCATTGGTACAGTCACTGATACTTTTGCTCAAGTGAGAAAGTTGATCTCAATTTCTATATCCTAATAATATTTAATGTAAGTTATTAGAATGAAAATGACTTTAGAGCTAATAAAGATGTTGTCACCTTGCTGCCATTAATGGAATATGATCTATTTTTTGTACCTGTAGGTGTGGTTCAAAAACCGGAGAGCCAAGTGGAGGAAACGAGAAAGGAATCAGCAGGCTGAACTATGCAAAAATAGCTTTGGAGCCCAATTTAATGGACTGATGCAGCCTTATGATGACATGTATTCTGGATACTCTTATAACAACTGGGCTACCAAAGGTCTTGCAACTAGCCCCCTCTCTGCCAAGAGTTTTCCATTTTTTAACTCCATGAATGTAAGTCCTCTGTCATCCCAACCAATGTTCTCGCCACCCAACTCAATTGCTTCAATGACCATGCCTTCATCTATGGTTCCTTCAGCAGTGACTGGAGTTCCAGGCTCTAGCCTTAACAATTTGGGAAACATTAACAATCTTAATAGCCCCAGCCTCAATTCAGCAGTTTCAGCCAGTGCCTGTCCCTATGCCTCTACAGCCAGTCCCTACATGTACAGGGACACTTGCAATTCAAGTTTGGCAAGTTTAAGGCTGAAAGCTAAGCAACATGCCAACTTCACATACCCAGCAGTACAGACTCCGGCTTCCAACCTGAGCCCTTGTCAGTATGCTGTGGACCGGCCAGTATGAAGGACCACATGCCAAAGACTTGATGGTAGCCATAATACAGAAGACCCAATTGCCCTGCAGAAGATGCCCTTTTTTTAAAAAAAAAAAATAGGCATGAGAGCTTCTCTGAGATATCATTTCCATTTTTAAAGTGAGAGATAAAACTGCAGACTGAATTTTCTTTTTGGTTCGAGAGGACATTCTTTATGCATACTTCATCAGGAAGACAGTGTTTCCAATCCAAAGAAAACTGAATTCCATGGTCATGATGAGTAGTCTTGCTTTTATAAGGCAAGCTGTATAATTGTTGTGGTTTTTGTTTAGGCTCCCGGTCTTTGTACAGTTGACTAAACCCAGAGACGTATAATATGTATAGGTCACTTGAATGCAAATATGATCAACAACTACTTATTTATCATAAGGATGGCCCAATCATACAAAAATCAGTGAGCTATACTGCAGACATGTGCACGACCATTACAGTTGTCCAACCGGCAGCCTCACATGTAATCTACGGAAAAAAGGATGTATATATATATTATAAAAATATAAATTGAAACTTTTTTTTTCTTGTTTTGTAAGTGGAATAATCTATAAAATAGAGTTTAACCATAAGCCGATGCTTGTCCCAGGTGGTTCGGATTGCAAGGCTACAGACCATATTTTTTGCTTCTAGCCTGCTTGGCATTACTTTGAAGGTATAACTTTTAACCATGGTCATTTCTTTTTCAACAGATTTCAGTGCCCCTCTTCCCTTTCTTCTTTCCCGGTTCCATTTTGAAAGGCAAAAAATAAAATAAACGTTGAATCATTTGCTTTCTAGATGTCTTCTTATTGATTCTCCCTTGACTCTCACTTGCTATCATCTCATATCTCCCTTTGGACAGATATACTGTTCTTTTTACCAAAATGTTTATACACGAAAACTGCCATACAATGCCAAATAATATTATTATATGATATTCATGTAATGCTACTATATAGTGCCACTCACTAAAACAGGACATGATGCAAGAAGAAGACTGGAACACAGTGGGAGACTATAGATAATGATATATAATAATAAAAAACGCTATTGACCTGCAGATGTGGGGTTAATCTGCAGGTTAATAGCGTTCTGACCCTGCCCATTGCCCGCACTTAGACCCCGTTGCTGGGAGGAAATAGAGTTTATTTCTGACAGGTTCAGGTGACAGGTTCTCTTCAAATCCCTCTGTTATAGCAAGTTTTGCTGCTCAATGGCAACCCAGTTGTGCAGGGAACTGCATCCAACCCCATTCCCTAAATGGGGTCATGCTGCAGTTCCTTGCACAATAGACAGGGTTTCATTGTGCAGGTAGAAACAGTGAAGAGGACACCATGCTACAGCAGCATTGCATCGCTTTAATCTCAACATATGTAAAACCACCATGAATCATCAAGATATGGCATATCCAATCTACAGTATGGACCACAAGTTTGGACACACCTTCTCTTTTAAAGATTTTTCTGTATTTTCATGACTATGAAAATTGTGAATTCACACTGAAGGCATCAAAACTATGAATTAACACATGTGGAATTATATACTTAACAAAAAAGTGTGTAACAAATGAAATTATGTCTTATAATTCTAGGTTCTTCAAAGTAGCCACCTTTTGCTTTGATGACTGCTTTGCACACTCTTGGCATTCTCTTGATGAGCTTCAAGAGGTAGTCACCGGAAATGGTTTTCACTTTACAGGTGTGCCCTGTCAGGTTTAATAAGTGGGATTTCTGGCCTTATAAATGGGGTTGGGACCATCAGTTGTGTTGTGCAGAAGTCTGGTGGATACACAGCTGATAGTCCTACTGAATAGACTGTTAGAATTTGTATTATGGCAAGAAAAAAGCAGCTAAGTAAAGAAAAACGAGTGGCCATCATTACTTTAAGAAATGAAGGTCAGTCAGTCCGAAAAATTGGGAAAACTTTGAAAGTGTCTCCAAGTGCAGTTGCAAAAACCATCAAGCGCTGCAAAGAAACTGGCTCATATGAGGACCGCCCCAGGAAAGGAAGACCAAGAAGCACCTCTGCTTCTGAGGATAAGTTTATCCAAGTCACCAGCCTCAGAAATCGCAGGTTTACAGCAGCTCAGATTAGAGACCAGGTCAATGCCACACAGAGTTCTAGCAGCAGACACATCTCTACAGCAACTGTTAAGAGGAGACTTTGTGCAGCTGGCCTTCATGGTAAAATAGCTGCTAGGAAACTATTGCTAAGGACTGGCAACAAGCAGAAGACACTTGTTTGGGCTAAAGAACACAAGGAATGGACATTAGACCAGTGGAAATCTGTGCTTTGGTCTGATGAGTCCAAATTTGAGATCTTTGGTTCCAACCACCGTGTCTTTATGCGATGAAGAAAAGGTGAACGGATGGACACAACATGCCTGGTTCCCACCGTGAAGCATGGAGGAGGAGGTGTGATGGTGTGGGGGTGCTTTGCTGGTGACACTGTTGGGGATTTATTCAAAATTGAAGGCATACTGAACCAACATGGCTACCACAGCATCTTGCAGGGGCATGCTATTCCATCCGGTTTGCGTTTAGCTGGACCATCATTTATTTTTCAACAGGACAATGACCCCAAACACACCTCCAGGCTGTGTAAGGGCTATTTGATCAAAAAGGAGAGTGATGGGGTGCTACGCCAGATGACCTGGCCTCCACAGTCACCAGACCTGAACCCAATCGAGATGGTTTGGGGTGAGCTTGACCGCAGAGTGAAGGCAAAAGGGCCAACAAGTGCAAAGCATCTCTGGGAACTCCTTCAAGATTGTTGGAAGACCATTTCCGGTGGCTACCTCTTGAAGCTCATCAAGAGAATGGCAAGAGTGTGCAAAGCAGTCATCAAAGTAAAGGTGGCTACTTTGAAGAACCTAGAATATAAGACATATTTTCAGTTGTTTCACAATTTTTTGTTAAGTATATAATTCCACATGTGTTACTTCATAGTTTTGATACCTTCAGTGTGAATGTACAATTTTCATAGTCATGAAAAGACAGAAAAATCTTTAAATGAGAAGGTGTGTCCAAACTTTTGGTCTGTACTGTATATGCTATCACTTTACAAGGTATCCCTTTAAAATAGTTGCAAATGTGAAAAATCTATCAATTTAATGCAAATATGTGATGTCACCATATTTCACAATATAAACTGCATACTTTAAACAGTTCTCTTACACCTGATGAGACAGGTGTATTTACTTTGAAAATCCATGTCAGAATGACTGTATAATAATCCTTTCTAAATGTTTATTCTCAATCTCTGCCCAACTCACCTGATTCCCAGCTATCCTTTGCCCACTTTCCAGCTACTACGGAAAGCTTATGCTGCTCAGTAGACGCTGTCAATCATGCTTGGTGAGCAAAGAGTAAATACTATTGGACTGATGAGCTGATTCAACCCTCAGCTTAAATCATAAAATGCCCATTTTCACATGAGGACACAACACAGCACATAGAGGATTTCCTGCTCTTCGTTCATCTTTTAGCCAACGATGCAAGCAACAGCAACAAGGAGGACATTATATAGCAGAGCTGAGCTGTCTGTGTGTGAATCAACCTCTGATATAAGGTAAAAGACTTGTTAGAAAGCTCACCACGTTCTTTCTAAGTTTTCCTCTGCCTGTTTCCTCTCACTGCTCCACACTTCTCCTCTTGTCTCATCTCTCCATACAGTACAATGGACTGTGTCACATGACACAAAAATGAGCTGGCAGTTTGTCTTGTCTGAGCAAGTGTTTTTTCAGAATGAATGACAGGTTTAGGATGCATGCAGCAGAGGAAGGAGTGTCTGATAAATGGGGAAGGAAGCAGATTTGTCTGATAAGATATACTACAAAGTTTCTTAAATTCATCTGCACTAGAGATGAGCAAACATTGACCAATCTCAAATTTGGCACAAATGTAGCTTATTCAGTTTTGTGTTCGGATTCCTGATCATTTTCCCTCAAAGTCGGCAAAATTTGAGCACAGGTTGGTAAATGTTCGCGTTTCCACTAATGCTTTTGTTAGTACTTCGGCTAGGATAGTGGTACTGTATGATAAGTGCGGGGCATGTGTTTTATAAGTGGAGGAGGTGTGTATAGGACAGTGGAGTGGTGAGTGTATTTTTTTTTTAAAATTAACTGTGTGTACATTCCAGCAGCCAATCAGGGCGCAGAAACCACTCCCAACATCCAGACACAAGGGCTTCTGTCACTGGATTCCGAAGTCATGTGTCCCTCTCCATATAAAAAGCAGACATGTTGTTTTGCTCTAACATTTTGTGAGTGTAACAGTGCACAGAGGCTGCTCCTGCAAGTTGTCATATAGTTAGATAGGATCCTGTCCTGTGTGAAATCGACCTCCCAGCATCAAAAAAGTTTGTGCTATTAGTGTTGTGTAGGCAGGAGTCCACATTTCCTAATCCAAATTGTTTAGGCTAATACTCTGTTGCAGTCACAACTCAGGAGGTTACATTTACTAATAAAAATCATTTAGACTAATATTGGGGTGCATGCATTACTTAAGATGGTATCACTATTCCATTAATGTAATTTGATCTCTGCTGTTTAACCCCTTTAGCCCCCAAGGTGGTTTGCACTTTAATGACCAGGACAATTTTTACAATTCTGAACAGTGTTACTTTCTGAGATAATAACTCTAGAATGCTTTAACGGATCCCACCGATTCGGAGATTGCTTTTTTTTGTGACATATTGTACTTCATGATAGTGGTAAAATGTCTTTGATATGACTTGTGTCTATTTGAGAAAAAAAGGAAATTTGCCAAGAACTGGGAAAATTTTGCAATTTTCAAACTTTGAATTCTTATGCCCATAAATCAAAGAAATATATCACACAAGAGTTAATTAATAACATTTCCCACATGTATACTTTACATCAGCACAAGTTTTGAAACTAAATTTATTTTTGTTAAAAAGTTATTAGGGTTAAAAGCTGACCAGCAATTTCTAATTTTTCCAACAAAATTTACAAAAGTTTTTTCTAGGGATCACATTACATTTTAAGTGACTTTGAGGGGTCTATATGGCAGAAAACACACAAAAGTGACACAATTCTAAAAACTGCACCCCTCTAGGTACTCAAAACCACTTTCAAGAAGTTTATTAGCCCTTCAGGAATTTTTGGAATGTGGAAAAAATAAATGAACATTTAACTTTTTTTCACAAAAATGTTACTTTAGACCCAATTTTTTTTATTTCACAAGAGCAACAGGAAAAAATGGACTCCAAAATTTGTTGTGCAATTTTTCCTGAGCATGCTGATATGTGGGGGGAAAACCACTGTTTGGGCGCATAGCAGGGCTCGGAAAAGAAGGAGTGAACTTGACTTTTTGAATGCAAAATTTGCTGGAGCAATTAGTGAACACTATGTCCCGTTTGGAGAGCCCTTAATGCACCTAAACAGTGAAAAAACACCACAAGTTACACCATTTATTGAAACTAGACCCCTCAGTGAACTTATCCAGATGTATAGAGAGCACATTGAACCCACAGGTGCTTTACAGAAGTTTATAATGTTGAGGCATGAAAATAAAAAAAAAACACATTTTCCCCACAAAAATGTTATTTTAGTCCCAATTTTTTATTGTCACAAGGGTAACAGGAGAAATTGCACCATGCAATTTGTTATGCAATTTCTCCTGAGTGCGCTGATGCCCCAGATGCGTGAGAAAACTACTTTTGAGGCACAGTGCTAAGGTCAGAAGGGAAGAAGCTCTATATTGAAGTTCAGATTTTGTTGGACTGGTTTGAGGGTGCCATTTCACATTGGCAGAGCCCCTGAGGTGCCAGAACAACAGAAACTCCCTATGAACTAATTTTACAAACTACACCCCCACAATTAATTAATCTAGGGTTGCCGTGAAAATATTGACACCACATGTGCCTCACACAATTTTATACCATTGAGCGGTGAAGTAAGAATAAATTAAATTTTTGCCACTAGAATGTTGTTTTAGTACCAAGTTTTTAATTTTTCTAAGGGCTAATAGGAGAAATTTTTACAAGGAACTGAGGTCCATTTTTTCCTAAGTGCACCAATACCCTACATGTAATCAAGAAATATTTTTCAGGCACAGTGCAAAAGCTCAGAATGGAAGGAGCACCATTTTATAGTGTAGATTTTACTGTTATGGTTTAGGGGTGCCATGACCCACAGGGAGAGCCCCAGAAGTGCCAGCACAGCAGAACCCCCCATAAGTGACCCCATTTTACAAAATGCACCTGTCAACTAATTCATCTAGTGGTGCAGTGATCATATTGACACCATGGGTGTGTCAGAGAATGTTATACTATTGCGCAGTGAAGGAAAAATAATTACATTTTTACCACCAAAATTTAGCTTTAGCCCATATTTTACATTTTCACACAAGAAGTGGGTAAAAATAGCACCAACACTTGTCCCAGAATTTCTACTGAATACAGCAATACCCCATATGTGACTATATAGTACTACTTAGCCACATGGCGAGACTCGTGAGGGACGAATCGCTATTTGCCTCCTGGAGCGCAGATTTTCCTAGAATAGTTTGTGGACTCCATATACAGAGCCCCTAAGTGCTAAAAGAGCAGAATCCCTCCCTCAATTGACTCCATTTTGGAAATTATATCTCTTTGAGAATTTATCTACGTGTGTAGTGACAATTTTGACTCCATTGGTGTTTTCCAGAAACTAGCAGTAGTGGATGTTTCTGAGTGAAAATTGCAAACTGCCGCTGTAGTGACCAGTACCTTATAGTGACCAGTATGGTATGCCCAGCTCATGAATCTGAGACACACACCTGTAATTTAGGCAGGATCTCATCGCTACAGAAATGCCAAACACGTGGAGACTATATATGATTTAAGCACACTGGGGCTCAGAAGAGAGGAGGGCATTTGGATTTGGGAGCGCAGAATTTGCTGAATTTCTTTTGGAGGATGAGAAGCCATTTTGCTTTTCCAGAGTCTTTGTACTACCAGTTACGTGGAAGCCTCCTATATTTCCATTGACTGGTGACGTACCTGATCGATGACATTAAACTGCGGTTAATACTTTTGCTAAGCTTCATAGACAACTAAGATGGTAGCCATAGGGGGCCTTCAGCAGGCTCCAAATGTGACGTTAAGCCGTGAGTCAGAATAGTGAAAGGAAGCCAGGAAGGTACGTCATAAACAGAAGGAAGAGACAAAAGCATAGTCAGGTAACGTTCCCAGGTCAGAATACAAGGAGGATAACGGATCAGAGCAGAAGGGGTTAAACAGATAAATGGTCTGAATGAGGTCCGAGTTCAGGCAACAAAAAATTAACATACAGAATGCAAGACATAGAGAAAACAAACCTCACTTAGCTGAATATACATTTGGCGGAGGTCTGGGAGAAAAAGTTCAGTTAAGTAACATGGCAATCACCTGGGATAATGAACACTTGGAGACAGCCAGCGCCTTCCAGTCTCAGATTGGGTAGTCAAGCTGTCTATCAACATCATGACAGCTCAGTACGCCCCTGTTCCAGACTGGATGACTGAACTGTCAATAACTGCATCCCAGGCACACTGAGAGGTGGAACCGTGACACCAAATTGCTATGTTAATCCACAGCTGTTTCTTACATCTGAATGCAAGTCTGATTCATAGGAGCATATGTAAAATTATCAGTTTTTCCTCCAGAAAACAACACACCATTTTCATAAACATTGTCATCTAAATGCCATTGGTACATTATCCGTATGTAATTTTTCTATTTCCAGTGGTGTACTGCTATTACCACACACTTCCTATTGGGTCCATGAGTCAGGGATGGAAGGTCACAGGGCCTACCCCTGCCCGGCATCACACTTTTCACTGTATCTGCATACTGAATACAGTTACAGTTGAAAGCAATGATGAAACACCTCCTCCATCATTTTTCCTGTGTCTGAGTTCTGATATCTCAGCGCAGTGGGTGTGATTATGTCACTACATCGAGCCTGCTGTGAAGAGCTTCAGAACACACATTGCAGAGACCGGAGCAGCAGAAGAATGGGGAGAGGTAATTATTTTTTTTAGAAATCAATGAGTTCATTGTGGCGCCATTCTACTGTTTACAGGACTATGTTTTGGGCATTACACTGTTGGAGAGCCATGTGGGGCCATTATACTGTGTGAAGAGGTATGTAGTGGCCATTATACTGTTTGGAGAGCTATGTGGTAGTCATTATACTGTTTGGAGGGCAATATGAGGGGCATTATACTGTTTGGAGGGCTATGTGGGAAGCCATTATACTGTTTGGAAGGCAAGTAAGGGCCTTTATACTTGTTCTGCCCTCTGAATATAGGGCAAGATATTTGTATTATGTGCTGGTTTAGTTGTTATAGCACCATCTAGTGGTGGCTGAATTTATAGCCTGTGTCTTTAACAAGCAGATAGAGTGTTGCATTGTGAGATTGAAGCAAGGTATCCTGGGGAGAAGAAACTCCATTTTCTTCTGTGTATTTCAGGGACACAAGTGTTCATGTGCTCTCCTGTAACTGCTCCAACTTGAGTTTTCTATCCTGGTAAAGCATATCTATTTTACCGCGCATGTTCTATACTGTCCACCAATAAACAAGTTAGACTACAGAGAACAGTTTGCTTATTTGGAATACAGAAAGGTGGTTTATGCTTGATTGCTAGATTGCACACCGTGTCAACGTATATGAAGGCAGAACAGTAAAACAGAAGCTAGACGCCTGCAATAGTGAATACGACTTAAGGAGCCGCTCGTACCCACACCGCACTACCTGGGGATACTGCGGCGGCCACCATACAGTCACAAGAACCGAGAGTGCAGCCCACCATCAAGCGCTTCATTACTTCCGCCACGCGGAAGCCGCCGCGCATAAACTGTTTCCCGATAATATACTCAGCAGTACGCATCCAAGTGCACAATGTCTCGAAACAGCACATCCTCACTCAAAACGAGGTCACGAGCAAGCTCCAGCAGGTCGTCATTAGCAGAGCTCGCTGCCATTGCTCACGCCAAAGCAGCCAAAGCAGCCAAAGCAAGATCCTCCTGTGCCGAAAGAGAGATGCACCTAGAGCTGAGACAGGCGGAGCAAGATGCACATACCACACGCCAGCGGCATGGATGACAGCCCTGACGCACCACATCGACCAGCCTACACCGATTACCAGCGATCCAACCCCGAACTTCACTACCACAAACAAGAAGTATTCCAGCACAGAGGTGTCGACCACAGCTGCTGTTCCACTGAGCAGAAGGTACAGCTCCCATCCTGCCTTAAAGAGACTTCTTAACCGAGAAGGTACTGCACAGACTATCCGAAGTCAGAAGCGTCTCACAGGTATGGTGATACACCACACACTAGACATGACTATAACACATTGGCTCATGCCAGCACCGATCAAGCCACCATGGACTTTGCAAAGTTCTTTGCCCGCCGAGAACTAGTTACAAAAGGACTTGTGAAGTTCACTGATAAACCCGAGAACTATAGGTCATGGTGAGCCTCATTCCGGAACGTCATTCATGGTCTGGACCTTTCTAGTGGTGAGGAGTTAGATCACCTAGTAAAGTGGCTCGGAAGTGAGTCAGTTGAGGATGCCAAAAGACTAAGACATTAATATAAAGCATCCACACACAAGTCTACGTAAAGTGTGGGAAAGACTTGATGAATGCTATGGGACAGTAGAAGACATAGAGAATGCTTTATACAAAAGAATTGATGATTTTTCTAAGATAGGACTTAAAGGTTATCAAAAGCTTAGAGAATTGAGTGATTTATTGATAGAGTTGCAGGTTGCCCAGGAGGAAGGAGACTTGCCCGGATTGGCATTCTTAGATACCGCTAGGGGTGTCAATCCGATAATACAAAAATTTCCTTACAACCTACAAGAAGAGTGGGTTACATATGGTTCACGGTATAAACAAAAAAAATAATGTATCATTCCCTCCTTTCACTGTATTCGTAGAATTTGTTTTGACTTCACTCTGTCATGTTCCACTGCCCTGGTGTCAAACCCAGTAGGACACCCGTGGCAGTCCACAAAACTAACGTTGTTTCCACAGGCACTCCTCACAATGCGAGTAAACCTCCTCCAGATGAGAACAAGCCTCAGGATGTCAGAAAACAGTATCCTCTACACAAGAAACCACATCCTCTACTAAAATGGAAAGCCTTCAGGGAGATGTCTTTGGAGCATCGCAAAGGTTTCCTCAAGGAGAACAACATCTACTTCAAATGTTGTGCCACAACCTCTCACCTCGCCAGGAACAGTGAAGCTAGCGTGAAATGTGCAGAATCCAGCAGCATGGATCACAATACGGCCTTGCACCCTGGACCACCTCCACGAGTGTTGTCACAAGTAGAGGAGCACAATGAGAAGCAGAAGGACACTGACGAAGATACCCCTGTGGTCAGTGCTCAATGTACTGAGATCTGCAAGGGACTCACAGGAGGAAGGTCCTGTTCAAAAATCTGCCTTGTCCGAGTCTATCTATCAGGCCGCAAGGACAAAGCCCTTAAGATATATGCAATCCTGGATGACCAAAGTAACAGGTCTTTAGCCAGGTCCATCTTCTTTGACAACTTCAGCATTGTAGGCCCTGGTTCTCTCTACTCCCTGAGGACGTGTTCAGGTACCGTTGATACGGCGGGGAGAACAGCAACCGGATACAAGGTGGAGTCCATAGATGGCCAAACCTGCCTATCGCTACCAACCATCCTGGAGTGCAACCAAATTCCCAACAACAGGTCAGAGATACCTTCACAGAAGGTGGCAACACATTACCCCCATCTGAAGCGTATAGCCCACCTAATACCTGAGTTGGATCCAGAAGCCCCAAATGCTCTACTCCTTGGAAGAGATATACTACGAGTCCACAAGACTAGAGAATATATCAATGGCTCCAGGAACGCTCCGTACGCACAGAAGCTCGACCTTGGATGGGTCATTATAGGAGACAACTGTCTAGGAGGAGCACGCAAACCGGACTCAGTCAACAGTATGCTCACCAGCACACTAGAAAATGGACGTCCGTCTCTCTTCCGGCCATGTCACAATAGTCTGCTGGTAAAGGAATTGCCAAACAGTGCTCCCCTACCTTGCCCTTTCTCAGTACCTACCAACAAAGACCACACCTGTGAAGGTGAACAAGACCACATGGGATGTACAGTCTTCCACAGGACAAAGCAAGACGACAAGGTAGCGATGTCCATAGAAGATAGGATGTTCTCGGACATCATGGATAGACAAATAGTCAAACACAAATCAAAGAGTTGGGTCGCACCTTTACCATTACGACCTCAGAGAAGGCGCCTACCCAACAACAGGGAACTGGTCTACAGCCGATTCATCTCCCTCAGGCACAAGCTAAAGAAGTCACCTGAGATGAAGGAACACTTCTTTACCTTCATGGGAAGGATATTCCAGAACAACAACGCAGAGATTGCACCTGCACTTCGGCCCTTAGTGGAGTGTTGGTACCTGGCTATCTTCGGAGTATACCATCCCAAGAAGCCAGGTCAAATAAGAGTGGTATTCGATTCAAGTGCCAAATGTGAAGACATCTCATTGAATGATGTCCTACTGTTGAGCCCAGACCTCAACAACAGACTTCTAGAAATACTACTCTCTTTCCGCAGAGATACGGTGGCATTTATGGCTGACATACAACAGATGTTCCATTGTTTTCTCGTCAAAGAGGAACACAGAAACTACTTGAGATTCTTCTGGTACCGTGACAATGACCCGGACAAAGACATCACAGAGTATCAGATGAGGGTACACATCTTCGGGAACAGCCCTTCCCCAGCAGTCGCTATCTACGGCCTCCGAAATTCCGCCAAAGAGGGCGAAGAAAAGTATGGGTCAGACGTCAGATCCTTCGTAGAAAAGGACTTCTATGTAGACGACTGTTTGAAGTCCACACCAACAAATGAGGCTGCAATCAGTTTACTAAAAAGGGCTCAGGAAATGCTCACTCAGTCTAACCTAAGGTTACACAAGATTTCATCCAACAGTCGAGAGTTGATGGATGCATTTCCCTCTCAAGACTATTCCCGCGATCTAAAGGACCTAGACCTAAGCATCGACACTCTTTCCATGCAGCGGAGTCTTGGATTGCTTTGTGATATGAAGATGGATGCCTTCACCTTTCAGATCAGTAAAGACGAGAAACCCTTCACGCGCAGAGGAGTTCTTTCTTTCGTGAATAGTCTATATGACCCCCTGGGATTCGTAGCTCCAGTTACTGTCCAAGTGAAAATGATGCTAAGAGACTTCACCCAAGACTAGAGTTGAGCGATACTTTCCGATATCCAAAAGTATCGGAATCGGAATGGTATCGCCGATACCATTAAAATATCGGCGATACCCGATACCGATACTGGAAGTCCATGTAAGTCTATGGGAACAAAATATCGGAATTAAAAAAAACCCATTCTTGCCTTGTTGGTTAATTGTACATGAAGGAAAACAACAAAGAGTAATGTACAATGTATTGTGGAAGGTTGAGGAGACATTAAAGGCACAGATGTTTAACCCAATCAAATGGAATAGCATAAATATTTTTTTTTTTTAAAGATGTTCGGATTGACGAAGAAATTGACAATGTTGTTAACGTTTTTTCTATTTTGGCAAATATGTATATTTCACAACTTCCATGCTCTTCACCTTTTTAACTTTTCACACACTTTCTCCTTCATAATCTTCAGCAGCATCATCTTTTTCATCAAATTATTCTTCATCTTCACCTTCTTTATCTTCTTCTTAAACTTCTTGCTATTCATCTTTTTGTTAACATTACTCAGATTCTTCTTATTAAACTATTATTCTTATTCATATTGTACTTCATCTTCTTCATCATATTCTTATTTGTGACAGAGAATCCTGTACTTGTAATCTGTCAAAGTATGAATTTTTCATCCTTCCGTTCTTGCTGTCACAAAAGATTTAAATTACAACAGTATTTGTCCGTGTTCAGTTTAGCCTGCATCAGCAGGCATTTTCCAGGGGCACCACGAGGAGGAACGGACTCACCCCCATACACTGCTTAGTCTTCTTCTGCTTAGAATTTAGAGCATATATTTTGCTCTTCATTTTGGTCTTATACTTCATGTTCTTCTGCTTTTTGATCTTCTGCTTATTGTTCTTAAGTCTCTTGTTCTGTATCTTGTAGTTTGTCTTAACCTTCTTAGTCCTGTTTGGTAATCTTTTATTTCTTCTTTGTGATGGTGTTTAGGCTGGTTGGCTTGATGCTCGTCGTCCTTGTGGTTGTCTTCTTCGGGGTGGTCATCAGGGTCGTCGTCTTCATTGTTGGAGATCCAGAGTGATTACCCAAAAAAGCATTGAAAAAATCTTCAATTTGTAAATGTAGCAGAAGGTACAAGAGCCAATGCAAGTAACGAGGACCAGCTGACTGTGCTGGAACCCGGAGGGGCAGCAGAAGGAAAAGAGCCAATGGCACAACCGAGGACCAGCTGACGTTACTGGGACACGGTTACTAAGCAGGAGGTACCTGTGCTCCAAAGCACTACCAAGGACCAGCAGACGTTGCTGGAACTCGGATACCGAGATGGAGGCACCTAGGCCAAAGGCACTGCGGAGAACCAGCTGACGGTACTGGAACCCGGACGTGTAGCAGAAGGTACAAGAGCCAATGCAAGTAACGAGGACCAGCTGACTGTGCTGGAACCCGGAGGGGCAGCAGAAGGAAAAGAGCCAATGGCACAACCAAGGACCAGCTGACGTTACTGGGAGACGGTTACTAAGCAGGAGGTACCTGTGCTCCAAAGCACTACCAAGGACCAGCAGACGTTGCTGGAACTCGGATACCGAGATGGAGGCACCTAGGCCAAAGGCACTGCGGAGAACCAGCTGACGGTACTGGAACCCGGACGTGTAGCAGAAGGTACAAGAGCCAATGCAAGTAACGAGGACCAGCTGACTGTGGTGGAACCCGGAGGGGCAGCAGAAGGAAAAGAGCCAATGGCACAACCGAGGACCAGCTGACGTTACTGGGACACGGTTACTAAGCAGGAGGTACCTGTGCTCCAAAGCACTACCAAGGACCAGCAGACGTTGCTGGAACTCGGATACCGAGATGGAGGCACCTAGGCCAAAGGCACTGCGGAGAACCAGCTGACGGTACTGGAACCCGGACGGGTAGCAGAAGGTACCCATGGAAATTTAAGATGACAGGCCGCGAGCCGGCCGCAGTTACCGAATCCCACAGTACTACAGTGGGTGATTGTCCTACTGTCACAACGGAAACAGCCTTTATTTGCATATCCCGCAGCACACATAGGAAGCACCTAAACTCCAAGCACCATAGAGTCGGCTAACCACCGCAACACGACAGGACAACTTATTGGAGGCTAAGTGACGTTTACACTGACAGGAAACAGATGGCGTGCTGTAACCAGTCTGGGCAGGAGTGAGTACCCGTGCCAATGACACTTCCGAGCAACAACTGGCGGTGTTGTAGCCCAGGGATGAGAAGAGAACATGGTGGAGGCAGCAGGACTTTTTGCCGTTCACACAGCAGGGGAACAGCTGACATTACTGAACCCAGTAACACAGGAGCAAGTGTAGACTGTGCTAACAGCACTTCCGAGCTACAACTGGCGGTGTTGTAGCCCAGGGATGAGAAGAGAACATGGTGGAGGCAGCAGGACTTTTTGCCGTTATCACAGCAGGGGAACAGCTGACATTACTGAACCCCAGTAACACAGGAGCAAGTGTAGACTGTGCTAACAGCACTTCCGAGCTACAACTGGCGGTGTTGTAGCCCAGGGATGAGAAGAGAACATGGTGGAGGCAGCAGGA
The DNA here is from genome assembly GCA_033576555.1 of Oophaga sylvatica. Lineage (NCBI taxonomy): Eukaryota > Metazoa > Chordata > Amphibia > Anura > Dendrobatidae > Oophaga > Oophaga sylvatica. Next base: position 495,014,469 of record JARQOD010000003.1, on the reverse strand, counting down.
CTTTTTGCCGTTATCACAGCAGGGGAACAGCTGACATTACTGAACCCCAGTAACACAGGAGCAAGTGTTGACTGTGCTAACAGCACTTCCGAGCTACAACTGGCGGTGTTGTAGCCCAGGGATGAGAAGAGAACATGGTGGAGGCAGCAGGACTTTTCGCCGTTATCACAGCAGGGGAACAGCTGACATTACTGAACCCCAATAACACAGGAGCAAGTGTAGACTGTGCTAACAGCACTTCCGAGCTACAACTGGCGGTGTTGTAGCCCAGGGATGAGAAGAGAACATGGTGGAGGCAGCAGGACTTTTTGCCGTTATCACAGCAGGGGAACAGCTGACATTACTGAACCCCAGTAACACAGGAGCAAGTGTTGACTGTGCTAACAGCACTTCCGAGCTACAACTGGCGGTGTTGTAGCCCAGGGATGAGAAGAGAACAGGGTGGAGGCAGCAGGACTTTTTGCCGTTATCACAGCAGGGGAACAGCTGACATTACTGAACCCCAGTAACACAGGAGCAAGTGTAGACTGTGCTAACAGCACTTCCGAGCTACAACTGGCGGTGTTGTAGCCCAGGGATGAGAAGAGAACATGGTGGAGGCAGCAGGACTTTTTGCCGTTATCACAGCAGGGGAACAGCTGACATTACTGAACCCCAGTAACACAGGAGCAAGTGTAGACTGTGCTAACAGCACTTCCGAGCTACAACTGGCGGTGTTGTAGCCCAGGGATGAGAAGAGAACATGGTGGAGGCAGCAGGACTTTTTGCCGTTCACACAGCAGGGGAACAGCTGACATTACTGAACCCCAGTAACACAGGAGCAAGTGTAGACTGTGCTAACAGCACTTCCGAGCTACAACTGGCGGTGTTGTAGCCCAGGGATGAGAAGAGAACATGGTGGAGGCAGCAGGACTTTTTGCCGTTATCACAGCAGGGGAACAGCTGACATTACTGAACCCCAGTAACACAGGAGCAAGTGTAGACTGTGCTAACAGCACTTCCGAGCTACAACTGGCGGTGTTGTAGCCCAGGGATGAGAAGAGAACATGGTGGAGGCAGCAGGACTTTTTGCCGTTATCACAGCAGGGGAACAGCTGACATTACTGAACCCCAGTAACACAGGAGCAAGTGTAGACTGTGCTAACAGCACTTCCGAGCTACAACTGGCGGTGTTGTAGCCCAGGGATGAGAAGAGAACATGGTGGAGGCAGCAGGACTTTTTGCCTTTATCACAGCAGGGGAACAGCTGACATTACTGAACCCCAGTAACACAGGAGCAAGTGTTGACTGTGCTAACAGCACTTCCGAGCTACAACTGGCAGTGTTGTAGCCCAGGGATGAGAAGAGAACAGGGTGGAGGCAGCAGGACTTTTTGCCGTTATCACAGCAGGGGAACAGCTGACATTACTGAACCCCAGTAACACAGGAGCAAGTGTAGACTGTGCTAACAGCACTTCCGAGCTACAACTGGCGGTGTTGTAGCCCAGGGATGAGAAGAGAACATGGTGGAGGCAGCAGGACTTTTTGCCGTTATCACAGCAGGGGAACAGCTGACATTACTGAACCCCAGTAACACAGGAGCAAGTGTAGACTGTGCTAACAGCACTTCCGAGCTACAACTGGCGGTGTTGTAGCCCAGGGATGAGAAGAGAACATGGTGGAGGCAGCAGGACTTTTTGCCGTTATCACAGCAGGGGAACAGCTGACATTACTGAACCCCAGTAACACAGGAGCAAGTGTAGACTGTGCTAACAGCACTTCCGAGCTACAACTGGCGGTGTTGTAGCCCAGGGATGAGAAGAGAACATGGTGGAGGCAGCAGGACTTTTTGCCGTTATCACAGCAGGGGAACAGCTGACATTACTGAACCCCAGTAACACAGGAGCAAGTGTTGACTGTGCTAACAGCACTTCCGAGCTACAACTGGCAGTGTTGTAGCCCAGGGATGAGAAGAGAACAGGGTGGAGGCAGCAGGACTTTTTGCCGTTATCACAGCAGGGGAACAGCTGACTGTAATGTATGTAGTACAGTTCATATAGCGTCTTGTGCTTGGGTGCGATGAAAACACAGGAGTCACAGGTTTGATATAGAAAAGTCCTGTATTACTTCATACAAGTTGGCAGAAATAGTCACACAGTTTGCAGACACAGAAACAGGAGACACAGCAGGCCAGAGTAATCCAAGCTCAGCAATCACTCTCCAATACAGATTCAGGATCTTCTTCTCTGTTACCGTAAGTCCATGCAAACGTGGGTCTTTCAAAGAGCAGGGTTCAGAGTCCACAAGTGCTTCAGAGTTCCTCAGTAGGAATAGCTGGAGTACAAGGTCCAAGGCTTACAGGAGTCAAGTCACAGGTTCACTGCAGGCTAGATTCTGAAGCACTGATTGCTCAGCTGTGGCTGCTTAAGAAGCAAAGGAGAGAATCAGGGCGGGAACATGCAAGCTGGAAACTCCATTTTGACTGAGGGCAAGATAGCTGCAGCAAGACAGAAAGTAAAATGGCTGACGAACAAACTGAGTTTCAGGAATATATACATAGAACCTTACATTACTCCCCCCCTTAAGGACAACCTCCGGATGACCTCAGACCAGGCTTGTGTGGGTACCTCTGATGAAACTGACGGAGCAAGCGAGGAGCATTAACGTTATTGACCGGTTCCCATGAGTTGTCCTCCACTGGGTAGCCCTGCCATTTAATCAGATATTGTAACTGATTTCTATACAACCTGGAATCTAAAATCCTTTCCACCACAAATTCTTCCTGACCATCGACTAGCACTGGGTCAGGGCAAGGAGAGGAACGTCCAGGAAACGTATTGGGTGTCGCAGCCTTTAGTAGGGATACATGAAAGACAGGGTGGATTCTCATAGTTCTGGGCAGTTGAAGACGACAAGCAACGGCAATCTCACCCAAATATATCCAGACAAGCGGTCAGATCGTGCTACCCTGATGCGCGTTTCGCGTGGGCTTTCTCAAGGGGCAGTGCCCCTTGAGAAAGCCCACGCGAAACGCGCGTCAGGGTAGCACGATCTGACCGCTTGTCTGGATATATTTGGGTGAGATTATTTTTAAGACAAATGATTGATATGACATTGATATGATGTTTCTTTACTATATATAATTCCTATACAATCATTATAGATGTGGGATATTAATATTCTCTAGAGCCCGATCCAGTGTTATGTTCAATTGGTCAGATCTCAATTGCTGTTTGTGACCTTCACATTTTTTGTAAATTCTGCATTTTATTATTGATATAAATGATCTAAACGATATTGTTATTCTAATAAATTTGTACTTTTTTAATAATTTTGGGTTTTAATGCTCGTTTGTTCGCTTTGTATATAATCTTATTTGAGTATACCCTTATTGAGGTGTTTTTGTGATAACCCTTTATTCTGGTAATTTTTCTAAATAGAGTAAAAAGGAGACTGTTTAGTGGAGGCACTCTGAGAGTTGTTATACGAGAACTCAGCTAATGGAAGTAGATCCACCCAATCATCCTGTAGGTGGCAGATAAAGCAGCGGAGATACTGCTCCAGGGTTTGATTGGTTCGTTCGGTCTGTCCATTAGTCTGGGGATGAAAAGCAGAAGAAAGGTTTACTTTAATGTCCAATGCTGCACAGAAATTTTGCCAAAACCTAGAAGTGAATTGCACCCCTCGATCCGAAATAACCTCATCCGGTACTCCATGTAAGCGAAACACATCTTTAATCATCAAATCTGATGTCTGTTTTGCAGTGGGTAAGCCGACACAAGGGATAAAATGAGCTGCCTTTGTTAGACGGTCAACCACCACTAGAATGGTGTTCTTCCCCTGAGAGGTTGGTAACTCCACAATGAAGTCCATAGAAATGGATCCCCACGGGCGGGACGGGGTGGGAAGAGGCTGTAACAGACCAGTTGGTGAGGAGCGAGGTGTTTTGCATCTTGCACAGACCTCACATGAAGTGACATAATTCAAAACATCCTTCCTGCAAGTGGGCCACCAAAAGAAACGAGAAAGAAATTCCTGTGTCTTTAGAATTCCTCTATGCCCAGCTATCTTGGAATCGTGAATGAGTTGCAATACTCTTAATCTGACTGTTTCAGGAATATACAGACGTTGTCCCTGAATCCACACACCATTCTTAAAGACAAGACTTACGTCCCTTGGGGGTTGTGCCAAAAAGGAATCCGCATGGTATGCTTCCTTGATGTCCTTAAGTAGGTCTTGATTATGAATTACTCCTAGGAATCTAGAGTCAGGAAGAATAGTCTTAGGAGGAGTAATTGGACGTGTCTCTGCTGAGTAAATCCTAGAGAGTGCATCAGCCTTTCCATTGCGCGATCCTGGTCTATAAGAGATGATAAAATTAAATTGGTTTAAGAAAAGATTCCAGCGAGCCTGGCGAGGAGTCAGGCACTTAGCCGACCTGATAAACTCAAGGTTACGATGGTCTGTCAGGACGACTATTTGCTGTGCAGCTCCCTGAAGAAGGTGTCTCCATTCTTTGAAGGCGGCAATAATGGCCAACAACTCTCTATTGCCCACATCGTAGTTCCTCTCAGCCGAAGACAACTGCTGGGAAAAGAAGGCACAGGGATGCAAGACATTCTTCTCACCTGTTCTCTGAGAGAGTATAGCTCCAACGGCACAGTCTGAAGCATCCACCTCTATTATGAAGGCAAGCTCGGGGTTGGGATGTACTAGGATAGGTGCAGTGGTAAATTTATCTTTTAGACGGGAAAATGCTTCCTGGGCTTGGGGAGTCCAGGAAAACCTAGACTCTTTCCGGGTAAGTTGAGTGATAGGTGACACTACCTCAGAGAAATTTCTAATGAAACGTCTATAGAAGTTGGCAAACCCGATGAAGCGCTGTACCTCCTTCACATTTCTAGGACTTGGCCAATCCTTGATGGCTTGGGTTTTGCTTCCATCCATACTAATTCCTTGTGTAGACAGTACATACCCCAGAAATTGAATTTCGGTCCTATGGAATTCACACTTTTCAAGTTTGATGTAAAGATGATTTTGTCTTAGACGTTCCAAGACCATTCTCACATGTCCATGATGTTCCTCTGTGGAGTTAGAAAAAATTAGAATATCATCCAAATAAATTACCACGAATGTATCTAGGAGATCCCTGAAGATGTCATTCACCAAGTGTTGGAAAGTGGCTGGGGCGGTACTCAGACCAAAAGGCATAACTAGATATTCAAAGTGTCCATAGCGTGACCTGAATGCAGTCTTCCATTCATCCCCAGGTCTAATACGGACTAAGTTATAGGCCCCACGAAGATCTAGTTTAGAAAAAATTTTGGCATGTCGCACTCTCTCCAATAACTCAGGGATTAAAGGCAATGGATAACGGTTTCTAATAGTAACCTTATTGAGTTCCCTATAGTCTACGCATGGTCTCAGAGATCCATCTTTCTTCTTTACAAAGAAGATGGGTGCACCTGCAGGAGATGAAGAGGGGCGTATGAAGCCCTTGGCTAGATTTTCATCTATGTAATCCTTTAAAGCCTTTAGCTCGGGCCCCGCCAGGGGGTAGATCTTACCAAAAGGTATCTCTGCTCCAGGCAATAATTCAATTGGACAATCATATGGACAGTGAGGAGGAAGCTGGTCAGCGTTCTTCTTGTCACATAAATCCACATAGTCCTGGTATACAGCTGGTAGTTCAGGGACTGACATGATTCCTTTAGGAACAGAGCAAGCTGAAACTTTTGGACTCATCTGTTTCTCTGGAAAGTGTAATTCCTTGGTCTCCCAGTTAATGGTAGGATTCTGAGCCTGCAGCCATGGTAGCCCTAGAATAATGGGAAAGTGGGGAGAAGAGATAAGCATAAAGGACAGTTTCTCTTGATGATCTTTACCCATAAGAACCCTCAAAGGCTCTGTTTCCTGATCCACTGGTCCAGAGGTCAGCAGGGAGCCATCCACAGTTTCCATCTGTACTGGAGTAGCCTTCTTCACTGAACGTATTCCCTGTTTCAGAGCAAAGGAGATATCCATAAAATTTCCACTTGCCCCTGAGTCGATCATAGCAGAGCTAGACACCCAAGCTGAGTCAACCCAGAGTTTGATGGAAAGAAAGCAATGAGAATTGTTTTTCTTACAACTCAGCTGGGACACCGCTGAGGAAACTTGAAAAATGGCAGCGTTTACACAGTCAACGTCCTCAGAGGTAACGGAGTTTAAGTCCGAGAAATCAAGATCTGTTGCTGCAGATCTCTCTGGAGCCTGAGGCTCGGACCTGACAGATCCCCTCTCGCAACACTCACAATGAATGAGTGCTGCAGTAGTCTTACGAGAACGGCTGGGGCAGTTTATAATGAAGTGCCCTGACTTACCACAATAGAAACATAGATTCTCCTTAAAACGATGTTCCTTGCGTGCATCACTAACCCGTCGTTGTAAAGAGTCTACCTGCATGGGTTCAGGTTCAGGTTCCCGTGTAATCCTACTCAAAGGTTCTTTAGCTGGAGAGGAAGGTAGGAAAAGGTTAGTACGATTGCTTTTGAACCATCTCTCTTGCCTGCGTTCAGTCAGACGAGTATCAATACGGATGCAGTAGTTAATAAAGTCACCTAACGCAGTGGGAGGGTCGGCACGAGCAAGTTCATCCTTAATCAGTGGAGATAACCCCTTTCGAAAAATAGATTTTTTGGCGGAACTGTCCCAGGTGGTATCAAGGGCCCATCTCCTGAAATCCAAGGCATATTCAGCTACCGAGTGCTTACCTTGGCGCAAAGCTAACATGGCTGCTTCAGCTGTTGCACCTCGATTGGGGTCATCAAACACCTGCCCCATGGCTGAAATAAAATCATCAAGGTGATTCAAACAATCATCCTCAGTCTCAATCAGAGGGTTTGCCCACATTAAAGCCTTGTTGGTAAGCAACATAATTATAGTAAGCACCTTAGATCGTTCAGTGGGAAATTGTGAAGCATGTGCAGAAAAAAAAAGATTGCATTGATTAATAAATCCCCTGAATTTCTCACGTTCACCGCCAAAACGAAAAGGGGGCAACTTGGGAATCCCAGCACTCGGGGCTACGGCAGGAGCCTGGACTCGCCCCTCTAGAACCTCAATCCTGGCTCGCAAATCCTGGGTAGTCTGTCCAACCACTTGCAAATTGTGATTATTGAGGTCCTGTAGATTTGTAAAACGGGTCTTTATATTCTGCAAATCTGCAAGGATATTATCAGTCACTCCGCAAAGTTCCTTTATGCGGGCCTCCATTTTCCAGATCTTTTAAGACAGGATTACTGGAAGAAGAGGAGAGAAAAAAAAACAATAGTGTTCACCTGTGGCAACACTGCAGAGAGAAAAAAAAAATTAAGGGAACTGCTCACCTGGAATGGTTGTGAGAAGTCACAACCACTATCATCACAGAAAGTTTCAACCAGACATCTGATATCCAGAGTTACAGCAGACAAAAAAGAGAAAAGAAAGGAAGAAAAAAAAAAAAAAACAATAGTGTTTACCTGTGGTAACACTGCAAAAAGAAAAAACTTAAGGGAATTGCTCACCTGGAATGGTTGTGAGAAGTCACAACCACTGTCATCACAGAAAGTACAACCGGACGTCTGATATCCACAGTACAGCAGACACAGCCTTCCAGACCCAGCAGACACTAACGTTTTGGCTTCAGAATCTTGTAATGTATGTAGTACAGTTCATATAGCGTCTTGTGCTTGGGTGCGATGAAAACACAGGAGTCACAGGTTTGATATAGAAAAGTCCTGTATTACTTCATACAAGTTGGCAGAAATAGTCACACAGTTTGCAGACACAGAAACAGGAGACACAGCAGGCCAGAGTAATCCAAGCTCAGCAATCACTCTCCAATACAGATTCAGGATCTTCTTCTCTGTTACCGTAAGTCCATGCAAACGTGGGTCTTTCAAAGAGCAGGGTTCAGAGTCCACAAGTGCTTCAGAGTTCCTCAGTAGGAATAGCTGGAGTACAAGGTCCAAGGCTTACAGGAGTCAAGTCACAGGTTCACTGCAGGCTAGATTCTGAAGCACTGATTGCTCAGCTGTGGCTGCTTAAGAAGCAAAGAAGAGAATCAGGGCGGGAACATGCAAGCTGGAAACTCCATTTTGACTGAGGGCAAGATAGCTGCAGCAAGACAGAAAGTAAAATGGCTGACGAACAAACTGAGTTTCAGGAATATATACATAGAACCTTACACTGACATTACTGAACCCCAGTAACACAGGAGCAAGTGTTGACTGTGCTAACAGCACTTCCGAGCTACAACTGGCAGTGTTGTAGCCCAGGGATGAGAAGAGAACATGGTGGAGGCAGCAGGACTTTTTGCCGTTATCACAGCAGGGGAACAGCTGACATTACTGAACCCCAGTAACACAGGAGCAAGTGTAGACTGTGCTAACAGCACTTCCGAGCTACAACTGGCGGTGTTGTAGCCCAGGGTCAAGGAGGATGTTTAAATACTATATCAAGTATTTTCCTTGTTACGTGTCAATTAAAAATGTCTATACTCCAAACAAGAGAAATATAAACTTTAGTACCATAAGATGATGATTTAACTTAAAAAAATATATGTAAATTAATAATTTACAAACATAAACGCATACATTAACATGTTGAAAAGCAATGCAAACCACAATTAAAATAGGTTAAATAATCTGCTATACGGTTTAAAATAAAAGCATACAAGTACACATCAGAATCCATTAATGATGGGTAAGTAACAGTATGTACACCATTTTTATTGTGTAGACAATGAATGGCTGACTTAAAAACATAATCAGCATTACAAGTTTTCTTTGACATTCATAAAACTTTACATTTGGTGAATAATATCACTAAAATTTTTTAAAAAATATCTAAAATTTCCATCATGTAATACTGATAATATGTGCCAATCATTTATATTAACAAAACAAAAATTTAAAAAGTGCATAGTGCAGAGTGAAAACAGATATTTATGCCTGACTGTGGACTTGCAAGCATGACAACGGATAGATAAGGTATATATAGATGAGACTGCATAGCCACAGATGGTGAATGGCGATGTAATACTGTACCTCAATAAAGTGTGCGTTACTACTACATCCTTTTTTTTATCTAGCTTTATAAAAGGTTACGTGCATGTATGGTTGCGCCTTTGTTTGGACGCACAGACTGGCTTCCTGCTGTGACGCGTTGGGTATTGGAGCGTCTGTACGTCTTATGACGCAGACTAACATTCACGGTGCGCATCGTTCATCATCGCAAGCGTACCGACAACACAAAGGCGTTGTCATGACTGCTTTACTCAGTAAACATGCACCTATGATGAAACATACACGCATGTGCCCTATTACATAACAAGCTACAAGAAAAACGAGTGTGAGGTGTGACACAGCTGTTTTGTTAAGGTACAGTATTATATCGACATTGTACAGATGTCGCTATTCAGTCTGATAAATATATATCATTCACGTATTCTATCAGTTGTCGTTCTTTCAGCACCACTTACAGGTATATATTTTGCTATTGTGACTATGCACTATTGACTTTACCAAGGTAATGCATGATTTTTGTTAGCGATTATCATGTTTACATGAAGGACCTTTATGATATGGGCTGTTAACTTTCTAATCAAATATGTATTTTTTAAAATGACACAAATATAAGTAATGTTGAAGAGGACTATTCCTACATGCATTGTTTGCACAATATTACAGGTGTACATCACGTCCCTTAATCAACATTGGATTATTATATTTACTTGTATGCTTTTATTTCAAAGGCAAGAACACTGAAGTATAACCTTCGCACTGCAGCAGTTGTCAAAGTTCAACCCACATTATGCACTTCCAACATTGCAGTATTTGAGTCATCATGATGTGAGTTGGATTTGTCTAAGCTATGGAGTGACAAGGTTGACCATCAGTATCCTATAGCATAAGTAGGCTTTTGTGTTTGCATTTGTTTTCGACATGTGCATATCTGTAATAATATGTCACAATTATTTTGTTACAGATTTGTGACAAAGACAAATCATTTTATGGTTTGAAAGTTGACGTTTCAAATGTTTACAGCTTAGAAATCATGGTGTAGCCTCATATCTATGTGTAGCACTAGACACTTTGAGATGTCATGTTTTTTTCACCATGATTAGGTAGCTAGCAGTAATTTTTGCCGGACACACAGCAGGGGAACAGCAGGCGTTACTGAACCCCACAAACACATCAGCGATTGTTTTCATCTGTGCATCTAACACTTCTGAGCAGCAACTGGCGCTGTTGAAGCCCAGGGTCAAGGAGGGTGTAGGCAGAGGCCTAGTATGAGACGTTTGAAGTTGAAGTTGTAGTTAGCAGCAGTAATTTTTGCCAGACACACAGCAGGGGAACAGCAGGCGTTACTGAACCCCACAAACACATCAGCGATTGTTTTCATCTGTGCATCTAACACTTCTGAGCAGCAACTGGCGCTGTTGAAGCCCAGGGTCAAGGAGGGTGTAGGCAGAGGCCTAGTATGAGACGTTTGAAGTTGAAGTTGTAGTTAGCAGCAGTAATTTTTGCCGGACACACAGCAGGGGAACAGCAGGCGTTACTGAACCCCACAAACACATCAGCGATTGTTTTCATCTGTGCATCTAACACTTCTGAGCAGCAACTGGCGCTGTTGAAGCCCAGGGTCAAGGAGGGTGTAGGCAGAGGCCTAGTATGAGACGTTTGAAGTTGAAGTTGTAGTTAGCAGCAGTAATTTTTGCCAGACACACAGCAGGGGAACAGCAGGCGTTACTGAACCCCACAAACACATCAGCGATTGTTTTCATCTGTGCATCTAACACTTCTGAGGAGCAACTGGCGCTGTTGAAGCCCAGGGTCAAGGAGGGTGTAGGCAGAGGCCTAGTATGAGACGTTTGAAGTTGAAGTTGTAGTTAGCAGCAGTAATTTTTGCCGGACACACAGCAGGGGAACAGCAGGCGTTACTGAACCCCACAAACACATCAGCGATTGTTTTCATCTGTGCATCTAACACTTCTGAGGAGCAACTGGCGCTGTTGAAGCCCAGGGTCAAGGAGGGTGTAGGCACAAAATATTGAGTTATTGCCTTGTTACGTGGCCATTGCAAATGTATGTACTTCAAACAAGAATAAATGAAGTTTTACTAGGACAATAAAATGATGAATTTCAATTCCAAGAATAGAAAAATATTTATACTTGAGAGTCCTCTGTGGTTGATACCGTTTAATGGCTAACTGAAAATATGGTAACAAATTCAAAGCTTTCGAGACTACTCAGGTCTCTTCATCAGGCTAAGACTAAAAAAAAAAGGAAGAATCACATATTTCTACACACAACAGGACACAGGAATAGGTAAGACAAGTGAGGGAGGGACAAGTGAGGGGAGACCGGCCAAAAATGAGAACATGGATGAATTATCAGCGCCACACGATAAGACAAAAAATAATGGATTTACCTGTGGCAAAACACTTTTGTATGCCCGGTCATAGCATGATGGATATGGAATTACTGGTATTAAAATATAACTTCAAATATGACAAAGATACAAAGGTTTCAGAATATAAGCTCATCATGACCTTTGACACTGTTAGTGATGGAATGAATAGATCACACGGATTTATGTCATTCTATATCAATTAAGGAATCTGCGTCTCTGCCCTTCCAGGGGCATGAAAACACAAAACCAGACCCCAATCAGAGGGCAATAAAACTTTCTATCGTTATCTAGGAACTGTTCCAATATTTATGTTCATCCCTCTGTGAAAATGACAGTTCTGCTACACGTCACTTACTTGTCTTACCTATTGCACTATTCCTGTGTCCTGTTGTGTATAGAAATATGTGATGCTTCATTTTTTGGTTTAGTCTTTGCCTGATGAAGAGACGTGAGTAGCCTCGAAAGCTTGCAATTTGTTACCATCTTTTCAGTTATCCATTCAAAGGTATCAACCACTGCGGACTCTCAAGTCTAAATATTTATCTATCTACTGGCTAACACGGTACAAAGATACACATGTTTCCTAACTTCAAGAATAAAAATAAAGACACTGCAAATATAAACGCATATATGCACATGCCAACAAGAAATGGAACAACACACCACCCAAAAAATTGGTTACAAAATATAGTGTTGTAAATTTAACAATAAAAGTCCATTTTTGTATTTATGAATAATGCTTAAGGAACGCTATGTTAAACCATAACATAGTGAAGACAATGGATTTTGTAATAGTCACTTATCATCATCATCATTGCAATTTAGATGTGACAGTCACAGACATTTCAATTATTTAAGTTAATAAAATAGTTACTTTGTACACCATGTATGACATGTCCAGCATGGACTCATCAATGTGATGACACAATAATGTACGATAAAAAATAACCATTTAAAAAAACATAATGCATTGTCACAATTTAAGTGTGTGCCTGCAAGTGTAGGTGAAACAAAGGCTACGGATAGCAAAGGTATATTCTATGTCTGTATCAGACAGTGGACAGCCTCCATGGGTAATGGCGATGTTATACTGTACGTCAATAAAGTCTGCGGCTGCAATCATGCATTTTTTGCTTGTACAGTGTTGAAGAGGGTAAAAGCATGTCTGGTTGCGCAAGGCTTTATCCGTCAACACTACCTTCCTACTGTCACACGTAGGGTAGGGTAGCGTGTGTCAATTAGATGACTCTATAAAATGTGACGTTACGCAGCGTTATTGCGCCCTAGGGACGCCAAAAATACGACAGCAGTAATCATTTACTGTCTAATACTCCACCTATGACCAGCCAAAAAAGACCATTCCCTCTTTAACAATCTACAAGACTAACAAGCATAATGGTTGACGCTGACTTTATTGAGGTACAGTATTACATCGACATTGTCCATGAGTAACTATGCACTGTGATACCTATATACCATTATTAATTTATATCTGTTGTGGTTGTTTCAACAGCACTTGCAGGTATAACTAGTACTACCTATTGTCAGTATGCATGATGCACTTTCTAGATGTAATAATTTATTATTGCACATTATTACCAGGTTTAGATGCTGGCCATTTCATATATGGTGTGTGAAGTTACAGTTGGCATCAGTATGTGTATTTTATAATGTCTGTCATAAATAAAACTCGTGATGATGATGATGATGAGGATTTTATGATTCGTACATCCATTGACTGCATTATCTTACAGGTACAGATAAAGTTCCTTAAAAAGCATTAATTGATAAGTATGAAATGTACTTTTATGCATTAATTTCAAAAAGTGAAGACTATGTTTTAGTTTTTGTTACCATTTATAATAGACATGTGCAGATATGCGCTGTGATGACAAATTATTATTTGTCCATATTTGTCATAAAAAATTATCATTCTAGGCCTGGAAAACTTCACAATTTCATGTTTTAAGCATAACAATCAGAGTGACGGCTCTTCCCTATTTGGAGCATGTTCGACATGGGTTTTTCTGTGCATGTGTAGGGAACAGGAGACTTGTTGCCGGACACACAGCAGGGGAACAGCTGGCGTTACTGAACCCCACTAACACTATAGCTTGTGTATTGGTCTGTGGACACGACACTTCTGAGCAGCAACTGGCAGTGTTGTAGCACAGGGAGTAGAGTTCAGGTGGTAGAAAGATGAACATAACAGGAGACATGGATAACGTTGCGAACCAGTTATTTAATCTGAAAACGGACAGACAAATTCTGGCGAGATCCATGCCTTGTTCATTTTCAGAAAAGTAAGCCGGTCTACATTATCGGAGGATAGTCGCATGCGACGGTCTGTTAGTACACCACCTGCGGCACTAAAGACGCGCTCCGATAATACACTGGCAGCAGGGCAAGCCAGCACCTCCAATGCATACTGGCTAAGCTCTGGCCATGTATCCAGCTTAGAGACCCAAAAATTGAATGGGGAAGAGCCATCTGGGAGTACACTGAGAGGGAAAGACATGTAGTCTGTCACCATCTTACGGAAACGTTGCCTCCTGCTGACTGGAGCCGTCTCGGATGGTGTAGACATTGGTGGCGCTGCCACAAAACTTCGCCACATTTGGAACATACTGGTCTTGCCCTGTGCAGAGGCGCTGCTTGTGCTCCCTCTTGTTGCAGAGCTGTCTCCACTGCCTCGACGCACAGAGCTGCTTTGTAAAGCAGTAGCAGCAGCAGTGCTCTCGGCTGGAATGGAGAACATTATGGATTGCACCAGTGTGTCTTGGTACTCCCGCATTTTACGCTCCCGGTTCAACGGTGTGATGAGTCTTTGTAAGTTGTCCCGGTAGCGAGGGTCTAGGAGGGTGTACACCCAATAATCAGACGTGGTGAGAATGTGGGCGATGCGGCGGTCGTTTCTCAGGCACTGCAGCATGAAATCAACCATGTGCTGCAGACTCCCAACTGGCCAAGAAACGCTGTCCCCTGCAAGAGGCGTCATCTCTGTCTGCTCTGCATCACCCCACCCTCGCTCTACATACTGACTAGAGCGTTGTGTACCTCCCTCTGGAGCGATGTCTTCCTCCTCCATTGACTCCTCCTCATCCTCCTCACAAAGTGAACACTGCCCAGCCCTTTGTGAGGAACCACGTTGCGCTGACTGTCCAGAAGGTGATGGAATTTGTGACTCCTCATCCTCCACCTCTTCCAAAACCTCATCCCTTATTGCTTGCAGTGTTTTTTGAAGCAGGCAGATAAGGGGGACAGTCAGGCTGACTAGTGCATCATCTGCACTCGCCATCCGCGTTGACTCATCAAACGCACGCAAAACGTGGCAGATGTCCTTCATAGAGGCCCACTCAGTAGTGGTGAAGTGTGAACGACGCAAATTGCGAGTTGATTGCGCCTGATGCAGCTGATACTCCATTACTGCTGGCTGCTGCTCACACAACCGCTCCAACATATGTAACGTGGAATTCCACCTGGTGGGTACGTCACATATGATGCGATGTTCAGGAAGGCGAAATCTGCGTTGCAGAGCTGCAATGCGCGATCTGGCCATGCTGGAACGTCGCAAGTGAGCGCACTCTAGGCGGACCTTGTGCAGCAGTGCATCAAGATCCGGATAGTCCCTCAAAAAACTCTGCACGACCAAGTTGAGCACATGTGCCAGACATGGTATGTGAGTGAGGTTGCCAAGGGCCAGAGCTGCCACCAGATTTCGGCCATTGTCACACACTACCAAGCCTGGCTGGAGATTCGCTGGCAAAAACCACACGTCGCTCTCCTGCTTGATGGCATTCCAGAGCTCCTGCGCTGTGTGGCTTCGATTCCCCATGTAAATTAATTTCAGGACGTCCTGTTGACGTTTGGCCACCGCTGTGCTCATATCGGTCGCATCAGGTAAGCGTTCACGGGTCCATGTGGAGGTAGACCGTGACGGCTCCTGCAGCGATGATTCTGAGGAACTGGAGTAGGAGGAGGAGTCAATGTGGACAGACTTGATTCCTGCAATCCTTGGAGTTGGCAGAACACGTACAGCGCCACTCTCAAGATCTGTACCCGGCTCCACAACATTGACCCAATGGGCAGTGAGGGAAAGGTATCGTCCCTGGCCATGGGTACTGGTCCACGCATCGGTGGTCAGGTGGACCTTGCTACTGACGGCGTTTAGTAGCGCATGTTTAATTTTTCCCTCGACATGCTTTTGCAGACCAGGGACGGCTTGCCTGCTGAAATAAAATCGGCTGGGCACATTGTATTGTGGGACTGCCAATGCCATAAAGTTACGGAAAGTGTCAGTCTCCACCAGCCTGAATGACAGCATTTCAAGGGACAGGAGTTTTGCAATGCCAGCATTCAGAGCCTGTGCTCGTGGATGGTTTGCCGAGTATGGCCGTCTTTTATCCCATGCCTGTGCTACCGATGGCTGTTTTGTGGCCTGGGAGTGTGAGGATGACAGGGAACTTGCAGTTGTGGGTGGAATAACACTGGGTCTCTGGACAACAGTTACAGAGGTTCTTCCATGGCGATCCTGTGAGGAAGCCGAACCAGCTGTGTGTGAGCTGGAGGAAGAGGCTCCAACACGAGCTGAAGATGTAGGTGCTGCTGTAGGTTGGCCTACATCTCCAGTGTGTCTTTGTAACTCAGCTACGTGCTTTGTCCGTACATGTTTCCACATATTTGTGGTATTGAGGTTACTGGTATTTTTACCTCTTTTAACTTTTTGATTACACAGCTTGCATTTGACATAGCAAATATCATCTGCAAGTGTGTCAAAAAAGGACCACGCAGTGCAAGTCCTGGGAGCGCCCGTTTTGGCTGTTGGAAGAGAACTGCTACGAACGGGTGCCAAACTGGAGGGTACAGGCAACCGAGTCTGCAGCCTACCTCTCCCTACTGTTTGGACCGTTGGGGCAATCTCTTCCTCAGAGCTGCTACCACCACCTTCCTGTTCCTCACGCCATGTTGGGTCTTGGACCTCATCATCTCCACTACCCTCTTCCAACACCTGCTGCTGTTGGGTGGTCTGGCCAGCACCTTGCTCAACAGAAAATGGCACCTGAGTCTCATCATCATCAGATGCGTTCTGCGGTGTGCTGACCATCGGCACTGGCTCACCCGCCTCTTCAGATTCAGAGAGACACAGCTGTTGCGCATCACTGCACACTGCCTCTCCTTCACATTCCAGAATGCTGCTTGGCTGGGCCCCTGTTTCCAAGCCAACAGATTCTGAGAACAGAAGCAGAGACTCAGCTGGCTCCAGTTCAGAACTCTCTGACTGCCTGGGCAATTTGGCAGGCGGTGAAGAGACAGATGGTTGTTCAACAGTGCTGTGGTCCTGAGAGGAGGTGGAAGCAATTGAAGTCGATGCATTGGCTGCCATCCAACCAACAACGGCTTCAATTTGTTCTTCCCGCAGCAGGGGGTACGCTGAGCTCCTACAAAAGTGCGCATAAAGGAACGCTCACGGGGAAAACTGGTGGATGCTGTGTCACTGGGTGCGGCAGCAGCAGGCACAGAATCCCCACGTCCTCTCCCTGCTGCAACTCCACGGCCACGACCACGTGCCTTACTCCCTGCCTTCTTCATCTTGGTAGATTGATAAAGAAAGTCAGAAAAGTTATAAGGCCTAAGTGTGGTTATTCCTCACAGACTACAGTGAACACTGAAACACAACTGTTCAGTAGCTGTGAAAGGCCCCTTTGTCTACTTCTATAGTGTTTGCAACCAATGTATTGTATACGGATGGAAGCGCGTCACACTAATAGATTAGATTTTTTTCAAATATAATGGAGCAGCACCAATTAGAGAAAAATGTGAAGGATGAGGCAGTGACACACGCTCAGCAGACTACAACCAGCAGTAGTTGAAGAACTAACTGGAGCGTGATCTGCACTCAAAAAATGAAAAGCTCACAGACTACAGTGAACACTGAAACACAACTGTTCAGTAGCTGTGAAAGGCCCCTTTGTCTACTTCTATAGTGTTTGCAACCAATGTATTGTATACGGATGGAAGCGCGTCACACTAATAGATTAGATTTTTTCAAATATAATGGAGCAGCACCAATTAGTGAAGGATGAGGCAGTGACACACGCTCAGCAGACTACAACCAGCAGTGGTTGAAGAACTAACTGGAGCGTGATCTGCACTCAAAAAATGAAAAGCTCACAGACTACAGTGAACACTGAAACACAACTGTTCAGTAGCTGTGAAAGGCCCCTTTGTCTACTTCTATAGTGTTTGCAACCAATGTATTGTATACGGATGGAAGCGCGTCACACTAATAGATTAGATTTTTTTCAAATATAATGGAGCAGCACCAATTAGAGAAAAATGTGAAGGATGAGGCAGTGACACACGCTCAGCAGACTACAACCAGCAGTAGTTGAAGAACTAACTGGAGCGTGATCTGCACTCAAAAAAATGAAAAGCTCACAGACTACAGTGAACACTGAAACACAACTGTTCAGTAGCTGTGAAAGGCCCCTTTGTCTACTTCTATAGTGTTTGCAACCAATGTATTGTATACGGATGGAAGCGCGTCACACTAATAGATTAGATTTTTTTCAAATATAATGGAGCTGCACCAATTCCACAAAATCAAATAAAAAAAAGAGTCAGTGAGTGACACGTGCAGATGCCTACAAACAGCGGTGGATGCAGAGCAAACTGCAGCGTCACCTGCACTCTCACAGACACCTTGCACAGAGCTGTTAAAACAACACTGGCAAAAGGAAGCTTTACACAGTGGTTGGTAAACTAGCCTGCCTAAAGCACAGTAGAGTACACAAAATCGCAATGTCTAACTGTCCCTCAGAGTCAGCACAGCAGCGTTCTGTCCCTAACTGAGTTCACAGCACAGTGACGCTAAAATGGAGGCGGCGCCTTTTATAGTGCATTCTGACATCATTTCAGCAGCCAATCACAGCCATGCCATTAGTTAAGATGACACAGGATGTGCCCACACTTCATAAGATTCCTCATTGGCTGACTAAAATCACATTGCCTCTCAAAGAATTATGGAACTTCCGATTCCGGTATACGATATATGAAAAATATCGGAACTAAGTATCGGAATTCCGATACAGCGAATATCGGCCGATACCCGATACTTGCGGTATCGGAATGCTCAACACTACCCAAGACACATCTGATTGGGACGATCCACTGCCAGCAGAAAAGGCAGACCTGTGGGCAGAGTGGAAGAGGTCTCTCGAGGCCTTGACCGACCTTCGTGTGAAACAACCGTATGCTCCTGTGCCATCCACAGAAGTCAAGACACGAAGACTTTGTATCTTCTGTGATGCATCAGTCAAAGCAATCCCAGCAGTAGCGTACCTCAAAACCATAAATGACAATGAACAGAGCCACATCGGTTTGTGATGAGCCGACTAAACTGGCACCAGTCCTCGAACACACTGTACCCAGACTGAAACTCTGCGCTGCTGTACTCGCAGTTGAGTTGGCTGAGCTTAGCTCAGGTGTGATGAATCTGGAGACCAAAGAAGCAGAGTTCTACACCGATAGCAAGGTGGTACTGGGATACATCTGCAATGAAACGCGACGCTTTTATGTCTACGTCAGCAACCGGATACGGAGGATAAGAAGATCCACCTGCCCTAGTCAGTGGCACTATGTACCTACTCACCTCAATCCTGCGGACCATGCGACTAGATTCGTTGCTTCAAGTTATCTTAAGGACACTACATGGTTCACAGGCCCTACTTCCTTGTACCATTCGATGCCCCACGTCGACAGGCCTAAAACGTTCAAACTAGTGGATCAAGATGCCGACGAAGAGCTCCGTTCTCGAGTGTCTGCTCTGCATACAGGAATTTCAAGTCATCATATGGAATCTCATCGGTTCAGCAGGTTCTCAATCTGGAAGTCACTTGTTCGAGCCGTTGCTTGTCTAATTCATGTGGCCCGGTCCTACAAGTCAGCGTCACCTGCAAGCCAGGGATCTTGTAAAGGTTGGCATCACTGCAAGCATGCGTTTACCGCCCTCAACTTGGAAAGAGCCAAGGTTACAATACTTCGTGTTGCGCAAAAGGAAACATACCCAAGAGAAATAGACAACTTTAACAAGGGACAACCCATTTCTAGAGATAGTGTCTTAAAAAAGCTTGATGCAATCATTAACCAAAACGAGCTGTTAAGGATTGGAGGTCGTCTTCAAGAAGCCAAGGTGGAATTTGTGGAAAAACACCCTGTAATAATTCCTGGTCATCATCATGTCATTACTCTGCTCATGTTTTTGGTGAAACATCAAAGCCGATTATTTACCGAAGGGAATCTACGAACTGCTGGACTATGGATAGTCGGAGCAAAGAGATGCGTGAGTAAACTCATCTTCAACTGTGTGACTTGTTTGCAAACTCTGTGGCGTGACTGAAAACCTAAAAATGGCTAATCTCCCATTAGACAGACTATGGATCCTCCCTTTACCAACGTCAGACTGGATGTATTCGGGCCGTGGTCGGTGGTTGCACGGCACACTAGACTAGAAGAGCCCAAGCCAACGCAAATTGCTGGGCAGTTATGTTCACTTGTATGTTCATCTGAGCGGTCCACATCGAAGTAATTGAATCCATGTACACTTCAAGTTTCATAAATGCACTCCGTCGTTTCACTGCCATCAGAGGCACCGTGAAACACATTCGCTCTGATAGAGGCTCAAATTTCATAGGAGCAGTGAAAGAACTTCAAATTCCTTCCAACCTAGACATTACCAGTGTGGAAAGATACTTGAGTGAGCAGGGATGCACCTGGACATTCAATTTACCACACTCTTCTCACATGGGAGGTGCTTGGGAGAGGATGATAGGAATAGCACGTAGAATCTTAGACTCTATCTTCTTGCAAGAAGGTAGCACAAGACTCACACACGAAAGTTTGACTACATTCTTGGCAGAAGTTTCGGCCATCATAAATGCCAGACCTTTGACTGCACTCTCCAGTGACGCTGAAGATCCAACCATTCT
Source organism: Oophaga sylvatica (assembly GCA_033576555.1). NCBI lineage: Eukaryota > Metazoa > Chordata > Amphibia > Anura > Dendrobatidae > Oophaga > Oophaga sylvatica. The sequence continues at coordinate 494,994,067 of JARQOD010000003.1, read as the reverse complement.
CACTCAGAAAACCAACACTCCCAGCACTCCACTGGGAGAATTCAGCAACAAGGACCTCTCCAGACGTCAATGGAGACAAGTTCAAAGTCTCTCCAATACTTTCTGGGACAGCTGGAAAAACAATATCTCTCCACCTTACAGCCTAGGAAGAAGTGGCAGATCTACAAGCTGAACATCATACCCGGTGATATTGTGCTCATGAAGGACAGCCAGTCACACCGAAATGAGTGGCCACTAGGCCTCATCATCAAGGTATTGCCAAGCAAGGACGAGAAGGTGCGCACTTTGACGAGAGGTCAAAGTGTGGAAGGCTGGGGAGAGTAAACTATTCCTCAGACCAGTTGCGGAACTAGTTTTATTGCTTTTGCCAAAAGAGCCTGTAAGTGGCATCAGTTGATGCCAAGCGGGGAGTGTTCTGCCCTCTGAATTTAGGGCAAGATGTTTGTGTTATGTGCTGGTTTAGTTGTTACAGCACCATCTAGTGGTGGCTGAATTTATAGCCTGTGTCTTGAACAAGCAGATAGAGTGTTGCATTTTGGGATTGAAGCAAGGTATCTTGGGGAGAAGAAACTCCATTTTCTTCTGTGTATTTCAGGGACACAAGTGTTCATGTGCTCTCCTGTAACTGCTCCAACTTGAGATTGCTATTGTCACGTCGCCGTTGGATTCAGTGGCTAGTGGTCCTGCCTCGGCCGCTGGGAGGCGCCGGACTCCTTCGGCTGGTGGTGCCGGTGATAGGAGAGTGGTATCCTCATATGGTTCTGCTCCTTTGACGCCGGCCTCTGTCACTGCGCATCGCCATGTTTCGCCTGTGGGTAATGTTGGTGACAGAGAAGGGGTCCCTGCGCAGGCGTCTGGTGGGCGTAGGCTTCGCTCTTCTGTCAGAGGTGAAGTGGTTGGTGTCAGTCATGCATCACCATCTGGCCTGGTTCTGGGGGCAGTCCAGATGAGGTCATCAGATTGTGAGCCTGTGAGAGGTAGCCATGCCCTTCAAATGCCTTGGAGCCTGGCTTGCAAGCTGCCAGATATAGTCTTGCTTTCTCCAGTGTGCTAGTTTGTTTTGCTATTGTATCTCTGACCTTTGCCTGGATTTCTGACTCTTCTACTGCCTGGCGATTTTGTACCTTAGCTGCCCGCCTGGTTTTGACTTTAACTTTAGCCTGAATTTCTGACCCTTCTACTGCCTGCCGATTTTGTACCTTTGCTGCCCTCCTGGTTTTACCCTTGGACTTCTGACTTCGCATTTGGTCTCGCTTTTTATTCCCTTCCTAACATCCTTCCTATTCCAGTCCACTGCTCTCATAGGCAGCTACCCCCTGGGCTTCGCTGTAATTCCAGATCCCTGTATAGGGGTAAAGGGTCTTGGGGTTTCTCGGGGTGCTGTCTTACCTGCAGTTCAGACCTGCAGTGAGCAGACGTCACAGCTATCCTGGTAGAGTGCTTTCTAAAGCACTCTATATGTTTTTTTCTACTGGCTTACACGGTACCAAACCAATCTTTTTTCGTTTAGCTATCCTGGTAAAGCATATCTGTTTTACTGCGCATGTTCTATACTGTTCACAAATAAACAAGTTAGACTACAGAGAACAGTCTGCTTATTTGGAATACAGAAAGATGGTTTATGCTATATGCTAGACTGCACACCGTGTCAACGTGTATGAAGGCAGAACAATACTGTGTTTGGTTCATTTTACAGTGTGGAGGGTTGTGTGTAGTCCATCATACTGTGTGAAGGGTTGTTTTAGGGCCATCATACTGTGTGGAGGGGTGTGGCTGCCATTTCACTATATGGAAAGCCATTATACTGTATGATAGGCCATCATATTGTAATGATGGCTGTGTTAGGGCCATCACATGGTGTGGAGGGCTGTGGGGCCTCATACTGTGTGGGAGGACTGTGTCTGGGCCATCCTACTGTGTGTTTGCGACTGACGGGGCCATCATATTGAGTTGGGGTCACTGTTGGGGCATCATACTGTGTCAGGATCACTGTGGGGGTATCATAATTTGTGGCAGGGTAGTGTAGGGTAAATGTACTGTGCGTGTGGAGAGTACTGTGGTAAAATACACTGTTAGGGTATCATACTGTGTTTGGGGTCATGAAAGGGGTATCTTAGTGAATGAGAACACTATAGGTCTTCAGTAAGAGTAAAATTACTTGTAAGTGCAGCAAAGTTTGTCCTCTGTGACATCGCTGATATATTTTTTGGGGGGAGGGCAATTAGTACTTTTGCTATAGGGCACTTTGAATGATTTCTATGTACGCTCCTGTCTACTTTTGTATGACAATGTATAGCATCTGTTTTATACACTAACAAATTATAATATAATAATAGACCAAATACAGTTTCTAATAATAATTGCAATGGATGTATAAAAAACTTATGGTGACCATATGTGATTTGTTTTTTTATGCACCCTTTGACTTATAATGGGTGAGTTTGATCTGGAAAATGATTGAAAGTAGCATATGCTGTGATTATTTTGACCATCGGTTGGTGTGTAAAAACATTCATGTGACTACCACATTGACATGCGTAGGTCGGTTTGCTGTCTATATGCTATCCATTTGGCATGCAGACAACACATGGTACACACTATACTACATACTTGTAGTATGTTCATCGAAATGTGCTGGTATCCTGGCTTGCAGACAGTCTATAAAGGTTAACAATCAATCAGTAGAATTTAGTCAGTGTTTGACTTCCAATACAACTAGTCAAACTATTCTCAATAGTTGCCAACATAAAACATTTGCTAGATGGACTTCTATCTCTTAATCCTGCATGTATCAGAGTTTCCAAGGATTTGGGAGAACTAAGTGACACATGCCTTAACAGGCATAGAGTAACACAGCCTATTTTAAGTAATCCCTGTGTTGTATATGAATACCTCTGGCATCAAGAAGTCTATAGAAAGTTTTCTAATAAACTTTTCCTTAAATTCCTTAAACATTTGGTAAGAAAGCTTTTATCCTTTGAGAGATGGTTGTACGTGACTCTCGTCATATTTAATTTAACAGGTTAATTCCTTTTGAAGCAGGTGGTATACATGATCTCATGTCTATAGCTACTTGGCAGATACATGATCCTATCACAAACAAACAGTTATAGTTATTATTTCCACCAGTCGGAAGATACAATCTACACTGTTTTAAATGGAGAAAACTGTAAAAGTTTACATATTTCTTAAAATCACTGCTACCTTATTCCTGCGCTGTGTCCTTTTTTGCAACTTAGCACCATCCACTTGATTTAGGAGGAGTGCAATATCAGATCCGAGCTAAGAACAAGAATGGTGTTTACCGTTTCAAGCTTGTAGTAGAACGTAGTATAACCATCAAGTCTGAAAATCAGATGCTTCATGGCTTACACAATGGAAAGAGAGTTTTCTCCTGAAGATTAGGAACATGCGATGTCCTGCATCTTTTAAGAGTTTATAGATTCTGTGACGTTCCACACTGTCTGTGGACGGGGAGTACTCGCTTAGCTGGTCTTAGAGGTAAGTACAGGCACACTCAGGGTTAAAACAACAGTCCATTTAGTTTATTACAGCAGCCATTAGACAAAATACAGTCTCACTGATCTCGATCAGCACAACACGGATCCCTGTCCGTTACCTGTTGGCGTCGGCCACACAGGTTCCCGGGACCCTCTTAGATTTCAGAGGTATCCAGTAAACATCAAAACAGTCTCTTTCTAACCAATACTTCTCATGACGTGAACAGTCTTCCTGACCCCGGTCATCATACCACAGACTCCTGTCTGTCACCTGTTGGCCATGCAGGTTCCTGGAACCCTCCTATCTGCAGAGGTCTCCAATCCACTCTTCTCACTTTGCTCTGACCCCGGTCAGTGTCGACTCACGGTTTTCAATACCATCCACTCCGCTGGCTCAAGCTCGCCAGCATTGCTTCCCCAGCCTGTGCAACATTCAGCCTCAACGTCATGGGAGCTCTGTCCAGGCTGACAGACTCCCATCACACTCTCAGACTCAGCACAGTCTCACAGACTCTCCATGTGCCAAAAACTTCCTTACATATCTGTAGCCACTCCCACAGGTGAGGTATGGAGCACATGGTCTGGTCACATGCTCATGACCTCATCACAGGTCCTCAAAACTCACACCACCACAAGTGGTTAGCCAGTTCCACCCAGCTCTCCGGCTAACCCTGTAAGCCACTCTAGTAAATTAAACACAACTCTTGTGGGACTACAAGTCCCAGAATAACATTACTTTGGCTTACAGTGCAGAGGAGCTCTGCGACACATACTTGCCATTCACAACAATCCCGGGGACTGTTTTACCATCCAAATCACACCTCCATGCATATCTTGAGGAGCATATACAGCGCCCCCTAGCTGCAGCAAGGGTCACTATGTCACAATTCTTATTTCTTACATAGAGGGTTTTTGCAGAATGGTGCTGCAGACAGTGGTGTGTAACTAATTATGGTTCTTAACAGGCCTTTGCAACAGTTGGGGCTTTTCAGAGGATCAAATCTAGAAGGAATATTCCAAGAGTAATCCACATTTAAGACAATATAATGGCGCTACATACAAATTCAGGAGTACCCTGGTAATACCACAGCAAGCCTGCAATAGTGGCCATGCTACGGTTCCAAAAATGATTTATATACTGTATGAATGACATTTCATGATTCATATCACATGATAACATTGCATTATTTTACAATTTTACACCACTATAGTAATAAGAAACCAGTGGTATTGTTGCTTGAAAAAGTGTATAAATACACGTAACTCCCCTTTATTTGTCACACTACAGTTGTGGCCAAAAGTTTTGAGACTGACACAAATTTTGGTTTTCACAAATTATGTGGCTTCATTGTTTTTATATTTTTGAGTCATATGTTTCTATGGTTACTGAAGTTCAATAGCTTGGCTCGTTGTCAAAAATGGAGGGGAGCCCACGTTGTTTTTTCTCTATTCTTGATAACCATCTTTGCTATAGCTGACAGCCTAGGGTTGCAGTCCCCAGCTGTGAGGTTTGACTGGCTGGTTATAGAAAATACAAGGTAATCCATGCCGGGTTTTTTATTTAATTTTTTATTTATAGCACAAGAGACGGCTGATGAATACTCCTATCAGCCGCTCCTGCTGTCACTGTTGTTAGCGGCAGCAGGTGTAGGATGATGGTAGTAATAGTCCCATCAGACATCGCCTGCTGTCATTGTTTTGACTTGAATACAACTCTCATCATTCTCCCCTGGTCGCGCTGATTGCCGGCAGAGCAGGGGGAATGATGAGAGCCTTCTTCAGCACCCGGTGCTGGAGAACAGCGCTTACTGTAGCGCTTCTTCCCCATGTGGTACTGATATGGCACAAGGGCAGATACCAGAAAAAAACGGTATAGGAGATGACAGTGTCCGTGTGTGTAACACCACATGGGCAGCACACGGTTGCCACATGTGTGCCGCAAATATTACACACACGGACACTGTCATCTCCGGTACCATTTTTTTCTGGTATGTTAAAATAGTCTGACTATGAGAGTTAAGAGAATTAGAATTATTTCTCAGAAATGAAGGGAGCGTTTTTATATCCGATGGGGCATTGGTTTCTTCATTTCACACGAAAAGACGGATATTACCAGCAGCATCCATTCACAGGAAATTGTATTAGTCTGCAAGATGACGAAAGACAATAACAATGAGAAAAGGTGCAACATGGTAAATCACCTGAAATGAAATGAAAATTAACAAATGGGGCTCAGCAAAAAATTAAAATAACGTGATTTTAAAGAAAAGGCTTGAGACTAACGAATTCATTGAGAACAAATGGTGTTACTGCATTAAGAATATGGTAAAAATGACCTGGCAATATGATTCTCCAGGTCAGTATAAGTATGCAGATACCAAACATGTTTAGGTTGTTTATTTACTTAAATGCTGAAAAAAAAATCCAAAATTTGTGTGAAAATTTTTTTTTGCTTGTGTCACCATTTTCCACTACCCGTAATGCTTTCATTTTTAGGGATCTGGATATGGGGCAGGGTTATTGCTTACTTTTTGCTGACAGTTTTAGTGATACCATTTTGCCGTAGATACAATATTTGGATTGCTTCTTATTCCATTTCATTGCAATGTTGCAACGGCCAAAAAAATGTAATTCTGGGGTTTTGATTTATTTATTACGCCTTTTACCAATTGGACTAATTTATTTTATATTTTAATAGATCGGACTTTTTCAAAAGCAGCAATAGCAAATACCGTATATACTCATGTATAAGCCGACCCGTGTATAAGCCGACCCCCCTAATTTTGCCACAAAAAACTTGGAAAACTTATTGACTCGTGTATAAGCCGGGTGTATAAGTTGCCGTCCTGCTCTGTGCTCCCCCATCCAGCTCTGTACGCCCCCATTCTCCTCTGTGCTCCCATCCTCCTGCTCCATTATCCTGTCCTGCTCGTGCTTTCCATCCTCCCCGTCCTGCTCCGTGCTCCCCATCCAGCTCTGCACTCCCCCATTCTCCTCTGTGCCCACCCCGTCCTGCTCCGTGCTCTCCGTCCTCCCCCCGTTCTGTTCCGTGCTCTCCGTCCTCCCCCGTCCTGCTCCGTGCTCTCCGTCCTCCCCCCGTCCTGCTCCGTGCTCTCCGTCCTCCCCCCGTTCTGTTCCGTGCTCTCCGTCCTCCCCCCGTCCTGCTCCGTGCTCTCCGTCCTCCTCCATGCTCCCCCCATCCTCCTCCATCATACTCACCCTCCCCGTGCCATCGCTGAACGTCCCGGCTGGCAATCCTGCGTTCTCCCCGGCTTCCTGCAGCTCTCCCCGGCTTCTTGCAGCTCTCCAGCGCTGACGTAATACCGCTCATTAAGGCCATGAATATGGAGGCCACGCCCATGGGAGTGGCGTCGGGTCCATATTACATGACCTTAATGAGCAGGTATTACGTCATTGCTCAGCGCTGGAGAGCTGCAGGAAGCCTGGGAGAATGCAGGATTGCAGGGACCCTCAGCGATGGCACAGGGAGGGTGAGTATGATGTCCCAGCCACCGGCTCCTGCCGCGGCACCTCCTCCCCCGCTGGTTTCTGCCCTATGACTCATGTATAAGCCGAGGGGGCATTTTCAGCACAAAAAAAGGTGCTGAAAATCTCGGCTTATACATGAGTATATACGGTATATATTTTTTTATTGTTGTATTATTAATGGGGGAAAAGGGTGGTGATTGGAACTTTTTTTAAATTTTTTTTTCAGATTTTTAAAAGCTTTTTTTTTGTCATTTTCTTTAATAGTCCCCTTAGAAGACTTGAAGCTGCAATCGTCCGATCGTCTGTGATGTGCATAGTTGTGCTGGTATGTATAGCAAAAATCACAATCTCCTATGAACGCCGGCCACATGCCAGCGTTCACAGGAGTATCGCATGACAGGCGCAGGGGTCTTCTGCAGACCCCCAGCTGTCATTACATTCCATCAGCGCCCTCGTCACCACGCATCAGTCTGGTGCGTGTTATATCGCCTGATAGTAGGAATTAACTAGTTAACAGCCATGGGCAGAGCACCACTCCTACCATGCCTGTTAAATGTACATAATGACTGATTAAATGATTGTGTAAATCATAATGTGTGAGGAAAGATGTGGGCTTTGAGAACATACAGGCCCGATTCATCATTTGCGTTTTTTTAAGGCACTTTACTTTTTTTTCTTGTGACTTTCATTGACACGTTTTGCTTCAAATTCTTAAAAATGGCACATGCAGTTCATGAATTGTGCGCAAAGTTAAAAAAAGGCTATTTTCTGTCTCAAACTGTTTCTGTGACCCTTTCGAGCAAAAGTCACATGTTTCACAAAATGGAACAAAAATTGAGCAAGAAAACTGGCATACTTAAAAACACATTGGGGGAAGACTGGGGTGGAGTCTGTCAAAAATATCTGGAATCGGTAAACTTCGTCCACAATTCGTAAGAAAAATAAAACCAGCTCATAAAAATAGACTTTAAAAAGGAGGGGCAAATTTTAAAATGAATTGGGTGGGGAAAAAAAAGGCGCAAAACATACAAAACTAAACATAAAAACAGCACAAATGCAATGATGAATCAGGGGGCTAGGTTTGAATAAGATGTTTTAGTAATTGAAAATGAATCAGTGTTTCTTGTGCCAAATTGTTTCAAATAGCTTGGAGTGAACCCAGAGGTTTTTGTTGCCTTCTGGCATATTGAGGCCAGGTGCTTTGATTCCCTGTCATTACTGGAGGAAGCTGATCAGGTAAACTTCTCTTGTGAGATTAGACTGCATTCAAGAGAGCTGAGAGTGGACAATTAAATAGCAGTATTTTAATCTTCAAGGGTGGCCTGAACATGTATTACTGCAAATTGGGGTAGCCAAAAGGAATACATTTGTTAAATCTTTCCTACAAGCTACACAAAGATTGACATATTAGTGGAAAGATGTCTAGACTAGAGAAATTGCTTTCTTTTGAGGGAAGTTAAAAACTGTTACAATCATGACAGGTTTCAGTCATAAAAGAGATATGCCCCAGAGCTCTGAGATCATTGTCAGGTTTAATCCTGAATACATTAGTCCCATGTACAAAATAGGACAGAATAGACACATTTGGGAGCTAGGAAATTCTCACTGAATCAGGAATGAACATAAGCATCTGCTAATGAAATAGAATGAAATCAGGAATGCATTATTTTCAGATATATTGTAGAATTAATTTACTATAGAAGAAAGCCAGAGTTTCTGGTAATAATTCAGTTCCTTTTCTTAGCCTTGCATTACCCCAGCATGTGTTAAAGTGGGTTTGTTACCCCAAATTTACACTGCAAACTAACCCGATACTCATCAACATATAATACTCCAAAGCAATGTAGAGCCTACATTTTTAACAATTATACCAAAATCATCTGGGAATAGGTCTACGATAAATCCTAGTACTGGGTCTCTCCACCCCAACGCGCGTTTTGCCTTGCTTCTTCCATGGATGTGTAGGGATGGAGGGGCGACACTGAATTATAAACATGGATTGCCCAATCAGGGAGAAGAATGTCATAATAATGAGAATGATTGGTCCTAATGGCGTATGCTGTCCCGGCGCTGCCACCCACCCGGCTCACAGTCAGATGGAATGCATAAGTCCAGTAACAGAAAATCTACTACTGTTTTAGTGAGGTAAATGTATAATTTTCTGTTTGTATTGTCTTCAACGATCAAAAACTAGATTTTTGTGAGTTTACTTCTTTTGTTCTTGGACTTACTTATTCCCAGACGGTGTTGTTATAAATAGTGATGAGCAAGTATACTCGTTACTCAAGTTTTCCAAGCATGCTTGGGTGTTCTCCAAGTATTTTGGGCATGCTCGGAGATTTAGTGTGTCACCGCAGCTGCATGATTTATGGCTGCGAGACAGCCTGAATACATGTGGGGATTTCCTAACAAACAGGAAATCCCCACATGAATTCAGGCTGTCTAGCAGCCGCAAATCACACAGAAGCGGCGACACACACTAAATTTCCAAGCACGCCCAAAATGCCCCCTTCCAAGGCTCTAAACATCTGCCCCAGCTGTCCGCTTTCCCTCTGCTGGTTAATGAAATGTAGGGGATCCCAGTTTTTTTTAAAACATATTTTCAGCCACAATTAAGTGTAAACATACAACTGGTTGATGGTAATAATAGTATTGAAAAATAAAGGTTTCTATTACACATTCACAGACTGTAATCATCAGCCCCCACTTTCACGCTCATGTTTTTTTAATGTAAAACATTTTTGAGCCATCTTGGAAAATGTTTAAAAATGTATTAAAAAAACAACCTTTAAACTCAAACAAATTTTATTTATTCTACATTTGAATACCAAATTTAAACAAAAAGGCATATTTGTTTCATACGCCAAAAGCAAAAAAATAAAGAAATAAAAAAACCAGTATTAAAACAAACGTACAAACAAATTTATAAGCTGGAACTGCGAGTGGAAAAAGATGGGGGAGCCAAAACAGGAGTGAACACATAGGGGGTTACAGATGGCAGGGGACTAAAGGGTGGGAAAAGTTCATGGTCCAGAGTCGTTGGTTGCTGGTCTTCGTTTGTTGTGTCCTCAGACCATCCTGGTAAATAAAAGATTTCCTGCCTAGTTGGTGTTAATGATGTTTGGTTAGGCAAACAATGTGGACCAGGATGTTGTTGCGGAAGTGCCGGTATGCTATGGGCCACAGGAGGAGATTGCGGAAGTAGGGCAACAGGCTGAGCTGACTGCCCTTTTTTGGGATCCAATGGGTGATTTTATTTTCCTGAGAAAGCTGCCACCTTTCTAGGAAATAAAAAAATCACCATTGGACTGTTTGGGAGGTGCCAGTGAGAACTATTTAAATAGCTGCCCTTGTACTCAGCCTCAACCCAAAGGGCACCTGGTGAAAATATTGTGCCAGACTCTGACAGACGGCCTCTTTACACTATCATCTCACTGGCTCTTCCAGCATTATTGGTGTTGGGGTCCCTCCTTCGCTGGGTGCGTCAAAGGTTGATGGGCGGTTGTGGGGAGTTGTCCATGTGCTGGTTGGGCTTGTGTTCGCGGTAGCCTCCTCTTCATCCTGTCCACTAGGTCCAGTATCCATTTCAGAAGGAACACTCGCCTCAACCATCTCCGTACTAGATGACTTTGCCTTTTTAGATTGGAAATGTAAGGATTTAAAAAATGCAGTTCTAAATTTGTAAGATACATAATAATCAAAACTTTATAACACAACATACGGTAAGTAAGGTAGACACTTTCGGGCACAGATCTAAGACTGAGGCCAAAAATTGTAACAGCTCGTAATACAGATATGGCCCCTTTTTTATGGCCAAACACCCCTGCTATTTCACCGCAATAAACTGCAATATTTAACAGCCTCTGTAAACGCACAGTGGGCTGGAGTTTTCATGAAATCACATCCATTTTGCTTGGACAATTAAACACAAGATTTTTCTGCACGAAAAGACCCTGCTGAAAAAATGCAGCATTTGCACTACTTGGGAAGACAACGGTCAGCCTGAGACTGATAATGCACTTATCCAACCTAATAACAATATGTTTTCTTAAATATTTATGGAAAATAAGTTTGTAAGACTGCCTTTTATTCCTGAAAGCATTCAATACCTACTGTCAAAGTTGAAAAATCAAATGGTTGCGTATAATTAAAAAGAATTCTGTTGAAATGGTGTGAATATAAAGAAGACAAGCTGACTCAGCAGGAATATTGCTTCTACGGGCTTATGATTTACATTTTGATTTCTATGACCTTTTTGTCTACAGTCGTTAATATTGGTAATGTATGGACAGGAGTATGAATAATTAGGGTGTAACTATGGTGGTGTTCGGAGAGGTTGCACCCTGGCTCTGATGCTTGAGGGGTCCCACAAGACCTTCTGCTATATAAAGAGACACCAGTATTATAAATGACATCTAGTTGGTGGGAGGTCTTGCTACAGGTCTGTGAATAATAGGTTCTAAAAACATTAGGACATTGCTAACGGGCAATCATATCCATATCCATAGAAGTTACCCTAAAATGAGACCCATCTGCCAATGACAATATATGTTTGGACAGATCTACAGAACGTGCAAGGAAATGGGGGATTGTTCTTCATGATTTATGGAATGTGCAATGGAAATTTATTGCACATTTATCTCTTACCTTTACTCAACATTCATTATTATTTTTTTTTACGAAAATTAGAAACAGCAGCAATTCTAGGTCCCACTCCTGGGAGAACCGATCTTCATCACTTGGCTTGATGTACGGTACTTTCTCTAGACAATACACTCTGTCCATGGAAGTGTTGCTTTCGCTAGCCTTCCTTCTGTAGCTTGGGGCTAAAGCAGAAACGTATGCTGTGAAACTTTTATTAAAGGATTTGGAGTTAGATCACGGTGATTCAAATCAGATGGCCTCCCAGCAAAATATTTCAAACTAAAAGAAAACAGAATAAGTTTCTTGACCGGGCTTCTCTCTTGGCAGCAGCTTCAAGGTAGATCAAGACAGTAAAACAATGGTCTAAAAACAATGAATTTCTCTGCCGGGGTTCTGCAAAGGGAATAGGCATAATTTGCTTCTTTCAACACATATTCTGTACGTTGAGGCTGTAAAATAGTATACTCTATCACTGTTACCTATGTATCTCCTTAATGATTAATGACTGCAAACGCTTTCCATCATCATGTGTCGTCTATAAACTTCTTCCCGCTAAGTTAACTGTTGAACTGCATACAGGATTCCAATACCTAATTTATACCTATACTCAAATACTATGGACATTTATCACTAGATATCTAGTTCTTTTGCGGAACTTGGCACAAGCCTTTCATAAGCCGGCTCATGTGAAATAACACAAAATATTTATCAACATTTATTAATAAGCTATAAGATTCTTCTCCCTTCTTATTCTCCCATTCCATCAAAACAGCTACAGAGATAAAATATTTTAACCCCTTCACGCTCTTGGGATTTTCCGTTTTCGTTTTTTGCTCCCTTTCTTCCCAGAGCCATATGTTTTTTCTTTTTATTTTTTTGTCCATATGGGTGTGTGAGGGCTTATTTTTTGCGGGATGAGTTTTACTTTTGATTTTATTGATTTTACTATATAGTGTACAAAAAAATGGGAAAAAAATCCAAGTGCGGTGAAATTGCGAAAAAAGTGCAATTGCCGTTTTTGGTTTTTTTTTTTTGCCATGTTCACTATATGCTAAAACTGAACTGTGATTATGATTCTCCAGGTCATTACGAGTTTGCAGATACCAAATTATTTTTATATTATTTTTATATTTAAAATTATTTTTATATTTTGATAGATTGGCGTTTCTGAAAGCAGCGATAGCAAATATGTGCATTTTCTCTTTTTTTATTATTGTTTTATTTTGAATGGGGCAAAAGGGGGGTGATTTGAACTTTTATATTTTTAAATTTTTTAAAATATTTTTAAACACATTTTTTGTTTTGCTTTTCACTTGTTTTAATAATCTCTTTAGGAGACTTGAAGCTGCGATCTTCGAATCGCTTGTGCTACACATGCCCTGCTATGTGTGGCAGAAATGATCATCTGCTATGAATGCTGGCCATGCGGCGGCGCTCACAGCAAATCTGCAGTGGCAAGCATAGACCCTGATTCAATAAGACTAGCGTTTCGTACAGGTATAAGACGTGCTAAATTTATTAAGAAGCACGCACCAGTTAATGAATTTGGCCACTGGCAGACATAGGCAGCAGGGGCGGACATGTCATTGGTGCAACCTGGTCGCACAGGGGCCCAAGAGGTAAGGGGGCCCATTTCTACCTCCAAAGCAGTTGCAATTTTGCATTTTTAGGAGCTCTTGGGCTGTAATGGGCCCATATATTGTTATTGCACAGGGGCCCTTTTCTGTCTGTGTCCCAGTGATAGACAGAATAGGGTCCCTGTTCAAGAACAATATATGCGCCATTTGCAGTCCAATAGCTCATCATAATGCAATTCCATCTGCTTTGGAGGTGGTAGTGAGCCCCCAAACCTCTTGGGCCGCTATACTTTTTACAAACAGGGGTGTGGATTCCCCTATTGGGCCGTCCATTTTGTTCATATAGCTTTCCACGGACGGGTGGTTGCACAGTCCTGACCCAGGTCCCGCTTGGCACTTATCTATTTGGAGGTCTGCTGACACATAGTGAGGTGAACTACAAGAGTTGGTATTGTCCAGATTGGGTACACCTTGTCACGGTGGGATGGCTTTTGCACTTTTTTTTTAATCAAAATGGTGTTAACTAAGTACCCTATATTTTTTATATGTACTAATACTACTTACTTACCTATTGCAGGGTATTTGCTCGATTTGTTTTTATCTTAGGCTGTACACCAATGTTATGTCTGCCCCTGAATTTGGCACGTCGTATCAGTGCTGTGCACCTTGCCAAAAAATGTTAATCCGCCATTGTTGAAGAATTAGACAAGTGGGCATTGCCACGCGCCATCCCGTTTTCTCCCTAGCTCCACCCACTTTGACAGCCCTGGATGAAAGTGGTGTGAAAACGCAGAAAGGCACAAACGTTTTGAAAAATATTTAGACTTGAGAGTCCTCAGTGGTTGATACCTTTTAATGGCTAACTGAAAAGATGGTAACAAATTGCAAGCTTTCGAGACTACTCAGGCCTCTTCATCAGGCAAAGACTAAAACAAAAACTGAAGAATCACATATTTATATACACAACAGGACACAGGAATAGTGCAATAGGTAAGACAAGTGACGTGAAGCAGAACTGTCATTATGGCAGAGGGATGAACATAAATATTGGAACAGTTCATAGATAAGGAGAGAAAGTTTTATTGCCCTCTGATTGGGGTCTGGTGTTGTGTTTTGATGCCCCTAGAAGGTTGTGTATATAAATATGTGATTCTTCAGTTTTTGTTTTAGTCTTTGCCTGATGAAGAGACCTGAGTAGTCTCGAAAGCTTGCAATTTGTTACCATCTTTTCAGTTAGCCATTAAAAGGTATCAACCACTGAGGACTCTCAAGTCTAAATATTTTTCTATCTACTGGCTAACACGGTACAAAGATATACATCTTTACTATACCAAACGTTTTGAACAACTTTGTGTTGCATAAATAAATTGTGACATTTCAATAAGTTTTTTGCCACAATTCTGGTGTAAATACTTTAAAGAATCATGGCCTAAATATATGAAATATTTTAGTTCTCTCTGTATCAATGTCGTGAACAATATTTTTTCAATGTCCCCTTTTGAGGACTCAGCCTTCGTGGAATAATCATGACCTGTGCAAACTTTTACTTTTGTTAGGTAGAGATTATGTAACGAATGGAAGCGGAGGCAGAGATGGTGAAGTTCACATTCGTTTTTTATTTTTAAAGTGGAACCTCGGGACCATGGTCCCGGGGGCTCCGAAGGAGGCGTAACTAATGAGCCCCGGGTACCCGTAGTAAGGCCCCTCAAACAGGACCAGAGTGGAATATCCGGAGGACACAGGTGCTACCTCCAGTTAGACCCCGGACACGTGGCAGCTGTCCCAGCGGGACAAAAAGGTGTAACAGATATAATGGAAGAGACCATAGAGAGGTGGACACAGGTGAGGAAGGTCCTGGTTCCGGGTAGATGGTAGCAGGCTGGCTCCAGTAACCTTGTCACAGTCCTCGGATTAGGATGGCTGTTGGCGGAACGGGATGACACTTGCACAGGTGATTGCAGAGGTTGTCAGGTATAGCAGGATACAGGATACTCTGTGGAGACAAATAGTATGAGCAAGTGCACAGAGACTGCTAACGCAGCACAGACAGGTCAGAGACAGAACTGGATGTAGCAATGGTAGATACTCGTTGCTCCAGCGCTCACCCTATGGAGGAGAGACCAGAAATAGCAATCAGTGTGCTGCCATTGGATAATTTCCAAATTCAAAAAATGCACGCTGTCCCTTTAAGAAACCAGAGGAGTGCACGCTTGCATCCTAATAGCTTTCCTGAAGATCTGCTGACAGCACGCCAGGAAATGGGGGAGGGTGAGCGAGCAGGATGCTGAGAAGCAGAGAGAGCATGAGACCCCAGACAGGGAACTCGCTGCTGCACAGGGACAGTGTGACAAGCTGGAGGTTATTGACCAGAATGGGATGCAGAGCCACCACGGGGATCCGGTGTAACAGTATCCCCCTTTTTACGCCCCCTCTTTTTCAAGCCTCCGTGAAATTTTTTAAGAATGAGGGGCCTGGATGTTCTCTTTAGGCTTTTCATGCGTTGAGAGGCTCTCTCCAAGGCAGTTTTGGTGTCCTGTCAAACCTTCAAGAAATACTCAGAAAAAGTATCAGCAGCCGAAACGCCAGATGATCCAGATATGGGAAGAGGTATTCCGGGTTGCAGTCCAAAGACAATCTGAAGGGGAGACTTTCCAGAAGATTCACTTACTTGGTTGCTGTAGGCAAATTCTGCCCAGGACAATAAGTCTACCCAGTCGTCATGATGCGCATTGACAAAGTGACGCAGGAATCCAGCCAGGATTTGATTAGTCCTCTCCACTTGTCCATTGGATTGGGGATAGTATGCTGAGGAAAAATCCAGTTCTATTTTTACCAGCTTACAAACCGCTCTCCAGAATCTTGAAGTGAACTGGACTCCTCTGTCAGAAACAATGTGGAGAGGGAAACCATGGAGACTGAAGATGTGCGGAATGAACAGATCCGCACGTTCTGGAGCAGTCGGAAGACCGGGTAGCGGAATGAAGTGGGCCATCTTAGAGAAGCAGTCCACCACTACCCACACCACTGAACAGCCGGACGAGATTGGAAGATCCGTGATGAAGTCCATGGCGATGTGCTGCCAATGAGCGGACGGAATCGGAAGAGGCTGAAGCCTACCGGCGAGTAGGCGTTTAACAGTCTTGTTACGGGCACAGGAAGGGCAGGCTGCGACATACTCCTGGATATCCTTAGCCATAGTAGGCCACCATTAGTAACGGGTAATGAGTTGCAGAGTCTTTTTCTGGCTGGCTTGACCAGCCAACTTGGAAGAGTGACCCCACTGTATGACTCGATTACGTTCAGAGGCAGACGCGAGAGTCTTTCCAGGGGAAGCCGGGTATGATCTGCAGAAACCACTGTGACTAACCTTGCAGATTCAATGATGTGCTGAGGTTCTTCCTGTTGATCTAGGGGAAAAAAGGCTCTGAAAAGTGCTTCTGCTTTGACGTTTTTGTCAGCTGGACGAAAATGAAGAACAAAATTAAATCGAGCAAAAAAACAAAGCCAAGCGGGCCTGACGGGGATTCAGCCTCTGTGCGGTTTGGAGGTAAGAAAGATTTTTGTGGTCGGTGAATATGACTACCTGGTAAAGAGCTCCCTCAAGAAGATGCCTCCATTCCTGCAGAGCTAATTTGATAGCCAACAATTCCTGAACTCCAACGGAATAGTTCCTTTCTGCGGAAGAAAAAAACTTGGAAAAAAAAAACACACGAGTACATTCGACCAGCAGAAGATTTCTGGGTAAGTACAGCTCCTGCACCTACAGAGGAAGCATCAACCTCAAGAAAAAATTGTTCATTAGAATTTGAACGATGAGGAACAGGTGCTGCAGCAAAGGCTTTTTTGAGAGAAACAAAGGCCTCCTCTGCCTTGGGAGGCCAATCCTTGGGATTTGTACCCTTCCAGGTCAAAGCAGAGATGGGTGCTACTCGGGTGGAGAAGTTTGGAATGAATTGCCTGTAGTAGTTGGCGAAGCCCAGGAATAGCTGTATGGCTTTCAGCCCAGACGGACGGGGCCACCTGAGTACGACCGATAACTTCTCTGGATCCATTTTTAATCCTTTGGAGGAAACAATGTAACCGAGGAGAGGCAAAGAGGATTGTTCAAAGAGGCATTTCTCAAACTTGGCATTCAGCCTGTTCTCTCTGAGTCTCTGTAAGACTAGAAGTACTTGTCTCCGATGCGAGACCAAGTCAGTTGAGAAGATCAAAATGTCGTCCAGGTGGACAACAACACAAGTGTAGAGCAGATCTCTGAAAATGTCATTGACAAACTCCTGAAAAACCGAGGGTGCATTGCTTAGGCCAAACGGCATTACCAGGTATTCAAAGTGACCATCACAGGTGTTGAAGGCAGTTTTCCACTCGTCTCCTTCTCAGATTCGGATCAAATTAGAGGCCCCTCTGAGATCCACTTTGGTGAAGAGTTTGGCCCCTCAGAGACGATCAAATAGTTCTGAAATAAGAGGCAATGGATACCTGTTTTTTACCGTGATCTGGTTTAGACCCGGTAGTCAATACAGGGCCGCAAGGATCTGTCTTTTTTCTTCACGAAGAAGAATCCTGCTCCTGCCAGTGAAGAAGGTTTTCGGATAAATCCTCTGGCCAAATTCTCCTGGATGTAGTCCGACATTGCTTGAGTCTCTGCTTGGGAAAGAGGGTAAACTCTCTCACGGGGAGGAGACGTACCGGGAAGAAGATCAATCGGACAGTCATACGACCTCCCGAAGACATCCGAGAAGGACCAGTACGAGGATGGTAATCCTGGCAAGGTAGCAGGTTAGACAGAGGACGAAACTGGTTCAATCCGGGTTAAGCAACGGTCAAGCAACGGTCCATACAGGAATCTCCCCAACACACATAATCTCCCCTGTTCTCCAATTAAGAACCGGTTCATGATTCTGGAACCATGGTAAACCTAAAAGCAAGGGGTGAGTACAAACCAGGATACACATAATAACGGATTCTTTCAGAATGCATTAGACCTACCCGGAGTTCCACAGGCTCGGTCTGGAAGTGGACAGGTTTGGTCAGTGGCTTGCCATCGACGGCAGTAACCCGCAAAGGATAAGACAGACGCTGGACAGGTAAGCAGTAATGTTCCACAAGCGCCTGGTGGATAAAGTTCCCGGCGGGTCCGGAATCCAAAAGACAGAGTCCAGAATATTTTATTGCTCCGCAGGACACGGAGACTGAGATTTGCAATGAGGGAGAGGAATGTTCGCTACCTAGGGTGGGCTCTCCTACTGAATCTAGGCACTGGAGTTTCCTAACTTCTTAGGACAGGAACGGATCAGATGCTCGGAACAACTTCCTCCTTTGTGAAGCGCCTCCTGGCGGCGGGTGGCCAAACTTACACGGTCGACCTCCATGGCTTCAAGGGAGGGAGTTGAAGTAACCATTTTGAAAGAACTAGAGTCTGGGAGATAGGGCCTTTTGTCTCGCTTGATCTCCATGGAACGCTCCTGAAAACGCAGGTCAATTCGGGTTGCCAAGGATATTAGATCTTCCAAGGTGGTATGCCTGTCCCGTCCCACCAGCTCATCCTTGATTCCTCCTGATAGGTCTTCCCAAAAGTTAGCCACCAAGGCCTCGTTGTTCCAAGATAACTCGGACGAGAGGGTGCGGAACCTAACAGCATACTGAGCCACCGTGAGAGTTCCTTGGCGTAAGCGAAGCAAGGCTGAAGCGGTTGAGGTGGTATGACCAGGTTCATCGAAGGTCCTGCGAAAAGCCTCTAGGAAAGATTGAAGATCATTAACCAACAGGTCCCCTCTCTCCCAAAGCGGGTTTAGCCAGGCAAGAGCTTCTCCTGCTAGATGTGACATAATGAAGCCCACCTTGGCTCCGTCAGAAGCAAACATATGCCCCAAGATTTCAAAGTGTAGAGTGCACTGATTGACAAAACCCCGACACTAAGTAGGATTACCATGGAAGCGGATAGGAGCCGCCAGGCGAGGGCCTTTACTTGCCGTGAAGCCAGGTACCTGGGTGCCAGTAGATGAGTCAGGTGCAGACGAGGTCAGCAGGGAATCCATGCGCGTAGATAAGTCGTGATCTTGTCCTGTTGATCTCTTAAACGGGTCACCTTTTGGCACAGTTCCACAGTTGGAGCCCTATGGGGTCCAGCGGGTTCATGGCCGGAGCAATCTGTAATGAATGGAAGCGGAGGCAGAGATGGTGAAGTTCACATTCGTTTTATATTTTTAATGTGGAACCTCGGGACCACGGTCTGGGGCTCCGTAGGGGGCGTAACTAGTGAGCCCGGGTACCCATAGTAAGGCCCCTCGAACAGGACAAGAGTGGAATACCCAGAGGACACAGGTGCTACCTCCAGTTAGACCCTGGACACGTGGCAGCTGTCCCAGCGGGTCAAAAAGGGGTAACAGATATAACGGAAGAGACCATAGAGAGGCGGACACAGGTGAGGAAGGTCCTGGTTCCGGGTAGATGGTAGCAGGCTGGCTCCAGTAACCTTGTCACAGTCCTCGGATTTGGATGGCTGTTGGCGGAACGGGATGACACTTGCACAGGTGATTGCAGAGGTTGTCAGGTATAGCAGGATACAGGATACTGATACTCTGTGGAGACAAATAGTATGAGCAAGTGCACAGAGACTGCTAATGCAGCACAGACAGGTCAGAGACAGAACCAGATGGAGCAATGGTAGATGCACGTTGCTCTGGTGCTCTCCCTATGGAGGAGAGACCAGAAATAGTAATCAGTGCACTGCCATTGGATAATTACCAAATTCAAAAAATGCATGCTGTCACTTTAAGAAACCAGAGGAGTGCGCGCTCGCGTCCTAATAGCTTTCCCTGAAGATCTGCTGACAGCACGCCAGGAAATGGGAGAGGGAGAGCGAGCAGGATGCTGAGAAGCAGAGAGAGCATGAGACCCCTGACAGGGAGCTCGCTACTGCACAGTGACAGCGTGACAAGCAGGAGGTGAGTGACCAGAACGGGATGCAGGGCCAGCATGGGAACTGGGTGTAATAGATTAGAGATGAGTGGATCAATCTTCTTTGTCAAATTTCCTGAAATTCACAGATCCCCACAAATTTATTAAATTAAAATTTTGAGAAAAACTTGGTGAAGCCGGCAAATTTGAAGTAAGGATCATTTGTTAAATTAAACCTATATTTTTAATTTAAGAGCCACGTATTACACAAGCACCATATTCTCCAACAATGGACTGTAGATATGGTGTGAATGTTGCCACATTACAGGAAGACGTATAAAGTCAAACTCAGCTTTATATAAATTGTAATGAATGTTTAAGAAAAGTAGTCTCGAAAGCTTGCAATTTGTTACCATCTTTTCAGTTAGCCATTAAAAGGTATCAACCACTGAGGACTCTCAAGTCTAAATATTTTTCTAAGGAAATGTAATAATTTTCATATGTCGGATAATGTAATGTACTGTAAATTACGAGAATATGACAAGTCCCTAAGGCGTTTCATTTATACAGTTCACAGAATTGCAAGGTGACTCCAGATCTTCCTTAGAATTTATCATTTTATAAAACATATCTCAATTGCTACAAAACCTCTATGTACATTGATGTAAAATACTGACATCAATGCATATTTGTCTCCCATCTATTTCTTCTATTTTCCCCAAAAAGGATCAGGCACGTTGAAATCCACCGTGCTCAATTCCTCTTTACTTTAAAGGGAACCTGTCAGGTGACACATGGTGCCCAATCTGTGAGCAGCCTGTATCAGCCACTAGCTGTACGATTGCAGCCATGTATGTTTGTCTCTGCAGTGTTTCAGAGAAAAACATACTTTTATTAGCTGCTGGGGACCGAGGTGTGCGGGTTACTAGTTATACAGGCTGTTCCTTGTTGGCTTCTCCCTGCCTGCTGACACTGACTGGCAAACCTCTGCCTACATGCGTGTATAGTCAGGGGCTTTTCAGTCAGTGTCAGCGGGTGAAAGAAGCCGCCTGTAAGACTAGTCACCAGTGCACCTCAGTCCGCAGCAGCTATTAAAAGTATGCTTTTCTCTGAAATGCCACAGCGTTTTAGAGTGAAACATACACGACTTTGATCGTATAGCCTAGTGTTCCCCAACTCTGGTCCTCAAGAGCCACCAACAGGTCATGTTTCCTTAGTATTGCCCAGGTGATAATTGCATCACCTGCACAGGCAGGAATTCCATCACCTGTGAAAAACTAAGGAAATCCTGAAAACATGACCTGTTGGTGGCTCTTGGAGTTGGGGAACACTGGTATAGCCAGTGGCTGATGCATGCTGCCCACGGATTGGCAGCAGTAGTCACCTGACAGGTTCACTTTACATGCTGCTGTACAGTCATGGCCAAAAGTTTTGAGAATGACACAAATATTATATTTTCACATGATCTGCTGCCCTCTGGTTTTTATGTGTGTTTGACAGATGTTTTTATCACAGACAGAAATATAATTGCAAACATATGAGTAACAAAAGCTTATACTGACAGTTAGAATGAGTTAATGCAGCAAGTCAATATTTGCAGTGTTGACCCTTCTTCTTCAGGACCACTTTACATGCTGCTGCAGTCTGACTCATGGAGCCCTCATACACACAGAATTGCGCATCTTAGCGGGAGCTTCCTGTCCACCGTTGTTTTATATGAAAATTCCTCATCGTTTTTGAACAGAAGGTCCACAACCTGTTTGCTTATAGTGCTCCGTAAAAGCTGCAATTAAATATTGTAAATCACACAGCTTTACTTCTTTTTTTTAAAGAAAGGTGTCTCCCAGTGTTATTAAATATTAATAGGTACATTAAAGAAAGAAAAACTCCCTGAGACCGACTGCTTCTACTCGAAAAGATAAGTATTGTCTATTCAGCACAACATTTCGCCGCGCAATCACCTAATTATGTTTAACCAGGTCAGAGAAAAAAATGTATTTCTTTCTTGGACTGTATTTTATAATAAAGCAAAATGGTATGTGTTTGAAGACCTATTTTTGATGGAAGTTTAGGCACTTGGAACATTACACCTACAGTACATAATCTGTTAATCTCATTTAATCTGCACTAGGCAGGAAAAGACTGATTGAGACTATGTTCACATGCAGGGATTTTGCTGTTTTTTTCTGCAGCCACAGCCTGCTCTCTTTTCAGTAAAAATGTTGCATTCAAAATGCCCATTTTGCGGCATTGCAAGGATATGTTCACACGCAGCTGTTTTTGGCAGCGTTTTTATGGGTGCAGTGCAGATTACAGTACATGTTTATTAAAGTTAGTTTTATTCACCAAAAAATGTTTTAAAAGCTCTGCAAAAAACGTTTGTTGCAGCTTTTTTTCACTTTTTCGTTGCTTTCTACTGGTCAAAAAGACAACAAAAGAATTTACATTCTGCAGTTTTAAAAAAACGCTGCAGTTCTCAGATTCTCAGGGGAAAAAAACAAGCGTGTGCATGAAATTTCTGAAATCTCATATCCTTTGCTGTTACTGTCAAAAGCATGTTCTCATTTGTATTAAAAAAAATGCTACAAAAAACGCTGTGTGTGAACATAACCTAACAGTCTTTCTGGATCATGACAGATATTAAATCACTCGAATAGTAATAATAATAAATAATAATAAAAAATACCCTCTTTTGCAGTCTTCTCCAGTCAAACTATAGGGTAATCTATTGGATTTTCCGAATTTCTGTTTTATGGATTTCTGCCTGTAAATCCTGAGAGATAAGTGTTTGATGTACACTGCATGATTCGGGTTTCTAGTACCGTCAATGATATTATGTGATATGATGATACAGTAAATAACAGATACTATAATAAAAATTCATAGTACAGGCATTAAACCTATTCCCTGCGATACAAAAGTGATAGATTTACAGTGCTTACACAGCCTGCCACTTTTGCATTTGCATGGTTGGTATTTGATTTCAAATGTGCCTAGTAGACCTTTTCTACTTCTATGTCATTTTCTCAAGAGGATTCTTTAAAGACAAAAAAAGTGGGGAAGAAATTTCTTCCTAAAAAGTATAATAGGTCGCCCTAATGGAGCAGTGAATCCGATCCTAACTTACAACTAATTGTGTTTGGTGTAACTAAAGTTTATTTGTACAGATTAAGCAGGGAGACTTAGAGGCAAAATTGCCTTGAATTAATTTGTCACTATGTGTGGTCCCCTTAAATCCTCCTCCTCGTCAGTCAGGGTGAGGCAAGGATTAGGGGGCAATTACATGCAATGCACACACTTCACTGTGCCGGGGGCTCAGGTTAGAACATCAGAATTCTTCACCAAGCACAATTCTAAGAATGGAACAAAGACTTGCTTTTCCTCTTACCTATCAATATTGCTGTTTGCATCCTATGCAGATTGTTTTCTACTATCCAAATAATGGCTGAAACAATTAGTGAGTTATTAAAGGAATTTTATAACAACTGTCACTCATGGTGTAACAAATGCGGTCATATTTTATTATATAAAATTTTTGATTATTTTGCAACAAGATGCTCCAGAATGATCAAATAGTCTGAATCACTATGATAAATCTGATGCATTTAAGACTATCTAGTGTAAGTTAGACATTAGTTATAAATGTAAGTATTTTACTGTTTTTTTGGAATCCATAGTAATATCCAAAACAATTGATGTTGCCTTTAATCCAATAAAAGAAAAAGTCAGCATGGAATTTAGGGTGCAAATTTTCATTATGGAATTCAGTGCAAATTTTGCAGCTACATTGGACGTAAATGGAATTATTTCATCATCAGAAAATAACCTATTGTGCACAGGGGTTGTCCTGTTAAGACAAATTATCAGCTATCGGTAGGATTATCCCGTTAGAATGGAGCATTCATCCCATATGGGGTTATAGAGGGCTGCACTTTTTCCAGAATCCCCAATCGGACATCTGACCAGCCATGCCATTTTGTAGCAGGGATAAAAGTTCCTAGTCCCAAATAAAAATGTCCTGATCTGCAGATCGGCGTAGAACCATGTGGTGGGGGGACACTGACCGATCAGCAAATTATTACCTATCCAGGGAATAAGTGATGACTTGTTTTATTTGGACAGCTCCGTTAAATCATGCTTTTATAATAAATGAAGTTATTTAAATTTTTGGTATTTTCATATCACAATCTGTATTAAAGAAACAGAAATCTTGCAATTTTCACACCAGTTACAAGGTATTATTCTAGATTCATACTATTCTTTCAGGAAAGAAAGAAATTATCAGCAAGAGATTGACTCAGACCTTATTTAATTGAATTGAAATATATAATGAGCATGCTCTGATTAGGGCAAATGTGATTGTGAAGCGAGGGGTAGCAGGAGTGCTGCAACAACCCTGACCTGTTATTGTGATATATATATATACACATATATATAGTGCCTTAATAAAGTATTCATATCCTTTGTATCTGTGAAGTGTAAAGTAAATGATACATGGTTTTTTAAATATTTTAAAAATATCAATCTGAAAATTGTGACTTGAATTTGTATTCAGCCCCCTGAGTCAATACTTTGTAGGACCTCCTGCAGCGATTCCTGCTGCAAGTGTTCAGGCATATGTCTCTACCAGCTTTGTACATCTAGAGGCTGAAATTTTTGCCCATTCTTTTTTGCACCTCTAGCTCAGTGAGATTGGATGAATGGACAACTGTTAACAGCAATTTTTAAGTCTTGCCTCAGATTCTCAATGGGATTTAAGTCTGGTCTGTAACTGTAACATTCATACACATGGATATGCTTTGATCTTAACCATTCCATTGTAGCTCAAGTCTCAAGATTTTCCTCCAGAATTGCCCAATATTTAACTTTATCCAGCTTCCCATCAACTTTAACTATTTTCCCTGTTCCTGTTGAAGAAAAGCATCCAAACAGCATGATGCTGCCACCACCTTGTTCGACGATGGGGATGGTGTTTTCAGGGTGATGTGCAGTGTCAGTTTTCAGCCACTCATAGCATTTTGCATTCAGCCTAAAAACCTTCTACTTTGCTCTCATCTGATAAGAGCACCTTCTTCCACACCACATGCCAACTGTGTCCCCTTGCAAATTGCAAATGGGACTTCTTATGGCTTACTTTAAAAATTACTTTCTTCTTGCCACTCTTCCATAAAGACCAGATTTGTGGAGTATACGACTAATAGTTGTCCTGTGGGCAGATTCTCCCATCTGAGCTGTGGATCTCTGCAGCTCCTCCAGAGAGACCATGCTTCTCTAATTAGTTCCTCCCCTTTACCATTTTAAAAAAAAATAAAATAATAAGCACACTTGGTATTGATGTATCCATAAATGTTTGATCTATCAAAATATAACATTATTTAACCCATATAGTAAAGGTCTTAAAGGTCAGGACTGATGATTTTTAGTTCCCACACCTCCCCAAAAACTGTAATAAAAATATATCAAAACATCAAATGTACCCGAAAATAACACCAATAAAAATGTCAGCTCCTCATGCAAAAAAACAAGCTCCTTCGAAGGAAAAATAAAAAAGTAACAGGTCACATAAAATAGTGCACAAACCAAATTTTTTCTTACAAATTTCTGAATTTTCTTTACAAGTTTGTAATCATAATCATACATTATTTTTTCATTGTAAAATGAACGCTGAAAAAGCAAAACCCAAAAATAAATAGTGGAATATTTTTTCGCCATTTCACCACATTTTCATTTTTTTGCCCATTTTTAAATTCATCATATGGTAAAATGAATGGTGTCATTCAAAGCTACAATTCGTCCTGCAAAAAAGTAAAAAAAATCCTCATATGGCTATGTCAATGGAAAAATGAAAAAGTTATGGCTCTTGGAAGAAGGGGATGAAAAAAGAAAGTGCAAGACCAAACATTGGCCACGGGGTTTAAGCAGTTGTCTACATTTCCTCTTGGAGTATATGGATGCTATTTATGTGTATGGAGCATATTTTGGTCACTGAGATGTGTCAAATACTTACCAATTACAGTGAATGGACACTGCAAAACTGCATTCGCTGGTATCTGTGTCTGTGACAACAGCCCCATCAGTGTCAACATCTGATCAGCATGCCTTCCATGAACTGGACCCATAACATTTGGGAGACTGACTGGGAGATGTTCTGAAGAATGAAGACAAAGGAAAGAAAGTTAAAGGAGTTTTCTCATTAAATATTACAATTATTAAACAATTGTAAAAGCAAGCAATTTTGTAATTTACTCATCTCAAAAATGTTGGAATTTTGTATTTTATTGTTTATTGTTTGTTGCCTAAGTTACCGGCCACTGTTGCACTCAATCAATGGTGGCCAGTCTCCTAGGCAAGAAGTGCAGCGCTTACAGGTTCTTCCTGGATGGATTGCGGTCTCCGGTCAGCTTCAGTGCCCTGGTACGCCTCTGATGCTAAAGAGGCAAGATACCTGTACTCGTTTGCCACCGGTCTAAACTAAATCGGGACTGCTCCTGGCAAGCAGGAATTTGGGAGGCTGTGCTCCTGAAGATTGATGATGAGAACAACTCTTTAAACCCCTAATTCTACATTTTTTTTAGATAACAGATAATTATGAAAGGCCTAATAATAACTTTAAAAACATTAGTTTGGCTAAATGCAATATGCAATATTCATGTGAACAAGAACTGATCCGATAATCCAGAAATTCTGTTTGTCCAGAACAAAAATAACAGGCTGAACAGTATTAACTGTGGGAATTTTCATGGAGTTTTCTACTATAAGAAAAATGAATTTACAATTCTTGGACTAATACATGATAGAGGAGACATCTGTCAGCAGCTCATGGTAATAGTGGGAAAAAGGAATATTATTGTGACAACATGTCATGATGAGGTAATAGGGCATAGTACAGAAGCAAAGCTGCTCTGCGTCAGCAATACTATGTATAAATTGATGTGATTATATCACACAATGTAAAATATCAATATAGCTGGGAGATATATACACATGAAAGGCTCTGAAAAACTTATAGGGGAAAATGTTTTACCAATCCATAAAGTTCATGCTCCAGGACCGGATACAGAACATCTCTTAAAATCACTAAAATACAAAAAAAAATAAAATCAGTTTATAAAGGTTATTGAAGTGTGGTGTTTTAGCCCCTCCTTGTGGTGTTTTTCCAGTAAGACAATAAATTACTTTAGGCTCAATTCCCCCTCAAAAAGGTCATATATGCTACAGGGAGCTTGCAATAACTAGAAACAACTAATAGACAAAACTCCCTTAGGCACAAAATAATTCATATAATAAACAGTCTTTATTAGATATATGCATGCAAAAATGAATAAAATACATAAAATGAGGGAAACAGCAGAGACTGATATCTTGGGGATGTCTAGTTAATACATCAATGCGCGTTCTCAAAATATACACTTCATGGTAAAAGATATCTCGAAACACATATACATCATAAATATACTATGAAGAGAAATGCACTGAATGAGCCAATAAAATACATACAGTATATCAACCTAACAACTAAATCAATATAAGAATGATCAGTGTGATACGAAATCTATACATATATTATAGCACACTAATATCTACTCCTAGTGTGGTAGTTAGAATAGCATCAGTTTAAGGCCACATGCACACATTCAGTATTTGGTCAGTTTTTTAAATCAGCATTTGTAAGCTAAAGTCAGCAATAGGTGACAAATTTCAGAAGTAGTGTACGTGTTTCTATTAAACATTTCATCCTGATTTTGGCTTATAAATACTGATGTAAGATACTGACCTATACATATAGGTCAGTATAGGTTGATAAACTTTAATATAGGTGCATAGAAAGCACAAATATAGTATATTAAGAGCATATTAGCATCAGTAGCTAGAATGAACATTATAACCATGAGACAGAGTGCGTAACATGAATGAAAGATAAGTACACAAAATATTTAACACGCGCTCTGGCTACATCAGAAATGGTGTATTGTACTATCTATTATCTTATCCATTATATTATATTATCTATACACCCATTCTGAGGAAGCCATAGTGCAAAACATGCGGCAGGGGGTTTGGTGGTAAATATTTTGCTTTATTGTCAGTAACACCTCCCTTACAGTTATTGCTACTGTAATTGTGCATAACTACAAGAATTCAGTTTGAAAACAAACCTTCTGGAATCTTCATACGTGCCTCCTGCAGTCAAGAAAAGCTATCTGATAAAATCTCTCCATGTGAGTAATAGTACATAGAGACAGCCATAGAAACGCTGTATAAGGTGCCCTAAACTGACAGTCTAGTTATGGAGCTAGAATACTAAAAAAGACCTGCCAGATACATCTGTAAAGCCAGATTACATCTACTAAATAGATGCAGCACAGACTTCAGAACATCTACTCGCAGCATATAAGGCCTCTTTCACACTTCAGTCGTGCGACGTCAGTCAAAATCCGTCAAAGTGTGAAAAAAATGGATCCGCCTTTTTTTTTTTGACGGATCCGTTCTTTTCCCCATTGAGTTTCATTAGTGATGGATTTTGACGGATGCTCGTCCGTTTCATCCATCATATGACAGAGCTGTCAGAAATTTAGCATCCGTCGTATTTTGAAAATGGACACTGGGACGTTTTTTGTGTGCGTCGAAATGGGGACCATGACGGATCCGTTGTGTCCGCCGTTTGCCATAATGGACGCCTATGGGTGGCGGATCTGTCGTCATCCGTTTTTGAGGGAATACAACTACGGATCCGTTGTTTTATGCAGAAAATGCTGTAAACGGCCATTACGGAGTGTCTCTCTCTTTCTCCCTCTCTCCTTTTCCAGCCATGTTCAGCCTGCATTTCCCAGGGTCAAAAGTTCATGACGGATCCGTCGAAAAACTGATCCGCTGCATCAGTTTTTGAAAATTTACAACAGATCTGTTTTTTCCAACATTTGGCGGATTATAACTGATGTCAAACGACTGAAGTGTGAAAGAGGCCTAAGAAATCATCAGTGTGAGTGTAAATCAATCACAGCACAGCTTCCCTCAGTATATATCATGCTACAATACAGCAACTCACATCACTATACAGATCTATTCTGCCTGAGAAGTATATGGCTGAAGGGAAGAATACATAGTCTTTGTCAAATGAAGGAATCCTAGGTCCCTATCCACAGTCCAGTCTTGGTAGGCTAAACGCACTACCAAGCTCACATGGAAGGTTAAAGAACACTTTGAAAGGGTTAAACATAAACTTTATTGTAATGTATCAGACTTACGACAAAAAGAGTCACATCAACAGCATCTCTCAGCCTGCTTGTCACAAACTACGGTATTACTAGAGGGAGCTCTAATACAACAGTGTTCAGATTGTGACATTTATATAAACTTTCTTGTAATGTATCAGACTTATGGCAAAAAGGATCACATCAACTCCATCTCCCAGCCAGCTTCTCACAAACTACTACTAGAGGGAGCTCTAGAACAACAGTATTCAGCTTATGACATTTAAGTCAGAAAAGCCAAAGGTATATTAAAACTCTGTAGAAGCTTAATATACATGAATCTCTTGAAGAATTGCAAAGTGTACAGCAACTTAATTCTGAGAGAGACAGGACAGTATGTGATATTAAGTCTAAGGTTGAGGTCACACTAGCGACAAAATCAGACGACTGCAATGCGATGAAATATCGCATTGCAGTCGGACCTATGTTAATCTATGGAGCAGCTCCCAGTATCAGATTTTTTGTGGTCCGTTTTAAACGTCCGAGTGCAATCGTAGCATGCTGCGATTGTCACCGATTGTGGGTCGACTATCGCCAATGCAAGTCTATGGGAGCGATGAAAAATCGGATTACAAACGGACCGCACGTGTGACTTGCGATTAAATCGCACCGGTGTCCTTTAGAAAAGCCGGCAATTCATCCCCGGCTATACTGTAAAATCACACTGACAGCTTTAATAAAGAATAGAATCAATAAATATACACACATAGAATACATATATATATATATATATATATATATATATACACACACATGTCATTGTGACATATATATATATATATACATATATTTATAGTTCATCCACTTCTACATACTGTAATAGCCGCTAATTCAATTGCCGGCTTTTGTGAAAATACAGAACCCGACATGAAATGACACATGGTTTACATACAGTTAACCATGTCATTTCATGTATTTTTATATATGGTTTAAACTTACAATTACATGAGTATATGTGTGCAAAATTGCAGACATGTAGGGGTTAATTAAAGGTATAAATTTGTTGAAAAAAAATGCGTGGGCTCCCGCTGTATTTTCTCCACCAGACAGACAAAGCCAGCGAGTGGGGGCAGATAATAATAGCCTAGGGAGGGTACATTTTTTTTGTGCCCCACCTGGCTACTAACATCTGCCCCCAGACACCCCAGAAAAGGCAAATCTATAATTAGATTAGCCCTTTCTGGCACTTTGCCCCTCTATTCCCATTGTCCTGTAGCGGTGGCGAATGGGTTAATAAGGGGTTAAAGCCACCTTGCAATTGAAAGGTGACTTTAAGCCAGGTTAATAATTGAGAGCTGTCAATTAGACAACTATCAATTATTAATCCTATTGTATGAAAGAAAAATCAAACACACACACTTTAATAAAAAAGAAGTTTAATGAAATAATCAGTTTTTGACCATATTTTATTTTCCTGCTAAAACCATTTCCTGTAATAAAAAAAAAATAAAAAACCAAAATTATTCTTACCTATCCGATGCACAGTCAGGTCCCACGCTGTAATCCTTCAGAAAGGGTTAACAGGTTACAGCTAGCAGGCAGCTAATGCTGCCTGCTGAGCTGTTACCCCCTGAATGAATCAGTTCCTCTCCCGGCGAAAGGAGAGGAAGTGATTAATGAGTGGAGCTTAATTTATTGACACTTTCACTTCAGGTCAGGTCATCCTGACCTGACCTGAAGTGAAAGTGGGACGCAATCAATTAAGCTTCCCACAGTAATCACATCCTCTCCTGTCGCCTGGAGAGGAAGTTATTCATTCAGGAGATTTCAGCTGAGCAGGCAGCATTAGTTGGGCTGCTTGGCTGAAAGCTAGTTAACCCTTTGTGAAGGATTACAGCGTGGGACGTGACAGATCGCCGGATAGGTAAGAATAATGTTGTTTTAATATTTTTTCTTTATTATAGGAGATCAAGGGCTTCGCAGGGATTAAGAGTTAAATAAAAGATGGTCAAAAAAGTGTGTTTTTATTTCATTAAAATTATTTATTCTTAGTGTGTGTGTTTTTTTATTTACTTCAATAGGATTAATAATTGATAGTTGTCTGATTGACAGCTCTCAATTATTAACCTGGCTTAAAGTCACCTTTCAATTGCAAGGTGGCTTCAACCCCTTATTAACCCATTCGCCACCGCTACAGGGCAATGGGAATAGATGGGCAAAGTGCCAGAAAGGGCTAATCTAATTAGAGATTTGCCTTTTCTGGGGTGTCTGGGGGCAGATGTTAGTAGCCAGGGGGGGCACAAAAAATGTACCCTCCCTAGGCTATTATTATCTGCCCCCACTCGCTGGCTTTGTCTGTCTGGTGGAGAAAATACAGCGGGAGCCCACGCATTTTTTTTCAACGAATTTATACCTTTAATTAACCCCTACATGTCTGCAATTTTGCACACATACACTCATGTAATTGTAAGTTTAAACCATATATAAAAATACATGAAATGACATGGTTAACTGTATGTAAACCATGTGTCATTTCATGTCGGGTCTGTACTTTCACAAAAGCCGGCAATTGAATTAGCGGCTATTACAGTATGTAGAAGTCTATGAACTATAAATATATATATGTATATACATGTCACAATGACATGTATATATATATATATATTTATCCCAAAGAAAAGGCCAGATATGAATATACTCATCCATATATTGAACAAAAACCCAAAAGAATCATGGACTAAGAGTCATAATAAAAAATTATAAACTTTATTTAAACACAGATCAAATAAATAAAACCAATAAGGTCAAGTAAAAATCAGAATAACCAATACAAGGGAGAGAGCAACATCCAAATCTTAATCAGCAAGTCAAGTATTATGATGATTTAAACAAATTTATACAACAATATAAACAGTCCATACAGTCAAAATTGATCTCTGATTCTTATATATATATATATATATATATATACATCTATGTAAACACACCACTGAAGGTTTATTCAAGATAATAGATATTTATCAAATATTATGATTATTATGACTCTTAGTCCATGATTCTTTTTTTTTTTTTTTTTTTTTATATATATATATATATATATGTATTGTAGGGATTCGCTCTGGTAGGCAGGGGCCGGGCCGCAGTAATGAGGTAAACACACAGGCGTTCAGTTCAAAGTTCAGTGGTTTTAATGACGGGTTCAACAAAAGTCCAGATAACAAAATCAAAACAGAACATAAATCACTCCAGTTTGGAGAACCACTGGTCCCAGACTCACCCTTGCTTGGGACGGGCTTAACTAAGCGGCTGCGGGTCATCAGAGACCGCCAGGTGCCATTCCGGGTGGTCTGGTACTTGCTTCCTGGTGCACACTGACACACTGTAACAAAAACAATCTTCCAGGCTGACTCCAGCCAAACTCCTTCCTTCCACCTCACATACTCCCACAGCTTCTTCTTAAATAGGCCTAGTCCACACCCTCAGGTGAGGTATACATCAGCTGACCTGATCACGTGACTATGACCTCATCACAGGTCCTTGTGATCATGGAAAATCCTGAGCAAACTTCAGTTTGCTAGAAGAAATATATCTCACATCCAGCAAGACCCCCTTTGGTGTACCACATACCTCCCCCCTTTGTTCAACCTTAGGAGGGTGGACACATGACATACAGTGAACTCTGGACAGTGCATCTGCGTTCCCCTGTAATTTGCCTGCCGATGTTCTACTGAAAATTTGAAATTTTGAAGAGGACAGAAACCACCTGGTGACTCGTGCATTTCTCTCTTTGGCTTGACTCATCCAAGTCAGAGGGGAATGATCAGTTACCAACCGAAACGTTCTCCCCAACAGATAGTAGCGCAATGACTCCAGTGCCCATTTGATGGCCAGGCACTCTCTCTCTACAATGCTGTATCTGGTTTCAGCTGGAGTAAGCTTTCGACTCAGGAAACTAATGGGATGCTCCTCCCCGTTAACCTCCTGAGACAACACGGCACCCAGACCTACCTCTGACGCATCAGTCTGGACAATGAATTCTCTTTTGAAGTCGGGTGTGATCAGAACTGGTGACCCACCTTCTCTATAATCTCGTAGGGTCCCTGCCACCTTGCAAGGAACTTACTATCCACTGTAGGCACAAGTACCAACACCCGATCCCCAGGGTTAAAGGACCTTACCCGTGCCTCCCGGTTATAGACCTGCCTCTGTGACCTTTGTGCTGCTTCCATATGTTCTCGGACTAATGGTAGGACTGTCTCCATTCTCTCTTGCATTTTGGCCACATGTTCTATCACACTTTTGTGGGGAGTTGGTTGGTTTTCCCAGGCCTCTTTAGCTATATCGAGTAAGCCACGGGGATGTCTGCCACATAATAGTTCAAAGGGCGAGAACCCCGTAGATGCCTGGGGCAGCTCCCGCACTGCAAACATCAGGTATGGCAACAAGAGATCCCAGTCCTTACCATCTTTAGAGACTGCTTTTTTCAACATATTCTTCAGGGTTTTATTGAACCTTTCTACTAAACCGTCTGTTTGGGGATGATAGACCGATGTGCGCAACTGTTTAACACTTAACAAGTGGCAGAGTTCCTTCATGATTTTTGACATAAAGGGGGTCCCCTGATCTGTTAAGATTTCTTGAGGGATTCCCACCCGAGAGAACATACCCATGAGTTCTTTTGCGATCAGTTTGGCCGAGGTGTGTCGCAGGGGAATAGCCTCAGGATACCTGGTAGCGTAATCTAGAACTATGAGGATGTGTTGGTGACCCCTTGCTGATTTATTAACCGGCCCCACCAGATCCATGGCTATTCTCTCAAACGGGACCTCTATAATTGGTAATGGCACCAAGGGACTCCGAAAATGAGGCTGCGGACTGGTTACCTGGCACACGGGACAAGAGTTACAATACCGTTTAACTTCTTCATAGACCCTAGCCAGTAAAACCGTTGTAGAATTCTGTCTAGGGTTTTCTTTTGGCCCAAATGACCCCCTAGTACATGCGCATGCGCTAAGTCCATTACCAACCTCCGATATGACTGCGGTACCAGCAATTGCTCGACAATTTCCCCATGTATTTTTTCAACCCGATACAGCAAATCTTGGTTCAGCTCGAATCGGGGAAATACTGTAGCTGCCCCGGGGTGTTGGGGTTCCCCATTGACAACCAGTACATTTTCCCGGGCTCGAGTCAACGTAGGGTCCCGGAGTTGCGCCGTACCAAAATTGTCACCTGCCACATTTAAGTCTGACAATTCTGGTCCCGGTGGCAAATCTTCCATCTCCCCAGCTAACACTTCTATAGGAGAGGGGTTTTCCTCCTCCACCGAAGGCAAAGGTACTCCTACCGCCAGCACATCTTCCTCTGGGCCACCAGGTTCATGCCTGATTTCTGGAGAATGCAACCTGGTTGCCACTGGTGCCGACGACTGTTTTGTGGGAGGGGTAATTACAGGCCAAAGCACAGAAAATAACGGAAAATCTCTCCCCATTATTACCTCATAATGCAAATTAACCACCACCCCCACCTCGTGGCACCTCCTCCCCGCTGGCGTGTTTATCATCACCAGAGCGGTAGGATAATGTTTTAAGTCCCATGTATATACAATACACCCATTTTCCGACCAGTATACTCGCTGATTTGGACGTGGCTGGCTCGTATTAGGGTCACGAGACTCCCTGAGTCCAGAAGAGCCACAGCAGGGTTACCCTCCACCTCCACTTTACACAAATGGTTCATACTGGGTCCCTCTGGTTTGCCCACTGCACACATGTGTTCGGCATAGTGAGACTGATAGTATCCATAGTTTGTGTCCATGGGCTCAGTCAGGTTGGGGCAATCAGCTCTCACATGTCCTGGTTCTTGGCACCGCCAACAGATTATGGGGCCTCTTTCGTCCCCAGACGTGTCTTGGGCGGCCTTCCGAGTCTCTGCTCGCCGAACGGCGGGTGAAGGTTTGGGGAATTTACTCATTACCTTCCGGGTAGTCTCTCCCTGTATCTCCTTGGTAGCCCCATATCTTTCAATGAGGTCTACCATTTGGAGACCATCAGTAGGGGCTGCCTGTCCAACCCAGGTTTGCAGGGTGTGGGGCAAAGTCCTCCAGAACTTATCAGTCACTATCCGATCCAGCATAGCACGGGGTGACAACACCTCCGGCTGCAACCACTTTTCCATCAGGTGTATCAAGTCATAATACTGGGACCGAGCTGGCTCGGAAGGGGAAAACTTCCACTGGTGTACCCGCTGGGCCCGGACTAACACATTTACCCCAAGACGTGCGAGTATCTCACCCTTGACGATCTCGTAGTCCGTCTGATGCTCGGGGGGTAGGTCCCTATAGGCTTTCGCGGGTCCTGGAGCCAAAAACGGAGCCACGATCTCGGCCCACTGGTCCTGGGGCAGTCTCTCCCTCTTAGCCACGCCTTCAAACATCTCCAGGTATACCTCAACGTCATCTGATTGCTCCATCTTTGGGATCGCTGTACGCACCGCTTTCCGGACATCCTGGCATCCCCGGGCAGCTCCTGCTGTCTGCGGCGCTGCGATGTGCTGCATCAGTAGACTATTGGTTTCCTGTTGCTGCTGCATAGCCTGCTGTTGCTGTCGCATTGCCTCCACCAGCATTTTTACTGTGCTCTCTATCTCCGGACAGTTCTCCACCGGGTTTTGCGTTACTTTTTTCACCCAGGACATCGACTGTCATGCAGAGGAAAAAAAACAATACCACAGCCTGACCTCACTGCGTGTGCCCGCTTTCAAGCCACCAATTGTAGGGATTCGCTCTGGTAGGCAGGGGCCGGGCAGCAGTAATGAGGTAAACACACAGGCGTTCAGTTCAAAGTTCAGTGGTTTTAATGACGGGTTCAACAAAAGTCCAGATAACAAAATCAAAACAGAACATAAATCACTCCAGTTTGGAGAACCACTGGTCCCAGACTCACCCTTGCTTGGGACGGGCTTAACTAAGCGGCTGCGGGTCAGCAGAGACCGCCAGGTGCCATTCCGGGTGGTCTGGTACTCGCTTCCTGGTGCACACTGACACACTGTAACAAAACAATCTTCCAGGCTGACTCCAGCCAAACTCCTTCCTTCCACCTCACATACTCCCACAGCTTCTTCTTAAATAGGCCTAGTCCACACCCTCAGGTGAGGTATACATCAGCTGACCTGATCACGTGACTATGACCTCATCACAGGTCCTTGTGATCATGGAAAATCCTGAGCAAACTTCAGTCTGCTAGAAGAAATATATCTCCCATCCAGCAAGACCCCCTTTGGTGTACCACAATATATATGTGTTCTATGTGTATATATCTATTCTTTCTTTTGTGATTTAAATACTATTCTTTTGGATCCACTATACGTCAGTTTTGCAAGCCTGCGAGAAATTCTCGCAAGTCGGATGTAAATCGGATGTTACAACTATGGTCAGATGCGACTAAATCGCATCTTTCCAGGAAAATCGGATGTCTGTTCTTTACATTTTGGTCCGATAATCGACCGACCAAAATGGTCCGATTCTTTAGACGTTGTGTGTGACTCCAGCCTAAGACAGAGTGCAGCAGGGGAGGCATCACACAAGAAGGCAGAGATGGAAGCCATATCAGCACGCAAGAAAGCAGAGATAGAAGCTGAATCAGCACTCAAGAAGGCATAAATTGATGCTTTGGAAGTCAGTGCAGCAGCAGAAGCAGTGCGCAAGAAAGCAGAAATGAAAAAGAGCAATACACAGGAGGGCAGAAATAGAAGCACTAGAGAAGGAATGTGGGCATGCCACAGACATGACAATGTTAAATGTCCTGGAACAAGCTATCAATTGAAGTCAAAGATACAACCTCAGTTTAAGTGATCTTGATACAGAAGACCCTCTTAAGTGTACAAGAGACTATGTACTAAGTCAAAATAGTGCACCCCTATTCCAAAAATTGTTCCTGACAGTGCAGACATTTCTGCAAAGCAATTGGATGCAGACACTTCTCCAACATCTGGCCTTCAATGTCAGTTAAATGAGGTGCCGACCCTTCATCCTGAACTTCACTCATGCACCAGAACATACCAGGCCCCTGCATCTCAGCAAACCCTATACATAGATGTCTTTTTGAAAGCCAATATGCATGCAAGTCATCTTACTCCTGACAACCACATAGTTTCATATGGGACAGGAACTATGCACATCAAACAATTTACTGGACTAAATGTCTATTGCTAGAGACAGAAACTCATGCACTGTTAAACAGTAGTAAGTAGTTGATGCAATATATACAATTATAAGCATTATTCCAATACCCCCACTCAACAAGTACTTATCCTGTTAGTCCCATATTAGTTTTGCATTTTTCAAATTTGGCACTTGGATGTGGCTTTGTCATAACAACAACTATCATCTGGTCAGTCTCAATTATGCCAAGTTCTTTCAAATCACGCACGTGATGATGTTTATAGTTATTATTATTATTATTCATTTTATAGCGCCATTTATTCCATGGCGCTTTACATGTGAGAGGGGGCGAATATAGACAAGTACAATAAATATGAGCAATACAGGACACACATAAGTACAGAAGGAGAGCGGACCCTGCATGCAAAGGCACACAATCTATAGGGGATGGGTGAGGATACACTGGGAGAGGGTAGAACTGGTTGTGCGGCGGTTCAGTAGACTGAGGATCACTGCTGGTTGTAGGCTTGTCGGAAGAGTCAGGTCTTCAGGTTCTTTTTGAAGGTTTCCATGGTAGGCGCAAATCTGATGTGTTGGGGTAGAGAGTTCCAGAGTATGGGGGAGGCACGGGAGAAGTCTTGTATGCGGTTGTGGGAAGAAGAGATAAGGGGAGAGTAGAGAAGGAGATCTTGAGAGGATCGAAGGTTGCGAGAGGGTAAGTAACGGGAGACCATGTCACAGATGTATGGAGGAGACATGTTGTGGATGGCTTTGTATGTCATAGTTAGGGTTTTGAACTGGTGCCTCTGGACGATAGGAAGCCAATGAAGGGCTTGGCATAGGGGAGAGGCTGGGGAATAACGGGGAGACAGGTGGATTAGTCGGGCAGCAGAATGTAGGATGGATTGAAGTGGTGCCAGGGTGCTGGAGGGGAGGCCAGAGAGTAGGAGGTTGCAGTATTCAAGACGGGAGATGATAAGGGCATGCACTAGTGTTTTTGTGGTATCGTGGTCAAGGAATGCACGGATCCGGGAAATATTTTTGAGTTTGAGAAAGCAGGAGGAGGCTAGGGTTTGGATATGTGGCTTGAAAGAAAGGGCAGAGTCGAGGATCACCCCAAGGCACCGAGCATGTGGGACTGGGGAAAGTAAGCAGCCGTTGACATTGAGGGATAGATCTGGTGAAGGCGTAGAGTGAGATAGGGGAAGATGATGAATTTTGTTTTGTCCATGTTCAGTTTTAGAAAGTGAGCAGAAAAGAAAGCTGAAATAGCAGACAGACAATGTGGGATTTTTGTCAGTAAGGTGAGGTCAGGTCCAGATAGGTAGATCTGCGTGTCATCGGCATAGAGATGATACTGCAAACCGTGGGATTCTATGAGCTGTCCCAGGCCGAAGGTGTAGATGGAGAAGAGTAGGGGTCCTAGAACTAAGCCTTGAGGAACACCGACAGAGAGGGGCGAGGTGAGGAGGTGGTGTGGGAGAGGGAGACACTGAATGTTCGATCAGTTAGATATGATGATATCCAGGACAGGGCCAAGCCTGTGATGCCCAGAGATGAGAGAATCTGGAGCAGGAGGCAGTGGTCCACAGTGTCGAAGGCAGAAGACAGGTCCAGGAGAAGGAGGACAGAGCAGTGTCGCTTGCTCTTGGCGGTTAGTAGGTCGTTGGTGACTTTAATTAGGGCAGTTTCAGTTGAGTGATGCAGTCGGAAGCCTGATTGCAAGCGGTCAAAGAGGGAGCAGGAGGAGAGGTGGGAGGACAGTTCGAGATATACATGCTGTTCCAGTAGTTTTGAGGCATAAGGGAGAAGAGATATCGGGTGATAGCTAGACGCAGAGAATGGGTCAAGGGAGGACTTTTTGAGGATGGGTGTGATTGAGGCATGTTTGAAGGATGAGGGGAACACACCATTTGTAAGTGAGAGGTTGAAGAGGTGTGTGAGAGTAGGGATGAAGACTGTGGCGAGGTTAGGGATGAGGTGGGACAGGAGCGGGTCAAGTGTGCAAGTGGTGAGGTGTGATCTTGAAAGGAGAGTGGAGAGCTGATCTTCTGTCATGGTGGAGAAGTTGGTTTTGGAGGAACAGGGCTGAGCAGCTAAGAGGGGCATTGGGGGCTGTGGGCCAAAGCTTTTACTGATCGTATCAATCTTCTGCTTGAAAAAGGAGGCAAAATGTTCAGCAGTAATGAGATGAGAGGGGGAGGTGGTGGGTTAAGGAGTAGAGAATTGAAAGTGTTAAAGAGCTGTTTAGGGTTGTGAGACAGGGAGGATATGAGAGATGAGAAGTATGTTTGCTTTGCGGCAGTAAGTGTGGACTTGAAGCTGGTGAGGGACTGCTTGTAGTCAACATGTTTGGTTCTCGCATTGATTGTCTCACTGCATGCAAGTTTAATGTATCCTTGGTTGTCTTCATAACTCTCCGTCGGATGAGTTGATGGCTTACTAAGATCGCCTAATAATTGGTTTACCCAAATGACCTCTTGACTTGTGTGGGCTGCAGACATATACTCTGCTTCTCTAGATGACAAGGCTACAGATACCTATTTTCTAGTGATGAGCAAGTATACTCGTTGCTCGGGTTTTCCCGAGCATGCTCGGGTGGTCTCCGAGTATTTGGAAGTGCTCGGAAATTTAGTTTCTGCTGCCACAGCTGCATGATTTATGGCTGCTGGACAGCTTCAATACATGTGAGGAATGCCTGTTTGTTAAGGAATCCCCACATGTATTCAGGCTGTCAAATAGCCGCAAATCATGCAGCTACGGCAACAGAAACTAATTCTCCTAACACTTCCAAATACTCGTAGATCACCCGAGCAACGAGTATACTCACTCATCACTACTATTTTCTGCTAGACCAAGAAATTGAACTTTCTCCAAGCTTGAACAAATAGACGCTTGTCAATTTACAATCACTTAAGTCTCCAGCCCAGTCTGCATCCACATAACCTGTGAGTTTTAGATCTCCTGTTGCAGATATCATTGAGTCTCTTTCAAATATCGAAAAACTTTCTTAATGGCATTACAGTCTTTTTTGCACGGTTTTTCCACATATCTGCTGAGAATTCCAATTGTTGCTGCGATATCCGGTCAAATCATAGTTGCTATGCATAGAAATTCCCCCACTGCCTGTCTTTATTTCTCATTATTAAGTAACAGATCATCTTCTCTTGACAACTGTAAGCAGGATGGTTTCATTGGAGTTGATATACCTTTGGCTTCTGACGTTTCAAATTGATTCAGAATTGAGTTGATTTTTGCTCTTTGGTTTAGAAGAAAGCTTCCATTTTCTTCCCTTTAAACCAGGATTCCTAGATAATATGCCAGATTTTCAAGGTTTTTAGCTTCAAAATGCTAATTCAGAATTTTAGTCATCTTTGAAATTTCTGTTTCCTCTTGATGAACCATAATCACATCATCCACATATAAAATAATATACATCCACTTTCCATCTGTACATTTTGTGTATAAACACGGATCTGCTTGACCTCTTTTAAATCCTTCTTCCAATAAGACTTTATTAATTTTGGTGTTCCACGCTCTTGCCAAATGCTTACAGCAGTAGAGAAATTTTTGTAGATTACAAACAAGATTCTCTTCACCCACTTTGATATAACCCTTAGGTTCAGTCATGTACAGTGGGTTCATAAAGTACTCAGATCCCTTTAAATTTTTCACTCTTTGTTTCGCTGCAGCCATTTGGTAAATGCAAAAAAGTTCATTTTTTTCTCATTAATGTACACTCTGCACCCCATCTTGACTGATAAAAACCAAAATTTATTAAAAAAGAAAAACTGAAATATCACATGGTCATAGGTATTCAGACCCTTTGCTCAGTATTGAGTAGAAGCACCCTTTTGAGCCAGTACAGCCATGAGTCTTCTTGGGAATGATGCAACAAGTTTTTCACACCTGGATGTGGGGATCCTCTGCTATTCTTACTTGCAGATCCTCTCCAGTTCCATCAGGTTGGATGGTGAACGTTGGTGGACAGAAATTTTCAGAGATGCTCAATTGAGTTTAGGTCAGGGCTCTGGCTGGGCCAGTCAATAATAGTGACAGAGTTGTTCTGAAGCCACTCCTTTGTTATTTTAGCTGTGCGCTTAGGGTCATTGTCTTGTTGGAAGGTGAACCTTTGGCCAAGTCTGAGGTCCAGAGCACTCTGGAAGAGGTTTTCATCCAGAATATCTCTGTACTTGGCTGCATTCATGTCTTCTTCAATTGCAGCTAGTCGTCCTGTCCCTGCAGCTGAAAAACATAGCATGATGCTGCCACCACCATGTTTCACTGTTGGGATTGTATTGGGCAGGTGATGATCAGTGCCTGGTTTCCTCCACACATACCACTTAGAATTATCACCAAATAGTTCTATCTTTGTCTCATCAGACCAGAGAATCTTATTTATCATAGTCTATGAGTCCTTCATGTGTTTTTTAGCAAACTCTATGCGGGCGTTCATATGTCTGGCACTAAGGATAGGCTTCTGTCAGGCCACTGTGCCATAAAGGCCCGACTGGTGGAGGGATGCAGTGATAGTTGACTTTGTGGAACTTTCTCCCATCTCCCTACTGCATCTGTGGAGCTCAGCCACAGTGATCTTGGGGTTCTGCTTTACCTCTCTCACCAAGGCTCTTCTCCCACAATTGCTCAGTTTGGCTGGATGGCCAGGTCTAGGAAGACTTCAGGTGGTCCCAAACCTCTTTTATTTAAGGATTATGGAGGCCACTGTGCTCTTAGGAATCTTGAGTACTGCAGAAATTCTTTTATAACCTTGGCCAGATCTGTGCCTTGCCACAATTCTGTCTCTGAGCTCCTTGGCCATTTCCTTTGACCTCATGATTCTTATTTGGTCTGACATGCACTGTGAACTGTGAGGTCTATAGACAGGTGTGTGCCTTTACAAATCAAGTCCTATCAGTTTAATTAAATGCAGCTGGACTCCAATGAAGGAGTAGAACCATCTCAAGGAGGATCACAAGGAAATGGACAGCATCTGACTTAAATATGAGTGTCTGCGCAAAGGGTCTGAATACTTATGAGCATGTGTAATTTCACTTTTTCTTTTGTAATAAATTTGCAAAAATTTCTACATTTCTGTTTTTTTCAGTCAAGATGGGGTGCAGAGTGTACATTAATGAGAAAAAAAATGAACTTTTTTTAATTTACCAAATGGCTGCAATGAAACAAAGAGTGAAATGAATACTTTCCCTACCCACTGTATATATCACATGGGATGGTCACGTAATCATGACATCTCTGCAGGTCCTCAAACACCTGTAGGGAAAAGGGGTACAGTGAGCACCCTCATCCAGATGTGAGGTATGTGGGTAGCCAGACACTCCCATCTCTCATAGCTACCCGCAACCTGGACACAGGTGCACTAAATGACATCTTGGTGCTCACATGCACTAAAGCCAAAATACTCTGGGTTGCATCACAGGGAGCAGCCATCTCTGCGACACATACCTCCAATTGATTAAAACGGCCATTAGCCGCCCTCCATAATCAACGAAAGATATTTGTGCTATCTGAGTGTGGCTGAGGATCAATTTCAAATTTTTTTTATCACTTATAGAGCACCAATAATTCAATATTCGCTTTGCAGATATTTACAGACATTACTGCCACTGTCGCCATTGGGACTCACAATCGAAATTTAATATTTGTATGTCTTTGGAGTGTGGGTAGAAAAATAAGTACTGGGAGGAAACCCTTGCATACACGGTTAGAACATACAAACTCTTTGCAGATGCTGTCCTTGGTGGGGTTGGAACACAGGACTTCAGCGCTACAAGGCTGCTAATGTTTTTGCGTTGGCGACTCAACATTTCTGTGGTTGGAAGTCTATCACTGTGTGCGTCACTGCTGTCTTGGGGAAAACCACTGTCAAGACTGTCTTCAAGCATATTTTGATACTGCAGAATGGGTGTGTCCCTTTTTCAGGGGGGAGGCAACTAGCAAAATGCACTTTTGTATCATTGATAGGACACACTGGCACCCAGAAGTTAGCACTATTTCGAATCATAACTATATAGTTAGCAATCATGTTGCAGATAGTGCTGCAAGAAGGCGCACATGGGTCGGTTTCTTTCATAAGGTCCAACTCCACAGTGTGTTGGTGGCAGGTTAACAATCAAGCTTTCTTCCTTCATCCCCTTGTGGCAACCATGGACAACAGAGAGGGACTCATTATCCTCTTCATCTCCTAACTGGTTAACTGGTGCGCGTCCATCACCTCTTCCTTCTTGTCCTTTTCATGGTCCTTCTCCATTTGTTCCTCCCATGGCA
This sequence comes from Oophaga sylvatica, assembly GCA_033576555.1. Lineage (NCBI taxonomy): Eukaryota > Metazoa > Chordata > Amphibia > Anura > Dendrobatidae > Oophaga > Oophaga sylvatica. Next base: position 494,950,320 of record JARQOD010000003.1, on the reverse strand, counting down.
ACCGCCTGTGAGATGACAGACCTGAACTTAGAGATATTGTTAACCCTAAAGGCATCCTCCTCTGCTTCCTCGTCTTCCCCAGAACCACCACCACCTCCTAGTCCTCACCCAGACTATTTAAAGTGTGATGGCATTTAGATGACAGTAATAGTGATGCAGATGGCATCATCACTGCTAACCATCTTAGCAGCCATTTCAAAAACATGCATAAGGGTGCAGGGGTCCTTCATCTATGTCTGCTACGCAAGTGTGAATTGCACCACGTCTGTACTGCGATGTGCCAGGCTATGCAAAATGTCATACTGCACCAGGACTCAGTGCTACTGCCACAGTCGCTGCGACATGTGCAGAGTTGAATTCCACGGTGTGTTCATTTCATATATCAATCAGTTAACCAGTAGTCCGAAAGATCTCTGTACCAACTTAAGTGGAATGGTGTAAGTAAACACACAACAACAGTGTTTTCTACAACAGCGCATCCATGCTGGGACAATGGTGTAGGAATTGCTTAACCATCAAGTTGAGGATGCGAGCCATGCAAGGCGCGTGTGTAAGGTTAGCCCAGCGTAGGGCCGCCACCAGGTTTGCACCATTATTGCACACAACCTTCCATGGCTCCAGGTTGAGTGTAGGCAGCCATTGCTCAACCTTGGCATAGATAGCTGTCCACAACTGTTGATCTGTATGACTGCAATCTCAAAGGCACATTATTTTAAACACTGCCTGATTGCGGTGAGTCATGGCTGCGCAGTACAGAGGTAGGGGTTATTCCCTCTGCAGTGTTGAAACGTCTGTTTCATTAAGGCAGAGTTTGAGGGCACAGATGGAGGACCTAAAGGAGGTGGAGTAGGTAGAAGCACTGGAAGAAGTATTAGATACAGAGGTTTGTTCCATGGTTACGACTACTAACAGTTGACTAACTGTCACTATGTTTGTGGCTGTAGCCATAGATATGTAGATTACTGGAATGCTTGCAGATGGGGTAGGCAACTTAGCTAATTGGGAGAACTATACTAAATTTCTACCTGAAAGTATTTGCCAATATTACTACACCTACTACAGGATCATATTCCTCACAAATCGTTATACCGATGCCTCTACCTTGTGCCAGTCATTACACTGGTTACCCATCCACTACAGAATCCAGTACAAACTTTTTACCCTCACTCACAAAGCACTTCATGGCTCAGCACTACCCTACATCTCCTCCCTCGTCTCAGTCTACCATCCTACCCGTGCCCTCCGTTCTGCTAATGACCTGAGGTTAACATCCTCAATAATCAGAACCTCCCACTCCCGTCTCCAAGACATTTCACGTGCTGCGCCAATTCTTTGGAATGCACTACCCAGGTTAATACGATTAATCCCCAATCCCCACAGTTTTAAGCGTGCCCTAAAAACGCATTTGTTCAGACTGGCATACCGCCTCAACGCATTAACCTAACTATCCCTGTTGGCCCATTCAAAAAAATTTTCTACCATAATCAGGTACCTCTTATTATGTTCTCACCTGCTTTATGCATTTAATAGCCCTCTGTGTCTGTAATGTTATATACATTGGCTGTTAACTGGTTCATGCAGAATTACATGAACACCCGATTCTTACACTATGGCTGGTCCGAACAATGAAAGCAATTGTTACCATCCACCTTTTGTGTCTCCCCTTTTCCTCATAGATTGTAAGCTTGCGAGCAGGGCCCTCATTCCTCTTGGTATCTACTTTGATCTGTGTTTATTGTTATGCTGTAATGTCTAATGTCTGCACAAGTCCCCTCTATAATGTAAAGTGCTGCGGAATATGTTGGCGCTATAGAAATAAAATTATTATTATTATTGTTCTGCAAGCCCTGGGGATTCCAAGACTTGGTGTCTAGTAACACCTTGCTGTCTAGTGCTTTAAGTCTCCATCCCCTGGTGTTTTAGTTCTCCAACTCAAGCTGTTTAGTAGTTTAGTTCTTCATATTCTGATGTGTATTTGTTTAGTTCTGCAATCATAGCTGTTTAGTAGTTTAGTTCTCCAACCCCTGTTGTCTATTAGTTTAGTTATCCATCGTATGGTGTGTAGTGGTTTAGTTCTACAACCCTAGCTGTTTAGTAGTTTAGTTCTCCAACCCCTGTTGTCTATTAGTTTAGTTATCCATCGTATGGTGTGTAGTGGTTTAGTTCTACAACCCTAGCTGTTTAGTAGTTTAGTTCTCCAACCCCTGTTGTCTAGTAGTTTAGTTATCCATCTTATGGTGTGTAGTGGTTTATTTTTCCATCCCAAGCACCCTGCAAGCCTTGGGGATTACAAAACTTGTAGTGCAGCCCCTTCCACGACTGCCCCTACAGCCATCAGAGTCACCCAGTGCCCAGTCATCCAGCTGTAATTCTTTGTCCATACTTTCTCATCCAGGTGTCATTGTTGAAATGCACCCTGGCAGACTTAGAATTTTTCAGGGAATGGGTGATGTTGTCTGCGACTTGTCGCTGTAGTTCAGGCACATCTTTCTTGAAAGTAATTCAGAAGTAATGGTGACTGGGCAACTGGTTTTGGGGGGACTGCGTGGACTGCGATAGCCATCAGGTGTAAAGGCTGCATTTCTGTGGCCAACAGATTGGAGTGGCCTTGCAATAATCACAGAGATCACAGGACATGAGTCATACAGAATCAAGTGCTGTCATCTTAGTAGCGAATAGCTCTCAGCTGGCCCTATCGTCCATACAATGACAAGATTGGGCCACGAATCATCTGAGGAGGCTGCAGGCTGTAATTCGCTCTCAGAAAAGTAATAGTGAGCATACGACTTATCCACGTCCAGATTACAACACATGGAATATGCGTATATCCAACTGCATGATCATTTCTAACTCCACGATAACCCTACACTCCTCGCTGCCAACAACAATCCTATTTTTAACCCAATAAACAAATGCAAGCCGATTGGATGCCATTGTTCTTTCAAGGTTCACACCATCAGGGTGTTCCATCCCCTCTCCCTCAGAGTAGCAGTCATATGCCACAGGCTCACGCACCCACTTCTTTGACCACTTTTATGCTTTACGGCCACACATCATGTCCTCAGAATTGACAACCCTTATCCTGGGAGACTTCAACAGCTCCACCTCCCCAACTTCATCCCAGCTTCTATCTCTAGCTAATTGTCGTGGTCTCTCACAACTTTCAAACTCTGAGACTCACAAAGACGGTAACACCCCTGATCTGAACTTTCAGTTCAATCTCCTACCTAGATGACTCACCTCTTAACCTTTGCCCCCCATGAAATTAAGAGTATAACCACAACTTAGATATTTTTAGGTGCTCTCTAAAAACACATGTGTTTAGGGTGACCTATCACGTTCCCTAGTCAAGGTCCTTTATATATATATATATATATATATATATAGCTTATTCCTAATTCTCTCAACATAATTCATCATCAAACTCAACCGTACCCAAAAGACTCATGCAGCCTTTATCTACCCCCATTTCCTCAAGATGGATGTACCATCATTGTAAATAGGCACCTGTAATTGGTGTCACCCCCACCTTATTGCATATTTTAAGCTCTGAAGAGCAGGGTCATCCTTATTTTTGCTTTAATTGTTTGATTATCTTAAACTTGGTAACTTTTGACTGTTTTATATGAACTGCTGACTCATAAAGCTATACGTAATGTGTTTGTGATATATAAATAAAGTTTCTTATTATTAGTTGTAAGATAGCACTCACTGCTTGTGTTGGGGGACACTCGCTTATCAACAGGATGAAGGCACACGGGCACGTTTTTCTCCACAAAAGTCTATTCAGGTTTATTTTGACATCATAAACCACTATATTACACATCACACATAGTCCATAGTACTTCCTAGTTTACAGCTTAATATGCAGTCCCAAAACACGCCGGCTTCCATTGTCCTTTTACCGTGGGCGACCGCACTCCGAACAGTTCCTTAACCCCTTCACCCCCAAGGGTGGTTTGCACGTTAATGACCGGGCCAATTTTTAAAATTCTGACCACTGTCTCTTTATGAGGTTATAACTCTGGAACGCTTCAACGGATTTTCGCGATTCTGAGATTGTTTTCTCAAGACATATTGTACTTTACGTTAGTGGTAAAATTACTTCGATATAACTTGCGTTTATTTTTGAAAAAAATGCAAATATGGCGAAAATTTTGAAAATTTTGCAATTTTCAAACTTTGAATTTTTATTCCCTTAAAACAGAGAAATATGTCACACAAAATAGTTAAGAAATAACATTTCCCACATGTCTACTTTACATCAGCACAATTTTGGAACCAAAATTTTTTTTGGTAGGAAATTATAAGGGTTAAAAGTTGACCAGCGATTTCTCATTTTTACAACAAAATTTACAAAACCATTTTTTTTAGGGACCACCTCACATTTGAAGTCACTTTGAGGGGTCTATATGGCAGAAAATACCCAAAAGTGACACCATTCTAAAAACTGCACCCCTCAAGGTACACAAAACCACATTCACTAAGTTTATTAACCCTTCAGGTGCTTCACAGGAGCTGAAGCAACGTGGAAGGAAAAAATGAATATTTAACTTTTAAGTCTCAAAAATGATATTTTACAAACTTTTTTTTTATTTTTACAAGGGTAAAAGGAGAAAATGGACAGATAAAGTTGTTGTGCAATTTCTCCTGAGTACGCCAATACCCCATATGTGGGAGAAAATCACTGTTTGGGCACACGGCAGAGCTCGTAAGGGAAGAAGCGCCGTTTGACTTTTTCAAACCAAAATTGGCTGGAATTGAGATTGGACGCCATGTGACGTTTGGAGAGCCTCTGATGCGCCTAAACAGTGGAAACCCCCACAAGTGACACCATTTTGGAAACTAGACCCCCTATGGAACTTAGCTAGATCTGTTGTGAGCACTTTGAACCCCCAAGTGTTTCACAAAAGTTTATAATGCCTGGGTGTGAAAAAAAAAAAAAAACAATTTTCCACAAAAATGATTTTTTAGTCCCAAATTTTTGATTTTTCCCAAAGAAATTGGACCCCCAAAGTTGTTGTCCAACTTGTCCTGAGTACGCTGATACCCCATATGTGGGGGGGGGGGAAACTGGGCGCACGGCAGGGCTTGGAAAGGAAGTAATAACGTTTTGGAATACAGACGTTGATGGGGGTCATGTTCCGTTTGCAGTGCCCCAGATGAGCTTAAACAGTGGAAACCCCCCACAAGTGACCCCATCTTGGAAACTAGACCCCCTAAGGAACTTATCTAGATCTGTCGTGAGCACTTTTAACCCCCAAGTGCTTCACACAAGTTTATAATGTCCGGGCATGAAAATAAAAAATCCTATTTTTTTCCCACAAAAATTATCTATTAGTCACCAATTTTTTATTTTCCCAAGGGTAACAGGAGAAATTGGACCACAAAAGTTGTTGTCCAATTTGTCCTAAGTATGCTGATACCCTATATATGGGGGGGAACCACTGTTTGGGCGCACGGCAGAGCTCGAAATGGAAGGAGCACCATTTGACTTTTTCCAACCAAAATTGGCTGGAATTGAGATTGGACGCCATGTTGCATTTGGAGAGCCCCTGATGTGTCTAAACAGTGGAAACCCCCCACAAATGACCCCATTTTGGAAACTAGACCCCCTAAGGAACTTATCTAGATCTGTGGTGAGCAATTTGAACCCCCAAGTGCTTCACACAAGTTTATAACGTAGAGCCGTAAAATTATAAAATTAAAAAATCATATTTTTCCACAAAAATGATCTTTTCACCTCAATTTTTATTTTCCCAAGGGTAACAAGACTCCTAAAGTAATTGTGCAATTTGTCCTGAGTACGCTGATACCCCATATGTGGGGGTAAACCACTGTTTTGGTGCATGGCAGAGCTTGGAAGGAAAGGAGAGCCGTTTGACTTTTCAACGCAGAATTGGTTGGACGCCATGTCGTGTTTGGAGAGCTCCTGATCTGCCTAAACAGTGGAAACCCCGAAAAATGACACCATTTTGGAGACTAGACCCCTTAAGGAACTTATCTAGATGTGTGGTGAGAACTTTGAACCCCCAAGTGCTTCACTAAAGTTTATAACGCCCGAGCATGAAAATAAAAAAAACATATTTTTTCCACAAACACGATCTTTTAGTCCCCAACTTTTTATTTTCCCAAGGGTAACAGGAGAAACTGGACCCCAAAAGTTGTTGTCCAATTTGTCCTGAGTATGCTAATACCCAATATGTGGGAGAAAACTACTGTATGGGCACATGTCGGGGCTCTGAAGGGAAGTAGTGACGTTTTGGATTGCAGACTTTGATGGAATGGTCTACGGGCATCATGTCGCATTTGGAGAGCCTCTGATGTGCCTAAACAGTGGAAACCCTCCACAAGTGACCCCATTTTGGAAAATAGACCCCCAAGGAACTTATCTAGATGTATGGTGAGAACTTTGAACCCCCAAGTGCTTCACAGAAGTTTATAACGTACAGCCATAAAAATAAAAAACTTTTTTTCTTTTTTACAAAACTGATTTTTTCGCCCCAATATTTTATTTTCACAAGGGTAACAGGAGAAATTGGAACCCAAAAGTTGTTGTCCAATTTGTCCTGAGTACGCTGATACCCAATATGTGGGAGAAAACTACTGTATGGGTACACGTCGGGGCTCGGAAGGGAAGTAGTGATGTTTTGGATTGCAGACTTTGATGGAATGGTCTGCGGGCGTCATGTCGCATTTGGAGAGCCCCTGATGTGCCTAAACAGTGGAAACCCCCCACAAGTGACCCCATTTTGGAAAATAGACCCCACAAGGAACTTATCTAGATGTGTGGTGAGCGCTATGAAGCCCCAAGTGCTTCACAGAAGTTTATAACGTACAGCCGTAAAAACAAAAAAAATCATTTTTTTTTTTACAAAAATGATATTTTCACCAAGGGTAACAGAAGAAATTGGACCCCAAGAGTTATTGTGCAATTTGTCCTGAGTACGCTGATACCCCATATGTGGGGGTAAACTACTGTTTGGGCGCATGGCAGAGCTCAGAAGTGAAGGAGCACGGTTTGACTTTTTCAACGAAGAATTGGCTGGAATTGAGATCAGACGTCATGTCACATTTGGAGAGCCCCTGAGGTGCCTAAACAGCGGAAACACCCCAATTCTAACTCCAACCCTAACCACAACACACCCCGAACCCTAGTTCCAACCCTAACCATAACCCTAACCACAAACCAAACCCTAACACACCCCTAACCCTAATCCAAACCCTAACCCTAACTTTAGGCGCAACCCTAACCCTAATGGGAAATGGAAAATAAATACATTTTTTTAAACCGCAAAAAATAAGACCTCACATGACTCTGTGGGCCAAAATATGCAAAAATTATAGCTCTCAAAATGTGGTGATGCAAAAACAATTTTTTGCAATAAAAAGCGTCTTTTAGCGTGACAGCTGCCAATCATAAAAACCCACTATAAATAGTAAATCAAACCCCCTTTATCACCCCCTTAGTTAGGGAAAAAAAATAAAATTTAAAAAATTCATTTATTTCCATTTTATTGCACAATAACTCTTGGGGTCTAATTTCTTCTGTTACCCTTGGGAAAATAAAAAATTGGGGGCGAAAATATAATTTTTGCGGAAAAAAATTATGATTTTTTATTTTTATAGCTCTACGTTATAAACTTCTGTGAAACACTTAGGGGTTCATAGTGCTCACCACACATCTAGATAAGTTCCTTGGGGGGGTCTATTTTTCAAAATGGTGACATTTGTGGGGGGTTTCCACTGTTTAGGCACATCAGGGCCTCTCCAAATGCGACATGATGCCCGCAGACCATTCCATCAAAGTCTGCAATCCAAAACGTCACTACTTCCCTTTCGAGCACTGACGTGTGCCCATACAGTAGTTTTCTCCCACATATGGGGTATCAGTGTACTCAGGACAAATTGGACAACAACTTTTGGGTTCCAATTTCTCCTGTTACCCTTGTGAAAATAAAATATTGGGGGCGAAAAAATCATTTTTGAAAAAAAAAATGATTTTTTTGTTTTTAAGGCTGTACATTATAAACTTCTGTGAAGCACTTGGGGGTGCAAAGTGCTGACCACACCTCTAGATAAGTTCCTTGGGGGGTCTATTTTCCAAAATGGGGTCACTTGTGGGGGGTTTCTACTGTTTAGGCACATCAGGGGCTCTCCAAATGCGACATGACGCCTGCAGACCATTCCATCAAAGTCTGCAATCCAAAACATCACTACTTCCCTTCCGAGCCCCGAAGTGTGCCCATACGGTAGTTTTCTCCCACATATGGGGTATCAGTGTACTCAGGACAAATTGCAAAACAACTTGTGGGGTCCAATTTCTCCTGTTACCCTTGGGAAAATAAAAAATTGGGGACTAAAAGATCATGATTGTGGAAAAAATATGATTTGTTTTATTTTCATGCTCAGGCGTTATAAACTTTAGTGAAACACCTGGAGGTTCAAAGTTCTCACCACACATCTAGATAAGTTCTTTGAGGGGTCTAGTTTCCAAAATGGTGTCATTTATCTGGAGTTTTCACTGTTTAGGCACCTCAGGGGCTCTCCACATGGCGTCCAGCCAATTCTGCGTTGAAAAAGTCAAACGGCGCTCCTTCCCTTCCGAGCTCTGCCATTCATCCAAACAGTGGTTTACCCTCACATATGGGGTATTAGAGTACTCAGGACAAATTGCACAATAACTATTGGGGTCTTGTTACCCTTGGGGAAAATAAAAATTGGGGTGAAAAGATCATTTTTGTGGAAAAAATATGATTTTTTTAATTTTACGGCTCTATGATATAAACTTGTGTGAAGCACATAGGGGTGCTCAAATTGCTCACTACAGATCTAGATAAGTTCCTTAGGGGGCCTAGTTTCCAAAATGGTGTCACTTGTGGGGGGTTTCCACTGTTTAGGCACATCTGGGGTCTCCAAATGCAACATGGCATCCAATCTCAATTTCAGCCAATTTTGGTTGGAAAAAGGCAAATGGCGCTCCTTTCATTCCGAGCTCTGCCGGGCGCCCAAACAGTGGTTTTCCCCCCCACATATGGGTTATCAGCGTACTCAGGACAAATTGAACAACAACGTTTGTGGTCCAATTTCTCCTTTTACCCTTGGGAAAATAAAAAATTGGTGACTAAATATCATTTTTGCGTGAAAAAAATAGGATTTTTTATTTTCGTGCCCGGGCATTATAAACTTGTGTGAAGCATTTGGGGGTTCAAAGTGCTCACCACAGACCTAGATAAGTTCCTTAGGAGGTCTAGTTTCCAAAATGGGGTCACTTGTGGGGGGTTTCCACTGTTTAGGCACATCTGGGGCTCTGCAAACGGAACATGAAACATCAACGTCTGCATTCCAAACTGTTATTACTTCCTTTCCAAGCCCTGCCGTGCGCCCAAACAGTTTACCCCCCACATATGGGGTATCAGCGTACTCAGGACAAATTGGACAACTATTTGGGGTCCAATTTCCTTAGGAAAAATCAAATATTGGGGACTAAAAAATCAATTTTGTGGATTTTTTTTTTTCACACCCAGGCATTATAAACTTTTGTGAAACACTTGGGGGTTCAAAGTGCTCACAAAAGATCTAGATAAGTTCCATAGGGGGTCTAGTTTCCAAAATGGTGTCACTTGTGGGGGGTTTCCACTGTTTAGGTGCATCAGGGGCTCTCCCAAACACGACATGGCGTCCAATCTCAATTCCAGCCAATTGTTGTTTGAAAAAGTCAAACGGCGCTCCTTCCCTTACGAGCTCTGCCGTGCGCCCAAACAGTGGTTTTCCTCCACATATGGGGTATTAGCGTAATGAGGAGAAATTTCACAACAACTTTATCTGTCCATTTTCTTCTTTTACCCTTGTGAACATAAAAAAAAGTTTGTAAAAGATAATTTTTGTGACTAAAAAGTTAAATGTTCATTTTTTCCTTCCATGTTGCTTCAGCTCCTGTGAAGCACCTGAAGGGTTAATAAACTTCTTGAATGTGGTTTTGAGTACCTTGAGGGGTGTAGTTTTAAGAATGGTGTCATTTTCGGAATTTTCTGCCATATAGACCCCTCAAAGTGACTTCAAATGTGAGGTGGTCCCTAAAAAAAATGGCTTTGTAAATTTTGTTGTAAAAATGAGAAATCGCTGGTCAACTTTTAACCCTTAAATTTCCTACTCCAAAAAAATTTGGTTCCAAAAATTGTGCTGATGTAAAGTAGACATGTGGGAAAATGTTATTTCTTAACATTTTGTGCGACATATTTCTCTGTTTTAAAGGGAATAAAAATTCAAAATTTGAAAATTGAAAAATTTTCGCCATATTTCCATTTTTTTCAAAAAGTTATATCGAAGAAATTTTTACCACTATCATGAAGTACAATATGTCACGAGAAAACATTCTCAGAATCACAAAGATCCATTGAAGCATTCCAGAGTTATAACCTCATAAAGAGATAAGTGGTCAGAATTGTAAAAATTGGCCCGGTCATTAACGTGCAAACCACCCTTGGGGGTAAAGGGGTTAAGGGCCTCATGTACATCCTTACTGGAACATACTTCTCCACAGGTATTCGGGTAACTTTACTGCCCCCTTTTGGGACTCCACCCCTTTTTGGGCAACCATCCCTGTTTGGGTTACCACCCCCTTTTGGGACTCCACCCCCCTTTTGGGCAACCATTCCTGTTTGGGTCACCGCCCCATTTTGGGACTCCACCTCTTTTTGGGACACCACCCCACTCTGGGTATTCCCCATGGACTCCCCCATGGCACTCTTAGGCCTCAGTTCGCACAGTACACCAACATGTCTCTGGACTTGCACTGGCCCTTTAAGAGTTGATATGACCTGGACCACCAATATCTTTATGACACCTCACCAGCTCCTGCTGGCACTGCCACAGCTCCTGTCACAGCCAGAAACCGCCAGCACCTCCGGCTACCGATCACAAGCTGCTGCTGCTGCTGCAACTGCAGCTCCTACTGCTGCAGAACCTCTTGCTGCAACTGCAGCTCCTGCTGCAAGGCTCCGCACGGGTCCCACACTGCAGACTTCGTGGACCCTCCGATCCACAGCAAATCTTTGTAACCCTGCTGAGTTACCACCAGATGCTTCTAATCTTCGTGGACCCGCCGATCCCACAGCAAATCTTCGTAACCCCGCCGAGTTACAGCAAACTGTCCTGAAAAAATTTTCGTGCTTCCTGGACCGTTGCCCGCATTTTCCTTACTGCTTGTGTTTTGGGGACACTCGCTTAGCAACGAGATGAAGGCACACGGGCACGTTTTTTTCCACAAAACAGTCTATTCGGGTTTATTTTTACATCATAAACCACTATATTACACATCACACATAGTCCATAGTACTTCCTAGTTTACGGCCTTTATGCAGTCCCTAAACATGCCGGACATCCGTTGTCGGGTTACCGTGTTCGAATGACCGCACTCCGAACAGTTCCTTGATGTCCATGGAACACAACAGGCACCAACAGTTGACATAAGATTGCAGTCTGTAAACATGCTGGACTTTACTCCGTCCAGTTACCATGGGTGACCGCACAGTTCATTGACTGAGCCCCATCAGTGCACACAGTGCCCCATACTCTGGGTTACCTTCCAGGAGCTCCTGCTCCACACTCTGATTACTCATCAGACCTATGTTCCGGGGGAAGCTGCCTACTGGGATCACCATCCTTGCTCACCAGGCCATCAGACAGTCTAGACCCTCAGAAGGACGGTAGCTCCCCCACCGCAGTGCCGTCACAAACTCTGCAGACACATGACCTCTCCGTGCGCTACTCAGGACTTCCATCCCCTCCCGGGACCGTCCAACACACAGGCCTCTCCATGTGCTCCAGGAATCCGATACTACTCCCAGGATCTTCCAACACAGGCCATCACTCTGACCATGTGACCAGACCTCATCATATTATATCCCTGTAACCACCCCCACAGATGGGTGGTGTATGTGTGGTTAGTCAGTCCCACCCAGCTCTCCGACTAACCCTGTAAGCCCCCCTTACAAAATGAACAAGACCACACAAACACTTGTGGAACTACAAGTCCCAGCACACCAACATTATGGGCTTACAGTGCAGACTTCCTCTGCGACACATACCGGCCATTTACAATGATGTCGGTCACTGTCTCACCATCACAGTTACGCCTCCATTGCGTATCCTGAGGAGAAACATACAGCGCCCCCTAGCTGTAACAGGGGGCACTGCCTCACACAGAAGATTGAAGATGGTGAAATTCAAACTGTTAACTGTGCCATGTCTAGGAGTGAAGAATCTTTTATGTGAGCACAACTGCACAAACGAGGGTTGGCTGCTGTGTCGGTGGAGTAGGGTGAACACGACAAGCTGCTGGATTGTGAGAGAGGCGCAGGCGGGGATGTTATGGTGGATTGAGAAAGATGGGGTGTGCTTGGTATGTAAGATCAGTCAAAAACAGCAGGCATGTCCTATTCCGTATAAGCTGACAAGCTATCAATCACCTCAACAGTAGGGGGTTAACAAATGGAGGTTCTTCGGACAGAGACCTATGTGACGGAACACTTGCCATGGTGAGGGAGGAGGAAGAATCAGAAGTGAAACAGCCAATCAGAGCAATTGTAATATTTCACCAATGAAACTTAGTGAAATATTACAATCCAGCCATGACCGATGCAGCAATATTATCGGCCATTGGCTGGAGACCACGATCTGCCGCCGCCACCGACTGACGGCCGTGATCTGCCGCCGTCAGTATTTGCTCCCCTCTGTGCTGTCCTCAGCTGTCTGATTCCCACCCCCTGCCAGCTCCCAGTACCTCCCGGTGTAGCTCCGTCTCCAGGCTCCCCCCATGGGCGCTGCCATCTTCCGGTTAAAAAATGGCAGGCACATGTGCAGTGGCCCCGCCGAGATCTGCAGGCCCGCACCCGGCAACAATAGGAAGATTTTTCCTATTGGTTCATTTTGGTCACTGTAATAGACCCTATCACAGTGATCAAAATAAAAAAATAGTAAATACACCCCCCTTTACAACCCCTTAGTTAGGGAAAAATAATGAAATAAAGAAAATATATTTAGGGTTAGGTTAGGGTTGGAATTAGGGTAAGGCTGTGTGCCCACATTGTGTTTTAGCCGCGTTTTTTCCGCTGCATAAATGCTTAAAAAACGCTAACAAAACGCAACCCATTAATTTTAATTGCATTCCGCAATTGCTGTGTCCATGCTGCGTATTTTTCCGGAGCGTTAATCGCATGTTTATTAATTTGGCGGAATCGGGCGATTCCCCACCATGCGTCAATTGAGCGCTTTCATATGCGGATGGTACCCAGGGTCTGGAGAAGAGGAGACTCTCCTCAAGGTCCTGGGTACCATATTCCTGTAAAAAAAGAACTAAAATAAAAATAGAGAAAATACTTACCCTCTGTCGCCCCCGGAGTCTTCAGTGGTGCAACGCGGCGCTGCCAGCAACTTCCGTTCCCAGTGATGCATTGCGAGAATCATCCCAGATGACGTAGCGGTCGCGTGACTGCTCCGTCATCAGAGGTCATTCGCGCAATGCATCCCTGGGAACGGAAGTTGCTGGTAGCGTCGCGAGGACTGGGAGGAGCCAGGGGCCAACAGAGGGTAAGTATAATCTCTTTTTTATTTTTTTATTATTTTTAACATTCTATCTTTTACTATTGATGCTGCATAGGCAGCATCGATAGTAAAAAGTTGGTCACACTTTTGAAACACTATGCTTGACAAGTGTGACCAACCTGTCAATCACTTTTCCAAGCGATGCTTCAAATCGCTTGGAAAAGCACAAGCATTCTGCAAGCTAAAAACACTTGCAAAATGTTTGTGTTTGCGGGAAACGCATGCGAATTCCGCATTAAATTTTACCCGCGGCAGGGAGTTCCGGAAATGCAGCGGACAATTCCGGAGAATTTCTGCAATTGTGGGCACATAGCCTATAGGGTTGAAATTAGGTTAGGGTTGGAATTAGGGTTAGGGTTGTTTTGGGGTTAGGGTTGGCGTTAGAATTGAGGGGTTTCCACTGTTTAGTTACATCAGGTGCCCTACAAACGCAACTTGGCGCCACCATTGATTCCAGCCAATTTTGCGTTCAAAAAGTCAAACGGTGGTCCCTCCCTTCCAAGCCTCGACATGTGGGTTAGGGTTGGAATTAGGGTTTGTGTTGGAATTAAGGTTTAGGGTTGGGATTAGGGTTGGGATTAGGGTTAGGGGGGTTGTTGGAGTTAGGGTTGGAGTTAGAATGAGGGTTTCCACTGTTTAGGTACATCAGGGGCTCTTCAAACGTGACATGGGCGCCCCAACCATTGATTCCAGCCAATTTTGCGTTCAAAAAGTCAAACGGGCTCCCTCCTTTCCGAGCCTCGACGTGTACCCAAAACATTTTTTACCCCAACATACGGGGCAATCAGCGTACTGAGGAAAAATTGCACAACAACTTGGGTTCTAATTTGTCCTGTTACCCTTGCTAAAGTAAAAATTTGGGGGTGAAAGATCATTTTTGTGGGAAAAAAATGATTTTTTATTTCACGGCTCTGCGTTATTCAAATTCTGTGAAGCACTTAGGGGTTCCAAGTGCTCACCAACACATCTTGATAAGCTCCTGGTGGGTCTAGTTTCCAAAATGGTGTCACTTGTGGGGGGTTTCTCCTGTTTAGGCACATTAGGGTTCTGCAAACGCAACATGACGCCCGCAGACCATTCCATCCAAGGTCTCATTCCAAAACCGGTACTACTTCCCTTTCAAGCCCCGACATGGACAACAGTTCCTTAGGGGGTCTAGTTTCCAAAATGGGGGGTCACTTGTGGAGGAGCTCCAATGTTTAGGCACACGGGCTCTCCATAGGCGACATGGTGTCCGTTAATGATTGGAGCTAATTTTCCATTCAAAAAGTCAAGTGGCGCTCCTTCCCTTCCGACCGTGCCGTGCGCCCAAACAGTGGTTTATGACCACATATGAGATATCGGTGTACTCAGGAGTAATTGCCCAACACTTTTAGGATCCATTTTATCCTGTTGCCCATGTGTAAAATGAAAAAAATGAAGCTTAAAGAACATTTTTGTTGGAAAAATTAAAATGTCAATTTTTCCCTTCCACGTTGCTTTAGTTCCTGTGAAGCACCTTAAGGGTTTAATGATCTTCTTGAATGTACTTTTGAGTAGCTTGAGAGGTGCAGTTTTTTAGAATGGTGTCACTTTTGGGTATTTTCTGCCATATAGACCCCTCAAAGTGACTTTCAAAATGTGAGGTGGTCCCTAAAAAAATGGTTTTGCATATTTTGTTGTAAAAATTAGAAACTTTTAACCCTTATAACTTCCTAACACATAATTTTAGAAACAAAATTTTTTTTTTGAGGAAAAGTATGCACGTGGGAAATGTTATTTTCTAACTAATTTTGTGTCACATTGGTTTAACAAAATAAAAATTAAAAATTAGAAAATTGCGAAATTTTCAAAATTGTCACCAAATTTCCGATTTTTCAGAAATAACTAAAAAATTATCGACCTAAATTTACCACTAACAACGAAGCCCAATATGTCATGAAAAAAAAAATTCACAGAATCGCTAGGATCCATTGAAGCGTTCCTGAGTTTATTACCTCATAAAGGGACACTGGTCAGAATTGCAAAAAATGGCCAGGTCATTAAGGTCAAAATAGGCAGGGTCGAGAAGGGGTTAAAAAAGTTGACAGATAACATGATTTTTTAATTTCTGCCAATCAGAAAAAAATACCCAAGCTAGGCAACTACAGACCCGTGAACGCTGTGGTCCACAGTCAGAGTTGGGCCTGAGGATGCATTGGTTGTTGCGGTTGCATAACTCTTGTGCTACGTATCCTCTTCATCTTCCTCCTCCTCTTCCTCTGCTGAGCTACTCAGCTGCCATGCTTCTGGGTTTACACCAAGTGTGATCTACTACCTCATTCTCATCCTCTCGTTCTCCCCATTCCTCACCCTGAGAGTCACCCTCCTCCTCTTCCCCGTCTTCAAAGCACAGTACAGGTCCCCAGGCACGTCAGATATCTGGCTCTTGTCACAAATGGATCACCTACACCCAATGGGGTTAAAGTCTGTTGAAGGGGTTTGGTTTGTGCTCGGACAAAACTTCGTACGGCCATAGATCTAAGTCAGAAAAAATGTGTCCATCGGTACAGATGATTTCCTCCTCTTGACTCTGTGAATCTTTAGAGTACATTTCCTATGCCCATACAATGTGTGAAGAGATCTGCAGACTCATCATCTGTGGTTCCCAACAGTCAGCTGGGTGCTTGGAGAGTTGTTTGATGTGGGAGTAAGAAAAGTTAATTGGGGTGCCATACACTGAGGACTGTACTGTGTGTGATGTTAAGGTGGAGGAAGAGGAGCAAAAGCCACTTGATGCAGCGCTTGCAATGTACTGGAGAATATGTTCTTTCTGGCTCTCATCTACAAAGCGTACATTGTACGGCTGCCAAAGAAAGGGAGCAGAGTTTGCACATCAAGTAACAGAAGTTGCAAAAATGCTGCGCAAATTCGGAGTGCAGCAAAACAAACCAACTTCTAAACCCTCATATCATACCTGTCTCACTACCCAAAACTGGCTATTCAGTACTTTAAATTCTTTGCTGTGTCTTAACGGGTTCCCACCTCCCTCTTCTTTCATCTCAGCTGAATACTTTGCCCCCACCACCTGTGAACTTGCACAATAAAGTCCCCCTCATTCCAAACTTCACCACAGTCTTCATCACAAGCATAACCCACCTCTTCAACCTGTCACTAACCAACTTTGTTTCGATCACGGCCCATCTTAAAAAACCCACCCTTGACCCATCCTCTGCGTCTACCTATCACCCCAAAATCATTTCCCCCCCCTGGGGCCACCAAACTTCTGGAACATTCCATTTTAAACTGTCCTCCCCACCTCTCCTCTTGCTCCCTCTTTTACCATGTACAATCTGACTTCAGACCACCCCAAACTACTGAAAACTGCCCGACTAAATCACCAACGACCTACAAATGCCAAAATGAAAGCGACAACGAGTTTGCCCTCCTCCTTCTCCTGGACCTGGCATCAAGTTCAGTTGTAGGACGGGAACATTTTACAGGTTGCACTACGTGCTCCCTTCCCCCTTAAAGGGACCCGCCTGCATCAACCTAAGGTATTCCCAACCAATAGCTGGGCGAACCTTCAAATTAAGGCTTTTCTCCTCCAATATGGAGGGTGCCTGAGCTATTTGTTAGTTTTGCCTTGCATGCTTGCTAGTTTGTCGGTTCACTAGGCCCTATCTGTCTGCTTGTCTACCCTGTACCCTTTCTGTCTTACCTTTCTTTTGCCTAACTGCTCGTACCTGTCTGCCCCGCTTCTGCCCAAATCCCCCGGTTTCAGATCGCACCTGCTGTGTCGACCCGCCACCACAATTTTGGGTTACCAGGGCAATGGGGTACTCAGAGCCGACCCATGAAGTCTATGGGGTTTGTAAACAGGTACGTGGCTCGGTCTGTGGCCCTGGCGGCCTGGCGTATGTTGGGGGGAATATTTACAGGGGAGGTTTTTAATATACATTTCGTGACGCCACCTGTAGTCTTCTGAATTTGTACCAGGGGTTTGCTGTAGATCTCTGAGGGGATGGAAAGGCAGCAATTTCAGGTCCCCAAACAGGTGGGACTCTTCCCTCAGGTCGGAGTTATATAGGGTTTTGTGCAGGCATGCAAATAATAACTCAGTCTCAAACCGTCAGCGTTTTTTCCATACCTTTACATGTAAGATGGTAAGGCGGTCCCAGGGGTTTTGAGGGGTTTGATGGGGATGAGCTTTGAGGCAAACGGTTAAGCAAGTTTGGGGCCCTCCTTTACTGTCCAAGGTTTATGAGTCCAACCAGCTTGAAGCGTTATTTTCCCTCAAAAATTCCAGCTATTCCAAAGCTGTTCTGCCCGGTCAGTTTTTTGTTGGAGCCTTCCGTGAGAAAGCTGAATTTCCCATCTTTTTTTGCACTGACCCCAAGGTCCTCACTTCCTCTGACCCAGTTACGTATGCTATTGGGGCTGTTTGCCGCGACCAAAAGGGCCGGTAAATCTCTGCTTCTTACCCCTAGCTTGGAGCTATATGATCCCTTCGGTCCCAGTGCCGGTAGCAATGTCAGTATCCTATACCTATGGCACTTCTCTGCTCTCTTCCACTTTGCCCTTCCCCGATTTTTCTCACTCTAATAATATCTCATCTGTCCTTCCGTGGGCACAGCTCTGACTAGCTTGGAGAACTAGCCACCTGTACTAGCCTCCACTTTTCTGAACTGCAAAAAGGCTCAGAAATGGGGCCCGCTACTCTGTCCAAGGACAGGAAACTGACGACTAAATCACTCCTTCCCACACCCCTGCTGGGTGGGTCCGAAATGTAAAGGATGTCATGAAGAGCCCTAACTGTTACCTTTCCACTCATCCTCCGGTATTGTGTACCAGGGTACACATTCCCCCATGGTAAACGACAGCACTCCCCGGGCTGTAAAATATAAAGAGACAATTTGTTTAGCATTTAACATTAAACATTAATTCGTCCCATCCGGGAGGTAAAATGCCTTGAACGTTGCAAAACAAAAACAATCAATATGAAAAATAAAAAATATTAAATAACATTTTCATAAATAAACGACAATATTCTTGTGAAGGACCCGCACCAAACCTTCAACGTGGGGCCTGGGTGGGCTGCAGGACCCCTCCGAATGCAGGGCCTCACCAGGCCCACCACACGGGTTTTTATGTTCAGGGGGTAATTTAAGGCTTCATGTGAAACATTAAAAGGCCCTTAGGCAACTATTTTCAGGATACAGTTTTTTGGGCGGCTCAGCCCCCAGCCTCATCCATTATAAAACATAATAGGAAAAAAAATATATAATAGACTTTTTAACAATATTTTACATCAATTCGTTATAATCACGCTGATATCTAATGGGTAACTTCCCTTTTGTGATTCGCTCTGATCTACGTGGTGGAGCTTCAGGGTATTCAATTTTTCGGGGTCTGTCTGCACTGCGTAACGGCAAACTATAGAACTGCCTCAATCTTCTATGGATCTGGCAACGTACTGATGGCTGGGCGGGGTGAGTCAGCTTCACCAGGGGATCCATGTAAAGGGGCGCTGCTTCAGATGGGTCCTTCTTTTAGATTCCGTTTGGTTGAGGTGTTGCTGGAATGGGTAACTCCTAACGGGCTAAAACTGGTACCACGGGCTAACTGGGAAACTTCCCTTGTGGCTGATAAAACTGCAACACCGGAACTTACAGCATCTCCCGGGCTAGCCAATCCGCAGGAAAATCTCCCCAATCGGTGTGTAAGACCTCTTCTTCCTTTTTTTTGATTGATGACAGGGTTTTTTTTCACAACATTTAAAGGGGTTTTCTGGACCAATTTCAAATGGTCTCTGGACACAGTGGTTTTTTGTTTTTTTCTCCGTCCTTACTGACGACACAAACTTTTTCTGTTGTCATATTTAAATCTTGTATGACGTAGGGTTCTTGCTCCCACTGGTTTCCAATTTGTGCATCTTCCTTTTTCTTTTTAATACAACCTCTCCAGGCATCAAAGGCTTGGCGGGACCCCCATTCGGTTGTAAACATCTTCCTGTTTTTTCCCCGTGCCTTGTTAGACTTTCCTCTACACAGATTTTGTACTCCTGTATTGCCTTGCCGATTGATGCCCCCAGTTTTTCAACGGCGTCGTCTGCCCCGTTCTACCACTCCAAGTTCTAGATCCATTGGTAGTCTTCCGGGCCTTGCTCCATAAGATAGGTGGGCAGTTAGTTGAACTGACAGGTATATGGTTAAACAAATCAACCAAATCGGGTAGAAAAACCGGCCATCGATTCCTGTCTCCAACGGTAGGGGAATCTCAAAAAAATCAAGGACAATATGGTTCATTTTTTTCGCAAAGACCGTTGTTTTGAGGGTGAAGGGTTGTTTTTCAAAAATTTTTTGCACCCGTACATGTGACAGAATTCTTTGAATAAATCAGCTTCGAAAGCAGGCCCCCGATCGGTTAATACTTGTTTCCGATACCCATGCGGTCTGCAGAACTTGCTTAAAGGTTTTCGCGGCCGTCACTGCGGTCATCCTTAACTGGAACAACCACCAGAAATCGGAGTAATGGTCCACCATGGCCCAGGGGGTAGGGAGTACCAGATCTCCCTTGGCGACAGTTTGACATGGTCCAGGCCACAATCTCCGGGGGACGAGTGTCCGGATAGTTGCAGGGGTGCCTTCTAAAAAAACCGTAGTCCCCTTTCTTTTTGAAAAACCACAGGGTCCACAGTTCCACAAAACCTCTCAATGGAGCGGCGCATCCCTACCCAGAGAACCGCATCTCAACAGGGTCTCCAGCTTTCTCCAGCCAAAGGCCCTGCTTGATCGTGGTTTGCTTCCAACACCTTGGGGAAACGTCTGCCTTGGGACCACTATTTGCCAGCCATCTCAGGGGTTCTGGGGTTGACAAATCTCCTGCACAACTTTTCTCACGGGTATGGAAACAACCTGCTTTTCTCTTCCACAGGAGCTTGCTGACATAGGTCATCCTTTTCCAAAGAGGAGCCTTCCCTGTTTAAACAACTCCTTGATGCGGCTGACCCGGGAAACACTGTCCTGATCTCTTTCCAACTGTGGATGGGGTAAAGGAATTTAAAGTTGCACCATACTTCTGCTTTCTGTGGACTCGATTCGGGGACCCCCACCCCCATTTCGATGGAACGCAGGTAGCTCAATTTCTTCCCGGTCGTCCGATTCTTCTTCTTATCAGAGTCCCTGCGGCATTCGGGACAAGCATCAGCATTGCATTCTTTCGACCGGCCCGGGGCTTGATAGTAAACTGGTAAATGGACAAACCCACCATCCAAACGCTGCTCCATGGCACCCAGCTTGGCAGTTTCCAGGGCGTTAACGGGTTTTTTATCTGTAAACCCCAGTGAACCGATTGGGGCCAGATAATTGCTTAAATCTTTCAGTAATGCCCAGACCAGCGCCCGAAAAATCCAGCTTGAAGCTGCTATAATTTTCCGGATTCCTTTCAGTTGGCCTGAGTTTTTCTACTGGCAATTCGATGGGCTTTTCTTTGGGGCCCCCTTCTGCTTTCTGACTGAGAACTGCTCCCCAAAACCTTTTATACTAGCTTTGGTGAAAACAGGAACGGTTGGCTGTAATCAGGAAAGGTTAAGATCTCATCACCTGTAAGGATCTCTTTCATCTTTTTGGAATGCTTCCCGCCTGTTTCTTTACCCCAAAAAAGGGAAGGGGTTTCTGCCTTTAAGGGATTTTTCCTACAGGAGGCCTTAAAGGACTGCCTTCCCGTTAATCTTTCACGAATCTCCGGGAGTAACCCGTTATCCCAGGAACTGTCCCCACTTCCTTAAGGTTTTTTCGGCCCGGCCCTTCTGGATGGCAGTGACTTTCTCTGGGTCCGGCGCTACTCCTTCCGAACTGACCCATTTGCCCCAAGAATTGTACCTTCTGTTTGAGTAGATGGCATTTTGAGGTTTCAACTTCATCCCGTACCTAGGGCAGGGACCCGAATACTTCTGCCCGGTTTTCAATTTGGGCCTCATATGTCTTGGAATACACGAAACGTCGTCAAAGTATAGCAGCACGTTTTCAAAAATGAGATGTCCCGAACAGTTTTTTCCCTCACTCTCTGAAATGTTCCTGGGGCACCTTTCTGAGCCCAAAAAGGCATTCTTCGAACTCACAGAGCCCCATGGGGGTGAAAATCTTTTCCTCACGATCCTCCTCAGCCACAGCCACTTGCCAGTAACCACCCAGTCAGAAACAAGGGTTTGAAAAGTAGTTAGCCGTTTTCAAAGGGAGCCCAATGATTCCTCCCATGCGTGGGTTTAAAGGGAAGCAACCTTTGGGGTTAGCGGTTTTTACCTGGCCGTAATCCACACCATTTCAATAACCATTTTTTTTTTAACCAGAAAATAAGGGGGGGCTGCCCAGGGGCCCAAATATCCCTTATTTACCCCGGTTTTCTTCAAAATCCCTTCCAAAATTTTTTTTGCCTTTTGATAATGAGCTGGAGGTATGGGACTATTTCCCCTCTTTTATTGGGAGGATGAATTTCCTGTAGGGGTATTATTTTTTACCCCTTAATTAACCCCAAAACAAGTGGGGTTCTTGCTAAAAACTTGGGCGTACTCTTTCCCACCCTAATTTCCCCTTGCTTCTGGGGGGGGGTGGGTCCCGCCCCAAAATGGAGTTTGGGTGACACCATTCCGCCACCCTGATTTTCTGGGTTTATTGTCCCCCGAATTTGACAGGAGTCTAAGGGGCTCAGCCGGGGGAATAGAATTTTTGCGGGAAAATGAATTTAGCAATGGGTTTCATAAAAGGGGTAAAATTTTCCCCCTTTATCTCCCCAATGAGAAGCCTTAAACCGGGTTTTTTCCATTCCCCCACTTTTTACTACCCTTAGCATCAAAGTGTGGGGCTATGTTTCCCGAATGGTGGGGTTAACTACAGATTTGGGAATTTTTGTCCTCTCAGACCTATGGCTGCCCTGCCCCAAAAGATCAAATTTTAAATCATTGGGGGTTTTCACAATAGGATCCCATTTAGTTCCCTACCCTTAAAAAATTTTGCCGTTGTTAAGCCCTTCGCTTTTCTGCTGAACACCCCGGGCCCGGATCCCCTTTTGAATTACTTTCCCCTTTCCTTGGTCGGGCAATTCCTTTAGCGAGCTTTTGGAGGGAAAACACAATTCCTTTCCCAAAAAAAAGAAAAAATTTTTAAAATAAAAAAAAAAAAAACTTAAAACAAAAAAAATTTTTATTTTAAAAAAAAATCCCCAAAATTCCCCGAAAAGCCCAAAGGGGGTTTTAATCCCCCCCCCCCCTCTCTCAACCCCCCCACAACCCCCCCCAAATTTTGTTTTCCAATACCCCCCTTTAAAACCAATAGACCCCCTACACCCCCCCCCCCTCAAACCCCCCTTTAAACCCCCCCAAAACAAACCCCATTAAACCCCCTCCCCCAAACACCCCCCTTCCCCCCCGGCCAAACCCAAACGGAAAATTGAAACCCCCAAAAGATAATAGACCCCGGTATCGCCCCCAACCCACCCCCCCCCCTCTTTCCAAAAAAACCCCCCAAAATTTCCCCCTTTTTTTCCCCCCCGGAACCCCCCTTCCCCCATTTTAAAGGCCCCCCGGGTTACCCCCCCCCAAACTTTACATCCCCCCCTCCGGCAACCCCCCCCGAACCCAATCCCCAGGTTTATCCCAATCCCCGGGTCCGGGGCCCCCCAAAAAGGGGGGCCACCCCCCCCCCTTCCCCCCCCAGGTCCCCCAACCCCCCCAAATCCCCCCCCCGGGCCCCCGTCCCCCCTTTTAACCCCAAAAAACCCCCCCCCCCCCCCCGCACAGGGCCCCCCCCCATCAAACCCCCCAAACCAATTTTTATCCCCCCTCCCCCCGGCCCCCCAAAAATCCCTTCCCCCTAAGGGGGGTCCCCCTCCCTTTCCCCGGGCCCCCCCCCAAAAAAAAACCCCCCACCAAATTGAATTTTAAAGCCCCAAATTTGCTTCCACCCCCCCCCAAAAACCCCCCCGGGGCCCAAAAAACCCAAAAACCCTTTCCCCTTTTACCCTTCCCCCCCCCCGGTGAATCCGGGGGTTTTAAACCCCAGACCCGTTCGCCCCCCCCTTGGGTTTTTCCCCCCACTGTTTAAAGCCCCCCCCCCCCCATTAAATTCCCGTCCATTAAAAATTTAAAAAGTTAATTTCCCCCAAGGGCTTCCCCCCCCCCTCCCCTCCTTATTCCCCCCCCCCTTTCCCCAAACCCCCAACCCCCACCCCCCTTTGGAACATGCCCCCCGGGCCCCCCCCAACCCTTTCCCCCCTCCTTCCCAAATACCCAGCACCCCCCCCCAAAATCCATCCCCCCCCACCCCCCTGCCCAAAACCAACCCCCCCTATCCAAAGTCCCCAACCCCCCCCCCCCCACCCCCCCCCAGAAAAGGGATCCCCCCCCCAACCCCCCGCTTTTTGCCCCCAACCCCCCCAAAAAAAACCAATTTTTTTCCCAGGAACCCCCATAAACTTCCCCTTAAGCCCCAAAAGTCCCCCCCTGGGTCACCGCTTAAAGGGGGGCCCCCCTTTTCCCCCCACCCCCCCTATATAAAAGGTATTCATTATCCCCCCCAACCCCACCCCCCCCCCACGGGTCCACCCCCTCCTCTTTCCCCTACAAAACCCAAACCCCCCCAATTGGGGCCCCCTCCCCCCCCGGGGCCCCCCCCCAATGCCCCCCCCGGGGGCCCCCCCCCCCCCTTCCCCCATTTTTAAAAGGAGCCCCCCTAAAACCCAACCCCCCCTTTTTTAAAACAAAGGCAAAGGGGGGCCCCCCAAACCCCCCCCCCCAGGACCCCCTACCCCTTCCCATCCTTTAATTTCCCCGGAAACCCCCCCCGCCAAGTCAGCCCCGGGGGCCCCCCCCCCCCACCCCCAAACCCCCGCCCTTTCCCGGTACCCCCAAAACCTTCCCCCCCCCCCAACCGCCCCCCCCTTTCAGGGACCAAAAAAAACCCCCCCCCAAAATAAAATGGGGATTTGGCGGCCCCCCCAAACACCCCCCCCAAACCCCCTTTTTCCCCCAAAAAACCCACCCCGGGAAACCCAAACAGGGCCCAATGCTGCCCAAATTTGTATCCCGTTGGAAAAGGAAAAAGGGGTTTTTCCTGGACCCGCCAAACAATTGTGGGAAAAACCAAAGGGCCCAATTTGGGGACCCAAACCGGCCCATGGGGTTAGGGGGTTTTCCGGGTTGGGTCCCTCGGGTTCCCCTTTGGCACGGGGCGGGCTTTTGTTTTTGGGGGGAATTTAAAGGGGGTGGATTTATAATAAGGGGGGGCGTTGCCCCCCAGGGGGGGATTCTTCTTTTTTCCCGGTGCAAATCCCGGGGGTTTTGGGGGGCAGCAAAGCAAAATCCCTCTTTTGGGGGCCCCTTTTTCCCTTCAGGGTCCCCCCGGAGTTTTTATAGGGGATTTGAGGCAACAAAAACCAAAAATCACTAATCACCGCCCGGCTTTCCCACCTTTTTCTTTTAAAGAGGGGGTTTTTGCCGGGCCAGGGGGCCCTTTATGGGGTTGTTTTTGGATGGGGCCCCTTTTTTTTCCAACTTTTTAACAAAAGTTATGGGCCCCTTTACCTTTTCCTGGTTTTTGGGGTTTAAACCCGTTAAAGGTTTTTTTCCCCTTTTAATTTCCGCTAAATTTAAACTTTTTTCTTGGGCCCCCGGGGCCCGGGTTTGGGGTTGGGGTTTCTTTTTGAAGAAAGGGGAACCAAACCTTTCCCTGCTGCTTTCCCAAAGGCATCACTTTCCTCCGACCCACAAGGTTTTCCAACTACTTTTGGGGGCCTGTTTGCCCGACGACTTTTTTTTGGTTGGGTAAATTCTTTTTCGCTTAAACCCAGCTTGGAAACCTTTAATGTCCTTGGTCCCCAGTGGGGGGGCCTTTAGGCAATGGGGGTGGTATCATACCCTTGGAACCCTTCCCCTGCCCCTTTTTTTCCAAAATGGGGCCGCTTCCCCTTTGCCCCACCCACCTTTTGTAATCAGGCCCCTTTTTAAAGGGGCCACCGGTTTTAAAGCCCCAAAGGCCCCCCAAAGGGGGAAAATAGGCCCACCCTGAACAAACCTTCACTTTCCTTTTAACCCCCGGTATAGGGGGGGGTTCCAAAACTTTGGGCCCAGGGCGACCTTTTTTCCAAAGGGGAACCGGGGGAAAATGGCTGGACCCCAAAACAAAAATCCTTTTCCCAAAAATCCCGGCCCGGGGCCCCAAAAGTAATGATTGTAATTTTGAAGGCCCTTTTGTTAAACCCCCCACCCCTGGTAAATTTTGGGGACCCAAAAAGGGGTACCCAACCGCCCAAGGAATCCATTGTTTTAAAACCCGGGCGGGCCCTGGCCGGTGGGGTTTTTGGGGGTTTCAGGGGATTAAACTCACCCCTGGGGCCCCGAGTCCCTTAAAGTCCGCCTGCTTTTTATATTCTAAATTTTTGGGTTAGCAGGGTCCCCTCAGGGGGTCCCCCTTCTAAAATTAAGGAAATTGGAGTAGCACCTGGTTTCCCCAACCGTTACCCCCTTTCCAATTTTTGTGTGGAACGGGCCCGGGGGTGGGGATGGGGGTACGGCCAAAATAAAAATTAATGGCCTCCAACTTTCCAAGGGGGATAACCGGAACGTGTTTCCCCTTAACCCCCTTTAAAGTCTCCCCATTTTTTGGTTTGGGCCTTTGTGGAAGAGGTTTCGTCCCGGGCCCACTAATTCCCCACTTTTATTGGGAATTTCTGCCTTTGGGGTGTTCCCCCCACCCAATTTTGGGAAATTTTGTGCACCAAAAGGGCTTGGTTTTTGTTTGGGCCCAGGCCAAAAAGGAGCCCCCTTCCCCGGGCCCCTTTCCAGACCAAAAAGAAATTTATTTTTAATTGGGGACAGACAAAAGCGGGGGGAAATTTAAATATATTTTAACCTTTTAAAATATAAAAGTTAAATTTTCCCAAAGGCCCAAAAATTTCACTTTTCCCCACCCCCCGGGGGTTTTTGAAATTTACGTAGTCAGGGAAACCCAACGAACCCTCCCCACATTAAGTGCGGGACCAGCCCGTATTGTTCCCCTCCATACCCCCCGGTTTTTTTTTGGGCCCCCCACCCCCTAGTCCCCTTCCTTTACATATTTTTTGGGCCTTCACAACCCCTTTTGGGGCCTCCCATTTTTAAATAAAAAATTAAAAGGGCCCCCTTTGTCCTCCTTTCGAAAATTTTTTTCTGGCCCCCAGTAATTTTTCCAACCCCCTTACGGGCCCCCAATTTAAATTCCCAACAGGGTTAACCCTTTCCCCTAAATCTCCATTTTTTCAGGGGAAAGGGGGCCCCCCATATAACTCCCTTTAAAAGAATTTTTTGGCCCCAATTTTTTAAAGTTATACCCCCAATTTTTTGGGGCCCCCAAAAAATTGGGGCCCCTTAAAAAGAATACTGGTCCCCAAAAATAATATCCATAAAATAATTATATAAAAAGTATTTCAAGGAAAATTTCCCCTTTTATTCATGGTATACAGTAAATTTTCTGGGCCCCCAAAATTAAGCTCCAAACCCGAATTATGGCCCCAAAATTTTAAAGGTCCCATACCCCGAATTTTGGCCCCCATATATCCCCCATACGAATTAAAGGGCCCCCCTAAATCCCCCATAAAGAATAACTGGGCCCCCCCTTAAATGCTCCCCAAAAGAATACTGGCCCCCCCCTTTTAAAATTTAAAAAATTGCCCCAAAAACAGGAAAAATCAATCGGAAAACCCCAAACCCCCCTAAAAAATGGCTTTCCCCAAATTTACAAAGGGAAAATGGGCCCCCATATAATGCCCCAAAAGTTCCCCAAAAAGGTTGTTTCCCCTCATAAAAAAAAGGGCCCCAAAAGCCCGGAAAAGGAAAAAAAGGAAAAGTTCCTCTCCCTTTTTACAAAAAGGCCCCAAAAGGAGGAAAAATTTTTAAAAAATTTTCCCATTTATAGGTGCCCCCCAAAGGATGGTTTTCTTCCCCCCCCCCAAAAAAAACACCCCCGCCTCCTCCCCTAAAAAAAAAAAAAAAAATACTCACCTCACTGCTCACCTGCTGCAACCGGTGCCTTTTCCGGGCTCCACGTCGCCGCCTGGCGTCTTCCCCCCCTCTGCACTTTGGGCCTGCTCGCAGAGGGCCCCGGGGACGTCAACCGGAAAAGAAAAAAAACCCGGGGCCTGCAGCGGAGGGGGGAAATTTAAATTTTGGTTGGCCCGGGGGCCCCCCGAACAAACGGTTTTTTTGGGGGGGGCTGGCCCCCCCCCCCCACCTCCCTGACTGGCGCCCTTTGCACCCGGATGCCTGATGGAAAATGGGGGGCCCGGAAAAACGAAACACGGAAGGACAAAGTCCCAAATGGGTTTTAAACCCATAAAAAAAAAGGAAATATGTGGCCCCTTCGTGCCCCCCAAAAACGGGGTGTTTTTTTCACAAAAATAAAACACCTTTTTTTTGGGAAGCCCTTTGGGGGAAAAAAAAAAGTAACAACGGGAAATTAAAGGGGGGTTTAACTTCCCCCCCCTTTTGGAAAAATGAAAAAAGGGAAACTTTTTTTTAATTTGAAAACCCCCTATAGATCGGGAATTTAAATTTTAAAAACCCCAAATTTGGGGACAGTCCCATAATTGGGAAAAAAAGGCGCAAAAAAAAAAGAAAAATAAAAAAAATTTTTTCCCCGGGGTTTTTTTAAAGTCTCGATCCTATTTTTGTCCTGATGAAGTTTAAAAAATTTTTGGGAAAGGGTTTTTACAAATAAACGACTTTTTGGGGCTTTGCTACTCATCTTTCCACGGGGACCCGGGGTTAAACCCCCCTTTAATTCCGTTTCTTCGGGGTTAATTTTTAAAAATTTGGGGGTCAAAATTTTTTTTTTTACCCGTAAGGGGCCCCTGTTTTTCACAGCCCCAAAAAGACTTAAATTGCCAAATTTTTTTATAAAACCCTTTTTTCCCCCATTTTTTTTTTTACCCCAAACCCCCTCATTCGGGGGAAAAAAAATTTTTATTTTGTGCACACCCCCAAAAAGAATACAGGGGGAGGGCCCGGGATTGCCCTTTTTTCCCCCAAATTCCCCGGGGAAATGCCAGAAGGGGGCCCTTGGGGGCCCCCCCTTGCCCCCCCATTTTTGGGAACAGAATTTTTGTTCCAAGACCCCAAAAAATTTTAAATTGTAACAGAGGTATTTTGAAATTTTGGCTTGTAAAAATCTTGTTTTCCCCCCCTTTTCCCGGGAATATTAGTAAGGGATCCCATTAATTTTGGGGGGAAGGGGAAAAAGGGGCTTGTGTTTTTAAAAAACCCGGGGAAAAGTGGGGTTTTCCACAAAACGTCCCCGGTTGCACTTTTTGGGCTTCTACAGTTTTGGGTTTTCTTTTTTTTTGTTTTTTTGGCCCCAAAAAAGGGGGTTAAAATTTTGGGCTGGCCGGGGTTTTGGGGGGGGGGGCCCATTTTCCCCCGGGGTGCAATTTTATTTGTTGTTTGGGTTTTTCCTTTAATTTTTTGGGTTTTTTCTGCTTTGGGGGTTCCCCGGGAAACCCTTCTTTAAAGCCCCCCGATGGGAAAAATCTTTTTTTAAAAAAACAAAAATTTGAGACTCCTTAGTTTTTTTAAAAAACTTAATTTTCTTAGAGTTTTTCCCGGGGCCAAATTTTTTGGTTTTTTTGGGTTTTTTTGAGTTTTTTTAAAAAAGAGTGTTTTCCCCGTCTGCTTATATTTTTAAAAACTGTGTATTTGTTTAATCACCCATTTTCCCCCTTTTTGGGAAACCCGGATCCTTTTTTTGGAAAAGATTACAGGGTTCGGGTCATAGAGCGGGTTTTTTAAGGGGAAAAAGCCCCATAAAAAAAAACCCGTAACGAAATCGCAAAAAAAACCCCACTATTTAGGACCCCCTTACGAAAATTTTTAAAAGGGGGGGAAAACTTCCACGAGGGTTTTTGGCTGTGATCCCCCTCGTCGCTGGAAACGCCCCGGGCCCCTATTTCATCGCTGGCGCTCCCCCGGGGAAAAATATTTTTCCTGGGGAAAAATTTTCTTAGCAAAATTTTGGGGGATTTTTTTAAACCCCTTAAAATCGTTAAAAAAACCCAAAAAAGGGGTAGCGTTTTTTTTAAAAGGGCTAAATGTGGCCGCTTTTAAAGCGATTTGGGGAAAAGACCCCCTTTTAAACGTTTCCCCCTTGGGGATGAAACCCCAAAAAGAAATCGCGCGGGTTTTTTTTTTGGGGGGGCAGTCCTTTTAAAAGGGGGGAAAAATTTTACCTCTAAACCATTATCTTTTCCCCCCAAAAGGGAAGGGGTTTAAAATTGGGAACCCCCTGTAGGGTGGGTTTAAAACCCCCGGGGGCCTCCTCTTTCCTTTTTCCGGGCCCCATCAATTTTCCCCAAGTTTCCCCCCCGGTTCAACGATACGCCCCCTCCCAAAACAAAGTCCTCAAGATTAACCCTAAGTTCTGCTGATATTGTGTCAGGTAAATCTATTTTATACTTACATTCTTATGTTGCTAAACTATATGTTGTATAGAGTGTGGTTCCTGTGTAAATAGTTTACTGACATTGTAGTCATATCATTAGACAGCGTGACATTTTCACTGGCCCTAAAAAATTATCTCTAGTTACCATGGATCCAGTAGCCCAGCTGGCTCTGCAGTTGCAGGGATTATCCATGGAGCTGACGGACATTAAGTCCAAAGTTTTGTCTCCCCTGGAGCAAACCAGAGTTGAACCTAAGGTGGCTCTTCCAGATAGGTTCACTGGTGGGCGAGACAAATTTTTTACCTTCCGGGAGACATGTAAATTATATTTTCGGCTTCGGCCGCGATCATCAGGGAGTGATGAGCAGAGAGTGGGAATTGTTATCTCACTTCTTCAAGGGGACCCTCAATCCTGGGCATTTTCCCTTCCTCCGGGATCCCCGGCTCTACAGTCTGTAGATCAATTTTTTACTGCTCTGGGATTGGTATATAATGACCCAGATCGGGTCTCTCTTGCTGAGACTAAATTACGTAAGATACAGCAGGGAGATCGTCCTGCGGAGGAATTTGCTTCTGAGTTTCGTAGATGGGCCACGGATACTCAGTGGAATGACCCAGCTCTTAGGAGCCAGTTTTGTCATGGGCTTTCTGACAAATTAAAAGACGTTTTGGCTCAGTATGAGTCTCCTCCTTCTCTGGAGGCTGCTATGGCCCTAGCTATCCGTACTGATAGACGGCTTTGGGAGAGGGGTGAGGTAACTCCACTCCCTGTTGTTACTCCACCTACTACTAAAGTCCCTTATGTTGAGGTTCCCCTTGTCTGTTCGGATGAGCCTATGCAGTTGGGAGGGACATCTTTTCGTAGTAGGGGATTGGTGGCACGCCGCAGGACTAGAAGGTGTTTTTTCTGCGGGAAAGAGGGACATTTTGTTGGAGAATGTCCATCCCGTGTCTTGTTAAGTAAAAAGTCGCCGAAAACTGCTAATCCCAGGTTGTGTGGTGGATGACAACCTGGGAGTATGTATTTCATCCGCCGGTTCTTCTCAGTTCCTTGTACCAGTGGAGGTGGTGTTTGGTACTAGAGTGAAGAGATTGTCTGTTCTTCTGGATAGTGGTTCCGGCGCCAATCTGGTTGACGCTCAGTTTGCTCAGGCTCAAGGTATGCATCTGAGTGTATTGGTCAAACCGATCCCTATTTTTTCCATTGACGCCAGGCCTCTCGGCCAAGGTAGCTTTGTTCATGAGGTTCATAACATTGACCTTCGGGTAGGGGCAATACATAGGGAACAATTATCTTGTTATGTGTTGGAGGGTCTACCTACTCCCATTGTGTTGGGACTTCCTTGGCTGGTTAAACATAACCCTGTAATTAATTGGCAGTCCAGAGAGATAAGCCAATGGGGTGAGTTTTGCAAAAGCAACTGCATGAACACAGTCATCAGTGCGGTCATACCTAGTACATTGCCTCCTTTTTTGGAGGATTTTGGGGATGTTTTTTCTGAGGAGGGGTGTCGGGAGTTGCCTCCTCATCGTGTGTATGACTGCTCTATTAATCTTCTTCCTGATGCTAAGTTACCTAAAGCTAGGTTGTATAATCTTTCTGGTCCTGAAAGACAGGCTATGAAAGATTATATTTCCGAAAGTCTGGCCAAAGGGCATATTAGACCTTCATCTTCCCCTGTAGCCGCGGGGTTCTTCTTTGTGAAGAAAAAAGATGGAGGCCTACGCCCTTGCTTGGATTTCCGCGAACTTAATCGGATTACTGTTCGAGATCCGTATCCACTCCCTCTTATTCCTGATCTCTTCAATCAAATTGTTGGCGCCAAATGGTTCTCTAAATTGGATCTCAGGGGGGCGTATAATCTGATTAGAATAAAAGAGGGGGATGAGTGGAAAACGGCGTTTAACACGCCGGAGGGACATTATGAAAACCTGGTTATGCCTTTTGGTCTGACTACTGCACCAGCAGTATTCCAACATTTTGTTAATGACATTTTTCGTCACCTTGTGGGGGTGTTTGTGGTCGTATATTTGGATGACATTTTAATTTACTCGCCAGATCTTGTGTCTCACCAGGAGCATGTGAGACAGGTGTTGCAGATCTTGCGAGACAATAAACTATACGCCAAACTGGAGAAGTGTGTTTTTACCGTACAGGAACTTCAGTTTTTGGGTTTTTTGGTGTCAGCCTCCGGTTTCCGTATGGACCCTGAAAAGGTGAGAGCAGTGCTTGAATGGGATCAGCCAGGGGATCTTAAGGCTCTGCAGCGTTTTTTGGGGTTTGCTAATTACTACCGGAAATTTATTTGTAATTTCTCGTCTGTCGTCAAACCTCTCACTGACATGACGAGAAAAGGGACGGATTTTTCTAGGTGGTCGGACAAAGCTTGCCAAGCCTTTTCCTCTTTAAAGAGATGTTTTGCTTCGGCACCCGTTCTCATCCAACCAGATGTATCTCAGCCGTTCATTGTGGAGGTGGACGCGTCTGACGTAGGGGTGGGTGCTATATTGTCCCAGGGTCCGTCCCCTGGTAAATGGCATCCGTGCGCTTTCTTTTCTAAGAAATTGTCGTCCGCCGAAAGGAATTATGATATCGGCAATAGGGAAGTTTTGGCCATTAAATTGGCTTTTGAAGAATGGCGTCACTTTTTGGAGGGGCAGTCCACCCGGTCACCGTTATTACTGATCACAAGAACCTGCTGTATTTAGAATCCGCTAAGCGTCTGAATTCCAGACAAGCTCGATGGTCGTTGTTTTTTACCAGGTTTAATTTTGTCGTCACTTATCGTCCGGGGTCTAAGAATGTAAAGGCTGATGCTTTGTCTCGCAGTTTCCCAGGGGCCGGGAAAACGGATGACCCGATTCCTATCCTTCAGGAGGGGGTGGTAGTGTCGGCTGTATGTTCTGAGCTTGAGGAGGAGGTGTTAGAGGCTCAGGGGGATGCCCCTGCAGGACCTCCAGGGAGACTGTTTGTCCCGAATCAGTTGAGACAAAAGGTTATTGAGGCACATCATAATTCTGCTTTAGCAGGACATCCAGGGAGTAAGGCTACTTTAGATCTCCTTTCTCGCCGATTTTGGTGGCCTAACGCTAATAAAGATGTTATAACTTTTGTCGCGTCCTGTGGGTTTGTGCTCGCTCTAAAACTCCTCATACCCGTCCATCTGGGACCCTTTTACCCTTGAAACTTCCAGAGCGTCCATGGACTCATTTATCTATGGACTTCATTACGGATCTTCCTCCGTCGTCAGGGAATACTGTCATACTGGTGGTTGTTGACAGGTTCAGTAAGATGGCACATTTCGTTGCTCTTCCTGCACTCCCTAATGCTAAAACTCTGGCGCAGGTGTTCATTAGGGACATTGTGAGACTTCATGGGTTGCCTTCTGATGTGGTGTCAGATAGGGGGTCTCAGTTTGTGTCAAAATTTTGGAGGGCATTTTGTTTACGTCGGGGGATGCAATTGTCGTTTTCCTCGGCTTTTCATCCACAGACCAATGGTCAGACAGAGCGTCTGAATCAGAGTTTAGAGACATATCTCCGGTGTTTTGTCTCGGAGAACCAGGAGGACTGGTTATCTTTCTTGCCTCTGGCAGAGTTCGCTCTTAACAACAGGCGGAGCGAGTCCACTGGTAAGTCCCCGTTTTTTGGGGCATATGGTTTTCATCCCCAGTTTTGTACTTTCAATGGGGGGGGTCCTTCTGGGGTTCCTGAGGAGGAGCGTTTCTCGTCGTCACTTGCTTCTGTTGGCGAGGTGTATTGAATAATTTGAGTACGATGGGGAACCGTTACAAACGTATGGCTGATAGGAGGAGAGTTTCTGGTCCAGATCTGAATGTGAACGATCTGGTATGGTTGTCTACCAGGAATATAAAACTTAAAGTGCCCTCCTGGAAACTGGGTCCCAGATTAATCGGGCCGTACAGGATCAGTTCCATAATTAATCCTGTGGCATTTCGTCTGGAACTCCCTTCTACGTTTAAAATTCATAATGTGTTCCACAAGTCATTACTTAAAAGGTATGTGGCACCAGTCATACCGTCACCTCTACCTCCCCTCCAGTGTTGGTCAATGGTAACTTGGAATTTCAAGTATCAAAAATCATTGACTCTCGCCTGAATCGCCGGTCCCTTCAGTACTTGGTGCATTGGAAGGGGTATGGTCCGGAGGAGAGGACGTGGGTCCCTGCGTCTGATGTTAACGCAGATCGTTTGGTTCGGACCTTCCACAGAACTCACCCGGGCAGGCCTGGCCCTGAGGGTCCGGAGGCCCCTCGTAGAAGGGGGGGTACTGTCATGTGTGCATTGCCACGAAGATCGTCGCGGTTGCACATTTTGACTTCTCACAGCTGAGTTGCTGTTTCTTTGTGTTTGGCAGCTAGGGAGTTAATTCTGTCTGTGCTCGGTGCTGGGACTGGGTGCAGTTTCTCCCGGCTGCAATTGTGTGGCGCTTCCCACGGCTGTGGGGCGCCGGGACATGGCATAGCTTGCCTAGCTAGCCAATGCTCCCACGCCGCCAGTCCACGACGACGTGAGGCATGGGTCCCAGATGATGAGAATGTGGACCCACTGGACCACGGAGGGAGACCCGGGCCTGCCCGGACTAGGGAAGGGCAGCGACCGGGATCCGTGGCAGCTGAGCATGTGGGCAAGGTGGCGACCTGCAGGACTAGACAACACCGCACAACTTCAGGTAAGAAGAAACATAAAGTTTACTTAAAGAAACACAGTACATAAAACAGAACATAAGACCGGGCTCCCGATTCCGCACATCAGAGAAGGGTACACGACTCAGGATCACAGACGAGTGCTGGAGGACATCACGGGTAGATGCAGTCCAGGGTTATCTGGCACGGGCATACTTGGACGGCCTCTCTCTCAGGCCTTAGGCGTAGCACAGGCTCAGCAGGAGAACATCAGACACCGACCTCAGACAGACTTCAAACGATGGCGGGGTCATCACGGGTTGATGAAGTCCAGGATCATCTGGCACGGGCATACTAGTATGGCCTCTCTCTCAGGCCTCAGGCGTAGCACAGGCTCAGCAGGAGAACATCAGACACCGACCCAGGACAGACGTCATCACAGGGTAGACCAAGGAGGAACCGGCAGGACAGGCAGGTTGTCACGGCAAGTGACCAAGGCAGTCTCTGGGACAGGCAGGTTGTCACAGCAAGTGACCAGGCAGTCTCTGGGACAGGCAGGTTGTCACGGCTAGTGACCAGGGCAATCTCTGGGACAGGCAGGTTGTCACGGCAAGTGACCAGGGCAGGCAGGTTGTCACGGCAAGTGACCAGGGCAGGCAGGTTGTCACGGCAAGTGACCAGGGCAGGCAGGTTGTCACGGCAAGTGACCAGGGCAGGCAGGTTGTCACGGCAAGTGACCAGGCAGGCAGGTTGTCACGGCAAGTGACCAGGCAGGCAGGTTGTCACGGCAAGTGACCAGGCAGGCAGGTTGTCACGGCAAGTGACCAGGCAGGCAGGTTGTCACGGCAAGTGACCAGGCAGGCAGGTTGTCACGGCAAGTGACCAGGCAGGTTGTCACGGCAAGTGACCAGGCAGTCTCTGGGACAGGCAGGTTGTCACGGAAAGTGACCAGGGCAGTCTCGGGGACAGGCAGGTTGTCACGGCAAGTGACCAGGGCAGTCTCTAGACAGGCAGGTTGTCACAGTAAGTGACCAGGCAGTCTCTAGACAGGCAGGTATATACGACCTGATATGGTGGAGCCTCCAGGTAGGCTGCAGTCGGATGGCAGATGATCGCTCCCAGGTGAGCAGGCAAGAGCCGGGGATCTCTGCAGATGATGTCCGAACTTCCGGATGGAGCTGCAGTCGGATGGCAGATGATCGCTCCTAGGTGAGCAGGCAAGAGCCGGGGATCTCTGCAGATGACGTCCGAACCTCTGGAAGGAACTGCAGACGGATGGCACACAGGCAAGCCGACAGGTAACAGACAGGTAACTGGAATCAGGAGCTGATGGCTGAAACAGAGTTAGACTGCACAGGAACAACAGGAACACGGATTGGATCTCAGAGAGTCAGGAACACAGACAGGAACACGGACTGGGTCTCAGGGAGTCAGGAACACGGACAGGAACATGGATTGAATCACAGGAACACGGACTGGAACACAGGCCTCGGACTCCGGACATCTGGCACCGATCAGCAGGCTCCGGACATCTGGCAATGATCGGCAGGATCCGGACATCAGGCAAGAAGGATAGGATCCGGACATCTGGAAGTGGTCGTCGGACATCGGACATCAGGCCATGGTCATCAGGCATAGGAACCGGACATCTGGCAGCGACCTGAAAAGGAACCCCAGCGGTCTGGTGCAAGCCCCGCCAGGCTCAACGGGAGCTGGCCAGGGATTGCACAGAGGCTGAGCACAGAGTAACAGAAACTCAGCACACACCGGACTCCTCCTTCCAAGATGAACTCAGGTTATATAGCAAGGATTCACAGTCACTGGCACAGGGTTCTGGACACAGCAGGATTTCAGGAACATAACACAGAGGACACAGTTCAGAAAGTCAGGTACAGGATGCGATCTAAGATCAGGGGTTCAGGTAATTAGACACAGCAGGAACAGGCCTGGATATACAGCCTCCAGGAACGGCGATCTGGGTAATCAGCCCCCAGCATAGGCGGAAACACAAGACACAATTCAGACATTCAGGTACCGGGTTTGATCCAGGATCAGGGAACAAGACACAGCAGGAACAGGGAATCAGCTCTCCAGAGCTGATCAACTTCAGAGCAGGAGCTGAACACACAACCACATACGGCTAGGTTCAGGGATTCAGTGTGGATTCAATGCGAAGCTCTGGCAACGCCCACTAGGGCTGGGGAACTTTATATATGAGCTGCTTCACAGCGATAGGCTGGAGCAGTAATTCTAGTAAACACCCAATCCACATAAAAGCAGGACAGGTGTGGGCCGCGCCCCCTATGCAGAGCCAGACAGCACAACACAGAGGGAACCCAACAATGGCTGCTGCCAACCACGCAGTAAGTCATGCACCACTGCAGAGGACTTTGCAAGCTACGGACGGCTTTCACAGCAAGTCAGGAACCGCACATGCGGGCGGTCATGCAAAGCAGCGGAGCCACTCACGCAAGTACGGGTACGCAGCAGAGCCGGGAACTGAGCAGCATCCATATAGGTAACAGACAACAGTATCCCAGCTGGTTAGGGGGAAAGGAGCAAAAGGGTTAATGCAAAAAACATGCAAAGTAACGCTGGAAAACAAAGTACAGACAATACCAGCGTTACAAATTGATTATTTGTTGATTGGTTTCCTTTAAGTTTCTGGTTGTCTGCTTTGGGAGTTGCCAGTGAAACACTTCATGCAGACCACAGATAGGAATGAATCTGTATAGACTTTAGTTGTGAGCTCCTTAGTTGTTTTAAGCTTAACTTGCTTAGAGTTTATTTCCCAGACCATTTATGTTCCTTCGGTGTTTGAGTGTGTATGCAAGAGAGTGCTATCCTGTCTGTCTTATATGTCTAATCTGTGTATTTAGCTGAGATCAGCCCATATCCCTTTGGTGGTAATCAGGATCCTTCTTAGGACTGATTACAGGGTTCAGGGTCTGATAGGAGACAGGGTTAGGCTGGAGACTTGGACCTCTGAACCATTATCAGTACCTCCAAGGTAAGGGATTAGTTAGGACCCCAGTGTAGGGTCAGGTTAGACCCCGGTCCTCCTCTTTCCTGTTACAGCTCATCAAGTCCTCAAGATTAACCCTGAGTTCAACTGATATCGTCTCTGCACATCTAGTCGTCAAGATTAACCCTAAGTTCTGCTGATATTGTGTCAGGTAAATCTATTTTATACTTACATTCTTATGTTGCTAAACTATATGTTGTATAGAGTGTGGTTCCTGTATAAATAGTTTACTGACATTGTAGTCATATCATTAGACAGCGTGACACCAGGGCTGAATTTTAGCCCCAGTCCGTACCTGATCATGGGTATGAGTGCAATTCATGTAAATGACAGATGCCACTCATCAGAGATAAGTTGTGTACATGAGCCCTAAGAGGGATGTTCATTGTTCTACTTGTCACATGCAGCTTTTTCACAAACTGCACAAATAAGAAGCAGGTGGAAGAATTTATGCATATAGGCTGCCAGCAGAAGTTTTTGGCCACATGTTGCCATCAAATAGGCTATGGGCTTATTCCTGCCATAAATTTTGGTGTGCACAGTTGGAGCTGAATTATTAAATGGGTTGTCCGATGAAAACAAGTAGTCGCCTATCCAGGGTCAGCTCCAGGTTTTCATGGGCCCCGGGCAAAAGAGTTTCAATGGGCCCCTTTAACACATACCACAACTCATGATGCACAGATACACCAGAGAAAGATAGGTATAGTACAATGCCAAACATTTCACTTCATACATTACACGAGTGATATCTATTGTAAATTCTACAATAGCTCAAAAGACAAACAGTATAGTCCTCCATACAGTATTATGGGCTCCACATAGTCCTCCATACAGTATTATGGGCACCACATAGTGCTCTATGCAGAATATATTGCTCCATACAGTAAAATGAGCTCCATATACAGTATTGCTTCATACAGTATTATGGGAACCACATAGTGTTCCATACAGAATAATGAGCCCTATACATTGCTCCATACAGTATTATGGTCACCACATAGAGCTCCATACAGAATAATGAGCCCCATATAATGCTCCATATATATATATAAAGGGCCCATATAATGTTCCATATATAATGGACCCTATAAGATGCTCCATATATAATAGGCCCCAAATGATGCTCCATATATAATGGGCCCCATATGATGTTCCATATATAATGGGCCCTATATGATGCTCTAGTATATGATGGGCCCCATATATGATGCTTCAGTGCATGATGGGCCCCATATAATGCTTCATATATAATGGACCTATATATGATGCTCCAGTATATTATGGGCCCCATATAATGCTCCATATGTAATGGGCCCCATATATGATGCTCCAGTGTATGATAGGCCCCAAGTAATGCTCCTTATATGATGCTCCAGTGTATGATAGGCCCCATGTAATGCTCCAGTGTATGATGGGCCCTATATATGATACTCCAGTGTATGATGGGCCCCATATGATGGTCTCCATATATTGCGCCAAACATAAAAAAAATAAAAAATCAAATACTCACCTCTTCTCACTGGCCGCTGCTCTGCTTTTACTGGCACAGGCACCGGGCCCCCCATAGCATGCCGGTGTTCCCAACGCTCTGGTAAGTTTCAGCAAAGTGCATGTAGATACTTTCAGCAATACCCTGCACAGAGGTTTTCTTCTGATCTTAACCCCTTCTTGCCATTAGATGTTCTATCCGGTCCATGCGCCCTGGGACTTAATTCCCAAGGACAGGATAGTATGTCATAGTCGATCTGCCGCGCTCACGGGGGGAGCGCAGCCGAGCGTCAGCTGATTCTCACAGCTGACAGCAGGCACTAAGTGCCAAGAACGGTCATGGACCGCTCCCGACACTTTAACCCCCGGCACACTGCAATCAAACATGATTGCAGTGTTCCGGCGGCTGCAGAGGGGCTGGCAGAGGGGCCTCTGCTTTTGGATCGGTGACTCCGCGGCATGCTGCGGGGTCCCGATCGCTGCCATGGATACCCAAAGACGACATCCGGGTCTCCAGACCTGAAGGACTTCCTGTTATGCGCAGTGATGACCAGGAAGTCTCTCAGGTCAGTGTTATAGAAGCTGCAGCGTTGACAGCTTCTATAGCATGCAGCTCTGCATGCTATAGAAGCAATCAGCCTGCACGAAATGAGTGTCCCATAGTGGGACAATGTGTAAAAGTAATAAATTTAAAAAAATGTTTTAAATAATTGTAAAAATATTTTTAAAAATAATAATAAAAAAACAATATTTATTCTATCAATAAATAAATATTCTAATAAAAAAATCTAAACAATAAAAGTACACGTATTTGGTATTCCTGCATCCATAACGACCCGCCCTATAAAACTGTCCCACTAGTTAACCCCTTTAGTGAACACCATTAAAAAAACAAGGCAAAAAAGCAATGCTTTATCATCATACCGCCGAGCAAAAAGTGGAATAACACGCGATGAAAAAGACGGATGTAAATAATCATGGTACCGCTGAAAACGTCATCTTGTTCCACAAAAAACAAGCCCCCGTACAGCATCATCAGCAAAAAGTAAAGTTATAGCTGTCAGAATAAAGCGATGCAAAAACAATTATTTTTTCTATAAAATAGTTTTTGTTATATAAAAGCGCCAAAACATAAAAAAATGATATAAATTAGGTATCGCTGTAATCGTACTGACGCGAAGAATAAAACTGCCTTATCAATTTTACCATACGCGGAGCGGTGTAAATGCCCTACCAAAAGAAATTCATGAACTGCTGGTTTTTGCTCATTCTGTCTCCCAAAACCCCAAAACTCGGAATAAAAAGCGATCAAAAAATGTCATGTGCCCGAAAATGGTAGCAATAAAAACGTCAACTCGTTTTGCAAAAAACAAGACCTCACATGACTCTGTGGGCCAAAATATGGAAAAATTATTGCTCTCAAAATATGGTGATGCAAAAACTATTTTTTGCAATAAAAAGCGTCTTTTAGAGTGTGACAGCTGCCAAACATAAAAACCTGCTATAAATAGTAAATCAAACCCCCCTTTATCACCCCCTTAGATAGGGAAAAATAATAAAATAAAAAAAGTATTTATTTCCATTTTCCCGTTATGGTTAGGGTTAGGGTTGGGGCTAGGGTCAGGGTTGGGGCTAAAGTTATGGTTAGGGTTGGGGCAAAAGTTAGTAGAAGGGTTGGGGCTAAAGTTAGGGTTAGGGTTGGGGCTAAAGTTAGGGTTAAGATTGGGGTTAGGGTTGGTATTAGGGTTAGGGGTGTGTTAGGATTAGGGTTGGGATTAGGGTGTGTTATGGTTAGGTTTGTGGTTAGGGTTATGTGTTATGATTTGGTAGCCGAGGAGGACAGCAGCAAAAATAGGCTAAGCAACCAGACACCCAGAGAGGTTGGTAACTAGTGGATTGCAGACCCCTAAACTGCCAGCACAACTAAAAGTAGCTGTGGGACGTGCCTACGGTGCCCTAGACGCCTCGACAGAGCCGGAGAGTTAACTAGGCCTAAAGAGAGAAAGGGGAAAGCTAACTGCCCCGAAGAAGACCCCCAAAGGAATAGGTAGCCCCCAAACATATATTGGTGGTGAGACAAGATGAAATACAAACGCAGGCAGGAAATAGAGTAAGCAAAGGCAGGGACCCAAACTGTCTAGATAGAGAAAGACAGGACAGAATACTGTCTGCAATCCAGAAAAAATTCCAAGCGGTCTGATATGCAAAAAATAGTGAGACCACATGATCTCTCCCCTGCTAGATCAGACTCTGGTGTGCACTGGTAGTGAATCAGCAGACACTGAACAACAGGGAACTGAAAATACATAAACTGTTTCTGGTGTGAACTAGTAGCAAATCAGCGGATGCTGAAATAACAAAGAACTGAAAATACATAAACAGTGGCAAAAGAGAAACAGAGTCCAGTGCAGGCCCCCCCGCAGGGGAACCTGGCTGCACAACCCCAAAAGGGCAAAAAACTGAGGTAGACAAAAGCAAATGCCACAGAAATAAACAGCAAATAACTTACCTGAAAGTTGCAGGACAAAGGAGGAAGCAGGCTGACTTCCAAAAGAGACCAGGAAGCAACTAATCACCGGCGAGGATGATGGGAAGGTTTCTCACTTTAATCTCCCGAGTCATCAACACCAGATTGCCAATCATCGCCCCCAGCTGATGAACCTCTCATAGCCAAAGCAGCTTCATTACTATCAACAGCCACCAGAGGGAGCCCAAACTCAGAAGTCAGATCCAAAGCGTTCACAACAGTTATGGTTAGGGTTAGGATTCGGGTTAGGGTTGTGTTAGGGGTGTGTTATGGTTAGGTTTGTGGTTAGGGTTATGGTTGGGATTAGGGGTGTGTTGGGGTTAGGGTTGGAGTTAGAATTGGGGGGTTTCCACTGTTTAGGCACATCAGGGATTCTCCAAACGTGACATGGCGTCTGATCTCAATTCCAGCCAATTTTTGAAAATGTCAAATGGCGCTCCTTCCTTTCCAAGCTCTGCGATGCGCCCAAACAGTGGTTCCCACCCACATATCAGGTATCAGCGTACTCAGGAAAAATTGGACAACTTTTGGGGTCCAATTTCACCTCTTACCCTTGGGAAAATAAAAAATTGGGGACTAAAAGATCATGTTAGTGGAAAAAATATGATTTTTTTTTCACGGCTCTACGTTATAAACGTGTGTGAAGCACTTGGGGATTGAAAGTGCTCACCACACATCAAGTTCCTTAGGGGGTCTAGTTTCCAAAATGGTGTCACTTGTGGGGGTTTCCACTGTTTAGACACATCAGGGGCTCTCCAAACGTCACATGGCGTCCAATCTCAATTCCAGCCAATTTTGGTTTGAAAAAGTCAAACGGCGCTCCTTCCCTTCCAAGCCCTGCCATGCGCCCAAAGAGTGGTTTTTCCCCACAGATGGGTTATCGGCGTACTCAGGAGAAATTGCACAACAGCTTTATCTGTCAATTTTCTCCTTTTACCCTTGTGAAATAAAAAAATTGTTTGTAAAAGATCATTTTTGTAACTAAAAAGTTAAATGTTCATTTTTTTTCTTCCACATTCCAAAAATTCCTGTGAAGCACCTGAAGGGTTGATAAACTTCTTGAATGTGGTTTTGAGTACATTGAGGGGTGCAGTTTTTAGAATGGTGTCACTTTTCGGTATTTTCTGCCATATAGACCCCTCAAAGTGACTTCAAATGTGAGGTGGTCCCTAAAAAAATGGTTTTGTAAAGTTTGTTGTAAAAATGAGAAATCGCTGGTCAACTTTTAACCCTTATAACTTCCTAACAAAAAAAAAATTTGGTTCCAAAATTGTGCTAATGTAAAGTAGACATGTGTGAAATGTTATTTTAGTAACTATTTTGTGTGACATATTTCTCTGTTTTAAGGGAATAAAAATTCAAAGGTTAAAAATTGCAAAATTTTCGCCATATTTTTTTTTTTTTGATAAATAAACACAAGTTATATTGAAGAAATTTTACCAATAACATGAAGTACAATATGTCACAAAAAAACATTCACAGAATCGCCAAGATCCGTTGAAGCGTTCCAGAGTTATAACATCATAAAGTGACAGTGGTCAGAATTGTAAAAATTGGCACGGTCATTAACATGCAAACCACCCTTGGGGGTTAAGGGGTTAAAAACCAATAAGTCCACATCAAGATTTTTCCATTTCATCTGGGTTTCAGTTTAAAAGCAAAGTTTGCAGCAATGTTATTGCCGTCAAAAACAGACCCCAAGATGGAAACCATTGGAATACATGGTAGATCTGTCATACAGGTCAACATGTCATAGCACTGATAAGAACAGCCTTGATATTAGTGTGAACAAGGCCTAAAGAATTTATTACTGCAGTTCGTTTCACATGGGTAATAAGTAGATTCTCTTCCAAATTAGTAACATCTGATGTGAAGAAATCCTGAATATCGACATGTCTAAGTTCTGGAATCATCCTAAATTGTTTGGGTCTTGCAACAAACAAACACCATTGGGTGAGCTGCTGCCTGTGGTATTTGGCCAGAAGGGTCATCGTAGATAAAGGAACCTTAATTTTCCAGCAATAAATGGCTGAATACCACAGTGGTGAGCTTAACCGGGAACACCGAAGGTATCATTGATGATTCAGGTGTCCTAACTATAAAGTCATTCATCT
>JARQOD010000003.1:494844531-494906395 GCA_033576555.1 Oophaga sylvatica | reverse complement strand
GTCGCCGGGTTTGTGCCAGAGCTGCGGTGGACCCTGACGGCCAGCCCCCCTCTCCCAATACTGGTGCCTGTCCACTGGTGGGTCGAGCGAGCCCCCTGCGGTGGAGGCAGGTCTAATCTTTTTAATTTAAATTGTCTCTCTAATTTGAATGAGTACACTTTAAATCCTTTTACAAGGATCTATTGGAGGGCAAGTCTCATGCCAGCAGCCTTGGGAGGAAGAGGAGGAGTTACCTGCTGCTGGAGGTGTTTGGCTGTGTTTGTGCTGAGCTCCTGGGAAG
Source organism: Oophaga sylvatica (assembly GCA_033576555.1). Classification (NCBI taxonomy): domain Eukaryota; kingdom Metazoa; phylum Chordata; class Amphibia; order Anura; family Dendrobatidae; genus Oophaga; species Oophaga sylvatica. The sequence continues at coordinate 494,906,115 of JARQOD010000003.1, read as the reverse complement.
GAGGACTTTTCTACCTGGACTTTTGCCTGCCCCTTCCCAGGAAAGAGAGGCCTTACCCGGGACTGAGCGTCGGGGCTGATTCCATCTATAGTGCCCAGCCAGTCCCAGGGAAATAGGCAACAGGAGGAGAACCTCGAGGGCCGCAAGGCTCCAGGACCCGGGACCCCTGAAGCCAGGACCGTGGCAGCTCCTTCTCCCGGAGAGGAGGCTGCTAGCAGAGGTGCGGTGGGAGCCCCCCAACATCTGGGGCTCCAAGGCTGCGGGAGAGCCGGCTACTGTCTACACTTCCCGCATCCACGCCCACCTCTGTGAGTACGAGGAAGCAGCTAAGCAGCTGAAGAGACTCCGTGAGGAGTTGAGGGGAACCCAAGTAACAGCAAAAAATCGGCTCCCTGCCTCAAAGAGAGCGGAGGTATCTGCCACGGTCAAGAGGCTGAAGGGGGCTATAAGAACTCTGGAAGACAGGAGAACATCCATCCTGGAGGGGAGTGGCCCTTTTGGGGAGAAGCTCCGCAATCATGACCGGTTTAGAGCCCTGACCAATGGGTCTCCTGGGGGGTCAGAAGGCCCCAGCCAGGTGGAGGACGAGGAGGAGGAAGATGGCAGAACATCTGAGCCAGCTCCACCTGAGGACCTGGTGGGTAAGAGCGCCCAGGTATCGCACAGCAGGATAGCCCCCGAACAAGTGGCTCTCCCACTGGACTCCAGTGACCTGGAGGAAAGTGGGAGTGAGGGGGAGGATGGAGGGAGCGGGAGTAACAGTGAGGGGGGCTGCCTCGTCCTACAACAAGTGAGGCAGATTGAGTCCCCAGCACGGTTTGGCACACTGCTGTTTGGGGACGAGGTCTGCCTTGAGGATGTGGCAACCGGGAAGAGTAGGAGAAGGCGTAGGGGAAAGCAAGAGGTGGTGGAGAAGCTTGTGTTTGTCCCTCTTTCCGGGGCCCCCCAGTCCTGTTGTGCGGAACCCGCTGCCCACCCCGGCTCTGGCCCTGTGGTGAGTCCGCAGCAAGGGAGCGGGGAGAGTAATGTCTGCCTGGATCTTAATGTCACATCTGATGGTGGCAGTTCAGATTCAGGCAGCGATATGGAGGTTGGTGCCGGTGTTACTGTTGGAGGTGGTGCTTGGGCTCAGTCCCCTGTGGCAGGGGGGGCTGGCCCAGCACCAGGTACGAGTAGAGCCGGGGCCGCACCTCCAGCGGAGAGAGCTGCTTCTGGGCCCCCCACGCACTGGTCCGTTAAGTCTGGATCGCTTATGGGGGCATCGTAAGGGCGAGGATGCTGCTGTAAAGCAACAATTAAAAACCTGTAAGGTGTTGGTTGCTCACCTGGAGGCGGCCGTGGTGAAGCCGGGGCACTCGGCACGTAGACCCCAAAAGGGGTCCTTGCGGGGGGCCCCGCCGCCCCTGGATGCTGAAATGGAGTGGCCAGCCTTGCCTACAGCAGGTCATGGGTGCAGAGAGGCGGTGATGGCCCGTGAGGGGGGCGTGGCCTCCCTGAATGTTGTCCTGCCTGCAAACGCAGCGGCATGCAGGGGGGGTGTGCCCTCCTCGGCCACAGTCCCGCCCGCTGTGTTCGCGTCATCCGGGGAGGGCGTGGCCTCGCAAGGGGCTGCCACCCACCTTGGAGTGACTGCAGCCGGCGGGGGGGGCGTGGTCTCGGCGGCCGCAGCTCCGCCCGCTGTATCCACGTCATCCGGGGTGGGCGTGGCCTCGCAAGGGGCTGCCGTCCACAGTGGAGTGACTGCAGCCGGCGGGGGGGCGTGACCTCAGCGGGCCAATTGCCCTCTGTCCCACCCACCCATACCATCGTTTCTGCGCCACCGAAAGCCTTTAGGGAGTTGTCTGGATCCCCAGCCCACTTACCATCATCTGGTGATGCGGGGGCTCCGGCGCTCCAGGTGAAGCCGGTGGGGGAAGTGTGTGGAGGGCAGGGTATGGTGGCTGGAAAGTCCGTCCCTGCTCTAGGAAGCACAAAGGAGAAAAAAAAAACTGGTGTCGGAGAGCTCAGGAGCTGCTGCTGCTCCAGAGCCCAGGCAGAGTGTACTGAGTGCACTCTGCTCTGGGACATTTAAAGGGGCAGCGGCACTCCTGGGCAGAGGCAACAAAAGAGGCAGTGACATTACGGTCCAGTCAGGGCCCCCAGCAGGAGGTGTAAAGAATAGTAATGCAAATAAAGGCAATGTAAATAATAAGGTGAATAGTGTAAATAATGTATATATGGACAGTGAGGATGATAATGATGGTGTGAGTGACATTTTTGAGGAGCTTTTTGCTGAGGTGGTGCATGAAGGTGTGAATGATGGCGAGAGTGGTATGGATGAGGGAGTGAGTGAGGGAGTGATTGCGGGGGTGGATGCAAGAGTAGGAGGGGGACTGGCCTATGCCCCCCCAGCCATGGCACCCAGGCGTTCATTTGCGGGTGTCACGGCGAGGGTCGGGGGGGGTCTCCTCGCCTCTGGACTCCGGAGACAGCGTTTTGCACCGCCGTTTTCTGGAGGCCCTCAAAAGGGGAGAAAGATTGATAATAGTAGAGGGGAGGACGGTGGACTGGTCTTTCTGGATAGAGAGGCATGGTTTGGGCGCCTTCCAAGAGAGAAGAGAGGGAGGGACTGTCTGGTCTCTCCCGACAGCCAGGCAAGGGCCGGTGAGGAGGAATGTGGTCCGTCTTCGGTGGGGGGGCAGTGAAGCTTGCCCACCCAGGAGCAGGGTGGTGGAGCTCCTCCTGAAGATGGACTTCAGGGCGGATGATATCTTTGCCCTGATCCATCCCTCAGCGACCCGGTTCTTTGACATCAGCTTCGTCCGGCCAGAGGGGCTTGAGCTCTTCTGGTCAAATTATGAGCTGGTGAAGGGGGAGCCCAGATGGCGAGGCTTCGTCGTGCAGGCGGTGTCTTGCCAAAATTCCGTCAAGAGAGTGACCGTGGTGACATGTAACGAGTCACTCTCAGGCGTGGACATAATGGCGTGGCTTTCCCGTTATGGTGAAGTCACTGAGGTCCCAAAAAAGAACAGGGACGAATTTGGTATTTGGTCGGGGGGCTGGACCTTCATGGTTAAGTTGAAGGTCTCAGGCGATACGGTCACCCACATCCCTTCCTCGGCATTCCTAGGAAGGGATAGGATCCTGGTCTTCTACCAGGGGCAACCGAAGGTCTGTCACAAGTGTGGCGATCCCCGTCACTTTAGCGCAAGCTGCAAGGTGCAGAAATGTGCCTTGTGTGGCGGGGTCGGTCATCTCGCCGCCGAGTGTAAGGACATTCGGTGCCACCTGTGTGGTGACCTTGGTCACCTGTATAGCTGCTGCCCTCGCTCTTTCTCCAATACCGCTGCAGGCCTGGTGGGTGGAGATTGTGGGGGGGAAACATCCGGTGGGGTTTTCTTCATCGCGGCAGGCGGTGGTGGCGGGGAGGGGGCTGGGGGACCGGTGAGGAAAGGCAAGGTCACTAGAGGCCCCTCATATCAGCGGAGGCAGGCGGCTCACCATGGGGGTAGGGAGCAGGTGGAGCCTCGGGTAACCGGGGTGATGCCTGCTCCCTCCTCTAGGTCGGTGGCTAAAGCCTCTGAGGCCCTGGGGGAGGAAGCGGTGAACGAGGAGATCAGGAGGATCGAGAGGGAGGATAAAGCGGCTGACTCAGACAGCTCCTCTCAATATGAAAGTGTTGATGAGGAAGTCATAGAGCAGCCTACAACATCAATGGGTGGGGAAAAACGTACCAATAGGAGGGGGAGGAGGAGGCTGAATAAGTCTTCCAAATCCCCCCACCCCCGACCGTGAATGTATCAGCGGAAGGGCCCACCGTCCCCCCTCTGATCACACTCTCCAACCGCTTCCAAGCCCTCGGTGACTCTGCTGAGGAGTCGCAGGACAAGGGGGAGGGACCGGAGGCGGCATCAGGGGGGTCTCTCAGGGGACGGCGGAGTCCAACCCTCAGGGGACGTTGTTTCTCCTGGGGGGGACAGACCCGGAGTACGGAGGCGAGGACACCAGGGGAGGAGGAATGGACACCTCAGCTACCTTAAAGAGGAAGGGTTCTGACTCCTCCCCAGAGGATGGTGGAAGCGGGGTAGGTAAGAAGAAGGCCGTCTAATTCAATCACTCATGATGGCTGAACTCGCCCCGTTGACGCTGGCGTCCATTAATGTTGCCAGCATTAAGTCAGATGCGGCTAGATTTACTGCCTTTGATTTTTTCACCCGAATTGAGGCTGAAATTTTATTTTCGCAGGAGACCAGACTAACTGCCATATATAAGGCACGGAGGGAGTGGAGGTGCGGGCCCTCATACTGGTCTCTTGCGGCCTAGCAGTATAGCGGGGTGGCAGTCCTTTTCAAGACTGCAGATGTGGAATGCAGACGAGTGATCGAGTTAGAAATGGGGAGGTGCCTGGTCCTTGACGTCTTCATGAGGGGACAGGAGCTGCGGCTCATAAACATCTATGGCCCACAGTCAAGTGGGACCGGAAATGTCTCTTCCTGAAGATTAAGCCCTTTCTTTTTACGAGCTGACAGGTGGTCTTCGGTGGGGACTTCAATACTATTACGAGGTCCCATGATCGGGGGGGGGGGGTCCTGGAGATCGCCTGGCTTATGACAGCGTCGCGCTTAATAGTATAGCCAGTGAAGCTCGCCTGGTGGATGTCCACATCCGGCATACCCCAGGCCACGGGGGTTTCACCTATCATAGGGGTAGCTGTAGATCTAGAATAGACAGGTTTTTTTTTAAAGGAGGATGCCATCTTTTCTGCTGTGTCTGCCATTGAGGTGGAGTTCTATGATCACTGTCTAATTTTCTTTTCTCTGAATGTTGCAGAGACTCCCCGGATGGGAAGAGGGTTGTGGAAACTGAATTCGTCCCTGCTGGAAGAAGCGGAGGTGAGACAATCCTTCGAGGATTTTCTTCAGAGCCAGGTACCACTTTTGGATCTCTGTAATAGTAAGTCAAAGTGGTGGGAGATCTTCAAAAAGTGGGTGGCGGGGTTCTTCCGCCAGCTCTCGGGCCTCAGAAGTCTGAACAGGCATCGCTTGTATCGGGCTCTGGGGAGGAAACTCGAGCAGCTCGTCTCGACTGGAGGTGACCGTGAGGAAATCTCCAGAGTGAAGTCTTTGCTTAAGAGGTGTCAGTATGATAGGCACACATCTTTGGTTTTTGAGAGGGATTTCGGGAAGTACCGCTCACACCGACCAGTACAGGCAGCGTCGGACTGGAACACCTTGGGCCCACCAGAGAAAATCATTCTTGGGGCCCACTATGTAGCTACAGTACATAGAAATAAATACAAGATCACCAATTGTGCGGTAAAAACACGCTAATATCCGGGTATAATATAAGGTAGTACACATCTTAATTATGTAGCAGTAGTTGGGGTAGCCTCACTCATAGATTATAAAGCAGCCCCCCCAGAGAATACAATGATGCCCCCCTCATAGGGGATAATGCTGCCCCCCCTCATAGGGGATAATGCTGCCCCCCTCATAGGGTGTAACGCTGCCCACTCATAGGGTATAATGCTGCCCCCCTCATAGGGTATAATGCAACCCCCTCATAGGGTATAACGCTGCCCCCTCATAGGGTATAATGCACCCCCTCGTAGGGTATAATGCTGCCCCCATCATAGGGGATAATGCTGCCCCCCTCATAGCTGATAATGCTGCCCCCCTCATAGATTATAATGCTGCCCCCCTCATAGGGTATAATGCACCCTCTCATAGGGTATAAAGCTGCCCACTCATAGGGTATAATGCATCCCCTCCTAGGGTATAATGCTGCCCCCCTCGTAAGGGATAATGCTGCGCCCCATAGGGTATAATGCTGCCCCCCTCATAGGGGATAATGCTGCCCCCCTCATAGGGGATAATGCTGCCCCCCTCATAGGGGATAATGCTGATAATGCTGCCCCCTTCATAGATTATAATGCTGCCCCCCCTTATAGGGTATAATGCTGCCCCCTCATAGGGGATAATGCTGCCCCCTCATAGGGGATAATGCTGCCCCCTCATAGGGGATAATGCTGCGCCCCATAGGGTATAATGCTGCCCCCCATAGGGTATAATGCTGCCCCCCCTCATAGATTATAATGCTGCCCCCCCTCATAAGGTATAATGCACCCCCTCATAGGGTGTAAAGCTGCCCACTCATAGGGTATAATGCACCCCCTCCTAGGGTATAATGCTGCCCCTCTCATAGGGGATAATGCAGCGCCCCATAGGGTATAATGCTGCCCCTCTCATAGGGGATAGTGCTGCCCCCTCATAGGGCATAATGCTGCCCCCTCATAGGGGATAATGCTGCCCCCCTCATAGGGGATAATGCTGCCCCCCTCATAGGGTATAATGCTGCCCCCTTATAGGGGATAATGCTGCCCCCTTATAGGGGATAATGCTGCCCCCCTCATAGATTATAATGCTGCCCCCCCTCATAGGGTATAATGCTGCTCCCTCATAGGGGATAATGCTGCCCCCTCATAGGGGATAATGCTGCGCCCCATAGGGTATAATGCTGCCCCCCTCATAGGGTATAATGCTGCCCCCCTCATAGGGGATAATGCTGCCCCCCCATAGGGTATAATGCTGCCCCCCTCATAGGGGATAATGCTGCCCCCCTTATAGATTATAATGCTGCCCCCCCTCATAGGGTATAATGCACCCCCTCATAGGGTATACCGCTATAGATAGACAGATAATAGATAGATAATAGATATGGGATAGATAATAGATAGATAAAGAGATAGCTATAGATAGATAGATAGCTATAGATAGATATAGAGATTTAAAAAAAAAACAACACAATACTCACCTCTCCTCCTCGCTCCCACACTGATTCCGGTGGCGGCTCTGCTTCAGTGTCAGGAGCTGCCGTCTGTCAGACACACACACAGCGGTGTGCGCGATGAAGTGACGTCATCGCGCACCGGCTGTGAGTGAGAAGCAGAGGGGACTGATGGGAGAGAGAGCGTCAGATGACGCTCTCTCTACATTCTCCATTATAATTGAGGGCACCGCCGGCCATGACTAACTGCCGCATAGCGGCTGCCTGGGCTGGGGGCCCCTGTGGGAGCGGGGGGGGGGGCCCTGGGGGAGCGTGGGGCCCTGGTTCCCCGGCCCTGATAGTGGGCAATCTTAGCCGCTAAAGTGAAATGATATTCACTGCTTCCCACGCCCACATGGGCGTGGGAAGCAGTGAATATTCATTTCTCTTTAGCAGCGGGGACAGGTTCTCCTGCCTCCTGTCACCTGCTGCTGCTCCGCTAGCACGGGGCCCCCATGGCAGCTGCATGGTGTGCTGCTATTAGCGACATGCAACCGGCTGGGGAGCCCTAGGCAACTGGCCCCTGTATGCCAGCAGGTGTCAGGGCCCATCAGATGCCAGGGCCCACCGGAGAATCTCCGGTTCTCCGGTGGGCCAGTCCGACCCTGCCTACAGGAACTGTATGATGTCAGTGAATTGTAAGATGGTGACAGGACTGATCGACAGTACGGAGTCCCTGAACAGATCCAAATCAGGGATCCTGGAGGTGGTCAGGTCCTTTTACTCACACCTCTTGGGAAGGAGGGATCTGGATCGGATGAGATGTCGGCTTTCCTGACTGAAACCATCCCTGAGCTAGGGGATGATCCCTCTCTTGGTGTTTTGGCAGAAGCAATCAGGGAAGAGGAAGTGAGACTGGCCATTGATGGGCTTCGGCCCAAAAAATCGCCAGGTCCGGATGGCTTAACATCCGAGTTCTATAAGACCTTTAGGGACTCCTTGGTCCCCCTCTTGACTGGGGTGTTTAATGAGTGTCTTTCCTCGGGCACTCTTCCCGGTTCAATGAGGAAGTCAGCCCTGATTATTCTGTCAAAGGGTAAAGACTCGACCCGTATTGAGAATTGGCGTCCCATAGCGTTTCTCGATACGGACCGGAAGGTTCTGGCGAAGGTGCTGTTTAATCGGCTGGTCAAGTTTGCACCCCAGCTCCTTTCGGAGGCCCAGCACTGCTCTGTTCCAGGTCGCAGCACTTTTAGTGCTGTGCTCAGTGTCCGGGAGGCAGTGGAGCAGGGTAGGGCAGGTCGCTGTAAGGGGTATCTGCTGTAGTTAGATCAAGCGAAGGCTTTTGACATGGTTAACCCTGAGTACCTCTGGTCTGTCCTTTTGAGGTACGGTCTGCCTGGGAGGTTTGTAAATTGGTTAGAGATCTTATACCAAGGGGCTGAGACTTTCCCGCTCGTGGACGGTTGGTCGGGTCGCCCTTTTGAGGTGGGCTCTGGGGTCCGTCAGGGCTGTCCTCTGAGCCCACTTTTATACGCGTTTGCGATTGATCCCTTCCTGAGGAGGGTAGATCGTGGACCGTTGGTGGGAGTCGGGAGGGACCAGGCGGGCTCTGGGCCCCCTCTGAGGGTGGTGGCGTTCGCTGACGATGTTTCACTCTTCGTATCCTCCAGAGGGGAGGCGGATTGGGTCATGTCCGAGGTCGTGCGTTACTCGGAGGCATCCGGGTCCATGATCAACCGGGAAAAGTGTGAGAGTCTCTGGCTGGGAGGGGGAGATCCTAGTTTTGATCTCCCGGGCACCCTTCCAGAACCCCAGGCCTCCGCTAAAATTCTAGGCATCGAATTTGGCCTCGGGGACTACCCCAGCAAAATTGGGAGGGCAGACTCAGGATTCCCCCCCAAAAGGTGGACCACTGGAAGGGTTGGTCTTTAACCCTGAGGGAAAGGGTTAGCTTGGCTAAAGGCTTTCTGCTTCCCTTGTTAATTTACCTGGGCAGTGTGTGCATCTTGCCAGAACTTCTCTGGACACGGTTTACAGCCTGTTCTCCAGCTGTTAAGGGGAAATAGGCTCAACCTAATCAAGAGGGAGGTCACGTACCGTACGAGGAGACTAGGTGGGTTGGGTATGGTCAACCCAGTAGTGTTCTTAGTGAACACCTTTCTTAAAGCCAATATTTCCAACCTCTGGCTAGAGAGGGCTCCTCCATGGGTATTCTCCTGCAGGGGTTGGTTTCGGCCCTTCTTCCAGGAATGGGAGACAGGAGGGCAAGTGAAGGACCTCCGTACACCTCACGGACATCTCCCAGCTTACGCTACCCCAGTTCTGAAGGTAATCCGCCGGTGGGGTCTGGGAATGAGGGAAATCAGGACCATATTGAGGCAATGCCTTGACAGAAGGGTTCTGTTGACCCATTTCCAGAAGCCCCTGGTTGGTCCTCAGGGATTGCCCAGGCCGGGATCTGGAGGTGGGGCTCAGGCTTTTAAATTCAAAGCGGATCCCCACAAAGTTTTGGGACTTGGCCTGGTGCTGCTTTGACGGGAGACTGTATGTAAGGGACAACCTGAAGTACAGGAACTCCGATGATAGGGGTTGTCCCCGTGAGGAGTGTGGTGACGTGCTGGAAAGCATGGAGCACTTCCTCCTTCGGTGTCCCTTTAATGCAGAGGTTTACAACAGGGTGGGTGCTTCCATATGTTCGCCGCGGCTGGCGTCCCTTTCCTATGCCGAGTGGGTCTATGGGGCGTTCAGATTCCTGGGTGGCCGAGAACGAAGCACTTTATTTCTAGTTAGCGAAGTGGTCAGGTTTTACACGTGGAATGCACGGTGTTTAGTTTCGACGCAACAGAAAGCCCTCCCCTGGGATGAGGTGGTTAGTAACACCTTGGGTGACCTGGGGAAGGTGCGTTCTTTGGAGTTCGAGAGGCTGGGTGTGAGGAGAGCCTCTTGGCTTTGGAGGGGCTTTTCCTTTTAAAAACACACTCAAGGGAGAGCTGGTCTGCGTGTGAATGGTGGTAGGGATAGCATAAGGTGGTGTGGGTGTTGAGGGAGAGAAGTAGGGGCAGATAGGGTAAGGGAGGGTCAGTGTGAGGGATAGATAGAGAGTTAGTTAAGTTAGGTAGACTAGGGATAGATAGGGACAGTTTTTGTTAGGGACAGAAGTAGGGATAGCTTTTAGTTGATAAGGGACAGGGTGAATGTGTTGTTGGTAAGGGACAGGGCCTCTTAGGGCTCCAGTCTCCTTGGTGGTGGGCTAGTGCATGTCACGGTATAGCTTTTTGCTTTGAAATAAAATAATAGATAATGGATATTGAGGCTTGCAGGTACCGATCTTGGGCCTCGCGGGTAAGACTGATTATGTAAAAGGTTGATAATGTTGTTTGTTATGTTATATATTATTGTATGTTGTTATAGGCTGGATTATGTACAATTGTGTTATGTATATAGTGTATATATTAAGTATGTTGTGTATAAGTATATATGAGGGTTTTTGTGTATATAGTTAGAATAAGGGGAGGGGAGTAGTTAGGTTGGGTGGGGGTTGTTTAAGGGGGGTGCTGGGCTTTGGGCATGAAACTTATCAATGGACCCATGGACCCGTAGTGGGTGGAGGAATTTTTCAAAAGACGGGCAGAACTTTATGGACCCATACTAGATGTGATAGGGCATGAACTAATGGACCTGAGATGAGGTGGGGGGTAAGGAAAAAAAATATATATATATATTTGTGATAGGTTAAGTATTGTATTAGGCGGCCAGAATGGCCTTTTTGTGTTTTGCGTTGGGGCAGTGGGCCAAATCCTTTTGTTGTTATATTTTTTCCTGTAAATATGTAAATACGGTGAAAAAGAGCGGTGTGAATGTGTATGTATGTGAAAGAATGAATATGGATTGTTTCTTTTGTTTTCCCCTTTTGTTTTTTTTTTCCCTTTTTCTTATTGAAGAAAGTTTTCTGCTGGGGGTCCCTGTAGAGCTGTGAAGTTTCTGCGAGCGGACTCATGTGGAGGAGGAAAGAAAAAGGACTTCGGGCATTGATGACAAAGACTTGAGAGACCATGTGTCTGGTTATTTCTTTCGGTATCATTTTTCTTTCTGGATTGGTGTTTTGGTTTTATGTATATGTTGTATGTGTTTTATACTTAATTAATAAAAAAAGAGTTCCAGCTCCAGTAGCGTCAAGTAAAGCTGCTGCAGTTAAAAAGCTTTTATAAGGATCGAGCTTGGCGGTCCACCGCAAGGCGTCCTACCGCCAGTCACAGCCCCTGTGCCTTGGGTTGCCTCCCCGATGCTCTTCAGTGTCCCGGGGGCCCGAAGCATTTCCTTTGAAAAAATTAAGTGTCCAAACTACAGGTGGTGTAGCTTGCTTAACAGCTGGGTTAATCCGCTGACTAGCAGACACTGCTACTAGGCCCAAAATTATTGTCTGGGCTAGATGCAGTTAAAAATTTGTAATTAGATACTCTCGTTGGATGCTGAGAAAGCATTCCATAGAGTCTCCTGGCACGCCATATATTATTCTCTTAAAAAGCTTGGAGTAGGGGACCCTTTTATAGCCAAAATCATGGCCCTGTATCGCAATCCGTCAGCTAGGCTGAAGATAAATGGAACATTATCATCACCTTTCATAATCACCAATGGGACAAGGTAGGGATGTCCTCTTTCCCTTCTCTTATACATCCTAGTGATGGAGTACCTGCTCTCATCAATTCACGATAACCCCAATATTAGGGGGATTGAGGTGGGAGGCACCGAGTACAAGTGCTCTGCATTTGCTGATGAATGATGTCCTAGTATATATCACTCAACCACATATATCCATCACTGCTGTTATGGCTGAAATAGATCACTTTGGTACATGGTCAAATTTTAAAATTAATGCAGCGAAGTCTGAGGCCCTCGATGTTTCCCTCCCCAAATCCATACAGGATTCTATCCAGTCCAACTTTCCCTTTGCCTGGCCCTCACAGGGTATCAAATACTTAGGAATTCGTATTCATAGAGACCTCTCCCGTCTATTTTTTCTTAATTTTGGGCCCTTCACAGAGATCTTACTTCTTGGACGGTGAAGGATTTTTCCTGGTTCGGCAGAACAAATATACTAAAAATGAACGTCCTACCCAAGGCCGGCGTCAGCACCCGGCACACCCGGGCAAGTGCCGGGGCCCTGAGCAGGCGGGGGGGCCCACTCGCCGTCGGGCACCCAGGCGCCCGTTAGCGGAGGAGAGCGGTGTCAGCGCCGCCCCTGGGCCCCCCCGCTTGCTCAGGGTCCCGGCAGCAGCTGGCGCACAATACTTACCTCTCCCGTGCCTCCGCTGCCGCAGCTCCGGGCTCCAGGGGGCGCCGGCGCTTCCTCTCACAGCAGCGCCGCTGAATGACGTCATCATTCAGCGGCCGGCTGTGGCAGAGAGCGCGAGGACGCCGGACAGGTGAGGCGTGTGTGTATGTGTCTGTGTGTGTGTGTGTATCAGTGTGTGTGTATATGTAGTGCGGTGCTTTGTGTGTGTGTGTGTTTGTATGTATGTATGTATGGATAATGTGAGAGAGTGCTTGTGTGCTGTGGTGCTGTCTGTGCGTTTTGATGGGCAGGTATTGATGATAATGGGCAGGCATTGATGGTGATTGGGAGGCGATGATGATAATGGGCAGGCATTGATGATGATGGGGAGGAGATGATGATGATGGGCAGGCATTGATGATAATGGGCAGGCATTGATGATGATGGGGAGGCGATGATGATAATGGGCAGGCATTGATGATGATGGGGAGGAGATGATGAAGATGGGTAGGCATTGATAATAATGGGGAGGCCATGATGATGATGGGGAGGCCATGATGATGATGGGCAGGCATTGATGATATTGGGGAGGCGATGATGATGATGGGCAGGCATTGATGATAATGGGGAGGAGATGATGATGATGGGCAGACATTGATGATAATGGGGAGGCCATGATGATGATGGGCAGGCATTGATGATATTGGGGAGGCGATGATGATGATGGGCAGGCATTGATGATAATGGGGAGGAGATGATGATGATGGGCAGACATTGATGATAATGGGGAGGCCATGATGATGATGGGCAGGCATTGATGATATTGGGGAGGCGATGATGATGATGGGCAGGCATTGATGATAATGGGGAGGCCATGATGATGATGGGCAGGCATTGATGATAATGGGCAGGCATTGATGATGATGGGGAGGTGATGATGATGATGGGGAGGAAATGATGATGATAATGAGGAGGCAATGATGATGATGGGGAGGCGATGATGATGATGGGGAGGCGATGATGATGATGGGCAGGCATTGACGATGAGACGGAGGCAATGATGATGATGGGGAGACAATCATGATTATAATGGGGAGTCTTTCCACAGCGCCCTTTCCTGAGCCGTAACAGTGTAGAATGCAGTACAGCGCAGAGGAGAGCTCCATATTTTATATGGAGCATTATATGGGGACCAGTATCCTGTATGGAGCATTATATGGGGACCAGTATCCTGTATGGAGCATTATATTGGGTCCAGTATTCTGTATGGAGCATTATTTTGGGTCCAGTATTCTGTATGGAGCATTATATGGGGGATGGGGGTGACATCCTGCATGGGGTATTATATGGGTGATGAGGGGGAGACTGTGGTTCCCATAATATTGTATGGAGGACTGTACTGTCCAGTCTGTACTATGTGCTGTGAGGATTTGGCGGTTTTTGAGCTATTGTACAATTTACAATAGATATCACTCATGTAATGGAAGAAGTGAAGTATTTGGCATTGTACTGTACCCATATTTCTCTGCCGTATCTGTGCATCATGAATCGTGGTCTGTGTTAAAGGGGCCCACTGAGGCTCTTTCGCCCGGGGCCCATAAAAACCTGGAGCCGGCCCTGGTCCTACCTAAACTCTTATACCTCTTCCCAGGGCCGTATGGGGCCCGATCAGCAGAGGGGGCCCGCACCGGGCCCCGTCACCTACCGATCGGGCCCCACTGCCCCGCCCCCAGTGGCAGGATTCTGCCGCTCAAGTAACTGAACCTGCGTCCAGGATGCAGGTTCAGTTACTCTATTATCGTGCGGGCCCGCACGGTAATAGTTAACGCTGCCAGCCAATCGGAGGCTGGCAGCTGACGTCAGCGCACACGTCGCCGGCGCCTGACATCATTGTCAGTTGCTGGCGAGTGTGCGCTTTCTGTGGAGTGTGGATCTCTCGCCGCTGGAACGCGGCAAGGTAAGGAGAAAGATTTTTTTTTTTTTAATATTGCAAGCCGGAGCTGCGGCAGAATGGAGAGTGGGCAGGACTGGGGGCAGAATGGAGAGTGGGCAAGACTGGGGGCAGAATGGAGATGGGGCAGGACTGGGGCAGAATGGAGATGGAGCAGGACTGGGGGCAGAATGGAGAATGGGCAGGACTGGGGGCAGAATGGAGAGTGGGCAGGACTGGGGGCAGAATGGAGATTGGGCAGGACTGGGGGCAGTATGGAGAGTGGACAGGACTGGGGGCAGAATGGAGATGGGCAGGACTGGGGGCAGGATGGAGAGTGGGCAGGACTGGGGGCAGAATGGAGAGTGGGCAGGACTGGGGGCAGAATGGAGAGTGGGCAAGACTGGGGGCAGAATGGAGATGGGGCAGGACTGGGGGCAGAATGGAGATGGAGCAGGACTGGGGGCAGAATGGAGAATGGGCAGGACTGGGGGCAGAATGGAGAGTGGGCAGGACTGGGGGCAGAATGGAGATTGGGCAGGACTGGGGGCAGTATGGAGAGTGGACAGGACTGGGGGCAGGATGGAGAGTGGGCAGGACTGGGGGCAGAATGGAGAGTGGGCAGGACTGGGGGCAGAATGGAGACGGGGCAGGACTGGGGGCAGAATGGAGTGTGGGCAGGACTGGGGGCAGAATGGAGATGAGGCAGGACTGGGGGCAGAATGGAGAGTGGGCAAGACTTGGGGCGGAATGGAGATGGGCAGGACTGGGGGCAGAATGGAGAGTGGGCAGGAATGGGGGCAGAATGGATATGGGGCAGGACTGGGGGCAGAATGGAGACGGGGCAGGACTGGGGGCAGAATGGAGATTGGGCAGGACTGGGGGCAGAATGGAGAGTGGGCAGGACTGGGGGCAGAATGGAGACGGGGCAGGACTGGGGGCAGAATGGAGATGGGGCAGGACTGGAGGCAGAATGGAGATGGGGCAGGACTGGGGCAGAATGGAGAGTGGGCAGGACTGGGGGCAGAATGGAGACGGGGCAGGACTGGGGGCAGAATGGAGACTGGACAGGACTGGGGGCAGAATGGAGACTGGGCAGGACTGGGGGCAGAATGGAGAGTGGGCAGGACTGGGGGCAGAATGGAGATGGGACAGGACTGGGGACAGAATGGAGACTGGGCAGGACTGGGGCAGAATGGAGACTGGGCAGGACTGGGGGCAGAATGGAAATGGGGCAGGACTGGGGGCAGAATGGAGAGTGGGCAGGACTGGGGCAGAATGAAGACTGGACGGGGAAGGATGGAGACGGGGCAGAATGGGAGACACTGGGGGCAGAATGGAGACAGAGCAGGATTGGAGACACTGGGGGCAGGATTGGCCATACAGACAGGGGGCAGAATGAAAGACATGGAGGCATTATTGGAGACACTGGGGGCAGAATGGAGAAGGGGCAGGATTGGAGACACTGGGGGCAGGATTGGAGACACTGTGGGCATGATTGAAGGCACTGGAGGCAACATTGGAGGCACTGGGGGCAGGATTGGAGACACTGGGGGCAGAATGGAGACGGAGCAGGATTGGAGACACTGGGGGCAGGATTGGCCATACAGACAGGGGCAGAATGAAAGACATGGAGGCATTATTGGAGACACTGGGGGCAGGATGGAGAAGGGGCAGGATTGGAGACAGGGCAGGATTGGAGACACTGGGGGCAGGATTGTAGACACTGGGGGCATGATTGGAGGCACTGGGGGCAGGATCGGAGACACTAGAGGCAGGATTGGAGGCACTGGGGGCAGGATTGGAGACACTGGGGGCAGGATTGGAGGCACTGGGGCAGGATTGGAGACACTGGGGGCAGGATAAAAGACATGGGGCAGGGTTGGAGACAGATGGGGCAGGATGGGGAGATCATATGCGGCAGAATGGATATTCATGAGGGCGGGATGGGAGAACATATGGCTGAAGCCAGGAATGAGACACACAGGGCCAGGATGAGGGATATTATTACCATAGGGGCTAATTAAGGGATATTATTACTGCAGTGATGTATTTTATTTTTTTGAGATACTGTTTTAAATGGGGAGGCGGTCCTGTTACTGTGCAGAGCGACACTATGTTGCCTTTTTTTCTTCATCTGGTGTAGTTTAGAAGTTGGGAAAAAAATAAGTAATGTATTCTGCATGTGGAGCTCTAGATAACTGTGTTATTTCCTGCAGAGACGAGCCCTGACTGGAAGACGTGATGGCGGTCTGTGCTGGTTGAAAGATGAAAAGCAAAGATGAAGGACTTCACCTAGAGACGTCACTGGTGAGTCAGTGTTACCTGTACACTGACACTATACACTGTATACAGAGCTCCTGTGTACAATGTCACCGGTGATTACTGCACTACCTGTACACAGACACTGCATACTAAGTACAGATCTCCTGTGTATAATGGCACTTATGGTGATAGTATTGTGTTTTTTTTTTTATTACTGATCAGTATTGTAGTATTCAGTCACTATGTGGTGGTAATTTGTGGTCTGGACATGGTGCGGTGGTATTTGTCCCTTGTATGTGGTATTATAGGTCACTATGTGGTGGTAATATGTGGTCTGGTCATGGTGCAGCGGTATTTGTTCCTTGTATGTGATATTATTTTGGTCACTGTGGTGGTAATATGTGGTCTGGTCATGGTGCGGTGGTATTTGATCCTTGTATGTGATATTATTGGTCATTTTAAAAATTGAAAAATAAATAAAAATATACCTAAATTGTATTGGATATTTTAACAAATATTTAATAGGTTACAGTAGAGTAGAGCCCGGCCAAAAGTGTCTAATGTGTTACGGTGGCAGCTTAAAAAAATCTTTTGGCCAAAACTAGAGCTGCCGGCTATGTGTGATATGGTGATGGGAACTGTTAGGCTAAGTGCACACGTTCAGGATTATTTGCGTTTTTTTTGTGGCAAAAAACGCGTAAAAAAACGCATGAATAAATCATCCTATTATTTAGAATGAATTCCGCAATTTTTGTACACATGGTGCATTTTTTTCAGCAAAAAAAACGCATCTCGGATAAAGAAGCAACATGTTCATTAATTTCGCGTAATTCTAGCGTTTTTCCCGCTATATTATTGGCCTAGAAAGTTCTGGGAAATATTTGCGGTAAAAACGCGCAAAATCCGCGCAAAAACCGCGCATTTTTACCGCGAAAAAAGTCCGGTTTTGCTCAGGAAAATTCTGCACACATTCCTGAACGTGTGCACTTAGCCAGAATGTGTGATTGGTGAGAAGTGGAGTTTTTCCAAGAGAGAGTGGTGGGACTGTGGACAGTTCGAGGGGTGGAGGCGGGGCTGGGGTGGAGTCTGGGTGGAGTCTCAAGGGGGCCCCGAATATTTTGCCAGTATGGGGCCCCGAAATTCCTAGTGGCAACCCTGACCTCTTCCAAACCATTCCCATGGTAATTCCCTCAAATTTTTGGAAAAGACTACGCAGTAGCTTTTGCAGATTTATCTGGGCAAGTGGGCGTCCACGCATTCGGGGGGATGTTCTGATCAGACACAAAAAAAAGGGGGGCCTTAGCCTTCCGGATTGTAGAAGGTATTACATGGCAGCAGTACACGCTAGAATCCTCGACTTCTTCCATCATTCGGAGGGGAAATTGTGGGTCAAAATAGCTCAATCCATTTGTCCTAAAGCTCTTACCACTCTCCCATGGTGCGCCCATTTAATTGTCCCCTCTCTTGGCCTCATGTCATATAGTACTTAAGCCACTGCTTTGCCTTTGAGATCCCAAAAAAAAAAAAGATTATCCTCAATCGACCCCCAGGGCCCCTTGCTCCCGATTTCAGATAATCCAGATTTCCCACCAGGACTATCTGCAAATGGATTTCTCGGTTCAAATAAATCCCATCCGATATTATTTTCTCATGTCATCTAGAAAATACTGTGCTGCTCCCCTCAATGACTTGTTACAGGGAAGAGCCACTTCCCCGAAGGCAAATTTTGAATATAGCCAGTTACAACACTTCTATTCAACTGTGAAGACGCGCACACATCTTCATAGAGATCTCACAAACTTTGAAAATTTAGCCTATCATTGTCACCCCCTACACACTCCATCTCCCTACTGTATAATCTCCTCATTGCCCAGGTAACTGACAATAGGCTGGGATTCTGCGGTGCATGGGAAAGGGAACTGGGGAAGTCCTTCTCTGACTCACAATGGGATAATGGGATAAATGGTTCTTCCTAACACATAAAACCTCAATAGGGTCCAAAGCTCAGGAAACCTCCTTCAAAATTATCTCTAGATGGTACCGGGTACCAGCAGTCCTTCATAGATGGTATCCAGTGGTCTCAGATAGATGTTGGAGATTTGGGGAGGGGGAAGGGACAATGTCACACATATGGTGGGCATGCCCTATAATAAATGCATTTTGGGCAAAGGTGGTTCCCATGATTGAGAAAATAACTGGTTTGACTATCCCTAATATGCCAGAAGCCCTCCTTTTATCAATGTTACCAATAAGTAAACGTAGTTATAAAAGGTCATCAATAGGCTACCTAATACAGGCGGCTAAGAATGTCATTCCACGACACTGGAAAAGCAGAGACCCACCCACTGTGGAGGAATGGTTTGCGCAGATCTCCCTCCTTAATAGGATGGAGCATCTGATTGCCATCTCACCGGCTGATGTTGATAGATACTGTGTGATTAGGAGGAATTGGATTGATTTGCAAAACTCTGACGCCTACCATCTAGCCCCCAACTAAAGTTATCCGTGATGTCGGCACAACAATGATCATAATCGCACTCTATTGATTGGTGGTCTGCCGTGGTCCGCTTCCTCTCTCTCTATCTTTCATATTGAAAAATACATGCTTGATCTGGATATTGATGGAAAACCCTCCCTGTACTTCCCAATGTACTGCCGTTATGCATACATTTATAGTTATTCTACCCCTTTTACTATGTATATTGTATTGTCTTGTACTTTTTCATCACAAAAATAAAAAATAAATTGAATTTGAAAAAAAAAATTGTAATTAGATCTACAGCCGGTGGCTACTCCGCTGACTAGCAGACACTGAAGCTTTGGAGCAGACCTCTGATTCCCAGGCTATAGTATGAGTAACATGGGCGTACCCAGGATCAAAACTAGGGGGGGCAAGCCAATGTCACATCTTATACAGGTCACATCATATACACTGTACATTATCCTGCATATTAGGTATGGAGCATTAGAACTGTTGTATATTGTATAATACAGCAGTGGATGCAACACTACGCTGTATATACCATATATTATACATGGCACACTCACCTCTATACAAAGAATAAGAGGCATTATAACCTGTATATGAAAAGTATAATACAGCAGTGTATATACACTCTATATACCGCACACGATGTGTATGACCCTGTATACACCATATACTACACTCTTATTTTGAAGTAAAAAAAAAACAAAACAGGAACAAATACAATACTTAAAATAAAGAACAAGTAAAGTTAAAAATCAACAAACTTACTGGTATTTCAATGGGAACTATGGGCCTGCTTTTGGCTAATGAGATGGTTAATGTTCGGTTCCATATTTGTCACTGCTAGTCGTAACAAGTGAAGCATTTTTTCTCTTTCTTGATATCATTATTTGCTAGGGATTCCAAATTGCTATTAGTAAAATACCAATATATATACAGCGCTACAAAAACAATATACCAGCAATAAAACTGCCCACACAGAGACATACAGCCTGCACTGCCCATCACTGCAGCCTTGCCAATCCATATCATTTCATCCTCATCAGTGCACATATTGGCGCAACTCCGCTTTTAGCTCAGGCTCAGACTGGTGTGGTGCGAGAGTCCCTAATAGGCAGGTAAATGTCCCCAATAGGCAGCATTGGTCCCCAATAGGCAGGTAAATGTCCCAATAGGCAGCATTGGTCCCCAATAGGCAGCATATGTCCTCAATAGGCAGTATAGGTCCCCAATAGGCAGCATTGGCCCCCAATAGGCAGGTAAATGTCCCAATAGGCAGCATTGGTCCCCAATAGGCAGCATATGTCCTCAATAGGCAGCATAGGTCCCCAATAGGCAGCATTGGTCCCAATAGGCAGCATAGTCCCCAATAGGCAGCATTGGTCCTCAATAGGCAGCATAGGTCCCCAATAGGCAGCATAGTCCCCAATAGGCAGCATTGGTCCTCAATAGGCAGCATAGGTCCCCAATAAGCAGTATAGTCCCCAATAGACAGCATAGGTCCCTAATAGGCAGCATATGTCCTCAATAGGCAGCATAGGTCCCCAATAGACAGCATAGGTCCCCAATAGGCAGCATAGGTCCCCAATACGAAGCATATGTCCTCAATAGACAGCATAGGTCCCCAATAGGCAGCATATGTCCCCAATACGCAGCATATATCCTCAATAGGCAGGTAAATGTCCCAATAGGCAGCACAGTCCCCAATAGCCAGCATAGTCCCCAATAGGCAGCATAGGTACCCAATAGGCAGGTAAATGTCCCAATAGGCAGCATAGTCCCCAATAGGCAGCATAGTAATTCCCCCCAGGATCAATAAAGTGTATCATATCGTATCGTAGTAGTCCCCAGTAGGCAGCATAGTAGTCCCCAGTAGGCAGCATAATCCCCCATAGGCAGCATAGTAATCCCCATAGGCAGCATAATCCCCCATAGGCAGCATAATCCCCCATAGGCAGCGTAGTCCCCATAGGCAGCATAGTAGTCCCCAATAGGCAGCATAATCCCCCATAGGCAGCATAATCCCCCCATAGGCAGCATAATCCCCCAATAGGCAGGTAAATGCCCCAATAGGCAGCATAATCCCTCATAGGCAGCATAATAGTCCCCAATATGCAGCATAATCCCCATAGGCAGCATAATCCCCCATAGCCAGCATAATCCCCCATAGCCAGCATAATCCCCCATAGGTAGCATAATCCCCCATAAGCAGCATAGTCCCCCATAGGCAGCGTAATCCCCCATAAGAAGCATAGTCCCCAATAGGCAGCATAATCCCCCATAGCCAGCATAATCCCCCATAGGCAGCATAATCCCCCATAAGCAGCATAGTCCCCAATAGGCAGCATAATCCCCCATAGCCAGCATAATCCCCCATACCCAGCATAATCCCCATAGGCAGCATAATCCCCCATAGCCAGTATAATCCCCCATAGGCAGCATAATCCTCCATAAGCAGCATAGTCCCCAATAGGCAGCATAATCCCCCATAGCCAGCATAGTCCCCCATAGGCAGCATAATCCCCCATAAGCAGCATAGTCCCCCATAGGCAGCATAATCCCCCATAAGCAGCATAGTCCCCAATAGGCAGCATAATCCCCCATAGCCAGCATAATCCCCCATAGGCAGCATAATCCCCCATAAGCAGCATAGTCCCCAATAGGCAGCATAATCCCCCATAGCCAGCATAGTCCCCCATAGCCAGCATAATCCCCCATAGGCAGCATAATCCCCCATAGCCAGCATAATCCCCCATAGGCAGCATAATCCCCCATAAGTAGCATAATCCCACATAGGCAGCATAATCCCCCATAGCCAGCATAATCCCTCATAGGCAGCATAATCCCCCAATAGGCAGCATAATCCCCCATAGCCAGCAGAATCCCCCATAGCCAGCATAATCCCCCATAGGCAGCATAATCCCCCATAGCCAGCATAATCCCCCATAGCCAGCAGAATCCCCCATAGACAGCATAGTCCCCCATAAGCAGCATAATCCTCCATAAGCAGCATAGGCCCCAATAGGCAGCATAATCCCCCATAGCCAGCAGAATCCCCCACAGCCAGCATAATCCCCCATAGGCCGGGCCCGGCGTTAAAAAAACAAAATGCCAGTACTCACCTATCTCCCCCGCAGCTCTGAAGAAGAGCGCTCTGGACTCCGTCTTCTCCTGGCACAGGCGGCGTGACGTCATCAGGGCGCTCAGGCGGCGTGATGACGATCACGTCGCCTGTGCTGCATATGGAAGGCCACAAGGCCTTCCTCACTCATTCCGCCCGTGATTAAAGGGCCCGCCGGCACTGAACTGTCAGTTCAATGTCGGCGGGGCCGGTTATTTCACCGTGCGCCCCTGCTTCTAGGGGGGGCAGCTGCCCCCCCTGCCCCACGGTGGGTACGCCCATGATGAGTAAACAGCTCTTCACACTCAACCATCTGTGTTACCCCAAGCCATAGTGTATGTAGTTTCTTACGGTTAAAAGGGGGGGGAAAGACCCAACCCACCTGTAAGTAGCATCAATTGCTCCAGAGTTGCTTAAAACGGTTGGTGAGGTGATTTTAACAAATCCTCAAGCTTTTACTCTCCCCAGGATGACACAGGGGTAGAAAAGTCCTTACGGATCCATGATTTGTTCATCTTTATGAATGTGAGTCTGTCTACATTGTCAGTGGACAGCCTCGTGCGCTTATCTGTCAGCACACCATCAGCAGCGCTGAACACACGTTCAGAGAGAACGCTGGCTGTGAGGCATGACAAGATCTCCAAGGCGTGAGTGGCGAGCTCCGGCCATTTATCCAGATTGGAAGCCCAAAAAGAGCAAGGGTCCTGTGACACAGTCATGGCTTCGATGTTCAGTTGGAGATACCTGTACCATCGTCTCTAGGTGTTGACTATGTGTCTGACTTCTTGTCTCCTGTGGCTTTGCAAAGGATGGGCTAAAAAACTGGTGAAAGGATTCTGCAAAATTGCTGTTAACACCAGCAGATACTGTGTTTCTGTTACGGTTTGAGTGCTGAAGACTCGACAGTCCCACGGTTGGCAAGTTAGAACTGAGAGATTCACTACGTGCACCACTGGTGTTTTGTGGAAAAGCACATGTAAGATTATGCAACAGTCTCTGCTGATACTCCTGCATGCGTGAATCCCTTTCTATGGCAGGAATTATTTCGGCAAATTTACTTTTGTACTGGGGATCTAGGAGTGTGGCTGCCCAGTAGTCAGGATTATTTCGAATTCTGACAAGATGCAGCTAAAAAGTCGTAGTTATTTGAACGTTGGTGGAGCTTAGTATAGATGGCCTAATAGAATGAGTACCACACACTGCTACTATGCCCCAAATTATTGTCCAGGCAAGATGCAGCTAAAAATTCATAGTTATTTGAACGCTGGTGGAGCTTTGCATAGATGGCCTAATAGAATGAGTACCACACACTGCTACTATGCTCAAAATTATTGTCCAGGCAAGATGCAGATAAAAATTATTAGTAATTTCAACGCTGGTGGAGCTTAGTATAAATGGCCTAATAGAATGAGTACCACACACTGCTACTATGTCCAAAATTATTGTCCAGGCAAGATGCAGCTAAAAATTCGTAGTTATTTGAATGCTGGTGGAGCTTAGTATAAATGGCCTAATAGAATGAGTACCACACACTGCTACTATGCCCAAAATTATTGTCCAGGCAAGAGGCAGCTAAAAATTTGTAGTTATTTGAACGCTGGTGGAGCTTTGTATAGATGGCCTAATAAAATGAGTACCACACACTGCTACTATGCCCAAAATTATTGTCCAGGCAAGATGCAGATAAAAATTCATGGTTATTTGAACGCTGATGGAGCTGGCAAAAAGTGATAGGAACTGATATAACCTAGCCCTCAAAAGGGCTGCAATTACAAATAGTCACTACTCCCAAGTTGACCTATCTGTCTATTTTTAAGAGCACAGACCTGCCTGCTAAAAGTGCTAGGAAATGCTGTAACCTAGCCCTCAAAAGGGCTGCAATTACAAACTAGTCCCACTCCTACTCCCTAAACCTTTCTGTCGATTTCTGTGAAATTTCGCTTCAAATTTGCTGGTGCACAATATAGCGCTCACAGCAGCAGCAGTGCCATCTAACACTCTGCTGCAGCAGTGAGAAAATGGTGGCGACGGGGAAAATGGCTGGGTCTTATAGGGCAATGACATGTGACATACACAGCCAATGACACATGCCCTTGCTTGTGTGAAAAAAAGCACTTCGCGCCGTGTGAGCACTGCTGATAGGCTGACAGACTGCACCTCCCACTGGAAATGCGGGAAAGAGAAAAAAAAATTGAGATCTTCATTATTTCTGCAGAGATCCATCCTATGCCCCTCCCCCCACCCTGCTGTACACTCAAACTGTGTATTAACAATGATTCTCAGCATTACTGTGAAAAAATCCAGTTACGATTTTGGTGCACGTACAGTTATCGAACATAACCTCGAACAGCCGGATTTTTTCAAAATCGTTCGGGTTCGTCGAACGGCTCGAACACCGCCCAAAACAGCTCGAATTTGAGATTGGCGAACACTTCGATTCGAACACCGCTCATCTCTACTCAGGATCAGACTTAAATTTCTGGACCTTCTCAATGAGACAGTTTATTTTTTTAGTAGAATCCTCAAATATTTTTTTCTCTTCAATAAGAAGGAGTTGCATAAAGCGGATGGACAATTCAATGGACTCCTTTGTCCAAGCCGCTAAAAGATGAGGACTAGCAATTCAAGGCAAGGGTTGTATATTTATACGCAGACCCTTGGGCACAATCTTGTTCTTAATATAACTCTCCAAACCTCTTATCTCCCACCATGACTTGATATTCTCTTTATATGCGAGATAGAAGTCTTTAAATAGGGTTTTCAAAGAGGAGTTCTCTATGCTCTCTGGGGATGAATTGGTGGAAAAAACCCGATTGGCATCCTGTGCCCACAAATCCGTATTAATGGGGGCCAACAAAAAACTGGCCATATCAGACTATATAAAAAAAACAGAAAGACTCTATTTTTTAGGAATCAACATAGAAGGTGAACATATAATCCCTTAAAAAAAACTTGTAATAATCAATATTAAAAAACACACCTTCCCAGTGACAAAATTGTCAAATGCCACAAATAGAAAAAGACCTATTCTGAGATGCTGCAAAGCCCTATACTAGGCCTATCTGATCTCTGCCTGTCCGTGGAGGTTGGCACACAAAGCAACGATTTTTTTGGTGCCCCCACGCAACGAGGACTGTCCAACAATATGTCTAATAGACATTATGATAAACACCACATGTCCCAAGCAAAGGGGCCATGAATACTAAAATAGAGATGAAGGCTTAGAGTGTGGTCACTTATCATGCGTAGAGACACCCCAACGCGTTTCCCCGCTGTAACATTTCATCAGGAGGTATAGGAGATGATGCTGATGTCCATAATGCCGGATATCATGATTCTGAATGATGGTATCGGCGGTCACTCTGGCTGGACTTAAATAACCACCCAATAATCAAATGCTCAAATGAGCTCCGCCTACCCAATCCTGGGCGGTTTAATCACATAGGAGATCAATTAATAGCGCCGGAACCTGTATGGCTATTATGTGTGCGTTCCAGGCTGGAGCGCACGCCGGGTGCTGGCTGCAAGAATCATGGGAACTATGCTTCCGGTTACATCTATATGAGTGTATCACGCACCGGGGGAATTATTGGGTGTATTCTTACAATGGAGCTTGCTATTAATTGACTTCCTATGTGATTAAACCGCCCAGGATTGGGTAGGCGGGGTTCATTTGAGCATCTGATTACTGAGTGGTTATTTAAGTCCAGCCAGAGTGACCGCCGATACCATCATTCAGCATCATGGTATCCGGCATTATGGACATCAGCATCATCTCCTATACCTCCTGATGAACCATTACGGCGGGGAAACGCGTCGGGCTGTCTCTACGCATAATAAGTGACCACACTCTAAGCCTTTATCGCTATTTTAGTATTCATGGCCCCTTTGTTTGGGACATGTGGTGTTTATCATAATGTCTATTAGATATATTGTTGGTCCCTATTTGTCATGATGTGGATTTATCTGGTTTTTATTATCTAGCTATATTTGTCTGGGATTATATGCATTATACATAGGGCATTTTGATTTTTTAATTTCTGCACGATCATGAAATTGTTTTCCTACCCATGAGATTAGGGATTGGTAGGGGAGAGAGGGACAGTCCTCGTTGAGTGGGGGCACCAAAAAATCGTTGCTTAGGGTGCCAACCTCCAAGGACAGGCAGAGATCAGATAGGCCTAGTATAGGGCTTTGCACCATCTCAGAATAGGTCTTTTTCTATTTGTGGCATTTGCTAATTTTTTCACTGGGAAGGTGTGTTTTTTAATATTATTAAAAGCTTTTTTAAGGGATTACATGTTCACCGCCAGTTTTCACCTCATGGCCATGCCAAATTTTACAATTTGATCAGCATAACTTTATGTGATAACTCTGGAACGCTTAAACGGAATCAAGTGATGCTGTTTTTTTCGTGATCTATTCTACTTCATGATAGTAGTAAAATTTGTTAGATATAACTTGAGTTTAGTTGTGAAAAAAACGGAAGTTCAGGGAAAATTTAGCAATTTTAAAAATTTAATTTTTATGCCCTTAACCCCTTCCCGACATGGGCCGTATACGTACGCCACTGCGGGAGCTGTGTTCCCACAAACCCTCATACATATACTTCTTTCAATCACGTGGGCTCACGCTGAGCGCCACCGCGATCGAGTGCAGGTGTCCGTTGTGTATGAGAACTGACACCCTACAGCAATGCCCACAATCGGTGCTAGCACCGATTGCGTACGTTTAACCCCTTTTTATACTGCTGGCAATAGTAACAGTTACATCGAGGAGCATCGCATCACAGAGGGATTGAGTTGTCTAATCACTTATACGTAATGATGAATGAGTATAGCCTTCAAAGTTTGATTCGGTTCGAGTCGCTGAGCGATTAGACATTCGCTGAACATGTTCGACGAACATACCCGAACTCCACTAAATTAAATGGAAGGCCAAACCAAACCAAACGTATAAACACCTTAAGGGGTGACATAAAGCTTCCCAAACAGCTAAAATTTGGAGTAGACACCATGACAAGTGGCATCAATTGACCCACAGTAGAAATTCGCAAATGATAAAGCCGCAGGCAGGCATAGGCCATGCATGATGTATCAGGGTCCGACCCAGCATTTACAGCTTTAAATTGAAATTTCAATTAAGACGAGGTGAGTGAAGGACCACTGTAAGCCTGGTGTGCTGGGAGCCCTGATACCTCACAACATCTTAAGCGTGATTTTGATCAGCCACACTCAGGTGGCCCAAATGCTTGGTATACCACAAATGTTATAAAAATATAAGGATAACAACACAGGTAGTTGACGGAAAGTAATTGCAGGCCTGCCAGTCTGGGAACCCTACTGCTATAGGCAATACACATGAAGGAGACCCAACTTGGGGTACAAACATTTCCAAAAATTATTTACATACACCACTAAAGTGTCGTCAATTTCCCAGAGTAGAAATATTATAATTGCAATGTTTTTTGAAAATTCCAGTTACTGTATGGTCTACTATTATTATTATTTATTGTTATAGCGACATTTATGTGAAAAGGGGCATACATAATAAAAACAAGTACAATAATCTTAAACAGTACAAGTCACCGATTGCTACTGGAGGAGAGAGGACCCTGCTTGTGAGAGATTAGTCTACAAAGAATGGGCGAGGATACAATAGGTGAGGAAAGAGCTGCTTGCGCAGCGGTATGGTGGAGTGATGGTTAGTGTAGGTTATAGGCTTGTTGGAAGAGGTATTTCTTCAGGTTCGTTTTAAAGATTCCCATGGTGGGCGAGAGTATGATATGTTGAGGGACAGAGTTCCAGAGTGGAGGGGATCTATGGGAGAAATCTAGTATGCGATTGTGGGAAGAGGGGATAAAAAAGGAGTGGAGAAAGAGATCTTGTGAAGATCGGAGGTTGCGTACAGATAAGTACCAGGAGACTAAGTCACAGATGTATGGAGGAGACAGGTTTTGGATCGCTTTGTATGCCAAACATAGGGTTCTAAACAGGAGTCTCTGAGCAATGGGGAGCCAGTGCAGGGATTGACAAAGGGGAGAAGCAGGGGAATAGCGGAGTGACAGGTGGATTAGTCAGGCAGCATAGTTTAGGATAGATTGGATGGGTGCGTTAGTGTCAGAAGGAAGGCAGGAGGAGGGCATGCACTAGTGTTTTCACAGATTCATGGTTGAGGAATCTGCTGATTTGTGAGATATTTTTGCTTTTGAGTGGTCGGGAAGAGGGGAAGGGCTTGGATCTCAGATTTGAAGGAGAGATCAGAGTCAAGCCATTGATTTTAGATATTGATGGATAGGTCAGTTGGGGAGGTTGAATGAGATGGTGGAAAGACGATGAATTCAGTTTTGTCCATATTAAGTTTTAGAAATCTAGCAGAGAAAAAAGATGAAATAGAAGACTGACATTATAAAAATAATCATTTTATTTCTATAGCGCCAACATATTCCGCAGCACTTTACATTTTAGAGGGGACTTGTACATTGTGGGATTCTGGTAAGTGAGGAGGTTATATCAGGTCCAGAGAGGTAGATCTGTGTGTCATCAGCATAGAGATGATACTGAAAGTCGTGAGACTCCATGAGCTGTCCCAGGTCGAAGGTGTAGATAGAGTAGAGCAGGTGTCATAAAACTAAACGTTGGGGAACACTGACAGATAGGGAGCGAGATGAGTAGGTGGTGTGTGAGTGGGAGACACTGAAAGTCCTGTCTGTTAGGTATGAGGAGATCCCACATAGGGCCAAATCTGTGATTGCAAGAGATGAGAGAGTCTGTAGTAAGAGGGAATAGTCCACTGTGTCGAAGGCAGATGCCAGGTCCAGAAGGAGGAGGACAAAGTAGTGTTGCTTGGATTTGGCAGTTACTAGGTCGTTGTAGACTTTAGTCAGGGCAGTTTCAGTGGAATGGTGTGGTCGTAAGCCAGATTGTAAGTGGTCAAAGAGGGAGCAGGAGGATAGATTTAAGGACAGTTCAAAATGGACCTGTTGTTCTACAAGTTTTAAGGAATAGAGGAGAAGTGATAAGGAGTGATAGCTATACACAAAGGATGGGTCAATTGAAGACTTTTTCAGGATGGGCGTGATCGAGGTATGTCTGAAGCAGGTTGAAGTGGTGGGTTAGTTTCAAGATGAACACTGTTGTAAGGTTTGGAATGAGTTGGGACAGGATTGGGTCAAGTTCAAAGGGGGTGAGATGTGATTTGGAGAGTAGAGATGAAAGTTGATTTCCACGATGGTGAAGTTGGTTTTGGAAGAGGAGACTTTAGTTGTCATGAGGAGGGGCTGTTGAGACTTTAGGCAAAAGCTTTGCCTTTTGTTGTCAATTTTCTGTTTAAAGAATGAGGCAAAGTCTTCAGCCGAGATGAGTGGACAGGGAGGGGGAGCTGGGGGACAAGAAGTGAATTGAAAGTACTGAATAGCTGGTTAGTGTTGTGAGACAGGGATGATATGAGAGATGAGAAGTAGGTTTGTTTTGCTGCAGTAAGAAATTGTGTAGCATTTTGACAACTTCTGTTACTGGACGGACTACTCAACTCCTTTTCTTTAACTGCCACACAGGGATATGTGTTATGTTTCGGTAACTGAGGAGAAATAGCAAAAGCGGTAATACACCAGAGAGGCTGGAACCTATTGGATTGCAGTAACCTGAACTAACCACACAACTAGAAGTAGCCGTGGAGCGTTCCTACGTTGATCCTAAACGCCTCGTCACAGCCTGAGAGATAACTACACCTAAAGGCAGAAAGATGAAAGCTATCTGCCCCGGAGCAGATCCCCAAAGAAAATAGGAAGCCCCCAAACATGTAATGGCGGTTAGACAAGAAGAAAGCACGGACACAGACAGAAAATAGAATGAGCAAATGCTGGGGCCCAATCTGTCTAGACAGAAAAGTACAGGAAAGAATTCTGACTGCAATCCAACAAAAACCCTGACAAGAATACCAACACTTCTGATTGCCAAAAAACCTGAGATCACACGATTTCATCCACCTAAATCAGATCTCTGGTGTAACAAAACGCTATTCAGCAAATAAAAAGTAACAAAGGAGCAAAGCAAAAGTGCAGACCAAAACGGAGCACAATAGCAGCGCCAGACCCCCAAAAGGGGACAGGCTGCAGTCCACTGCAAGCAGCAAACCAGCAATGAAAATCAAACAGGGGGAAAAAAAACAGCAAACACTTATCTGAAGGAGATCAGGAAACTAGCAGTGCTACAAGCAAGACCAGAAGGAACAATTGATAACCGGCAAGGCTGCTGGGAACTCAGGCCACTTATATCCTACCATTCAGCGCCAGCTGAAGGCCATTCATTAATCAGTTCATTACCCTCAGCAACCACCGGAGGGAGCCCCAGCTCAGAAGCCGCCTCCAGCATATTCACAACAGTACCCCCCCTTGAGGAGGGGTCACTGAACCCTCACCTGCGCAACCAGGCCGATCAGGATGGGCTCGATGATAGGCAAGGATAAGTCTCCCAGCATGAATGTCCGAAGCAAACACCCAAGAATTGTCCTCCTGACCATAACCTCTCCACTTAACCAAATACTGGAGTTTCCGTCTAGCAAAACGAGAATCCAATATCTTCTCAACCACATACTCCAAATTGCCCTCAACCAAAACAGGGTCGGGAGGTGCAGCCATAGGAACCACTGGTTCGACAAACCTCTTCAACAAGGACTTGTGGAACACGTTATGGATCTTAAATGTCCCTGGAAGAAGCAAACGGAAGGAAACCGGATTAATAATTTCTTATAATGTCCAATGAACCTTGGCTTAAATTTTGGAGATGCAACCTTCATAGGGATATTCCTAGAGGACAACCAAACCAAGTCCCCCACTTTAAAACGAGGACCATCAGTCCTATGCCGGTTGGCAAACCTCTGGGCCTTCTCCTGAGAGAGAGACAACCTCTCCACCACCTGGTCCCAAATCTGCTGCATACGCTGCATAATAGAGTCAACCCCCGGACAGACAGAAGCCTCCGCCTGTCCTGAAGAAAATCGAGGGTGAAACCCGGAATTGCAGAAAAATGGAGACATCATGGTGGCAGAGCTAGCCCTATTATTAAGAGCAAACTCAGCCAAAGGCAAAAAAGAGACCCAGTCATCTTGATCAGCAGACACAAAACATCTCAAATAAGTCTCCAAGGTCTGGTTTGTTCTCTCGGTTTGTCCATTGGTCTGAGGGTGAAATGCAGAGGAGAAAGACAACTGAACACCAAGTCTAGAACAAAATGTCCTCCAAAATCTGGAAACAAACTGGACTCTTCTGTCAGACACAATGTTCTCTGCAATGCCATGTAACCGAACCACATCCTGAAAGAACAAAGGCACCAACACAGAGGAGGAAGGCAACTTAGGTAATGGCACAAGATGTATCATCTTGGAAAACTTATCACAGATTACCCAGATAACGGTCATTTTCTGAGAGACAGGAAGGTCAGAAATAAAATCCATAGAAATATGGATCCATGGCCTCTTGGGTACAGGTAATGGCATTAACAAACCACTAGAACGAGAGCAAGGCTTGGAACAAGAACAAGTCCCACAGGACTGCACAAAGTCCCTGACGTCACGAGACAAAGTAGGCCACCAAAAGGAGTGACTCACCAAGTCTCTGGTACCAAAAATCCCGGGATGACCAGCTAACGCAGAACAATGAATCTCAGACATCACACTCTTTTTCCACTGGTCTGGAACAAACAACTTCCCAACAGGGCAGCGCTCAGGTTTATCCTCCTGACACCCTTCCAGAGCCTGACTCAAATTGGGCGAAATGGCGGAACCCACACCCTCTTTCAAAATAACAGCAGGATCAGATAACTCAGGAGAATCTGTAAAGAAACTCCTCGAAAGGGCATCCGCCTTGACATTCTTAGTGCCAGGAAGAAAAGAAACCACAAAATTAAAACGTGTGAAAAACAAGGCCCACCTGGCCTGTCTAGGATTAAGTCGCTTGGCTGATTCGAGATAAATCAGGTTCTTATAGTCCGTGAGGACCACCACCTGATGTTTGGCTCCTTCCAGCCAATGTCTCCACTCTTCAAAGGCCCACTTCATGGCCAATAACTCCCGATTACCCACGTCATAATTACGTTCAGTTGGAGAAAATTTTCAAGAGAAAAAGGCACAAGGGTTACTCTTAGAGGTCTCTGGATCCCTTTGGGACAAAACGGCACCTGTTCCAATCTCAGAGGCATCAACCTCCACCTGAAACGGCAGAGAAACATCAGGCTGTCGTAGAACAGGAGCAGAAATGAATCTCGTTCCTGAAAACGCAGAAACTGCCTCAGGAGGCCAATTCACCACATCGGAACCCTTTTTGGTCAAATCAGTCAATGGTTTAACAATACCAGAGAAATTACCAATAAATTTACTATAAAAATTGGCAAAACCCAAAAATCTCTGAAGAGCCTTCAATGAAGTAGGTTGAACCCAATCACAGATGGCCTGAACCTTGACCGGGTCCATTTCAATAACAGACGGAGACAAAATGAATCCCAGAAATGAGATCTTCTGTACGCCAAAAAGACACTTTGATCTCTTCACATACAGTGCATTCTCTCTCAAAATCTGGAACACAGTCCGAACATGTTTCACATGAGAGTCCCAGTCATTGGAAAAAATCAAGATATCATTCAAATAAACAATCAGAAATTTATCCACAAAATCCCTGAAAATATAATTCATGAAGGATTGGAAGACGGAAGGGGCATTAGTAAGCCCAAAAGGCATCACTAGGTACTCAAAATGCCCCTCTGTGGTATTAAACGCCGTCTTCCATTCATCCCCGTGCTTAATGCGAATAAGGTTATACACCCCCTGAGGTCAAGCTTGGTAAACCAACTAGCACTTTTCACTCTGGAAAATAGGTCAGAAATCAAAGGTAACGGATATTGATATTTAACAGTGATCTTATTCAGGAGGCGATAATCAATACACGGCCTCAATGAACCATCCTTTTTGGCCACAAAGAAAAAACCGGCGTCCAAGGGTGAAGAGGATGGTCTGATATGACCCTTCTCCAATGACTCCTTGATATAAGATCGCATAGCATCGTGTTCAGGTACAGATAAATTAAAAAGGCGACCTTTAGGAAATTTACCACCAGGCACTAATTCAATAGCGCCATCATAGCTCCTGTGAGGGGGCAAGGATGCATATTTACTTTCACTAAACACATCAGAAAAATCAGTCAAAAAGTCAGGAACATCCTGAGACTGGGAAGAGGCAGAAAAAACAGGAGTGTCAGGATTAACACATTGGCAGCCCTAACTGGTCACAGACACAGATTTCCAATCCAAAACAGGATTATGAGACTGTAACCAAGGAAAACCTAGTACAATAATGTCATGCAGATTATGCAGCACCAGAAATTTGCAACTCTCCTGATGATCTGGTTCAACCCTCATTATCACCGGAGTAGAAAACTGGGGTTTATTCTCCGCCAAAGGGGTAGAATCAATGCCCAGTGGGGGAATAGACTTCCGCAGGGGTATCATGGGAAACCCACAACGTTTGGCAAAGTCAAAATCCATCAGGTTAATAGCTGCTCCTGAATCAACAAAAGCCTGAGCAGAAAATGTGGACAGGGAGCAAATCAGGGTAACAGTCAACAGAAATTTAGTCTGAACACTACCCAAGACAACTGTGCATGCAAAACGTCTTCTCCGCTTAGGGCAGACAGAAATAGCATGGGAAGCGTCACCACAGTAGAAACATAACCCATTGCGCTTACGAAACTCATGACGCTGAGCCCCAGAAGTCACTCCATCACACTGCATGGGCTCAGGAGCTGGCTCACAAGGCAACACTATCTCACGCATACCTCTGCGCTCACGCAAACGTCTGTCAATTTGAATAGCCAAAGACATAGAATCATTGAGACCAGAGGGAACAGGGAATCCCACCATAACATCCTTTACTTTTTCTGACAGACCCTTTCGAAAAAGGGCTGCCAAAGCATCATCATTCCATTTGGTCAGGACTGCCCACTTTCGAAATTTCTGACAGTACAACTCAACGTCTTCAAAACCCTGATTTAATGCCAACAAGATCTTTTCAGCTTGATCAGTGACATTAGGTTCATCGTACAATAACCCCAGAGCCTGAAAAAATACATCAATATCATTCAAAACAGGATCCCCAGGTGTCAGGGAAAAAGCCCAATCCTGAGGGTCGCTGCGCAGCAGGGAGATGACAATTTGAACATGCTGTGCCGCGTTCCCTGAGGACTTAGGCTTTAAGGCAAAAAACAACTTACAGTTATTTTTGAAATTCAGAAATTTAGATCGATCCCCCAAAAACAAATCTGGCATGGGAATCCTAGGTTCCACAACCGGCAACCCTTCAAGATAGGTAGCAATACTCCAAACCTCAGTGGCAAGCTGATCCACATGGCCAGACAACTGTGCAAACTCCATTGAGGAAAAAAAAAATCCTCCTCAGCACCCAGAGAAAAAGAGGAAAAAAATGCAACAAACAGAAAAAAAAAAATAATTCTGACAACTCCCTTTTTTCTTTTTCCTTTTTTACTATTTTCCCTTCTGTTGAGTACCATATAATTTTCAGTTTGGAAGGTTATACTGTTATGTTTCGGTAGCTGAGGAGAAATAGCAAAAGCGGTAATACACCAGAGAGGCTGGAACCTATTGGATTGCAGTAACCTGAACTAACCACACAACTAGAAGTAGCCGTGGAGCGTTCCTACGTTGATCCTAGACGCCTCGTCACAGCCTGAGAGATAACTACACCTAAAGGCAGAAAGATGAAAGCTATCTGCCCCGGAGCAGATCCCCAAAGAAAATAGGAAGCCCCCAAACATGCAATAGCGGTTAGACAAGAAGAAAGCAGGGACACAGACAGAAAATAGAATGAGCAAACGCTGGGGCTCAATCTGTCTAGACAGAAAAGTACAGGAAAGAATTCTGACTGCAATCCAACAAAAACCCTAACAAAAATACCAACACTTCTGATTGCCAAAAAACCTGAGATCACACGATCTCATCCACCTAAATCAGATCTCTGATGTAACAAAATGCTATTCAGCAAATAAAAAGTAACAAAGGAGCAAAGCAAAAGTGCAGACCAAAACGGAGCACAATAGCAGCGCCAGACCCCCAAAAGGGGACAGGCTGCAGTCCACTGCAAGCAGCAAACCAGCAATGAAAATCAAACAGGGGAAAAAAAAACAGCAAACACTTATCTGAAGGAGATCAGGAAACTAGCAGTGCTACAAGCAAGACCAGAAGGAACAATTGATAACCGGCAAGGCTGCTGGGAACTCAGGCCACTTATATCCTACCATTCAGCGCCAGCTGAAGGCCATTCATTAATCAGTTCATTACCCTCAGCAACCACTGGAGGGAGCCCCAGCTCAGAAGCCGCCTCCAGCATATTCACAACAGATATGCCTTGTAGATGAGGGCCAGAATGTGCTCCAGTGGACTGTAAAGTCTGCATCAAGTGACCTCTCCTCCTCTTCCTCCACCTTAACATCACACACAGTACAGTCCTCACAAGTGGCACCCCTATTACACTTGTTTCCCCCTGCGTCACAACTCTCCAATCGCCCAACTGAGTATGGGGAACCACAGATGGGCGAGTCTTCAGAGCCGTTTGCACATTCTATTCCATGGGCATCACAGTTCTGATCTAGAGTCACAGACTCAAGAGGAGAAAAGCATCTGCACAGATGGGCAAAACTTTTTGCAGTTGGAGCTGAGGCTGTATGAAGTAGGATCCAAGCAGAATCTAGACCCTCATTACCAGACATTAACCCCCGGGTGGAGGTGATCCTGATAGGACTCAGATACCTGAGGTGCACGTGGATTGTACTGTGCTATCAGGGCAGGAAGTATGGTGATTCTCAGGGTGAAGAATGGGAGAACAGAGAGGATGATGATTAGGTTGTAGATCCCATTTGGTGTGAACCCAGAAGCATGCAGCTGAGTAGCTCATCAGAGGAGGTGGAGGAGGAAAATCGAGTAGGTTACGTTGCGGCTTCCCACACAATGAGTGATGCAATCACGACAAGCAATGCATCCTCAGTCATAACTCTGGCAGTGGCAAGCAGTGGTCACGGTCTGAAGTTCGCAGGGGCGGCAAGGGTTGGCTAGCCTGGCCCTTTTTTGAAACCACAAAGGATGACCCAACTTACATTATCTGCAAACTTTGTAAAAAATGACTGAGGAGAGGCAAAAAATCCAATATTTTGCCTATTACATGCATGAACTGGAACATGGGCGATCAACATGCGTCAGTCTGGGAATCTCACTGCCCTAAAACGCGGACTGGCGGGCATCACCGGCCGCCCCATTAACCACATCTGCTGCTTTTTTCTCTTCTGTCCATGTGGCAAATGTTCTCAAACAGTTCTCCATCTGCAGAACCTCCACTTGTTTACCCGCTACAGTCGAGGTGAGTGAGAGCCGGTCAGCTGTTACGGAAGTGGACATGCCTGCTGTTTTTGACCGATCTCAGACATCAAGCATATCACATCTTTCTCAATGCACCATAACATCCATGCCTGCACCTCACTCACAGTCCAGCAGTTTGTCGTGTTCAACCTACTTCACCCTCTGTCAGCACAGCAGCAAGCCCTCGTATGTGCAGTTGTGGTCACGGAAAAGATTATTTCCTCCTGCATATGGCAAAGCTAAGAGCTTGAAGTTCACCATCTTCAATCTACTACTATTAATAACCTTTATTTATACAGTGCAAACATTCCACAGAGCTTTACAAGTCAGCAGTTCATATAGAGCAGCCACAAGTTACAAAGTTAACGATTATCCTATAATTAAAGTAAAAATAATGATGGCCCTGCTCGTAAGAGCTTTTAATCTACAATGAGATGAGGGTGACACAAAGTACAGGTGCTTATTTACAATGTTGGTCTAGTGTTCTTGAGGAAATTGGGAGTACCGTATATACTCGTGTATAAGCCGAGATTTTCAGCCCATTTTTTAGGGCTGAAAGTCCCCCTCTCGCTTATACGCGGGCCATATACGGGGGTCGGCGGGGGATGGGTAGCGGGGGTGTCGGATTATACTCACCTCTCCGCCGCCGCGGTCTCTGCAGCCCCCTCTGCTTCTCCCCCGATCTCCGGCTCCTTCCTGCAGCGGTCACATGGCACCGCTCATTAAAGTCATGAATATGCACATATTCATGACTTTAATGAGTGGTACCATTTGACCGCTGTAGGAAGGAAGCGCTGCGGAGAGCGCCGGGAGAAGAGGAGAGGCTGCAGGGACACGCGGTGGAGGGGTGAGTATAGCGATACTTACCTGTCCCGTTCCACGCTGCAGGCTGCGTCCTCGTCTGACTCCTCTGGCTGTGAATGATCAGCAGTGAGCGCCGCGCCCCCTGCCTGATCATTCACTGCCGAGGACCAGGAAGAGGACGCAGCGCTGCGGTGCAGAGAGGACAGGTAAATATCTCAGGTGCTGGGGTCCTGACCAAGCGGTGACACCGGCACCTGTCCCCATAGCGCGCCAGTGTCACTGCCTGCTCAGGACACCGGCACCTGGCCCCCAGCGACGAGAGGTGAGTATGTCATTTTTTTTTGCAGCAGCAGCAGCATATGGGGCATAATCTGGAACATATGGGGGCATAATATGGAGCATATGGGGGCATAATATGGAGCATAAGGGGGCATAATATGGAGCATATGGGGGCATATGGAGCATATGGGGCATAATATGGAGCATATGGGGGCATAAACTGTGGAGCATATGGGGGCATAATATGGAGCATATGGGGGCATAAGCTGTGGAACATATGAGGGCATAATCTGGAGCATATGGGGGCATAATCTGGAGCATATGGGGGCATAATATGGAGCATATGGGGCATAATATGGAGCATAAGGGGGCATAATATGGAGCATATGGGGGCATATGGAGCATATGGGGGCATAATATGGAGCATATGGGGGCATAATCTGGAGCATATGGGGGCATAATATGGAGCATATGGGGGCATAATATGGAGCATAAGGGGGCATAATATGGAGCATATGGGGGCATAATATGGAGCATATGGGGCATAATATGGAGCATATGGGGGCATAAACTGTGGAGCATATGGGGGTATAATATGGAGAATATGGGGGCATAAACTGTGGAACATATGGGGGCATAATCTGGAGCATATGGGGGCATAATCTGGAGCATATGGGGCATAATCTGTGGAACATATGGGGGCATAATCTGGAGCATATGGGGCATAATCTGTGGAATATATGGGGCATTATCTGGAGCATATGGGGGCATAATCTCTGAAGCATATTGGGCATAATCTGGAGCATATGGGGGCATAATCTGGAGCATATAGGGGCATAATCTGCTGAGCATATTGGGCATAATCTGTGCAGCATATGGGGTCATAATCTGTGGAGCATCATATGGAGGCATAATCATTTTTCACCCTAGGCTTATACACGAGTCAATAAGTTTTCCCAGTTTTTTGTGGCAAAATTAGGGGGGTCGGCTTATACACGGGTCGGCTTATATATGAGTATATACGGTATGTAAAGGCTGCATGAGGTAGTCACCAGCCAATAGTTGTAGTGCTTTTGGGTGCAGTTGAGTTTGATGGTGAATTATGTTCAGAGAAGTAGAGAATAGGCTATATACAATGCTCAATAAAATAAAGGGAACACTTAAACAACAGAATATAACTCCAAGTAAATCAAACTTCTGTGAAATCAAAATGTCCACTTAGGAAGCAATACTGATTGACAATCAATTTCACATGCTGTTGTGCAAATGGAATAGACAACAGATGGAAATTATTGGCAATTATCAAGACACACTCAATAAAGAAGTGGTTCTGCAGGTGGGGACCTGTTATGTTTTGGTAGCTGAGGAGAGCAGGCAAAAACGGCAATACACCAGAGAGGTTGGAATCTACTGGATTGCAGTACCCTTACTAACCACCACAACTAAAGGCAGCCGTGGAGCGTTCCTACGTTGGTCCTAGACGCCTCGTCACAGCCTGAGAGGATAACTACACCTAAAGATAGAAAGAGGAAAGCTATCTGCCCCGGAGCAGATCCCCAAAGAACATAGGAAGCCCCCAAACATGTAATGGCAGTTAGACAAGAGGAAATACAGACACAGACAGAAAATAGTATGAGCAAACATTGGGGCCCAATCTGCCTAGACAGAAACGGATAGGAAGGACACTTACTGCAATCCAAAAAACCCTAAAGAAAAAGCCAACGCTACTAATTGCAAAAACACCTGAGATCACACGACCTCTACCACCTAAATTAGTTCTCTGGTGTAACAAAACTCAGCCGCAGCCACTGAAAAAACTGGAAAAGGCAAATGAACAAACAACAGTGGCTCCAGAGGAACTGAGAGGGGCCCAAGCCCCCCGGGGAGGGGAACCTGGCCAACCTCACAGAAATGCAGAGAAAAATGAAAATGGCAAGCACAAAAACAAAAAACAGAACATATCTTATCTGAGAGCAGGAGAAGAGGCAAGACTCAGCAAGCTTCCAAGAGAACCAGGAAACAACGTTAAGACAGGAACAATTGATCACCGGCAACCATGATGGGGGGAAACCTCCCTTATATCCAGCCAGTCTGTAATTCCTGATTGCCAATCCTCATTGAATGGTTCAGTACTGTTTGTAACCACCAGAGGGAGCTTCTGCTCAGAATTCATTTCTAAAACATTCATAACAGTACCCCCCCTTGAGGAGGGGTCACCGAACCCTCATTTGTGCAACCAGGTTGGTCAGGATGAGCTCTGTGATACGCACGGATCAGTCTCCTAGCATGGATGTCCGAAGCAAGCACCCAAGAATTGTCCTCCTGACCATAACCTCTCCACTTAACCAAATACTGGAGTTTCCGTCTAGAAAAACGAGAATCCAATATTTTCTCAACCACATACTCCAGATTGCCCTCAACCAAAACAGGGTCTGCTGATCTGCAGCAAAATCCGCAGCAAAATCCGCTGCGGATCCGCAGCAAAATCCGCAACGTGTGCACAGGGCCTAATAGGAAAAAAAAAATTCTTTATTTTATTATTTGACCCTACCTATGACAGGGGGGTTCACTTACTTTTTTTTTATTTTGATCACTGTGACAGTTTATCACAGTGATCAAAATAAATTTCTGGACTCTTCAGGGTGCACTGCGAATGCGCCGGCCGGCGGCGTACTGCGCATGCGCCCGCCATTTTCCAAGATGGCGGCGCCCATGAAGAATCCCGGGCAGCCGCCAGGACTGATCCAGGGACATCGGTGGACCGGGAGAGGTGAGTATGGGGGTCGGAAGGTGAGGGGGGGGATCGGAAGGTGGGGGCAGGACCAGGGGAGCTGTTAGTGACGGCAGTGACCGATCACCGCCATCTTTCGGTGGCGGCGGCCGATCACCGCCGGGACATGGTGTGGGGGGGTCGGCTCTCGGTCTCCAGCCATGGCAGATGCTATTGCAGCATCGGCCATGGCTGGATTACAATATTTCACCAATTTCATTGGTGAAATATTACAGATTGCTCTGATTGGCTGTTTCACTTTTAACAGCCAATCAGAGCGATCATGGCCACGGGGGGGTTAAGCCAACCCCCCTGTGGTGAAGCACAAAGAGTCTTGTGCCTGCGGGTTGGGTGACCTTTCAGTGACCCCGGTCACCCGACCCGCAGGAACACGATCCTTTCATGACCCCACATAGGCGTCACAGGTCGGATTGGCACTGACTTTCATGACGCCTATGTGGCGTCACAGGTCGGGAAGGGGTTAAGGCAAGTACCCAAAACACCGCCCATCTGACCTGACTGCCATCATTTAAATATCCCGCCAATTTAGGGTGACAGATTCCCTTTAAGTCTGGCAGCTCCCTGCCTAAATGGAAGAAATTACATCTGAATGGATGGTACAGGACCTGTGATGACATCACGATCATGTGACTCAAGGGGGAGGAGCCACAGAGTTGCACTGGAAGCTGCACTGCAGGAGAAGCTGAGATGGGAAACTTGTGAGAGGTAATGACGGGAACAGGGTAAATGGGGAGTGCAGGGTGTATGTGATAGTGGGATGTGGGCTATGGGGGTGCACACTGCCAGAGGGATGTGTGATGTTACAGGATGTGGGAAATAGAGGGGTCCAGACTGTGACAAGAGAAGCGCAGGGTGTGTAATAGAGGGGTGCAGCAGAGTGCAGGGTGCATGAGACAGGGGTGCAAGAGAGTGCAGGGTGCATGAGACGGGTGCAAGAGAGTGCAGGGTGCATGAGACTGGAGTGCATGAGACGGGTGCAAGAGAGTGCAGGGTGCATGAGACAGAGGGGTGCAAGAGAGTGCAGGGTGCATGAGACAAGGGGTGCAGGGTGCAGGAGACAGAGGGGTGCAAGAGTGCAGGGTGCAGGAGACAGAGGGGTGCAAGAGAGTGCAGGGTGCAAGAGAGGCAGGGTGCATGAGACAGAGGGGTGCAGGGTGCATGAGACAGAGGGGTGCAAGAGAGTGCAGGGTGCATGAGACAGAGGGGTGCAGGGTGCATGAGACAGGGTGCAAGAGAGCAGGGTGCATGAGACGAGGGTGCAGAGAGTGCACGTGCATGGACTGAGGGGTGCAGAGACAGCGGGTGCAAGAGAGGTGCAGGTGCATGAGACAGAGGGGCAGAGATGCAGGGTGGCATGAGCAAGGGGTCAAAGTATGCAGGATGCATGAGACAGGGGGTTCAGGTCATGAGAGCAGGGGGTGCAAGCAGAGTGCAGGGTGCATGAGACGAGGGGTGCAAGGATGCAGGTGCATGGACAGAGTGCATGAGACAGAGGGGTGCAAGAGAGTGCAGGTGCATGAGACAGAGGGTCAGGGTGCATGAACAAGGGTGCAGAGAGTGCAGGTGCATGATGACAGAGGGTGTAGGGTGCATGAGACAGAGGGTGCAAGAGAGTGCAGGGTGCATGAGACAGAGGGGTGAATGAGACAGAGGGTGCAAGAGAGTGCAGGGTGCATGAGACAGAGGGTGCAGGGTGCATGAACAGAGGGGTGCAAGAGAGTGCAGGTGCATGAACGAGGGTGCATGAGAGAGGGGTGCAAGAGAGTGCAGGGTGCATGAGACAAGGGTGCAAGAGGTGCAGGGTGCATGAGACAGAGGGTGCAAAGAGTGCAGGGTGCATGAGACAAGGGGTGCAAGAGAGTGCAGGTGCATGAGACAGAGGGGTGCAGGGTGCATGAGAAAGGGGTGCAAGAGAGTGCAAGGGTGCATGAGACAGAGGTGTAGGGTGCATGAGAGGGGTGCAGGGTGCAGGTGAGAGAGAGGTGGATGAGACAGAGGGGTGCAAGAGAGTGCAGGGTGCATGAGACAGAGGGTGCAGGGTGCATGAGACAGAGGGGTGCAAGAGAGTGCAAGGTGCATGAACAGAGGGGTGTAGGGTGCATGAGACAGGGGTGCAAGAGAGTGCAGGGTGCATGAGACAGAGGGTGAAGAGGGACAGAGAGTAGGTGCAGTGAGAGAGTGCAGGGTGCATGAGACAGAGGGGTGCAGGGTGCATGAGACAGAGGGGTGCAAGAGTGCAGGGTGCAGGAGACAGAGGGGTGCAAGAGAGTGCAGGGTGCAAGAGAGTGCAGGTGCATGAGACAGAGGGGTGCAGGGTGCATGAGACAGAGGGGTGCAAGAGAGTGCAGGGTGCATGAGACAGAGGGGTGCAGGGGTGCATGAGACAGGGGTGCAAGAGAGTGCAGGGTGCATGAGACAGAGGGGTGCAAGAGAGTGCAGCGTGCATGAGACAGAGGGGTGCATGAGACAGAGGGGTGCAAGAGAGTGCAGGGTGCATGAGACAGAGGGGTGCAAGAGAGTGCAGGTGCATGAGACAGAGGGGTGCAAGAGAGTGCAGGTGCATGAGACAGAGGGGTGCAGGGTGCATGAGACAGAGGGGTGCAAGAGAGTGCAGGGTGCATGAGACAGAGGGGTGCATAGAGATGCAGGGTGCATGAGAACAGAGGGGTGCATGAGACAGAGGGGTGCAAGAGAGTGCAGGGTGCATGAGACAGAGGGTGCAGGGTGCATGAGACAGAGGGGTGCAAGAGAGTGCAGGGTGCATGAACAGAGGGGTGAGGTGCATGAGACAGGGGTGCAAGAGAGTGCAGGGTGCATGAGACGAGGGGTGCATGAGACAGAGGGGTGCAAGAGAGTGCAGGGTGCATGAGACAGAGGGGTGCAGGGTGCATGAGACAGGGGGTGCAAGAGAGTGCAGGTGCATGAGACAGAGGGTGAGGGTGCATGAGACAGAGGGGTGCAAGAGAGTGCAGGTGCATGAGACAGCAGGGGTGCAGGGTGCATGAGACAGAGGGTGCAAAGAGTGCAGGGTGCATGAGACAGAGGGGTGCAAGAGAGTGCAGGGTGCATGAGACAGAGGGGTGCAGGGTGCATGAGACAGAGGGGTGCAAGAGAGTGCAGGTGCATGAGACAGAGGGGTAGTGGGTGCATGAGAGAGGGGTGCAAGAGAGTGCAGGGTGCATGAGTCAGAGGTGCATGAGACAGAGGGGTGCAAGAGGGGTGCAGGTCGGTGCATGAGACAGAGGGGTGCAGGGTGCATTAGACAGAGGGGTGCAAGAGATTGCAGGGTGCATGAGACAGAGGGGTGCAGGGTGCATGAGACAGAGGGGTGCAAGAGAGTGCAGGGTGCATGAGACAGAGGGGTGCAGGGTGCATGAGACAGAGGGGTGCAGGGTGCATGAGACAGAGGGGTGCAAGAGAGTGCAGGGTGCATGAGACAGAGGGGTGCATGAGACTGGTGCAAGAGAGTTCGGGGTGCAAGAGAGTGCAGGGTGCATGAGACAGAGGGGTGCAAGAGAGTGCAGGGTGCATGAGACAGAGGGGTGCAAGAGAGTGCAGGGTGCATGAGACAGAGGGGTGCATGAGACAGGGGTGCAAGAGAGTGCAGGTTGCATGAGAGAGGGATGCAAGAGGGTGCAAGAGAGCACAGGGTGCATGAGACAGGGGTGCAAGAGAGTGCAGGGTGCATGAGACAGGGGTGCAAGAGTGCAGGGTGCACGAAACAGAGGGGTGCAAGAGAGTACAGGGTACGTGAGATAGAGGGGTGCAGGGTGTTTGAGATAGAGGGGTGCAGGGTGCATGAGATAGAGGGGTGCAGGGTGCGTGAGATAGAGGGGTGCAAGAGGGTGCGTGAGATAGGGGGGAGTCCGTGTATCATCGGTGTACGGTCCGTGCGTCATCAGTGTATGGTTCGTGCGTCATCAGTACACAGTCCGTGTGTCATCAGTGTACGGTCCGTGTGTCATCAGTACACGGTCCGTGTATCATCAGTGTACAGTCCGTGTGTCATCAGTGTACGGTCCGTGCATCATCAGTGTATGGTTCGTGCGTCATCAGTACACAGTCCATGTGTCATCAGTGTATGGTTCGTGCGTCATCAGTACACAGTCTGTGTGTTATCAGTACACGGTCCGTGTATCATCAGTGTACGGACCGTGTGTCATCAGTGTACGGTCCGTGTGTCATCAGTACACGGTCCGTGTATCATCAGTGTACGGTCCGTGTATCATCAGTGTACGGTCCGTGCGTCATCAGTGTACGGTCCGTGTGCCCTTTTTTACCATTAGTCATCGTAAGTGGTTTTCACATATGGATAAATAAATGACGAAGCCTCTGTTATA
This sequence comes from Oophaga sylvatica, assembly GCA_033576555.1. NCBI lineage: Eukaryota > Metazoa > Chordata > Amphibia > Anura > Dendrobatidae > Oophaga > Oophaga sylvatica. The sequence goes on along the minus strand of JARQOD010000003.1, from coordinate 494,861,664 downwards.
CTTTGCAATGTTAATCACAGGCAGCACACGGATGGCGCACAGACGGTATACTAATACTACCCATGTGATATGTTTTTTTTATGGATCCATAGACTTGTATTAGCACTTTTGATATGTTGTACTGTAAAAAAAAATGGACAAATCTCCATAAGTTTTGCACAGGCACACAGTCCGTGAAAAATCATGGCTATGTGGATAGAATTTGTACGTTTAAAACTGACGGCTGCATGAGACTGTTGTTTGACTTACCAATAGGGGGAGTGACCACTTACAGTGTCTAGGGCAGCATGAATGCCAAATACGGCACTGCCCATATACCCATCATACATATCCTCCATCCCATAGTCCCATGCCCATATACCTATCACACATCCTCCATCCCATAGTCCCATGCCCATATACCCATCACACATCCTCCATCCTATAGTCCCGTGCCCATATACCCATCACACATATCCTCCATCCCATAGTCCAGTGCCCATATACCCATCATACATATCCTCCATCCCATAGTCCCGTGCCCATATACCCATCATACACATCCTCCATCCCATAGTCCCGTGCCATATACCCATCATACACACCCTCCATCCCATAGTCCCAAGCCAATATACTCATCAAACATATCCTCCATCCCATAGTTCAGTGCCCATATACCCATCATACATATCCTCCATCCTATAGTCCAGTGCCCATGTACCAATCACAGATCCTCCATCCCATAGTCCCGTGCCCATATACCCATCATACATATCCTCCATCCCATAGTCCCGTGCCCATATACCCATCATACATATCCTCCATCCCATAGTCCAGTGCCCATATACCCATCACACATATCCTCCATCCCATAGTCCCGTGCCCATATACCTATCATACATACCCTCCATCCTATAGTCCTATGCCCATATACCCATCATATACATCCTCCATCCCATAGTCCAGTGCCTATATACCCATCATACATATCTTACATCCCGTAGTCCAATGCCCATGTACCAATCACAGATCCTCCATCCCATAGTCCCGTGCCCATATACCCATCATACATATCCTCCATCCCATAGTCCCATGCCCATATACCCATCATATACATCCTCCATCCATAGTCCAGTGCCTATGTACCAATCACATATCCTCCATCCCATAGTCCCGTGCCCATATACCCATCACAATATCCTCCAATCCCATAGTCTCGTGCCCATATACCCATCACACATCCTCCATCCCATAGTCCCATGCCCATATACCCATCACACATCCTCCATCCCATAGTCCCGAGCTGGGTGGCGCTGAGCAGGGAGTTCCTGAAGATGTGCTGTTATGTAGCCTGGCAGTGTGGCTCTGTGTGCGGCTCTGTGCATGGCCGCTGATTATGCGATTTTCTATGCCGGTAGCAATAGAGCCCGGCAGTAATAAAGGAGGGGGTGATTCACTTCTGTCATGTGCTCTCTGCTCCTTTCTGGGGGGCAGACAATGGCTGAGAGCTTATGTTCCCAGGGATGCTAGATTTCGCCCAGCCGGTCAGTGTTTGCTGAGGTGTTGTGGAGTGGGAAAACTGTTGCTCATAGCAACCAATCACAGCTCAGCTTTCATCTTTTAACCCCTTAGTGACAGAGCCAATTTGCAGCTTAATGACTGGGCCAATTTTTACAATTCTGACCACTGTCTCTTTATGAGGTTATAACTCTGGAACGCTTTAACTAATCCAGCTGATTCTGAGATTGTTTTTTTGTGACATATTGTACTTCACGTTAGTGGTAAAAAAAATTTCATATGACTTGCTTTTATGTATGAAAAAAACGGAAATATGGCGAAAATTTTGAAAATTTAGCAATTTGTTTAGCATATGTTGGGGTAAACCACTGTTTGGGCGCACGTCAGGGCTCGGAAGGGAGGGAGCGCCATTTGACTTTTTGAACGCCACTTCGTGTTTGGAGACCCCCTGATGTGCCTAAATAGTAGAAACCCCTCAATTCTATCTCCAACCCTAACCCCAACACACCCCTAACCCTAATCCTAACCCTAATCCCAACCTAATTGTAACTCCAACCCTAATTGTAACCCTAACCCTAATTCCAACCCTAACACTAATTATAACCCTAACCCTAAGGCTAGGTTCATATTGCATTTTACCAGCTCGTTAAACACATAGCGTTGACTGGCTGGTAACGGTATAGCATAACGCGATCGCGTTATGCTATACCCGCTAGCGCAGAGGAATCAGCAGATGATTCATCTGCGCTAGCGGTGACGGAGCCCAGACGCTGCAGGCCACGTCCGAGACTCCGTCACTGAATGACGGCACGTCGCGAACGCATGCCGCTTTACGGCATGCGTCGCGATGCACCCTCAAATGGGGGTGAATGGCAGCGTTAACGGACTGTGTTACACCGCGTTATACCGCGGTGTAACGCAGTCCGTCTAACGGACTGTCATAACGCAGTATCAACCCAGCCTAACCCTAATGCTAACCCTAACCCTAATTATAACCCTAGCCCTAACCCTAACCCTAACGGAAAAATTAAAATAAATACAATTTCTATATTTTATTATGTCCCTAACTTAGGGGGTGATAAAGGGGGGGGTTATGTACTGTTTTTTTTTTTTTTATCACTGTGATAGTTATCACAGTGATCAAAATATACTTTTAGAGAATGAATGAATCATTCATTTTTTGAATCTGCCGCCAGGCAAATTCGGCGGGTGCACTGAGCATGCGCCCGTCATTTTTTTTCCAGGATGAAGAGGCAGGAGCCATAGGAGCTTCCGGCGGACAGAGGAGACACTGGGAGGTACAGGGGAGGGATCACATCAGAGGGGAGAGAAATCTTTTTTGTTGCGGTCGCCTTTATACTGTATAAAACGGCGATCGCAACACCTGGGTCGGTAAATACCGACCCGGATCATGTTCTCTTGGGTCTCGGCTACCCCTGCAGCCGAGACCCCGGAGAAAATTGCCCAACCCCCCCCGGCACATCGCAGCGGGCGCACCATTAAAGATGGCGGCGCCCACCGGAGGAGGCAGGAGGGCCCTGGGGCCACAAGGAGGGATCGGGGCCACAAGGGGGGATCGGGGGCCACAAGGGGGGATCGGGGACCCTTTTTCTCTCTCCTCTGATGTCTGATCACATGAGAGGAGAGAGAAATTAAATGGCACATCAGATTTTTTTTTTTTTTGCGATCGCCGTTATAGGGTTAATAACGGCGATCGCAATATCGGGGTCAGTAAAAAACCGACCCGATTCATGTTCTCTGGGGTCTCGGCTACCCCCGGTAACCGAGACCCCGGAGAAAATGCGACTGTGGGGGGCGCTATACACTTTTTCCACTGCGCCGTTAATTAACGGTGCTGTGGTTTAAGTACCCTTAACAACCGCCAATAAAAGGCGTATCGGCGGTCGTTAAGGGGTTAGAGGACTTTGTTCTTGCTGTGTCTTTATTTACCATGTAACTATAGGATTAGTAATGGAGAGGTGGGCTTAATGTCACCTGACAATCAAAGGTGTCATCACCGCACAAATAAGAACCCCAACAAAGGTGAACATCAAACCGCACAAATTAAGAACCCCACTTGCCACCGCTACAGAGCAAATGGGAAGAGCCCCGGCAAAGCGCCAGATTGGGGCAAATTTAATAGCTGGGGGCTGCTGTTTTTAGACTGGGGGGGGTCAATATCCAGCACTGTCTGTGAGTGACAGCTCAGGCCGCCTATGGATAGTAGGGGTGTGTCAGGCTGTCAGTTCTGAGTTTCAGATTCCTGCAGGTGTTTTCCATCCCGGATAATTGCCGGCTATTTAGCTGGCTGACAATGTCAGATCATTGACAATTGTAGCTTCAAGAATCAGTGGTGTTGTTGATGCTGTGACTCGGTATTTTGTTATTCTGATCTATCACTGGCCGGACCTAGGATTTGCTTCGACTACCCATTTGTATAATCCTTTTGCCTTGATATATTCTAACTTTAGTTACCAGACCCTAGACTTTGCCCCTGACTATCTGTTTGTCTTATCCTCGGTCTTTGACGTACCTCCTGGCTTTTGACCTTCGACTTCTTGACCCACTGCCTCAAGCAGTTCATGAGTAGTGACTAGTTCACAGAATGAAAGAGAGTGAAGTGATGATGGGTCCTATCATTATTGGGGTTTATGTTGTTTTCTTGTGTAATGGGTTTACCATCTAGGCCTACAACTTCAATTATTCCTGTGGCCTCTGCATGTTTCTACAGTGTCCAACAGACACTCATTGTGTTAAATGGCATATCAGAGAGGGTACAGTGAACAAAGGCATCACCACCTAGTTTCAGAGTATGACGGTAGAAACTGGAAACCTTCATGTCAATTGCTCCTTTCCTGTATTTTTTCTTTGGGGCCTTACACTTGCTTCTAGAAGTGGCCCAGTTCATCACAATTGTAGAACCTCACCTTACTGAGGTCCACCCTTCCAGGGAACATCTTTTTTTGCCTGATCTTTCCCATTGTTTGATTATAGGCATTTTAATCACTATTTACCTTCTGGAATTTCTTTACCTCCACCTTTGAAATTCCTTTAAATTGAACTAGCCAAACTTAGTGCTGGGACTGACTTCTCATGCCAAGCAGCATACACAAAAATGAATTGAGTCTTCTTATTCATCCAGACACCAAGATGGAAAGCAACATTTTTCCCATTCCATTGGTCCTTCAGGCTCCCTTACTGTTAACTTCCCAGTTGGGTTAGATGGCAGAATTGAGTCTTGTGCTGATGGCAGAAGCATCATATCTGTTCAGCTTTTGTTTTAATTTTCTGCAACAAGTCTCTCGGATGGGAAGAGGAAAAACTCAGGGACTGCGCCTTTTTTTTTTTTACAAGTAGGGCAAAAGTGCCCCATTTTTATGATGTCCTGTTATTTCTGGACTATTGGCAGCTTATATCAGGGAATGTGGAGGAAGCCTGTTGCCTAGAGATCACATGGGATCTGGTAGAGAACTTGTGTGGAGGCTTGGGCCTAATGGTGAGTTTGCGGCTGTCCTGAAAGCTTATATAAGGGAGATAGAGCTGAAAGTGGTGTACATTTCGGTGCCATTTGTTCCATGGTTCTGGAGACACAGATGATTGTGGTGAGTGTTGCACTCGAGCTCTCCCACAATAATGTCACACAAGGGAAATGTGTTTACTGCAGGCGTGTAAGTGACCCCTCTACAGGTGTCAGTAATAGAGGGGGCTCCTGTTATGGATAATAATTATAACCAACATGATCACAGCTGTTCCAAAATTTAAAAGAAAATTAGTTTATTACAATAAGAGTTTGTTACACAACCATATAATTGGCTGAGAACTATCCGATGTTTTATCAGATAGCACTAGGCCCAATGGTTATACCTGTCATGTGTGCATCGCCACGAAGATCGTCGCGGTTGCACATTCTGACTTCTCACGCTGAGTTGCTGTTTCTTTGTGTTTGGCAGTTGGGAGTTAATTCTGTCTGTGCTCGTTCTGGGACTGGGTGCATGTTTCTCCCCGGCTGCAATTAATTATTTGTTGATTGGTTTCCTTTAAATCTCTGGTTGTACTGTGTTTGGGAGTTGCCAGTGAAATTTCTTCTGCAGACCACAATAGGATTGTATCTGTATGGACTTAAGTTAAAGAGCCCTTAGTTGTTTTAAGTCACTTGCTTAGAGTTTTAATATCCCAGATCATTTATGTTCTTCTGTGTTTGAGTGTGTATGCAAGTCTGTGTTTTCTCCAGTCTGTCTTATATGTCTAATCTGTGTTTTAGCAGAGATCAGCCCATATCCCTTTGGTGGTATCCGTATCCTCTTAGGATGATTACAGGGTTCAGGGACTGTAGGAGACAGGGTTAGGCTGGAGACTTGGACCTCTGAACCATTTATCAAGTACCTCCAAGGGTGAGGATTAGTTAGGACCCCAGTTTAGGGTCAGGTTAGACCCCGGTCCTCCTCTTTCCTGTGACAGTGTATCAAGTCCTCAAGATTAACCCTGAGTTCAACGGTATCGTGTCAGGTAAATCTATTCTATATTTACTGCTGATGTTGTAATCTATATGTTGTATAGAGTGTTGTCTTTTTAGAATAGTTTACTGACAATCGTAACATATCATAAGACCGCGGTGACATTTTCAACTGCCCATAAAAATTATTCCAGTTGCCATGGATCCAGTTAGCCCAGCTGGCTCTGCAGTTTGCAGGGATTATCCATGGAGCTGACGGAACATTAAGTCCCAAAGTTTTGTCTCCCTCGGAGGCAAACCAGATTTGAACTAAAGTAGCTCTCCCGGACAGGTTCACTGGGTGGGCGAGACAAATTTTTTCCTTCAGGGAAGCATGTAAATTGTATTTCGGCTTCGGCCTCGATCATCAGGGAGTGAAGAGCAGAGAGTGGGAATTGTATCTCGCTCCTACAAGGGGACCTCAATCCTGGGCCTTCTCCCTTCCTCCGGGATCCCGGCTCTACAGTCAGTAGATCGATTTTTTACTGCCCTGGGTTGGTATTTGATGACCCAGATCGGGTCTTCTTGCTGAGACAAAAATTACGTAAGATACAGCAGGGAGATCGTCCGGCGGAGGAATTTGCTTCTGAGTTCGTAGATGGCCACAGATTTACTCAGTGGAATGACCCCAGCTCTTAGAAGCCAGTTTTGTCATGGGCTTTCTGACAAATTTTAAAGGACGTTTTGGCTCAGTATGATTCTCCTCCATCACTGGAGGTGCTATGGCCCTAGCTATCGTACTGATAGACGGCTCCGGGAGAGGTGCGAAGGTAAACTCGCCCCCTGTTGTTACTCCACCTACTACTAAAGTCCCCTTATGTTGAGGTTTTCCTTGTCTGTTCGGGGAAGCCTATGCAGTTGGGAGGGGACATCATTTCGTAGGAGGGGATTGGCGGTACGCCGCAGGACTAGAAGGTGTTTTCTGCAGGAAAGAGGGACATTTTTGTTGGGGGATGTCCATCCCGTGCCTTGTTGAGCAAAAAGTCGCCAGAAAACTGTTTAATCCCAGGTGTGTGGTGGACGACAACCTGGGAGTATGTATTTCGTCCGCTAGTTCTTCTCAGTTCCTTGTACCAGTGGAGGTGGTGGTTGGTACGAGAGTGGAGAGATTTTCTGTTCTTCTTGATAGTGGGTCCGGGGCTAATCTGGTTGACGCTCAGTTTGCTCAGGCTCAGGTATGCATCTGAGTGTATTGGTCAAACGATCCCTATATTCTCCATTGACGCCAGGCCTCTCGGCCAAGGTAGCTTTGTTCATGAGGTTCATAACATTGACCTTCGGGTAGGGGCAATACATAGGGAACTTTATCTTGTTATGTGTTGGAGGGTTTCTACTACTCTATTGTGTTGGGACTTCCTTGGTTGGTTAAACATAAACCCTGTCGATTTATTGGCCCAGTCCCAGGATATAAGCCAATGGGGGGAGTTTTGCAAAAGTAACTGCATGAACACAGTCATCAGTGCGGTCGTGCCTAGTACTTTGCCTCCTTTTTTGGAGGACTTGGGGATGTGTTCTCTGGAGGAGGGGTGTCAGGAGTTGCCTCCTCATAGCGTGTATGACTGCTCTATTAATTTACTTCTGATGCCTAAGTTACCTAAGCTAGGTTATATAACCTTTTTTTCTGGTCCTGAGAGGCAGGCTATGAAAGATTTATATTTCGGAAAGTCTGGCCAAAGGGCATTATTAGACCTTCATCTTCCCCAGTGGCCGCGGGGTTTCTTCTTTGTGAAGAAAAAAGAAGGAGGCCTACGCCCTTGCTTGGATTTCCCGCGAACTTAATCGGATTACTGTTCGAGATCCGTATCACTCCCTCTGATTTCCTGATCTCTTCAATCAAATTGTTGGCGCCAAATGGTTCTCTAATTGGATCTCAGGGGGGCGTATAATCTGATTAGGATAAAAGAGGGGGATGAGTGGAAAACGGCGTTTAACACGCCGGAGGGACATTATTGAGAACCTTGTCATGCCTTTTGGTCTGACTACTGCACCAGCAGTATTCCAACATTTTGTTAATGACATTTTTCGTCATCTAGTGGGCTGTTTGTGGTCGTATATTTGGATGACATTTAATTTACTCACCAGGATCTGTGTCTCACCAGGAGCATGTGAGACAGGTGTTGCAGATCTTGCGAGTCAATAAACTATACGCCAAACTGGAAAAGTTGTATTGCCGTACAGGAACTTCAGTTTTTGGGTTTCTTGGTTGTCAGCCTCCGGTTTCCGTATGGACCCTGAAAAGGTTGAGAGCGTGCTTGAATGGGGATCAGCCAGAGGATCTTAAGGCTCTGCAGCGTTTTCTGGGGTTTGCTAACTACTACCGGAAATTTATTTGTAATTTTCATCTGTTGTCAAACCTCTCACTGACATGACAAGAAAAGGGACGGATTTTTCTAAATGGTCGGACAAAGCTTGCCAAGCTTTTTCCTCTTTGAAAAAGTTTTGCTTCGGCACCCGTTCTCATCCAACCAAGATGCATCACAGCCTTCGTTTGGAGGTGGACGCGTCTGACGTAGGGGTGGGTGCAATATTGTCCCAGGGTCCGTCCCCTGGTAAATGGCATCCGTGCGCTTTCTTTTCTAAAAAATTGTCGTCCGCCGAAAGGAAATTATGATATGGCAATAGGGAACTTTTGGCCATTAAGTTGGCTTTTGAAGAATGGCGTCACTTTTTGGAGGGGGGCAGTCCACCCGGTCACGTCATTAACTGATCACAAGAACCTGCTGTATTTGGAATCTGCTAAGCGTCTGAATTCCAGACAAGCTCGAGGTCGTTGTTTTTTTACCAGGTTTAATTTTGTTGTCACTTATCGCCCTGGATCTAAGAATGTTAAGGCGGATGCTTGCTCGCAGTTTCCAGGGGCCGGGGAAAATGGATGACCCGATTCCTATCCTTCGGAGGGGGTGGTAGTGTCGGCTGTATGTTCTGAGTTGAGGAGGAGGTGTTAAAGGCTCAGGGGGACGCCCCTGCAGGAATCCAGGGAGACTGTTTGTCCCAAAATCGTTGAGACAAAAGGTTATTGAGGCAATCATAATTCTGCTTTACAGGACTCGGGGAAAGAAAGGGGTATTTTGTTTTTTATCGCCGGTTTTGGTGGCCTAACGTAATAAAGATGTTTAACTTTTGTCGCGTTAGGGGGTTTGTGCTCCTCTAAGCCCCCATACCGCCGTCGGGGGCCCCTTTTAAACCCCTTGAAAATCCGGCGTCCAAGGACCCAATTGTTATGGAATTCATCCGGACCTTCCTCAGTCGTCAGGGAAGGGCGGCATAGGTGGTTTTTTGAAGGTTCAGTAAAAAGGCCCACATTTCATTGCTTTCGCCTCCCTAACCCTTAAAAAACTCTGGCGCAGGGTGTTTCCCTTGGGGGGATTGGGGAAAATTCTTTGGGTTTTCCCCCTTTGTTGGGTGCAGTTTGGGGGTCTAGTTGTGTCCAAGTTTTGGAGGGCATTTTTTTTTCGCCGGGGGATGCAATTGTTTCATTTTCCTCGGGTTTTTTCCGCAAACCAAGGGGCAACAAGCGTCGAATCAAAGCCTAGGAAAATTATCTTCGGTGTTTTGTCTCAGAAACCAGGGGGAAATGGTCTTCTTTCTTGCCTTGGAGAGTTGCCCTTTAACAACAGGGGAGCGAGTCCACTGGTAAGTCCCCTTTTTTGGGGCATTGGTTTTCAATCCCCGGGTTTGTTCATTCAAGGGGGGGGGGGGCCCTTCTGGGGTTCCGAGGAGGAGCGTTTCTCGTGTAAATTGCTTCAGTTGGAGAGGTGTTTTGAAATCTGAGTGTATGGGGGAACCTTTAAATAAACGTTGGCTGATAGGAGGAGGGGGTTTCTGGTCCAGATCTTAACTGAACGATTGGTATGGTTGTCTCCCAAGGGAATATAAAACTTAAATTCCCCTCCTGGAAGCTGGGCCCCCAGATTCATCGGGCTACGGTCAGTTCCATAATTAATTCCTGTGGCATTTCGTCTGGACCTCCCTCTACGTTTAAAATCCACAATGTGTTCCACAAGTCATTACTTAAGGGGTACTTGGCCCCCGTCATACCATCACCTCTACCCCCTCCTCCAGGGGTCAATGGTAACTTGGAGTTTCAAGTGTCAAAGATCTTTGACTCAAGTCGAATCACCGGTTCCCTTCAGGACTTGGTTTCATTGGAAGGGGTATGGTCCAGAGGAGGGACGTGGGGCCTGCGTCTGACATTAACGCAGATCGTTTGGGTGCGGACCTTCCACAGAACTCACCCGGGGCAAACCGGCCCTGAGGGCCGGAGGCCCCTCGTAAATAAGGGGGGGTATTTCAAAGTGTGATCGCCACGAAGAAATTTTGCGGGTTGCACATTCTGACTTCTACGGGTGAGTTGATGTTTCTTTGGTGTTTTGGCCCGTTAGGGATTTAATTCTGTCCTGGGCTCAGTTTGGGATGGGTGCAAATTTCTCCCGCTGCAATTAATTATTTGTTGATTGGTTTCCTTTTAAATTTTTGGTTTCTTGTTGGGAGTTGCCAGTGAAATTCTTCATGCAGACCACAGAAAGGAAATTTTATTCCCGTTAGGGCTTAAGTTAAAGATCCTTAGTTTTTTAAAAATCACCTTTCTTAGGGTTTTTAATCCAATTTATTTAGTTCCTTCTGTGGGGTTTTTAGGTGTAGGCAGTCTGTGTTTTTTCCGTCTGTCTTATATGTTTTAACTGTGTATTTTGATTGATCAGGCCCAACCCTTTGGGGTAATCGTAACCTTTTTTAGGACGATTTACAGGGGGTTTTTGGGACGATAGGAGACAGGGTTAGGCTTGGGGGGACTTGGGCCTCTGAACCATTAAACAGTACCTCCAAGGGTGAGGATGTTAGGACCCCAGTTTAGGGTAGGTTTGACCCCCGGTCCTCCTCCTTTCTGTGACAGTTATCAAGTCCCCAAGATTAACCCTGAGTTAAAAAGGAAATCGTGTCAGGTAAATCATTTTATATTTACTTGGATGTTGCTAATCAAATGTTGTAAAAAGATTTGTTCTTTTAAGAATAGTTTACTGAAATCGAACATATCAAAGAAACGCGTGACAAACCATGGGGCAAAAAACAAATCTGTAATTTTTTTTTCATCAATTTGGCATGAGGAAAGAAAAAAATCGCAGCAAGGCCAACTGGCCACCTCCTGATGGGCACCATAAAAATGTTCGTGAATTTACCAGAAAAGTCCTTATCCTTCTTACCTGGGTCCCGTGGACCGGGGGCTCTTCATTAGCAATGATGTTCCAAGGGTCACAAAACCTTTTTTTACTAAGCAATAAATTTATTTCTTGTTCAAATTGTTTTTTTTGGAAATGTTTAATTTTATTACAAAATGGAGTTAACATGAGGAAAAGAAAAAGGAAAAAATATGGGGAAACAAGGGAAAAAAAAGGAAAATGGGAGAAGGAAAACTATCGCAAAGCAATAACAGTTTTTCTTCTCTTTTAATGTACCAAGATTTAAGACAAGGGGAAGACAAGGGGTTTTCATTTCTTTCACAGTATCTCACCTTTTTTTAGTTTCATTTTTACATATTTTTAAGCTAAAATAGCCCCGTTTTGGGGTGCCAAAGGAAATTCGGGGGCCCAAAAGGGTAAAAATTTTTGGATTTTTTAAAACCCCCGCCCGGGGTCCCCCCCCGGGGGCCGCCTACCCCCCTTTTAAATTTCCCCCAAAAATCCCCCCCGGGGCCCCCCCCTTGGAAAAAACTTTTTTAACCCCCCCCCAAACCGTCCTCCCCCAATTTTACCCCCGTAACATTTTTCCCCTGGAAAAAAAACACATACATCCCCCTCCTTTTGTTTTGACCAACGATTTTTTAAGCGGGCCCCACGACAAGGTAGACTCTTTTTGGAAGGGGCCCACTTGTTTTAAAACCAAAATTAAACCCCTTTTTTAAAAAAACCAGTACCTTTTTGGGGACCCTTTTTTTTTATTTTTTTTTTAAGGGAATGGGGGAAAATTCCCTTTTTTAAACTCCCCTAATACTCAAAAAAAAACCCCAGATTTTTGCCCATCGGCTTAAAAAAAGGTCATTGGGCAAAAAAACCGGGGGGGAGGGGGTGGCCCCGGGGGAGGACCGGTGGCGGGGGAACTTTTCCACCCCCCCCATCCCCTCGCTAAAAGTCCCTGCAACCCTGCTTTTTCCCCCCGGTTTTCCTTTTCAGCTCCCCCGTCTAAAGGGGGTAAAATTTTCCCCTCTTTTAAGGGAAAGTAATATGGACGCGACGCCATTTCCCTAGGGGTGGGTCCATTTTCATGGCCTTGTGGGGGGGATTACGTCACCACCAGCCCAGGAGGTGCGGGGAAAACGGGGAACGCAGGTTTTTCGGGACGTTCAGCGAGGGGACGGGGAGGGTGAGTTTTGATGGAGGAGGATGGGGGGGGCATGGAGGGGAAAGGATCACGGAGCAGGCCCGGGGGGGGAAAAGGGGGGGGGGGAACGGAGGGGGAAAAAGACACGGAGAGGACGGGGGGGGGGAAAAAGGAGGGGGGAAAAACATGGAGGGGCCCCAAGGCACAGAAAAGGGGGGGGGGAGAAGGAGGACGGGGAAAAGCATGGAGGAGGACAATAGCAGGACCCCCAAGGGGGGGGGGATGGAGGCACAGAGGAGCAGGGGAGGAGGGGGGAAAAGGGGGGGGCACAGGGAGCACGGACGGGGGGGGGGAAGGAGGGGGCACAGGGAGCACGGACGGGGAGGGGGGGGGCACAGGAGGACGGGAAGGGAAAGGGGGACACAGGGGAGGAGGGGGGCAGGAGGGGGGGGGCAGAGGAGAATGGGGGGGCAAGGAGCAGGGCGGGGGCAGCACAGAGCAGGACGGCAGTTTATCACCCGGGGGGATACACAGTCAAAATTTTTTCCCAGTTTTTTTTTGGGAAAAAGGGGGGGTCGGCTTATACCGGGTTTCCATACACAAGTAATACGGTAATTGAAATCGATTGTGATCATCTTTTTTAAAATTGTATTTCTGATTTTTAGTTTTTTAAATTCTTTTAATGACTTTTTGGAAGTCCCTTTTGCTGATGGGTAAGGACATTGGACATTACTTAGTAAACATAAAACATTATAGGGAAAACTATTTCCTTGGGAGATTTTTTTAGTCCTATGTTTTTGTGACATGCGATGTCATTGTGTGGAAGGGGGAAAGGGGGCTGGACACTCTACGTGAATGGGAATTCCTTTCTCTCTCTCAGATTAAAGCTTTTGATGGCCCCATTCCCCCTTGGGGCTGATTTATGTGATTATTGTTTTTTGTAAAATCTTTTATTGCTGTTCAAGTCTCCTCTAAAATGTAAAGTGTTGGGCTAAGAAATTAAAAAAATTGTATTATTTTAATCCCCCTGTTATGATAAAAAGGGGCTGCTAAATGGGATCCTTTGGGCATGTCAGTCTTTATAAACGCTTCTGTTTTTTTTTATTTTATGATATAAGGGGGGACAAACTTTAAAGTAAATTATTGCAAAAAATTAAACTATGATTAAAGGGGTTGGGGCCTTTCTGGTTATTTTGCAAATGTTTGCGATCATTGGGGGCCAACTAAATGGCCTTTCTTGAAAATTTTGGCACCAAATTGAAAAAGGGGGAAATAGAAATTAGTATCCTGAATTTCTGCCCAAGTGCCTTTAATCATCTACAAACAATTGGATAATAAAAAACCCGAGAGTGGGGAAAACCCAAAAAAAAAAAGCTTTTTTAAATTCCCCCCAAAATTTTGCTAATAAATCATTTTTTATAAGATCTTTGTTTAATCCTTTGGGCAATTACATAACATAAAAGTTCGTACCAATAACAAAGAGAAAAAAAAAAAAAAAAGACAAACATATAACCAAAAACCAATGAAGTGAGATCATTTTGTGAGAAAAAGAAAAAAACAAAAAAAAAACAAAGGTATTGCACTCGATTAAGGAACGTACATGTCTGACCCCCATTATGCTTCTGCTTCAAAATTTGCGTTATGTTTTATTTTTGGCGATCTTAGCTAAAGAAGAATATAAAATTTTATGCGCCCCCTCTGATCTTAGGGTATTTACCCACAAGAGTGCGCCAAATGTTGGGTAAGCTGGGCCCTTTTTTTTCAGGAGATGTCCCCACCCAATTCAAAAACTAAAAGGGTTTCGGAGGGGGGGTGTTGAGTAGGCATAGAGGCACCTCTGTAGCTGGTGATCCTTTATGGTTCCTTTTTGGGGGTGGAGGGGGCGAAATTTATTTGTGAAACCCTGGCAAGGGCCAAGAGGTAAGGGGAAATTTTTCCATCCCAAAAGCGAAAAATTGGGCTTGTGTTTTATTGGCTTTTTTTTTAATAAAGACGAATAAATTTTTCCCACAACAGGACCTTAAAAGGGGATACAGTTGGATTGCTTTACTTTAAAATTCCTGATCCCCATATTAAAGTCATTACATCTCGGTGACAGATTTCTTTGAAGCTAAAAAAAAAATATTTTTCTATCTATTAAGGATCCCACAGTTTCCCAAAACCCCCCCCAAAAAACCAAACCCCGGGAAAAACCCCCCGGGAATAAATCATCCCACGACAAAGAAAGGGGGTAGCGCCCCCCTTGCCTTAGGTATTTACCCATCTAAGATGCGAAAAAAAAACTTTGGGGTGCATGGGGGGCCCTTTTTTCAAGATGTGTCCCAACCAAGTCCAAAACGTGAAAGGTCTTGGGGAAGGTGGGTGTTGAGCTAGGCTATCAAGGTCACCCGTAGCTGTAGTGTATCCTTCCATGGCCATTAGGGGGGACTGTTTTTGTGCAACCTTGAAACTGAAGGGCAAAGGAAGGGGAAAATTTTCTTCCAAACAGGAAATTGTGCGTTAAATGATTTTGGGCTGATTTTTAAAAAGACAGAAAAAAACATTTTCCACAACAGACCATTACCTGAGCTACTTTGGATTGCTTTACAAAAAATTACTGTATCCCCAAAATTAATGGTCATATACTTGGGGTGCAGTTTCCCTTTTAAAGATAAACTCAAATTTTTTCTTATCTACAAAAAGGGAAAATTTCCAAATCTCCCCACCACAAAACCACCCGGGTAACCCCCGGAAATGAAATCATCCTCACTGACAAAGCAAGGGGATCCCTCCTGCTCTTGGGTATTTACCCCATAAAAGATGCTGCTCAAACGTTGGGGGCAGCGGGGACCCTTTTTTCAGGGGAAAGTCCCCCCACCCAAGTTAAAAAAGCAAAGGGTCTTCAGGAGGGGGGGTTGGTAGGCTTCAACGGTCACCCCCGTAGCTGATTTCACCTTCCTATGGTTCCATTTGGGGGTGGACGGGCGGACATTATTTTGAACCCCTGTAAAAATGCACGGCCAAGGGAAGGGGGGAAAATTTCCACCCCCCAAAGCGATAAAATTTGTGCGTTTGATGAGTTTTTGGGGTTTATCATTAATAAAAAAGAATATAACTTTCTCCACAACAACCATTACATGAAAAACTTTGGGATTTGCTTTACATTAAAAAACCTGTATCCCCATATTAATGGGTCAAACATCTGGGGTACAGATTCTCTTTAAGCATAAACTCAATTTTATTTTTTATCTATCAAAAGGAGAAACGCTTCAAATCTGCATCCCCCACAACAACCACCCGGGAAACCCCCGGAAAAAAAAACACCTTTAAAAAAAGAAAAGGCTATGCCCCCCTCTGCTCTTGGGTTTTTCCCATCTAAGGTCTGCCAAACTGGGGGGCGCGGGCCCCTTTTCAGAGTGATGTCCTCCCCCAAGTCTAAAAAAAGCAAAGGGTTTCGAGAGGTGGGTTTGAGAGGCTATCGGGTCCCCCCCGAGGTGGGGTACCTTCCAAGGTTCCTTTAGGGGGAGGGGCGGACATGTTATTTGTGAAACCCTGTGCAATCACGGGGCCAAGGGGAAGGGGACCTTTCCATCTAAAGCGATAAAATTGGCGTTATGATGGTTTTGGGGATTTTTAAATAAAGACAGAATATAACATTTTTCCCAAAACAGGTTTTTTTAAATAAAAAATACATTGGATTGCTTTACATTAAAATTCCCTGTAGCCCTATTAATAGGTCATTACTTTGGGGGGTGACAGTTCTCTTAAAGCAAAATCACAATTTTTTTTCTTACTTTTAAAGGGGATGACAACATGCCAAATCTGCACCCACACAACAACCATCCGGGTAATCCCCGGAGAAAAATCTCCTTTACTGACAAAGCAAGAGGCTTGCCCCCCTTGCCTTGGGTATTTACCCATCAAGGGGCTCAAATTTTTGGGGTGCAGCTTGGGACCCTTTTTTCAGAGTGATGTCCCCCACCCAATTTCTAAAACGCTAAGGGTTTCAGGAGGGGGGGGTTTGGCTAGCAAAGACGGTCCCCTCTGTAGCTGAGTGTACCTTTTTTAGGTTCCTTTGGGGGTGGACAGGGGCGGAAGTTATTTGTGCAACGCCAGGGGGCCAAAGAGGTAAGGGGAAAAATTTCATCTCCAAACAGAAAAAATTGGCTTATTTTGGTTTATTGGGGGATCTTAGATAAAGACAGAATATAACTTTTTCACAACAGGACCTTTAAATGAGGCATACAGTTAGGATTGCTTTACTTTAAAAAATTCCCTGTTGCCATATTAAAGTTTTTTACTCTCGGGGGTGACAGATTTTCTTTAAAGGGCAAAAAAACACAATATTATCTTATCTAAAAATGGATGACACAGCTGTCCAAACCTCATCCCACCACAAAACCCACCAAATAATCCCGGGAATAAATCATCCTCACGACAAAGCAAGAGGCTATGCGCCTCCTCTGCCTTAGGGTATTTACCCATCTAAGAGTCTGCCAAACGTTGGGGTGCAGCTGTGGGACCCTATTTTCAGAGATGTGTCCTCCCCCAAAAGTCTCAAAACGTGAAAGGGCTTCAGGGGGGTGGGTAGTTGAGCTGGGCTATAAAGGGTCCCCTTTTTTCCTTTTTTGGTTCCCATTTGGGGTGGCAGGGCGGAAGTTTTTTGGCAACTTGAACTCACAGGGCCAAAGATTTTAAGGGGAAAATTTTCTCTCCAAAGCGTGAAATTGTGCGTTAGATGTTTTATTGGGCATCTTTAAATAAAACGAATAAACTTTTCCCCAAACGGGACCTTAAACAGACTACAGTTAGGACTTCTTTACTTAAAATTACCTGTCCCCATATTAAAGGTC
>JARQOD010000003.1:494742015-494844431 GCA_033576555.1 Oophaga sylvatica | reverse complement strand
TTTTTTTTTACAACTGTACGGAAGAGAACAATTCTTAAATTATTTGTTATTGACATTATTTGAAAGTGAATTCTAAAGGTACTGCCACACTAAACGCTCCCGCTAACGATCACAATAACGACGCATACTAATGCGATCGTTTTTGTGATCGTTTTAATGTCGCTAGTAGCTGCCACACTTAGCGATCTCGTTAACGACGCATAAGCGGTTAGCGATCTCATTAACGACTTTAACGGTCATTGTGATGTAAAAAACAGCGCACATCGTTCACAAAAGGTGCCAGACACAGCGATATAGCGTCACCAGCGGGACGCCAACGATCTAAATACGGTCCAGAACTCTAGTGAACGATCAGCGAGATCACAGCAGGGGCCACGTCGTTGCTACATGCCACACACAACAGCGTCACTAACGAGATTGCTAAATAGTGACGTATTTTAGCGATCTCGTTAGCGACGCTGTTTAGTGTGGCATACCCTTAAGGCTTGTTTCACACAGAAGTTTTTCAGGGGGATTATGAAGTGGATTCAGTCCAAAATCCACTTCAAAAACTGCATTGAATTTTTTCTTTGACTACTGTTTCATGTGGAATTTACTGCAGACCCTGTTCTGAATCCACATCAAATACCTCTGTGTGGATGTACGGTACCCTAAATTTCACATTCGGCCATCAATTACAGTGAAAGTCTAGTTGGACAGTCCCTGTAGATTAATGTAAAGGTTGAATATACGTAGAGGTTTTCCTTTCCAGTGCCATTACAACTAGTCCTGGCAATCGATGATTTTCAGATTTCCGCATCATTTAAGTAGCATTACTGGGGCACAGTACTCGGATGCACCCACATTGTGCTGACATCTGTCCTGAGGTGTCAGCACTGTCTAGTGACTGAATGTGAATGGCACAGCCGGTTAAGTCACCCAGCGTGAACTTGTCCACTCCATTCTGAAGAGTTCGATCAAAGGAAATGGAAACCGGCGGTGAGTAGTAATTTTCTTTAGTCACCAAAAGTTAACTTGTCCTTTGGGGGTCAGAACAAGGGACTGGATGGGGGCTTAAGAAACACAAACTTATCACAATGTAATTTTATAAGCCTTTGCCAAGGGGAACCCAGAAAAACTTAATTCTACCACTTGATAATAGCAAAGAATTAATAAGGTCAACCATCAAATATTAAATTGAACTTTGCTACATCTTGTTATTTTATCTATTTTAGATATCTGTAGGGTTTATTCATTGAAACAAAATAAATATGGTTAAGAAGGCAAAGAAGAGCGAATGATTGTCATCTTTCTCATCACTCACCAGTTCTCCTGCATCCATTGAATGGCTTTTCCGTCATCAAGTATTTTTTCAAAATCGTATTCTTGCATGAGAAAGACTGAAACATTATGCTCTTCCATGGCTATGGTGGAAGTGAACACAAGTGTGCTCCGTCCTGGCTACTTCTTCAATGAAACAGGACTGGTATAGGAAAAGCCTGTTTAACCAGTATCATCAGTACAGGCTCCCACCCCTTTACTAAGCACAGCCTGCCTGTGCCTCACCTACAGCATCATGTGCAGAGATAAGCCGGTAGCAGTTACAAAACGTTAGTAATTACACAATGCTGTCTACTGCATGGCTCCGAACATGAATACGAAGACTTGCCTCTTATCTCTGGTCTTATCTCCATTACATCACCACATTTCACTCTTTTATGCTGACAGATCACCTGACAGAATGGAGAATGTCGTTATCAATAAAGTATAAATAATAAACAAAGTATTCTGCAAAACTATTAGGACTACCGATTATTACTGTAAATGGAGATCCATACATCTCTTTTAGCCTGACCATCCATATAAGAGATAATTATTATTAATAATCTGCTGTAATGATACAGGGAATCTGTCAATAGGATCAACCCTCCTAAGTCATCTATATGGGCATATAGGTCATAGGACGCTGAATAACATGATATCTGTGATTTTATGTCTTATTCCAGAGAAATCTACCTTTTTCTTATATGCAAATAAGCTGTTAAGATCTATAGGCCGGACACTGATCTGATAAGAATCTGCCTCCAGGAATTATTTTACATGAAGGGGGAGTTACCAGTGTGATATGTGATGGTCGCTCTCTGCTCTCCTGATCTCACTGCAGAGCTGTGTGTGATTATACCTGACACATCTGCAGGTTCCTCTCAGCTTCTATCTCACAGGCAGACATAATAGCAAGATCACAGCTCTCCATGCACTTACACAAGTATGGAATGGTAGCCCGAAAAAAGGTGACAAAGCCTCGACTTCTATATCATCATAAGAAGCTTTGTCTTGAGTTTTCAAAAGAGCATGAAAAATCGACAGTAGAAGATTGTAAACATTTGGTTTGTAACGATGAGATGAAAGTCAATACACTAGACTCTGATGGGAGCAAATTGGTCTGGAAGAAACAAGGGAAAAAGGGACTAACTGATCGAGAAATTGAAGGAAGTGTGACGTTCGGTGGAGGAACAAAGTGAATGAATTGGAGACTCTTATGTTAGCCACAGATTACAATGTGATGGGCATTACGGAAACCTGGATGGATAAAAGCCATGACTGGATGACAAGCGCAGAGGGTTACACTACATTCAGAAAGAACAGGAAAGACAAAAAAGGATGTGGTGTATGTGTTTTCGTGAAATCCAATTTACGACCTGTGCTCAATGACGACATTGGGGGATTCTATGACAATGTAGAGTTAGTATGGGTAAATGTACATGGTGATGGCAATAATGGAAAGCTGTTAGTTGGAGTTTGCTTTAAGCAACCTAATATAGCTGAACAGGTAGAGGATGAAATACTGCAAAAAAAGCAGCAAATAAGAATAGGGTTCTTAGTATAGGGGATTTTACCTATGCAGACATTCAATTGAACATAAAATCTTCTTGTTATGCGAACAGCTGACAGTTCTCATACACAGTTCAAAACAATTACCTCTCTCAGCTGGTAGATGAACCAACCAGGGGAGATAATCTACTGAATCTGGTCCTGTCAAATAGACCAGATACAATTTGAGATCTACAGGTTCAGGAACATTTGGGGTTCAGTGACCATAACATAAGTTTCAATGTAATATTCAATATAACATTTCAATGTATAAATGCAAAAATCTGGAACTTTAGGAAAGCTGATTGCGACAAATTGAAGGAAGAACTTAATCGTGTAGACTGGGACCATGTCATGGTAACTGGGGATACTGAACATAAATATGACATGTTTAAGCATATACTACTAGAATCCTGTAGAAAACTTATACCCCTGGTAATAAAATGTCCAGGAATAAAAATAAACCACTATGGATAAATAAATAAGACAGTACAAAGTTTAATAAGACAAAAACAAAGGGCATTCAAAATCTTTAAGGCTGATAATACAGAAATAGCATTTCACAAATACAAAAATCTCAATAAAAAATGTAAAAAAAAAGAATCGAGTTAGCTACTAGCTACTAACAAATCACCAGCGACATTAAAATAAATCCCCAAAAAGTTTATAAATGCATCAATACCAAAAAGAAAAAAACAGATTGTATCGGCCTCTTAAAAGATTAAAATAACAAAATAATTAAAGAGGACTAAAAAAGGATGAGATGTTAAACAGGCACTTTTCATCTGTGTTCACCAGTGAACTGACTGCTGTGGGGATCATTTAACACAGCAAAAATTCACCACCTGATATGCAAATGCTTCTCACTAAATTAGAATATCATCCAAAAGTTAATTTATTTCACTTCAATACAAAAAGTGAAACTCATATATATTATATAGAGTCATTACAAACAGAGTGATCTATTTCAAGTGAAAACCCAAATACCAATGAAAATCCAAAAGTCATTATCTCAGTAAATTAGAATAATTAATATAAAACACCTGCAAAGGCTTCCTAAAGCCCGGGTCTCACATAGCGATACACCAGCGATCCCGACAACGATCAGGATCGCTGGTGTATCGCTACATGATCGCTGCTGAGCTGCCAAACAGGCAGCTCAGGCAGCGATCAGCACAGCGACACTGCGGGTAACATCGCTTAGTTACCCACAGTATACCTTGGATACCAGCACCCTGATGCAGGGAGCTGGTAACCAAGGTACACATCGGGTTTCCAGGTGCTGCGCGGTGCCTGGAAACTCGCTGTGTACCTTGGTTACCAGCTCCCTGCATCAGGGCGCTGGTATCCAAGGTACACAGCGGGTTTCCAGGCACAGCCCCGAGCCTGGAAACCCGCTGTGTACCTTGGTTACCAGCGGATCGCTGGTCTCCCCCTGTCACACGCAGCGATGCGTGCCTGCCAGCGGGAGACCAGCGATCAAAAAAATGTCCAGGACATTCAGCGACGATCAGCGATACCCAGCAGGGGGGCTGATCGTCGCTGAATGTCACACACAGCGATATCGCTGGGGAAATCGCTGCTGTGTCATAAAACTAGTGACTCAGCAGTGATGTCGCTAGCGAGATCGCTGTGTGAGACGGGGGCTTAAGTGTCTAAAAAGGTCCCTTAGTCTGTTTCAGTAGGCTGCACAATCATGGGGAAGACTACTGAACTTGACAGATGTCCAGAAGGCAGTCATTGACACACTCCATAAGGAGGGTAAGCCACAAAAGGTCATTGCTAAAGAAGCTGGCTGTTCACAGAGTGCTGTATCCAAGAATAATAATGGAAAGTTGAGTGGAAGGAAAAATTGTGGTAGAAAAAGGCGCACAAGTAACCAGGATAATCACAGCCTTGAAAGGATTGTTAAGAAAAAGCCATTCTTAAAAATTTGGGGGAGATTCACAAGGAGTCATTGCTTCAAGAGCCACCACATACAGACGTATCCAGGACATGGGCTACAAGTGTCACATTCCTTGTGTCAAGCCACTCATGACCAATAGACAACACCAGAAGCGTCTTACCTGGGCCAACCAGAAAAATAACTCAACTGTTGCACAGTGGTCAAAGGTGTTGTTTTCAGTGAAAGTAAATTTTGCATTTCATTTGGAAATCAAGGTCCCAGAGTCTGAAGGAAGAGTGAAGAGGCCACAATCCAAGCTGCTTGAGGTCTAGTGTGAAGTTTTCACAATCAGTGATGGTTTGGGGAGCCATGTCATTTGCTGGTGTAAGTTCACTGTGTTTTATCAAGACCAACGTCAGGGCAGCGGTCTACTGGGAAATTTTAGAGCACTTCATGCTTCCCTCTGCTGACAAACTTTTTGGATATGCAAATTTAATTCTCAAGCAGGACTTTGCATCTGTCCACACTGCCAAAAGTATCAATACCTGGTTTAAAAGCAACAGTATCGCTGTGCTTGATTGGCCAGCAAACTCCACTGACCTTAACCTCATAGAGAATCTATGGGGTATTGTCAAAAGAGAGAAAGATGAGCGACACCAGACCCAACAAATATAGACAGGCTGAAGGCTGCTATTAAAGCAACCTTGCCTTCCATAACACCTCAGCAATGCCACAGGCTGATCGCCTCCATGCTATGCTGCATTGATGCAGTAATTGATGCAAAAGGAGCCCCGACCAAGTATTGAGTGAATTTACTGAACAAACATTTCAGTAGGCCAACTTTTTGTATTGAAATAAATTAACTTTTTGATGATATTCTAATATAGTGAGAAGCTCTTGTAACTAGTATAACACAAGAAGAAGTACACCTGCATCGGAGTAGATGAAACATTAAGAAATCCGTCCAGGTCAGATGGCATTCATCCACGAATACTGAGGGATTTGAGCTCAGTATTTGACTGATCAATGTATCACATCTTCTTAGACTCTCTTGTAACAGGGTTGGTGCCACAGGATTGGAGGATGGCTAACATGATAGTAGTGAGCAAATTTTTTGAGAGCATTATAAGAAATGACCTACCAAAATATATTGCGGAGAATAATATAATAACTGACAACCAGCATTGATTCATGAAGAATAAGTTGTGTCTAACCATTATGTTGGAGGTAAGCACAAATCTAGATTTTGGTAATGCAGCTGATGTGATTTTTGTGGACTTTGCGAAGACATTTGATACTGTTCCACATAACAGCCTTAGGGCTCATACTCACTGGCTGGAAAAAAATCGGTCCGTTTTCTGCAGGGAAAAAACGGTACAATTGTTGTAAAAAGGCATGCGATTTGCATGCGATTTGCATGCGATTTTAAATCGCACCATGCGTTTTCCATCAGTTTTCCATCTGTATGCAATGCGATTTTAACATGAAGTTTTACATAGAGCAGTTATCTCTATGTAAAAAGTCATGTAAAAATCACATTGTAAAAAAAAAATGTACACAAAAAGCAAATAATTATATATATATATATATATATATATATATATATATAGGACATACACTTCTACATAGTATAACAGCCGCTAATTCATCCCCGGCTATACTGTAAAATCGCACTGACAGCTTTAATAAAGAATAGAAACAATACATATACACACATAGAATACATATAAATAGATATATATATATATGTCATTTGTGAAATCACAGAAGCCGACATGAAATGATACATTGTTTACACACACTTAACCATGTCATTTCATGTATTTTGATATGTGGTTTTAACTTACAATTAAATAAGTGTATGTGTGCAAAATTTCAGACATGTAGGGGTTAATTAAAGGTGTAAATTCGTTGAAAAAAAAATGCGTGGGCTCCCGCTGTATTTTCTCCACCAGACAGACAAAGCAAGTGAGTGGGGGCATAAAATAATAGCCTAGGAAGGGTACATTTTTTTTGTGCCCCCCTGGCTACTAACATCTGCCCCCAGACACCCCAGAAAGGGCAAATCTCTAATTAGATTAGCCCTTTCTGGCACTTTGCCCGTCTATTCCCATTGCCCTATAGCGGTGGCGAATGGGTTAATAAGAGGTTAAAGCCACCTTGCAATTGAAAGGTCACTTTATGCCAGGTTAATAATTGAGAGCTGTCAATTAGACAACTATCAATTATTAATCCTATTAAAGTAAATAAAAATCACACACACTTTAAGAATAAATAATTTTAATGAAATAAAAACGCATTTTTTTGACCATCTTTTATTTAATTCTTAATCCCTGCGAAGCCCTTGATCTCCTATAATAAAGAAAAAATAATAAAACAACATTATTCTTACCTATTCCGCCGATCTGTCACGTCCCACGCTGTAATCCTTCACAAAGTGTTAACTAGCTTTGAGCCAAGCTGAAAGCTCCTGAATGAATGAGCTTATCTCTTGCCGACAGGAGAGGATGTGATTAATGAATGAAGCTTAATTGATTGCATCCCACTTTCACTTGAGGTCAGGTCAGGGTGACCTGACCTTAAGTGAAAGTGGGAATAAATCAATTAAGCTTCACTCATTAATCACTTCCTCTCCTTTTGCCAGGAGAGGAAGTTATTCATTTGGGGGGTAACAGCTCAGCAGGCAGCATTAGCTCCCTGCGAGCTGTAACCTGTTAACCCTTTCTGATGGATTAGAGTGTGGGACCTGACTGTGCATCGGATTGGTAAGAATAATTTTGCTTTTTTATTTTATTTTTATTACAGGAAATGGTTTTAGCAGGAAAATAAAATATGGTCAAAAACTGTTTGATTATTTCATTAAACTTTTTTATTAAAGTGTGTGTGTTTGATTTTTCTTTCATACAATAGGATTAATAATTGATAGTTGTCTAATTGACAGCTCTCAATTATTAACCTGGCTTAAAGTCACCTTTCAATTGCAAGGTGGTTTTAACCCCTTATTAACCCATTCGCCACCGCTATAGGGCAATGGGAATAGACGGGCAAAGTGCCAGAAAGGGCTAATCTAATTAGAGATTTGCCCTTTCTGGGGTGTCTGGGGGCAGATGTTAGTAGCCAGGGGGGGCACAAAAAAAATGTACCCTCCCTAGGCTATTATTATATGCCCCCACTCGCTTGCTTTGTCTGTCTGGTGTAGAAAATACAGCGGGAGCCCACACATTTTTTTTCAACGAATTTACACCTTTAATTAACCCTACATGTCTGAAATTTTACACACATACACTTATGTAATTGTAAGTTAAAACCATATATCAAAATACATGAAATGACATGGTTAAGTGTGTGTAAACAATGTATCATTTCATGTCGGCTTCTGTGATTTCACAAAAGCCAGCAATTGATTTAGCGGCTATTACAGTATGTAGAAGTGTATGAACTATAAATATATATGTATGTGTTACAATGACATGTATATATATATATATATATATATATATATATTCTATGTGTATGTATCTAGTGTTTTGTGAGCTGTCAGTGTGATTTTACAGTAGCCGGGGATGAATTGCCGGCTTTTCAAAGGAGACTGGTGCGTTAAATCGGACAGCACTCGCATGGTGCGAGTGCTGTGCGATGATTTCTGTTTTTTCGCACCCATTGACTTGCATTGGCGATTATCATGCCAAAATCGCATCAAATCGCACCATGCTGCGATTTTTTTCTCACACCAATTTCTGATGAGAAAAAAATCGCAAATGAGAACTCACCTATTGAATAACATTGGTCAGATTTGAATCCGATTTTTTTTCGGCTGAATATCATCCGTTTTCGGCGCAAGTGAGTATGAGCCTTTATACTGAAGCTACAGAAGCAGGGACTAGGGGAAACTATATGCAGATGGATAAGGAATTGGCTAAAAGACAGGAAACAAAGTCATCATAAATGGTTCATTCTCTAAATGGGAGATAGCAGTGGGGAGCTCAGGGATCTGTGCTAGGACCAAATCTTTTTAACCTCATTATTAATGACCTCGTGGATGGGATTGAGAGTAAAGTGTCAGTCTTTGCCAATGATCCCAAACTATGAAGGATATTAAAAACTGACCTAGACAGTACAATGTTATAAAACAATCTGGATAAGATGTCTGAATGGGCAAACACTTGGCAAACGAGGTTTAATGTAGATAAATGTAGAGTAATGTAACTAGGACGGAGTAATCCTATAGCTGCATATACATTAAATGGAAGTATCCTCGGGACTACAGAACAGGAGAACTTGGGTATTCTGGTTACAACTAAGCTGAACAGCAGTACTCAATGTCAAGCAGCAGCCGCAAAAGTAAACAAGATTTTAGGATGTATAAAAAGAGATAAAGGCATGTATTTTGGAAATTTTTACCCCAGGTAACTTTTTGTGGTTAGTGTTGAATTTCTGTTACCTGGGTCCCCCACCTTTACTTGGGAACTCTTTTTCCTAAGTTATCAATCTTCCTGTACCTTCAGGAAGTAAGTTCTTTTTGTGTGTAAGATTGTTGTAGTGTTGGTTTTACTATGTTTTGTGTGGCTGTAGAAGATTTGCCTAACTATACCCGCAGAGTTACAGAACCCAGAATCCAGATGACATGTGAACATGAGAATGAGCGGATACTCAGGTATGCCCTAAACACATATAAGCATTTTAAAAGGATAGAAAACACTTCTCAATATGTCAATTAAAATAGTTTCTATTAATGTTAAAGGGCTCAACTCCCCTTATAAAAGATCCATGATGTGGAACGAGACATTCAATATGAAAGCGGATATTATATGTGTACAAGAGACACATCTCAATGAGCAGGATCTCTTTAGACTCAAAAACAAGCACTTTCCTCAGGTAATTTCTTTCCCAGCCCAAGGGAAAAAATGTGGAGTGTCCATCGCCGTCAGGGACACGGTCTCCTTCTCCCTCCTGGATCAAAAGATTGATACCTTGGGCAGATATTTGCTTATAAAGTGTTTAATTAACAATATTGCCTATACGCTAGTTTCCTTATATGCACCCAACAAGAATCAAACTAAATTTATTAAGAAGGTTCTTACTATGTGCGAACGATATGCATCTGGTTCATTGATATTAGTAGGGGACTTTAACTCCTCGCTGTGGCCCTCAATGGACACTAATTCTAAAAAAAAATGTAATACTCCAAGTCCATTGGTGCGTCTCTTTCAGGCTAAAAACTTGCATGATATCTGGAGACTACAAAACCCCTCTGCAAGGGACTACACTTTCTTTTCCCACCCCCATAGTTGCTACTCAAGAATAGATTACTTTTTGGTAGATAGGCTTCTGTTGAATAGAATCGGAGAGGCCCAAATTGCAGACATAACATGGTCGGATCACGCCCCTATTTCATTGACAGTGAGAGAAAGGTACTCCTCCTTCCCTTGCCCAATTTGGCGTCTCAATAATTATATCCTTAAGCACCCTAGATATACAGAAGATGCCCAAAAAGCATTGCAGGAATTTTTTGAGATAAATGATAATAAGGAAACCAATGATACTAACCTATGGTGCGCTCACAAAGCCGCCATAAGAGGGCAATTTATTAAGCAATCTTCCCATAATAAAAAGACCAGACAAAATCTCCATATAGAAATCCAAACTAAGCTTAGCGAGTTACATAGATTAAGCAGTGTTTTCTCAAGTAAGAGCTACTGAAATCTCGCAGTTGCACCAGCGTTTATATGAGTTAAATTTATATAAGCATGAGCAGGCTTTGAAAAAAACTGAAGATGTCGTATTACTGGCAGGGGAATAAATGTAGTGCCTTACTAGCCAGACAAATAGCAAGCCGCACCTCAAAAATCAAGAATTCCGTATCTACTAGCAGAGGATGGGTGCAAGATTACAGACCCCCTCCAGGTGGCGAATGAGTTCGCAAAATACTACAGCAAACTATGTAATCTAAATAATGACCCCGATGTGGTCCAACCTGACGATAGGGGAATAGAAGCCTTTCTATCCAATATTGTATTACCTTGTATCAAAGAGAAACAACTTGAACAATTATCTCTACCATATACAATATCCGAAATTTCCCAAGCAATAGACTCGCTAAAACTAAATAAGGCCCCAGGCCCAGACGGCCTTACAAATGAATACTACAAAAAATACAAAGCGATATTGAGACCATATTTAGTTAGGCAATTTAACGAGGCATCTAAACAGGGATATTTTCCTGAGGAAGGAAATGCTTAGGGCCTTGATCATAACGCTACCCAAGCCGGGGAAACCGCCAGATAATCCATCTAATTTCCGCCCTATATCCCTATTGAACAAAGACATAAAGCTGTATTCTAAGGTTATTTCCATTAGACTGCTTAATATTATCCCTGCGCTAATAAATAGAGATCAGGTGGGGTTTGTCAAGAACAGGCAGACGTCCGATGGCACGCGGAGGTTTATGAACCTTATATTTGAAGCGGAGAGGGGCCGGACGCCTTCTCTGCTCCTAGCCCTGGATGCGGAGAAGGCGTTTGACAGGGTTCACTGGGGTTACTTGAGGGCAATATTGGGTAAGTTTGGATTCACAAGGACCATTCTGGATTCTATTATGGCCCTTTATACTGTCCCATAAGCACACATTTATACAATGGGGAGATTATCAGACCCCTTCAAAATTACAAATGGGACAAGGCAAGGCTGCCCACTTTCCCCCTTGATATTTACAATGGTGATGGAACCATTTGCAGAAGCAATACGGAAATCCCCCAATATCTCAGGTATAAAAATTGGGAATATAGAGCACCGGATAGGACTATTTGCTGATGATGTTATTCTATGTCTGACAGATCCACTTAATTCACTTTGTCATGTATCCCACTTAATCCAGAAATTTGGAGAGGTTAATTACTACAAAGTGAATACATCTAAATCTAACATATTAAATATGGGGATTCCTCCAGAGGAGAAGGCAGTATTACAGGAAAGATACCCCTACACTTGGGCAGAGGGGGAAATACCTTATCTAGGAATAGCACTAACATATCCGATTAAAAATTTGGAACCGGTTAATTTTAACAAACTACTACAAACTGTGGGGAAAGATATCCAACAATATAGTAAATTCCCAATCTCGTGGGTGGGGAGAGTCTCGGCGGTTAAGATGATGATATTGCCCAAGATATTATATTATTTTCGCAATATTCCCATTCTGATTCCCACTCGCACACTGAAAAAACTACAGTCCATTATATACAGATTTGTTTGGCACCAAAAAAAAGCAAGAGTAGCGCAAAAAATCTTATATTTCCCCACTTATCAAGGGGGGCTGGGATGTCCTAATGTGCAGAGGTATCATCAGGCTGCTCTGTTAGATCAACTGAGAAGCTGGTGGAACAATGATAAGTCGAAGCTATGGGTGGAGATGGAAGCCACCATAATGGGGAAACACGAGGCCTCCTCTATATTATGGCAATCAAGAATGGGCAAATCTGATAAACTGGCTCAGTCGCCCACTATTAAAGCGGGAATTCATTTTTGGAACAACAGACAATTGGGACATAGAATAATACCGCTCCGCCCGGGGAAAATTCCCATTAAGGAATTGCAGAGAAGCATCAAATGTATTGACCTTTCAGGATGGATAGCCAAGGGAATTGAGCAAATGAAGGACATAATGATGTCGGATAAAATTATGCCGTTCGTAAATATTAGAGAAAAATATGACATTAGTAACAAAGATTTCTTTAAATACCTACAAGTTAGGCATTTCATGGAAGGAGTGCAGGGGAATAATGAGGAACTGGTTTCCAAATACGAAAACTACTTTTACACCAATAAAGACTCAGCTGCTGGTATATCTAAAGCGTATAAAGCATTAAGCCCCACTAATGATCCAACCAGATATTCATTTGTAAGCAAATGGGAGAGTGATTTGGGGAGGTCCTTCACAGAAGAAGAATGTACCCACGCGTTTCAGGTGCATAAAGCATCACACTGCATTAACCACTTAGAGACATCTAGAAAACTCCTGTACCGCTGGTATTACACCCCCTATAGATTGGGGAAAATATTCCCTCTCGAACCTACTGAGTGCTGGAGATGCCAGAAACATGTTGGGACACTCTTACATATCTGGTGGACGTGTCCAGTGATTCAGCCATTCTGGACACAGGTGTATATACTGATGGAAAAGGTGGTGGGGTTCAGGATAAGGTGGGGACCAGCAGAGGCCTTGTTATCATTGGGGCTTGGGGACCTGGAGACAGAGGATGCTACAATGGCGTATGACATACTTACCATAGCAAGATCTAGTATAGCTCAAAGATGGAAAACACCTGAAATTCCATCAATTAAAGAAATTGAAAATAAAATGCAACACAACGGTATAATGGAGCATATGATTGCAGGGAGATTGGAGAGAGAACAGCAGTTCAAATATAAATGGGCAAAATGGCTTCAGTATTCGGGATATTCATGTAACTGAGAATTACTCAAAACTGACGACGAACGAAGGGTTTATAAGAAGGAATGGAACATGGAGCAAATCTTAGTATATGTGTGTGTTAGTTATATGTAGGATAGATGGTGGAGATCAACATGTTGTGTCTTAACCTTTGTAATTTTATTGAATGATGAAACTTTTGTGAAATGCGATGTAACTTTATTGTCATGTCATTGTTTACATGCAACATTGTAACTTATATTTTGCAAAACAATAAAAACCATATGTTGAAAAAAAAAAAACAAAAGAGATAAAATCCTGTGATCCCAATGTATTGTTACCCCTCTATAAATTGCTTGTATGGCCACATCTAAAATATGGGATCCACTTTTGGGCTCTATAGGATATTCAGAAGTTAGAATCAGTACAAAGTTGTGTAACTAGATTTTTACAAGGGACGGAAGGTCTCATATGATAAGAGCTTGGAAAAGAGCTTAGAAAAAAAGACGCCTCAGAGGAGATCTTATTTATATGTATAAATACATGTTTGGTCAATATAAAGGACTGGCACATGACTTATTCCTTCCAAAGAACAAATAAGGACCATGGGGCACTCATCACAGGTGGAAGAAAGGTGATTCCGGCAGCTACATAGGAAAGGATTATTTACAGTTAGAGCAGTCAGACTGTGGAATGCCGACCACAAGAGGTAGTAATGGCAGACACTATAACGCTTTTAAAAAAGGGCTGGATGTTTTCCTCGATACACATAACATTGTGGGTTATAGTTAATTTAGTGACAAAATGTACAATTGGTGGAGAAAGGTTGAACTTGATGGACCTAGGTCTGTTTTCAACCTAGGTAACTGTAAAACTCTAATGATTTTCTTTCACTTTTCTACCTTTTGTATTCTAATTGTAAAACATTTATTACGGCAATTACAATAGCTAACAAGAGGGCTGTAATTAATGATGTTATCTTTTTACAATGTACGATAATAAAACTGTTTGAGAAACCCGATAATCATTTGTGTTTAGTGAACGTAATGTCACTGTGCTGTACTTGTGACTGTCTAACTGCTGTTAATAAACATATGCCCAGAGCTATGGGAGTGATTGATCTCAGGACCCAGGCTTATCTGTGAATATGCTCTCTATGTGTAGCAACCATAGTGAGAAAGACATCTCTGGTTTCTGGTCACTATAGAGACGTCACCAAACAGCATCATAGTAGTGATGGAAGCCTCCAGAGGTAACAATCTTTGCACACTCTTTCATTGAAATAAAACTATCAGCATTTTGTGTCTAAAGCTCCAGGAAAACCTGTATCTCCATGATAACATAATACAAAATTTCTGCAGCCAGATCCTACAGATAAACTCCTATCCCTTTACTTCCATTGGCATTGGAAGCCACATTGCAGATATTAAAAGAGCATTAAGCCCCTCAAACTCCCATACACAGACTGACGTGGGCCGAACCTGCCGATATCATAGGTTTCAGCCCACAGTCCATTCTTTATGGGGGTCCCTGACTGATGATTGTCGGAAGAGTTAAGATCTGGGAATGTCTGATTTTAGACTGCCGATTCTTTTGTTCTCCCTAAGATAAGCCACCACCAGAGATGTCCAGCAGAGGTTCTCTCAAAGAAAATATGGGAGCCCTCAGCTGAGAAAAGATTCCTGTGTATGAAGGAGTGGAACAAAATAGCTGCCGGATGAATGATGTCTGGGCTGACATCTATCTAAAGAGTGTTTAGTTTTATTCCTCAATTTATTCCATATTTTCTCGTTTTTGTTGTGCAGAGACAGACAAGTAACTACAGCTCAATGGAAATGTACCCATTTTCTAAAGACTCAATATATTGATATATTTCTTCTGATCACAGTTTCTGACAAGTGGAAGGGTTAAGAATAATAATTGAGGGGGTAGAATGGTCAAGTTTATATGTTACGGGAAACTGGTCATAAATCCGCAGACAGAAACTTCATGTGATATTTGTGGATTTTGTTGAAGATTTGACTGAAAATTCCACCTTACTCCATTACTAAGCATTAGGCCGGGATCACACTTGCGAGAAACTGGCACGAGTCTCGCACCTCAATACCCGGCACTGCCGCCGGCACGCAGACCGGAGCGTTCAGCTGCATAGAAATACATGCAGCCGCACACTCCGGTCCCGAGTGCTGGCAGCAGTGCCGGGTATTCAGGTGCAAGACTCGTGCGAGTTTCTCGCAAGTGTGATCCAGGCCTTAGGATAAAATCTGCACAAGAACGAGCAAGCTGCAGATTTCAAATCTGCCCGTGGCTTTCATTTTCATGCTGATTTTTTTCTGCAAGGAGTAAGTAAGATTTTTAAGAATCCAGTTACTTTTATTGTACTTTAAATTGATGCAAACTTACAATGTGGAATCCGAACTTCATGTCAGGAACAAATCCGCCACATGTGAACTTGATCTTAGGGTGCACAAAGGATCCCTCATTTGCATATGTAATTAAATTAGGTTTTTTAATATAAAATGAAAGAAGTGAAATCTATACTACAAGTATAACAAATATGGAGAGTGAGGCAGCACAGCCAGTGAAATTAATATTTTATTAACCCTTGCGACTTTTCAGCCCCAATGAGAAAAGTTCACTGAAGTTGAAACACTGGATGTTTTAATAAAATATTAATTTTATTGAATTTGCTGCCTCACTCTCCATATTCGTTAGCTATTGGTGATTGTTGGATCAAGTACTTAGAGGCGTGCACCCCCACTTTTAAATTGCCAGTGCTACTTTTTTAAAGGGGCTATGTACCTTTTCTGACTGTATAAGTGGTTTCATTTAAGTTTTGGGCGTGATTTCCTTTAAGACATTTTTGTATATCGGGAAATCTCTCCAACATGTGTATACATCTGATTTTGCAGCTATATTGCATTGTAATAAAATATGCTCCATTCATTGCAAGTTTGTATGGCAAAGCACAGGAGTCTGCACTTTCAAATACAGCATCTGGGCCCTCGGGGTCTATAGACATGTATGACTACTTTGGTGGTGCATAATCTGCCGTAATTTTTTTTATTAGTTTTTTCATTATTCATGTGTCATCAGTCTATTAACCAAGTGGGAGAAGGAAAATGTGCCTTTCTAATATAGAAAAACGTATCTTTATGTTAGCAGCAGACTTTAGCAGATAGTGCTATATCTAATCTTACAACAGGAAGTTTTTATTTGAAGTCTTCACCTGTAAAGAAAAGTTACTGTTCAATTATAAAATCTAAAGACTCATCCATCCACACTTTAATGTCTTATCTTTTCAATAATTAGCTTTTGAAATATTCCAACAAATGAAGGTGGATTTTGTTGCATGGAATATGGTTCAGATCACAGATTTGCCTCCTTTGGATGGACTGCATTTTCATTGTCTACGTTCCTCAACATTGAAATTGCAACACCAAGAAGGAAAAGTAGTGGAAATATGGAAATCACAGGATCAATACACATGCTAATGATGTGCAAAGGATGAAAAAATAGAAACCACATTTTCAAAACATTTATTTGGTATCAAGTATGAGCACCATGCGCAGAAATATTTTTTTTCCCGATATTTGTGGGAAAATGTAAGGTAAAAAGATACAATACGTGACTAGTTTTCACATTTTTGTTTTTTACATTTTTACGTCCACGAAAAAGGACTTCTAAAATACATTTTAGAAAATTATCACATTTAAGTAGCAATTATCTTTATGTGTTGGACATGTAAGGTTTTTGCAACAGGACGGAGCTAGAAATAGCAATGTGGACTGGCAGCTGCTTTCTTTTTTTAAAATTTTGTTTTATTTAGTGTTTTGTTCTTGCTTTTTTTTTTATTTGCTCATATATTTCACACATAGTGACTTTAGTTGAGACATTACAAGACCTCTGGGGGGGGGCTTTCAACATCTAAATAAAGTTTGAATATTTATGTTTTCCCCTGCAACTGGGGCTGGCATATTAGCCCCAGTTACTTGTTAAATAAAGCCTCCTGAGCTGATCAGGGTCTTATAGCACCCAGCAATCACATGGAGCCCGGTTAGCTCTTCTTATACTGTATACCAGTACTTGTTTAGTACTATTTATACAGCGATCAGAAAGGCATGGTAATAAATCATTTCTCACTTCTCTGCTGGAAGTCTAGCTGTGTCTGACTGCTGTCTCCGAGCTACTTCATCTGCATGATCTCCATCCATTTACCTGTTAACTAAGCAATGCCATTCTAAAACACCATTGGAAAGTAATATGCTGGTTGCCTGGACATTTCAAATTCTTCAGTGGTCTGGAATCAGTTAAAGAAGCACTCCCATCAAAAATTTAGCCTCCAAATACACTGCTCAAAAAAAATAAAGGGAACACTCAAATAACACATCCTAGATCTGAATGAATGAAATATTCTCATTAAATACTTTGTTTTGTGAAAAGTTGAATGTGCTGACACAATAAAATCACACAAAAATCATCAATGGAATTCAAATTTATTAACCAAGAGACCTGGATTTGGAGTCACCCACAAAATTAAAGTGGAATGTAATGCCCTTAAAACAAGTCAAAATGATGCTCAGCAGTGTGTGTGGCCTCCACGTGCCTGTATGACCTCCCTACAATGCTTGGGCATGCTCCTGATGAGGCAGCGGATGGTCTCCTAAGGGATCTCCTCCCAGACCTGAACTAAAGCATCCGCCAACTCCTGGACAGTCTGTGGTGCAACGTGACGTTGGTGAATGGAGCGAGACATGATGTCCCAGATGTGCTCAATCGGATTCAGGTCAGGGGAACGGGCGGGCCACTCCATAGCTTCAATGCTTTCATCTTGCAGGAACTGCTGACACACTCCAGCCACATGAGGTCTTGCATTGCCCTGCATTAGGAGGAACCCAGGGCCAACCACACCAGCATATGGTCTCACAAGGGGTCTGAGGATCTCATCTCGGTACCTAATGGCAGTCAGGCTACCTCTGGCGAGCACATGGAGGGCTGTGCGGCCCTCCAAAGAAATGCCACCCCACACCATTACTGACCCACTGCCAAACCGGTCATGCTGAAGGATGTTGCAGGCAGCAGATCGCTCTCCACGGCGTCTCCAGACTATCACGTCTGTCACATGTGCTTAGTGTGAACCTGCTTTCATCTGTGAAGAGCACAGAGCGCCAGTGGCAAATTTGCCAATTCTGGTGTTCTGTGCAAATGCCAAGCATCCTACACGGTGTTGGGCTGTGAGCACAACCCCCATCTGTGGACGTCGGTCACTGAGACCATCCTCATGGAGTCGGTTTCTAACCGTTTGTGCAGACACATGCACATTTGTGGCCTGCTGGAGGTCATTTTGCAGGGCTCTGGCAGTGCTGCTTCCTGTTCCTTCTTGCACAAAGGCGAAGGTAGCGGTCCTGCTGCTGGGTTGTTGCCCTTCTACGGCCCCCTCCACGTCTCCTGGTGTACTGGCGTGTCTCCTGGTAGCGCCTCCAGCCTCTGGACACTACGCTGACAGATACAGCAAACCTTGCCACAGCTCGCATTGATGTGCCATCCTGGATGAGCTGCACTACCTGAGCCACTTGTGTGGGTTGTAGAGTCTGTCTCATGCTACCACAAGTGTGAAAGCACAACAAACTTTCAAAAGTGACCAAAACATCAGCCAGAAAGCATTGGTACTGAGATGTTGTCTGTAGTCTCCACCTGCAGAACCACTCCTTTATTGAGTGTGTCTTGATAATTGCCAATAATTTCCATCTGTTGTCTATTCCATTTACACAACAGCATGTGAAAATGATTGTCAGTGTTCCTTCCTAAGTGGACAGTTTGATTTCACAGAAGGTAATTGATTTACTTGGAGTTATATTCTGTTGTTTAAGTGTTCCCTTTATTTTTTTGAACAGTGTATATTGTAAACATCATATTATACAACACTGTGTACTTACAATTGCTTTTTTACCTTTCTACCCAGCTAATCCTTCTCATTTCCACTAGGTCTCTGACATCACTTGATTAAAAACTGACTAGCTGAATCCTTTCATGCTTTGTGTAGAAGCAGGAGGTCAATTTTCCCTCTATGAGTCAAAAGTCACTGCAAATGTTCCTGGCAGGAGGGAATAGAGAGAAGCTAGGTCAGGATTAGAAGAGTGGGATAATAAATGCAAAGACAAGAGACTTCCTGTATCTACAAAGAACAGAGAAAACAGAAGAATTTACAGAAGGCAAAATAAGTTATTGTAAGTACAGCTATATAATATGATGATTGCAATATATTAAGAGAATATAAACTTTGATGAGAGTGCTTCTTTAAAGGTATTTGATATTACTTATTACAGCGCCATTTATTCCATGGCACTTTACTGTACTCGTTTTTATTACGTATACCCCTTTTTACATGTAATCTTAAACAATAGACGTCACAGACTTGTACAGGAGCAGAGAGGACCCTGTCCGCGAGGGCTCACAATCTACAAGGGAAGGGTGAGCATACAGTAGGTGGGGGTAAAGCTGGTCATGCAGCAGTTTGGTAAAATGAGGGTTACTGCAAGTTAGAGGCTTGTCGTAAGATGTAGGTCTTCAGGTTCCTTTTGAATGTTCCCATGGTAGGCAAGAGACTAAAGGTACTGCCACACTAAGCTATCCCGCTAGCGATCTCGTTAGCGTTGCATACTAATGAGATCGCTAGCGGGATTGTTTCTATATCGCTAAATGCTGCCGCATTTAGCGATATAGTTAACGACGCTATCGCCGTTAGCGATCTTCTTAACGACTTTAGCGGTACAAAAGTACCGCTAAATCGCTAAGAAAAGGTGCCACACAGCGATTAGATACTTACCCAGCGGGAGCGCCAGCGATGAAATAGGGTCCGGAACGATTCCAGCGACGAGCGAGATCACAGCAGGAAGCTCGTCGCTGGCAGCTGCCGCACTGAACAACATCGCTAACGGGATCGCTAAATAGTGACATTTTTTAGCGATCCCGTTAGCGATATTGTTTAGTGTGGCATACCCTTAATATGTTGAGGTAAACAGTTCCAGAGTGGGGGGAATGTGCGGGAGAAATCTTGTATGCTATTGTGGGAAGACGAGATAAGAGGGGAGTAGAGAAGGAGATCTTGTGATGATCGGAGATTGCGTAGAGTTAAGCACCGGGAGACTTGGTCATAGATGTATAGAGGAGGCAGGTTGTGGATGGATTTATATGCCAAGGTTAGGATTTTAAATTGGTGTCTCTGGATAATGGGGAGCCAGTGAAGGGATTGACAGAGGGGAGAGGCCAAGAAATATCAAGGGGACATGTGTATTAGTCAGGCAGTAGAGTTTAGGATAGATTGGAGGGGTGCAAGAGTGTTAGAAAGGAGAGCACAGAGCTGGAGGTTGCAGTAGATGAGGGGGGAGATGATGAGTGCATGGACTAGAGTTTTTGCAGATTCTTGATTAAAGAATGTATGGACCCGGGAAATATTTTTGAGTTGGAGTCGGCAGGAAGTGGAAAGGGCTTTGATATGTGGTTTGAAGGAGAAATCAGAGTCCAAGGTTATCCTGAGGCAATGAACTTGCGAAACTGGGGAGAGTGAGCAGCCATTTACTTTAATGGGTAGGTCCATTCAGGAGGCTAAGTGAGATGAGGGAAAGGTGATGAATTTCTGTTTTGTCCATATTAAGTTTAAGAAATCTAGCAGAGAAGAAAGATGAAATAGTGGGCAGACATTGTGGGATTCTGGTTACTAGGGAGGTGATATTGCATCCAGAAAGGTAGATCTGTGTGTCATCAGCATAGAGGTGACACTGAAAGCTAAGACTCTATGAGCTGTCCAAGGCTGAAGGTATAAATGGAGAAGAGCAGGGGCCCTAGGACTGAATGTTGCGGGACACCGACGGGGTGAGGTGAGGAGGTGGTGTTTGAGTGTGAGACACTGAATGTCCGGTCTGTTAGGTATGATGAGATCCAAGATAGAGCCAAGTCTGTGAGGTCAAGAGATGAGAGAATCTGTAGTAATAGGGAATGGTCCACTGTGTCAAAAGCAGAGGACAGCTCCAGTAGGAGGACAGTGACTTTAGTCGGGGCAGTTTCAGTGGAGTGATGTGGTTGGAAGCCAGATTGCAAGTGGTCGAAGAGGAAGAAGGACAGGTGGGAGGACAGTTCAAGATGGATGTGTTGTTCCAGTAGTTTTGCTGGGTGTGTGAGAAAGATGGAATCCACAATACGAAAGTGTAGCTGGAGAGGCTGTGTCGTGAGCCAGGTTTCAGTGGTGCCAAGGAAGGTATTGATACTTTTATATTGAGGATAGGTCATCAATATCTAAATAGTGGTAACCACTTTAATTATGTCATGTATATATAAAAAAAAGCTGTAAAATAGTGTTGTAGTGTTGAAGGATCTGAACATACTTACGCAATGTTTATGTGATGCAGTTTATTTGTATGTGGGTGATGTGGCTGTACAGTGTGCAATGTAGCCTGATAATCACGTGTCAGTTGTGACTGATGATGATTAGTGCAAAGGATCAACCATAAAATAATTTCTAAACTGATTTTTTATTTTACCCAATGTAAGTAGTATATTATATACTAAATTATTACTGTAATTGGATTTTATCTGTTTATTACTTTGTTATTAGAAGAATTAATTAGTCAGGCAGTAGAGTTTAAGGAATTGGAGGGTGCGAGAGTGTTAGAAGGGAGGCCACAGAGCAGGAGGGTTAATAGTTGGGGGGAGAATGATGAGTAGTGATGAGCGAGCACTAAAATGCTCGGGTGCTCGATGTTTGGGTTGAGCAGATTGGAATATCGGGTACTCGGACAGAACGAGCCAATGTAAGTCTATAGGAGACCCGAGTATTTTTGCCGCGATCCACCCCTAAAAACGTCTGAAAATGACAGAAACATTGCTCAAATGACACGGGACATCATGTAGATCGCCCCTGGAAGCATTACTGACTCCTAGTTCACAGCTTTAACCCTTAACCACCTCACCCTCCCCCCCCAAGGTTGCTTTGCACGTTAATGACCGGGCAATTTTACAATTCTGACCACTGTTCTTATGAGGTTATAACTGTGGAGCGCTTCAACGGATCTTCACGATTCTGAGATTCTTTCTCGTGACATATTGTACTTCATGATAGTGGTAAAATTTCTTGATATAACTTGCGTTTATTTATGAAAAAAATGGAAATATGGCGGAAATTTAGCAATTTTCAACTTAGAATTTTTATTCCCTTAAAACAGAGAAATATATCACACAAAATAGTACTAAATAACATTTCACATGTCTACTTTACATCAGCACAATTTTGGAAACAGTTATAGGGTTAAAGTTCAACCATGATTTTCTCATTTTTACAACAAATGTACAAAACCATTTTTTTAGGACCACCTCACATTTGAAGTCACTTTGAGGGGTCTATATGGCAGAACATACCCAAAAGTGACACCATTCTAAAAACTGCACTCCTCAAAGTACTCAAAACCACATTCAAAAAGTTTATTAACCCTTCAGGTGCTTCATAGGACCTGAAGCAACGTGGAAGGAAAAAATGAACATTTAACTTTTTAGTCACAAAAATGATTTTGCAAAAATTTTTTTTATTTTCACAAGGGTAAAAGGAGAAAATGGACAGAAAGTTGTGCAATTTCTCCTGAGTACGCCGATACCCCATATGTGGGGGAAAACCACTGTCTGGACGCACAGCAGAGCTCGGAAGGCAAGGAGCGCCGTTTGACTTTTTCAAACCAAAATTGGCTGGAATTGAGATTGGACGCCATGTCGCGTTTGGAGAGCCCCTGATGTGCCTAAACAGTGGAAACCCCCCACAAGTGACACCATTTTGGAAACTAGACCCCCTAAGGAACTTATCTAGATCTGTTGTGAGCACTTTGAACCCCCAAGTGTTTCACTAAAGTTTATAATGCCTGGGTGTGAAAAAAAAAATTCCACAAAAATGACTTTTTAGTCCCCAATTTTTGATTTTTCCCAAGGAAAAGGAGTAATGACGTTTTGGAATGCAGACTTTGACTGGTGTCATGTTCAAAAGACACCTAAGTATATCCCCTTTATCAAAAATGAGGTAAGTACATAACACACCAAAAGCAAAAAACCTCATAACAAAGTATAAAGAACACGTATATTTTATTGAAAAATAGTACAAACACGATTAAAATGGCAATACCACAAGAACAGGAACAAGTGGGACACATCCACTATACTTCCAACTAGACCATATGTGTATAAATCATCATTTCTATGTAGTCACAATGAAGCACCAAAATACATTTTTATATATATATATATAACCAAAGGTACCAGGATGAATAAGGTCCATGGTTATCCCATATAAGGTGGACTCTGTTCACATAAGTGCACAAAAAGTCGCATGATAACGCTGATCCTTGGATAGATATCAAAATACAGACAGGTACTAATACATATAAAATGCAACACACTACATAGTCTAAGAATATAATAAAGGCATAGTTACCAAGAAGGGAAGTAGAATGGGAGACCCACCACTCACCCGACGCGCGTTTCGCTTAGAAATGCTTCGTCACCCCTGGACGAAGCATTTCTAAGCGAAACGCGCGTCGGGTGAGTGGTGGGTCTCCCATTCTACTTCCCTTCTTGGTAACTATGCCTTTATTATATTCTTAGACTATGTAGTGTGTTGCATTTTATATGTATTAGTACCTGTCTGTATTTTGATATCTAACTATCCAAGGATTAGCGTTATCATGCGACTTTTTGTGCACTTATGTGAACAGAGTCCACCTTATATGGGATAACCATGGACCTTATTCATCCTGGTACCTTTGGTTATATATATATAAAAATGTATTTTGGTGCTTCATTGTGACTACATAGAAATGATGATTTATACACACATGGTCTAGTTGGAAGTATAGTGGATGTGTCCCACTTGTTCCTGTTCTTGTGGTATTGCCATTTTAATCGTGTTTGTACTATTTTTCAATAAAATATACGTGTTTCTTTATACTTTGTTGTTATGAGGTTTTTTGCTTTTGGTGTGTGGTGTCATGTTCAGTTTGCAGAGCCCCTGATGTGCCTAAACAGTGAAAACCCCCCACAAGTGACCTCATCTTATAAACTAGACCCCTAAGGAACTTATCTAGATCTGTGGTGAGCATTTTGAACCCCCAAGTGCTTCATACAAGTTTATAACGTAGAGTCGTAAAATTAAAAAATCCTTTTTTTCACAAAAATGATCTTTTCACCCCAATTTTTATTTTCCCAAGGGTAACAAGACCTCAAAAGTTATTGTTCAATTTGTCCTGAGTACGCTGATACCCAATATGTAGGGGTAAACCACTGTTTGGGTGCATGGCAGACCTCGGAAGGGAAGGAGCGCCGTTTGACTTTTTCAACGCAGAATTGGCTGGATGCCATGTCGCGTTTGGAGAGTCCCTGATGTGCCTAAACAGTGGAAAGCCCCAAGTGACCCCATTTTGGAAACTAGACCCCCTAAGGAACTTATCCAGATCTGTGGTCAGCACTTTGAACCCCCACGTTTATAATGCCCGTGCATGAAAATAAAAAAATCCTATTTTTTTTCTCACAAAAATGATCTTATGGTCACCTATTTTTTATTTTCCCAAGGGTAACAGGAGAAATTGGACCTCAAAAGTTGTTGGGTCATTCCATGGTAACTTACGTTACATTCACAAGCCAAAAACTGAGTTAATAATGGCTACAGACTGTTCATTGAAGGCAGGCACAAAAAGAGTGAATGTATATTGTACATTAAACTATTCTCAATAGATTTCAACACATTTTGATTTTTCAACAATACAAATTAAATACAAAATAGTGTTATTACTTGGTAACTTACGTTACACAAAAAGGAAAGACAATTGTCCATATCATGAGACTGCCAAATTTTCTGTTCTGGTAAACAGGGAGAAACACTATTTTTATTGTATTAAAACACTATAGTCCAAGCAACTTTAACAAATTTATTTTGACCTCTCATGTTAAATGCAACAATTTTTATTACAAGAAATGTAGGTAACTTACGTTACAACACAATATAGTAACTTATGTTACAAAACAAAGAATGTGTTCAACTTTGTCAGTGTTTATATTTGAGAAGGCAAACTGACTTTATTTAGACAAAACATAGGCTGCATGTGAATTCATTGATGTGAACTACACATGTAGACTAAAACTG
Source organism: Oophaga sylvatica (assembly GCA_033576555.1). NCBI lineage: Eukaryota > Metazoa > Chordata > Amphibia > Anura > Dendrobatidae > Oophaga > Oophaga sylvatica. The sequence continues at coordinate 494,819,096 of JARQOD010000003.1, read as the reverse complement.
TATAAAAATGTAATCAATCAATATTCATACTTCAGTTGTCAACATTTTTGCAGAGTGGAAATACATATGTGGTCCAGTCCAATGAATTCAGACACAGCTAAGGCCTCTTTCACACATCCGTTTTTTTCTGTCAGGAGCGATCCGGCGCTTTTTAAAAAGAACGGATCCGGTTTTTTAAACCGCCAGATGCGTTTTTTGTCATTGACTATCATTAGCGCCGGATCGCGCCGATGTCATTGCGTTGCGTCCGGTTTTTTCCGGATCCGGCGGAAATGTACATTCCGGCGGCCGGACAAAACAGACACTGCAACATTTTTTTTTCTGCCGCATCCGGCGGGCGCAAACAATGCAAGTCTATGGTGCCGGATCAGTCTTTTGTGCAATCAGCAAAAGACTGATCCGGATTCTGGAAACCAAGGTCTCTCTCCTCGGTCCGGACATGCGTACCTGCATTTTCCGGGTTGAAAACTTCAGGACGGATCTAGCAGAAAACCTGATCTGTTGCATCAGTTTTTTCACAATCAGCGCCGGATCCGTCCTTTCCGGTTTTGGACGGATTGTGCCTGACGACACAAAACGGATGTGTGAAAGAGGCCTAATGAAGAACTTCAGCAAGGATGTAAATTTGTTCTCACTGCTCATTTAACTTCCTGGCTAAGCAAAAAATTCCCAAATGTCCCTAGAACCCATTTTCAGGGGAGGATCAATCTTTCTTAAAATTTGACAGACATCATAATAAATTTCATCATCTTTAGATGGCCATTTCCAGGTATTTTTATTCTTGCCATAGAGTTCCATGGTTTTCACTTTCATCTCATTGTGTGCAACCTAAGTAACCACTCCACGATAATTTCTGCCATCATACTTTACTTCAACCCAGTCATCAACTTTGTATTCAATATCAGCGTACTTGCAGTTATTAGCATTGTAATAGACCATGTTTTTAGTGGTTCTAAAGCCAATAAATTTGACTGCAAAATACCCTATGGCATGAAATTTGGAAATTCCTTCAACAGGCTTTGCATTGCTTACCAACTGCTTTAAATCCAGAGCCAAATTTCTGTAATCAATCTCAGTGTAGCTTATGTGTAGGACCTCTACATTCTTCAGTTCATTTGCAGCTTTGACAAACTGAGTTGCATTTTGGACAATTTCCTTCCTGGTCATGATGGATTCTCGTACACGCCTTTTCACAACAGCTCCTATTCCATCTACAGGACCTTTGCCATGAGACTTTGCGAGGTAATTCCAAATTATGTTCATTTTATAGTTCTCATTAAACCGTTGAATAGTAGCAACAATAAATTTGTTTTTGAATTGCGATGAAGGTCCATCAGACCAAAATGAACAGTTTTGATTGTTGGAGGCAGCTTTTCAAGAAGAATATTGATGTATGCAATAATTGTGTCCTTTGTGTGAGTTAAGTTATCTGAGCACAGAGCCTTGCAAAACTGCTTATTAGAATGCCACTGTGATACTGTAAAAATGCTGACCTGGGATTGCTGCCGGTGAGCACTCTGAATCTCATCCTGGTAGAAACATGTAAAGTTCTCTGCAAAGTCAACATTGATAATACAAAGAGAGTTATCAAAACTTTCTGATAAAGCGGACTGTGTACTCTGAGTGTATGAATATTCTTGTTCTCTCTTTATGTTAACATGTTCAAGGAACTGAGGGTACATAGATTCAATATGATTGCACAAATCTTGAACAGTCCCTTCGCTGCATGTTTTCATTAGAGTTCCATTAACATCTCTCCATTCTTGCCATGAAACTTCAGCAAGAATATCATGGACATCTAACTCTGAAGTTAATTTAAACATACTGTAAGGTTTCCTTTACATCTTTCACACTTTAAAAACCAACAATTCTCATTTGGTATTTCACAAAGAAAAGAGTCAATAATTTTATGGCCATAAGGTGGAAACGTGTTGCATATTTTACGGAAGGCCTCAATAGCAAACTTAAAATCCTCATGGTATTTGCACAGACACACATTGTATGGAATCTTACTACTTAGCAGCACATGTTGTGGACGAACAGCACAAAATTTGCTTTTGCCAATTTCAATATCAGGATGTTCTTCAACAAAAACTGCATATGTTTCCAACAGTGATAGGTGCAGATGCCGAGTCTGCACTTTTTTTCTTGGAACCATCAGAGGCGCGCGCACTGTCACATCTTTTACACCTGGGGAAGCTCTACTTATATCATCTCTTTCATAAAATAATGTGATTGCTTCTGCAGTACTGGGCTTCAATGCTGTTGGTCCTACTCTCTTGGATGAAGAACTTGTACTTTCAATAGATCCATAAAATGATTCAAATAGTTTTTTTTACTACACATTTCTTTCTTGGTGTGCTGGTAGGAAGTAACCTCCTCACTTTCGCGGTTGCTTTGCCTAAGGAATTAGCTGATTTGTATGGCACTGGTGACTAAGGCTACTTTCACACATCAGTTTTTTTGTGTCAGGCATAATCCGTCGAATACCTGAAGGGACGGATCCGGCGCTGAAATGAAAAAACTGATGCAACGGATCAGTTTTTTTGCTGGACCCGACCTGAACTTTTGAACCCGGAAAAAGAAGTTTTGCAGCCAGAAAATGCAGGTACGCATGTCCGGAGAGAGTGGAAAATGTAGTAGTAGTAGCAGCAGTAGTAGTCCTTGATTTCCAGAATCCGGATCAGTCTTTTGACGGATTTCACAAAAGACTGGTCCGGTTCCATAGACTTCTATTATTTCCGGCCGCCTAATGCGCCGATTCAGGCACTATCAGGCGGGTCCGGAAAAAAAATAAAACGTTGCAGTGACCGTTTTGTCCAGCCGCCGGAATGTACATTTCCGAATGCAAACGCAATGACATCAGGCGCGATCCGGCGCTAATGAAAGTCAATGCTAAAAAAAACGCATCCGGTACCGGATCCGTTTTTTTTAAAACACGCCGGATCACGCCTGACGTCAAAAAACTGATGTGTGAAAGCAGCCTTATCTCTTTGAACCTGTTTCACACTTTTCTTTAGTTCTCTGCATTTCCTAACCTTTGCACGAACCATCATCCTTCTTCTTTAATTTTTTCCTGCTTTTTTTTTCGACATAGCACTAACATCAATCTTTTTCTTCTCTCTGGATTTTTTAACTGCTTCTCTGACTTTTATCTTGTACTGTTCATATCTTCCTGTTTCTTTCAACTTCTCACATCGTCTCTTCATCTTTTCAGCTGGCGGTAATGGCATTGTGACTCAAAAAATACAAAGAATGAACTTATAATATAAAGTAAAATGAACATCAAAATTATGATAGTATTAAATTATTTCAAAAAGCTGAATGTAAGTGTTGTCCAAAACTTGAAAGGCAGGTAACTAACAATGAAAAGCTGAAGTAACTTACGTTACAAAGCTGATGGTAACTTATGTTACAATAAGTTTACTTCATACAGAAACTGTGAAACTTTTAGCAGCAACATGAAACTTCATGAATAGTTAATACATTATGCAATATAAGAACTCTGCAAGTTACAACTTAATTTTATGCTTAGTTCTCAATCCTACAAAACCTTTTTATCTTTTTGGTAACTTACGTTACTGAGAAAATGTCTACAATGGACATGTGCAAAATTACTGGTAAACAATAATCTTACAGAACCAAAGATATTATAATATTTTGGTTTCCTAACAGTACTTCTTTTATATTTACTGAACTTAAGTTATGCATGTTGCTAGTTACAGTAATAGTAATCCACTTACCATTATAGCATGTTACTGTATGATTCCAGTAAGAACAGTAGGTGTTCACATTCAACCCTCTGCCATCTTGGAAATATATGGAATTTGAAAGAAACAGTGATGCCACCTTATGCCATGTGTAATGAAGTACCAACCTACAAAAAATTAACTATTTCCAAAATATCTGAAAATTTTGAAAATATTCCTTCTCAGCATGGAACTGCCCTGTTGACCAATTTGTCCTGAGTACACTGACACCCCATATGTGGGAGAAAACTACTGTGTGGGCACATGTCGGGGCTCGTAATAGAAGTAGTGACGTTTTGTAATGCAGACTTTGATGGAATGGTCTGCGGGTGTCATGTTTCGTTTGGAGAGCCCCTGATGTGCCTAAACAGTGGAAAACCCCCACAAGTGACCCCATTTTGGAAACTATACCCCTAAAGGAACATATCTAGATGTGTGATGAGCAATTTGAACCCCCAAGTGCTTCACAGAAGTTTATAACGCCCGGGCGTGAAAATAAAAAAATCATATTTTTTCCACAAACATCATCTTTTAGTCTCCAGTTTTTTTTATTTTCCCAAGGGTAACAGGAGAAATTGGACACCAAAAGTTGTTGTACAATTTGTCCTGAGTACCGTATTTTCCGGCGTATAAGACAACTGGGCGTATAAGACGACCCCCCAACTTTTCCAGTCAAAATATAAAATCTTCTTAAAAGTGTGTGGGGGGGGTCTTCTTATACGCCTAGTGTCGTCTTATAGGGCGGTGCGGAGGAGCTGCGGTGGCCTCCGGGTTCTGAGAAAATGCCGGCGGAGACCCCCAACGCTGCATAAGGAGCTGCCGGCCGAGCCCCCACGATGCAAAAGGAGCCGCCGGCTGAGCCACCAATGCTCATCAGGAGCCGCCGCCGCCCCTCCAAGCACAGACAACCGCACAGAACACTGCAAGGTGGTAATGGTACTTCATATACACCTTCCCTGTGGGACGCCCCCTCACCTAGTCATTGAGACAACTCCTCCGTACCGCCCTATAAGACGATACCCGGCGTATAAGACGACCCCCGACTTTCCAGAGGATTTTCTGGGGTTAAAAAGTCGTCTTATACGCCGGAAAATACGGTACACTGATATCCCATATGTGGGGATAAACTACTGTTTGGACGCATGGCAGAGCTCAGAAGGGAAGGAGCACCGTTTGACTTTTTCAATGCAGAATTGGCTGGAATTGAGATCAGACGCCATGTCACATTTGGAGAGCCCCTGATGTGCCTTAACAGTGGAAACCCCCCAATTCTAACTCCAACCCTAACCCCAACACACCCATAACCCTAGTCCCAACCCTAATCATAACCACAAACCTAACCCTAATCCCAACCCTAACAGTATTTTAACTTTAGTCCCAACCCTAACGGGAAAATGGAAATAAATACATTTTTAAATTTTATTATTTTACCCTAACTAAGGAGGTGATATAGGGGGGTTTGATTTACTATTTATAGCCGGTTTTTATGATTGGCAGCTGTCACACGCTAAAAGATGCTTTTTATTGCAAAAAATAGTTTTTGCATCACCACATTTTGAGAGCTATAATTTTTCCATATTTTGGCCCACAGAGTCATGTGAGGTCTTATTTTTTGCGGGACAAGTTGACGTTTTTATTGGTACCATTTTTGGGCACATAACATTTTTTGGTCGCTTTGTATTACGATTTTTGGGAGACAAAATGAACAAAAGCCATGAATTTCTTTTGGGGGGGCGTTTATACCGTTCCGCGTGTGGTAAAATTGATAAAGCGGTTTTATTCTTTGGGTGAGTACGATTACAGCGATACCTCATTTATATCATTTTTTTATGTTTTGCCGCTTTTATTCCATAAAAACAATTATATATAAAAACAATTATTTTTGCATTGCTTTATTCTGAGAACTATAACTTTAGTTTTTCCCTGATGATGATGTATGGCGGCTCATTTTTTGCGGGACAAGATGATGTTTTCAGCGGTACCATGTTTATTTATATCCTTTTTTTTTGATCGCGTGTTATGCCACTTTTTGTTCGGCGGTATTGATAAAGCATTGTTTTTTTTGCCTTTTTTTTTTAAGGGGTTCACTAAAGGGGTTAACTAGTGGGACAGTTTTATAGGGCGGGTCCTTACGGACACGGCGATACTAAATATGTGTACTTTTATTGCTATTTTTTTTATTTACATAAAGAAATGAATTTATTGTGGAATATTTTTTTTTTTTTATTTAGGAATTTTTTTTACATTTTTACTTTATCCCAGGGTGGGACATCACTATATATTGTCAGATCGCTAGTCTGACAGTTTTCAGAGCACTCTGTCAGATCAGCGATCAGACAGGCACTGCAGGAGGCTTTCTCAGTGCCTGCTCTCAGCAGGCACTGAGAAGCCACCTCCCTGCAGGACCACGCAGCCATCTTGTATCTGGGGTCCTGCAGGGAGGAGGCCCTCAGAACAGCACGATCTGATCGCGCTGCTCAGAGGGTCTCAGGGAAGCACGCAGGGAGCCCGCTCCATGCGCGATGCTTCCCTATACCGCCGGAACACTGCGATCATGTGACCACTCCTGGCACTCAGTGCCGGGCGTCAGCTGTGGTAATCAGCTGACACCCGGCCGTGATTAGCTGCGCTCCCCCCGTGAGAGCAGCTGATCGCGTAAGACGTACTATCCCGTCCTTGGGAATTAAGTCAGATGGCTGAAAGGGGTTAATAGGTCATATACGTCCCGGAGGGTGACAGATTCCCTTTAAATTACAACTCATTCCAACCTGTAATGCATGATGCACACCTAAAACTGACCAAAAACCTACTAGAACATAGAAGTATACTTTATCTTTTCTTAACAGCCTCATTTATCAAATCTGGCGTGCTTCACTTTATGAAATAATAACTTTGTAATGCATTTATTCATTCAATTTATTCAGTAATTTTGAGATTTATTTCCTTTAGTGACACATAATTTTTCATAGTTCTCAATTTTGGTCTGTGTTTACTTCTGGGAAGCACCAAAATTTATAGAAAATGTTGACTATTTTACATTTATATTTCTATTTTAGTAAAATAGTTATATTAAACAAATTAGTTAACTCATTTGCGCACGCTACTATACATGTATGGTGGGCAGCACTGTGGCTCAGTGGTTAGCCTTGCAGCGCTGGAGTCCTGGGTTCAAATCCCACCAAGGACAACATCTGCAAAGAGTTTGCGTGAGCGCAGCCGATCGCGATGACGTACTATATAGTCCATGGTCAAATTGTGCCAGGTCACATAGACGGTATAGTACGTCTACTGTCAGAAAGGGTTAAAGACATTTAATTCCATGCATTGATTTTTTCTTTTCAATCCAGCACAATTAAATTCATAATGTAGGTTTGAAACATAAAACAAGGTTTTATTCATTTTCCAATTCTACACAATCAGAATACATCCAAAAAAATTAAATTAGGACTGGGTAATCAGCTGTAATGAGGAGTTAAAAAAGCCTAATAATTCCAAAAATATAAATATAGTAAATCTTCCCCAGAATATCACCCTTACTGACACCAGATTTTCTGCACCAGATTTTACATCCCAAAATAAATTCTGTATTCTGGTCATCTTTGAGAAGACTACCTCCCTAAAAGTTCACTTTGAATGCAAATCTGGGTGGTTGCCTGAAAGACTTTTCACTGTATACAGAAATTTTTTTTAAACAAAAGTCAGATTCTCTGCCCCATAAAAAAAATAAAATGTTGAAGGGATGCAACATAAGTCCAGAAAGGGATAAAAGTATAATTTCACTTCTGTCCATAGGAACTTAGAGTTTAGTTCATTCACTATCAAACTTAATAGAATTTACAGATGTGGAAATCGCGCCTCCACAGTAGCTGCCTCGCTTTTTCTTTGTCTTTTCATGTCGGAAAGATTTTCCCTTTGTGTATTTTAAAACATTATTGGCTTTCTGCCCCCAGTCGCCATCTGCTCCTCTCTGTAAAAAAAAAAGGGAAAAATAAAATAAAAACAGTGTAAACTTAACAGATGCCAAGTAAATGGTTTGTATAAAGGTTTATTAACATATCATAGTCAAATAGAGGATTTTCCCTCACAGCAAAATGCTACAATTTCACAGAAAAAGTGATGACACGCTGGTCACCGAGATTTCCTTGCGTATTTAGAAAACAAAACCACTAGCAGGACCAAAAAAAACCATTTGCAAATATATGTAATTGTACTCTATCACTTCGTAGGGGGACTCAGGAAACCATGGGTGCATGCTGCTGACCCTAGGCAAAAAGACGGATTTTGGTAAGAACTTACCTGTAAAATCCTTTTCAGCGAAGAAGGAAGGGAGACACAGTCATTACTAGTGGGTAGGCGGAGCCCAGATGAGATAGACACCTCAGATTAAAAAGAGTGTTGACCGGCCCCTCCAGCTCGGGCTCCTCCTACTCAGCTCTCCAGTCGTACACAAGCTTAAGGAAGAGCAATATCACCAGCGGAGCAACATAACCCCTTCTGAAGGACTTCAAAGAAAAAAACACAAGAATACAGGTTATGCATGCATTTAGGCAAAAACCACACAGTTCCAGGTACTACTCACTGGACCTGACCACTGCGATGAGCTGGCGATGCTGGAACAGAGCCTTAGCGCGTCAACCTCAGCCCAGATAATCGCTATCAGAGGAGGGTCACGCCGCATCTGAAAACAACAACACACTTCTGCCATGGGCGGGATCTGTGTCTCCCTTCCTTCTTCGCTGAAAAGGATTTTACAGGTAAGTTCTTACCAAAATCCGTCTTCAGCTTCAGATGAAGGAAGGGAGACACAGTCATTACTAGTGGGACGTCCCAAAGCAGTCCAAAAATTAAGGGTGGGAAAAAAACATAAAAGGCAGAACCCAACAACCTAAGAAAATGCGCAATTAGCGCTAAACACAAGTTAACGAGAACTTTAAACCACAGCTTCCTGTAGGACCCTACGTCCCAAGGCTGCATCAGCGGAAGCACTAACGTCCACCTTATAAAATTTTGTAAAGGTGTGGACGGAGCGCCAGGTCGCCGCCCGGCAAAGCTGAGCTGCCGAGGCCCCTTGATGGAAAGCCCACGATGAGCCCACAGCTCTCGTGGAATGGGCTCGAACCTTAATCGGGCAAGGTTCGCCCTTAAGTCGGTAAGCCTCCAAAATGGCCGACCGAATCCAACAAGCTATAAAGTCCTTGGAAGCTCGATGACCACGTCGACGACCTGCTGGAATCACAAACAGGGAGTCCGACTTCCGAAAACTTTGAGTAACAGACAAATAGAACTTCAAAGCCCGCACCAAATCCAATGTGTGCAAGGCCCGTTCCCTCGCATTACTCGGCCCCGGACAAAGAGAGGGCAACACAATATCCTGGTTAACATGAAAATGCGACACCACCTTAGGTAGGAAGTCGCCCCGTGTGCGAAGCACTACGCGATCCAGGTGAAACTCCAGGAAAGGAGGCGAGCAAGAAAGAGCCGCCAACTCAGAAACCCTTCTCAAAGAGGTGACCGCCACTAGGAAGGCAACCTTCCAAGAGAGCAAAGAGAGACTAACAGAGTCCATAGGCTCAAAAAGGCCCGTGTTGAAGAGCCTCCAAAACAAGATTGAGACGCCAAGGAGACACAGGTGCCCTCCGAGGCGGAAACTGACGGGTTACACCGCGAAAAAAGGAACGTACGTCCCTACGCGAGGCGATAGCCTTCCGGAACAGCAAGGACAGAGCAGAAACCTGACCCTCAGGGTGCTCACTGCCAAACCCTTGTCCAGCCCAAATTGCAGGAAGGCCAACAAATTGGGAATGGAAAAAATCCACGAAAAGAAGGCTTCCCAAGTCTTGTGGTAAATCCTAGTAGTAGCCGGACCTCTGGCAGCTCACAAAGTGGCAATGACTTTGGCTGAAAACCCTTGACGGGTCAATATTTCGGTCTCAAGAGCCACGCCGTCAAACGCAGAGACTTCAGGTCCGGATGACGAACGGGCCCTTGGGTTAACAGATCCGAGCGAAGAGGAAGTGGAAATGGTGGCGCTGCCAGGAGCGACACCAGAGTCGAAAACCACGTCCTCCTTGGCCAATCTGGGGCTATCAACATAGCCGGGATTCTCTCTAGTCTGATCCGACGTAGCACCAGAGGAAGCAAGGAAATTGGCGGAAACACATAGATTAGCTCGAATTGGCCCCACGGAGCCACTAGAGCATCCACCGCCACAGCCTTCGGATCCTTGTAGCTGGACATGAAAGTCGGTAACTTGGCATTGACCCTGGGTGCCATCAGATCCACCTGGGGAGTTCCCCAACGGAAGCACAGCAGTGCAAAAACTTCCGGATGAAGACTCCATTCTCCGGAATCCATCTTCACGCGACTGAGAAAGTCCGCCGTGATATTCTGAACTCCCGGAATGTGGATCGCAGAGATAGCTGGCACTCTGGTCTCTGCCCATATCAGGATACGAGATACCTCCACCATGAGCTTGGAACTCCTTGTCCCGCCTTGGTGGTTGATATATGCGACCGCCGTCGCATTGTCCGTCTGCACTCGGACTGGCAGACCACTTAAAGGGACCGTCCAGTGTTGGAGGCAAAGGAAAATTGCCCTCAATTCCAGGATGTTGATCGGCAGGAGACTCCTCCTCCGACAATACTCCCTGAATCCAGAGATCGTCCAGACACCTCCCCAGCCCGTCAGGCTGGCATCGGTGATTATGACCGACCACCTCGGAGGGAGGAAAGACTTCCCCAGGGATAACGCTTCCGGACGTAACCATCATCCTAAAGACTCTCGCACCCTGTGGGAGATGATGAAACTGCAATCCAGCGAAGTCTGCGATCGATCCCAACGGCTCAGAATGAACCCTTGGCCATCAAACCCAGAAGGCGCATACACCCTCGAAGAGACATCGCTGTCGAAGACTTCATAACCAGTACATGTCGAAGGAGACATGCTTGCTTGTCTGGAGGCAGAGACACCACTGCTCGTACCGTGTCGAAATGCATCCCCAAAAACAGGATTGACTGCGACGGTTCCAGAGACGACTTCTCCCAACTGACCAGCCACCCGAAGTCCTCCAGGAGCTTAAGGGATAGATTGCAAGCAGACACTGCCTCCGCCTTTGAGGACGCCACAATCAAAAGGTCGTCCAGGTAGGGAAGAATCGAAACCCCCTGTCTTCGAAGAAATGCCATGAGAGGCGCCAGAAATTTTTGTAAAAACTCTGGGCGCTGAGGCCAACCCGAATGGCAGAGCCACAAACTGGTAATGGTCCTGACCTATGGCAAAACGAATGAAGCGTTGGTGAGCCCTTCCGATTGGGAAGTGCAAATAAGCGTCGCGAATGTCGATTGACACCAGAAACGCGTTCTGCGACAGGGCCGCCAAAACGGAGCGAAGCGACTCCATGCGGAATTTCCTGGCGTGGACATGCCGATTCAATCTTTTGAGATCCAGAATGGGCCGAAATTTGTCCTCTTTTTTGGGGACCACAAAGAGGTTAGAATAAAACCCTCTTCCCCGGCCCTCCAGCGGAACCGGCACCACCATACCTTTCTGCAGAAGGGAAACTACCTCCCGCAGCAGAGCGGCAAAAAGCTCGGGCTCTGACGTAACGCGAGGTTGACAAAAAACTGTCTGGGGGTCGAGAAAGAGACTCTATGAAGTAGCCTGCCAACACAACCCGTGCCACCCAGGCGTCCGACATGCGGGAAGCCCAAGTCGGTTTGAATTGGAGTAAACGACCCCCCCACTCGAGAGCGCTCGAGTGAGACCCAGGCGTCAGTCCGCCTTAGCGGGCTTTTTGCCAGCTTCCCGCTTGTCTTAACGGAAGTTCTGTTTCCAGGGCATGCGGAATTTCTGAGAATTCCCCCCCTTTTTTTTTTTTTTTAAAAAGAGAGGGACGACCCGAACCCCAGAGGGCTGACTGAATCATCCCCTGGACCGAAAGGACCGCCGACAACTACCGGCACTAGTCCTGCCAGACGCAGAAGTCACAGCTCTGCGCTGCGGTAAAGCTGTTTCTTTTGCCTTTACCTTGGCAATCAGCTCCGTGAGGTCAGGTCCAAATAGCTGACCACCTTTGTCTAAACCACAGTGCTCTTCTGACTGTGACTGCCGTTTTGATTGCGCCCTGGATAGCAGGGACGCAGGATCCTCCAACAACTGGAAAAGCCCATCTACCTCAATTGAGCAGATCCACCTTGCCACGCCGTCCGTAGACGGTCCAACCGGCTCAGGGAAACTTTACAAGCACACATGGATCCTTAATACTGAATCCATGATCCGCGCCTCGCAGATGGATTTTTCTGCATCTACGTTTTTCTGTCCAGCGGGTCCTGCAGACTCGCCTTCCCCTTAACAGGAGGATTTTGCTAAGCTGGGATAAAGGGACATCCACTTCAGGAGAAGGATCCAATTATCATCAACTCCGTAGAACACGGATACGGTGTCTCAATTTTTTGGACACAGGCGCTCCTTCTCCACTGCCCCATTAAGCTCATCCAGTGATGGTAAAGCTTGATCGTGACTGAAAACATCCGGGCCGACTTACCAAGACGTCCAGATACCTCCTCCGGTAACTAACGCCTTCAATAAAAACCTCTTTACGGCCCAAAAGATAGGCAGTGTCCCTGCCGATCCTCCTTGTCCGAATCGGATATTTTCGTTACGCGGGAAGGAAGGCACCGGCTTGTGTCGCTTCCTGCCATGAGAGGATCTAGCTGACACTCAATAATAGAAAATCAGACAGGCCATCAATAGAAACTAGCGAGGGCCTCCATTCTGACACCACTGGAACCTCCGACCGCTGCGCTTGACGCCGTCGAGGTCTGCGCGTCAGATAAGCGAGACTGATCCTGTAGCGAATCTGGGAGACTGTTGCACAGAAAATGGCAGGTGAAACCTGTCAGTAACTAGAAAGTGTGTTTCTTAAAGAAAAAACGAACGCTGAAGGGTTAAAGCTCTTAAAGAGAGAGCTACCCCAGCTGTCCCCCATAAAGAGTTAACCGCCTAAGAAGGGGTTAAAGTCGCAGACTCCCCACAACCTTAATAATGAAAAGGGTGTGCGAGCCCCAAGTGCCTCTTATAAAGCAGCAGCCACAGGACAGCTATGCCACACTTAACAAGGAAACGTTCACAAGATCGCTAAAAAATTGCGCTGTTAGTAAATCGCAATGATCGCCAAAGTCCTTAAGGGGATCATTAACCGCTTATGCGTTGTTAATGAAATCGCCCAGATTGGCAGCTACTAGCGACATTAAAAATGGTTACACAAACGATCGCATAGTATGCGTCGTTATCGGTCGTTAGCAGGAACGTATAGTGGCAGTATTACTGTCGCAAGACTCCCCACAACCTCTTTATTGAAAAGGTGTGCGAGCCCCCTTATGAGATAACAGCTGCAGGCAGCGCAGTCTGCCACCCATTTGTGCCTCAGAAAGGCGCCCGCGCTGTGGGGGTGAAGGGGTTAAGCTTCTGCCCTAGACGGGTAGAAGCGACTCACCCAGCTGGTCGCGGTGCAGCGCTTGCCGGGAGGGGAGCGATGTCCGAGGGAGCTTTCAGCCTGTCAGTAATGGCCGCCGCGCTGTGCCTCCGTGTGCTTCATGAGAGAAACCGGAAATGGAGACTGCCATAAAGCGCGCGCTCAGAGCGGCGCGAAATTCAAATAAAAAAGCGCGCACTCCTCTCTTCCCCGCTCCTATGTCCTGCAGGCATCCACCTGCGGACAAAAAACACAAGTCACCGCATGTATATTGTGACTGCCGCAGCAGTCGCTGAATCACTCAGACACATCAATAAAAATGTGGAGTACTCACCAGCTGAAGCGCCACAGGGATTTGTGGCGCTATGCCCATCGCTTCCCCCCCAGGGCGGGGAACGCAGTGACCCCTGCAGCGCGGTTTGCACCCCCGCCAGGGAAGCCATCCTCATCCCCCCGGGCCGGCAGGGTTCTGCAGGGACCACCATATAGGGTAATACAGATCCGCCAAGGAAGAGGTTGGGATCCAGCAGCGCTGTGACCCCTGAGACCTCTAGACCACATTTGGTGATCCAAGTCTCTTGTCCGATAAAAAATAATAAAATCTTCTGAGGAGCTGCTTCCAGCAGCGACTATCCTCTGAGACCTCAAATTGTAAACTGGAGAGCTGAGTAGGAGGAGCCCGAGCTGGAGGGGCCGGTCAACACTCTTTTTAATCTGAGGTGTCTATCTCATCTGGGCTCCGCCTACCCACTAGTAATGACTGTGTCTCCCTTCCTTCATCTGAAGCTGAAAAAAAGGTTAACTCATGCTCAGCAGTGTACACCCACCAACTGGCAAAGAGCTAATCAGTTTAGCTTAGTGTCAGTAGCAGGCAGACATGGGTCTGGACCAAGTCCCGTTTCTACCTTGGGTTTGGTGCTTAATAATGACTTTTTCTTTGTTTTTTTTTTTCTTTCAGATACGACTTGTGAGGGCAACAGAGTGGAGTTGTGTCACTGTCATCCCGCCAAGAGACCGAGAGCGCAGTGTGGAGTTGTGACAGTACTGTACCCTTTCTGGTCTACGAGGCAGGACCCTAACCCCACCTTCTCCTCAAGATCCAGTCTCTCAGGTAAAGATCTCCCTTGTTCCCTTTAGCTCTAGATGAGCATGCTGGGCAAAATGTTGGCAGCATTGGAAACAATTCTATTTTCTCAGTCCACACTCGCTCTCTTCAGCTGCCCCTTCACAACTGGAAGGGACGGTCGCATTCCTAGATCTGCCCATAGTCCTTCCCCCATGGGTAAAGTATTTCCTGACTTGGTGGAGTTCCTCCCCCCTCATTCATCACGTGACTCTGTCAAAAAGTCTTGATAACAGAGTCCAGCCGAGGGGTTGGTGAGCTGTCTTCCAGGAGCTTGCGGCCCAGGGCCGTTGGAAACACCAGGAATTCCCTCTTCCTTTCAACCTTTAGGCCATTTATCTGGACAACGCCACAGCAGTGGCTTACATCACAATGGCAGACTAGTCTTGTCAGAGCTTTCCCGCATTTTGTTTTTGGCTGAACTCAACATCTCCACAGTACATATCCTGGGGTCATCCTTTCCGGCTGGCCCAGTCTAAACTGGTAACATTGTAAATCAAAAATGGTCACCAATATCAACCTCAAATGAAGGGTAACCGGCAACAGATAACCACTTCAGCAGGGTTATATATAAAAGTGGTATTTTTTATTAATCAAATTTAAAAAAATAGATAAACAACTTACAATAAACAGAAGGTGCCTCTTGTGTAAGGGGCTGCACGATAAATGACCTTTGCATATACTTGTAATGGTTAACTAATTCACTGGTTTATTAAAAAATCCTAAATATTATAGAAACTGATCAGGAAATACATAGGTTACTTATAAAATTGTAACCACTATCAATGTATAATCAAAAATATTTTTTAGTATAATGAAACTTCATATCAGATGAACTCGCACTTTTGATATGCGGGTATGAGAACAAAGGTTTACATATATGCTCATATCCAGGCCAAGTGGCCACTATTATATTAACCCCTTTAAAACGAAGCATGTTTTCACCTTAAAGCGAACCTGTCACCTCGTTTTCCAGCTATAAGCTGTGGTCACTGGCTTTTGAGGCTTATCAACAGCATTCTATAATGCTGTAGATAAGCCCCCAATCCGACCTTAAAGGGTATGCCACACTAAACAATATCGCTAACGGGATCGCTAAAAAACGTCACTATTTAGCGATCCCGTTAGCGATATTGTTCAGTGCGGCAGCTTCCAGCGACGAGCTTCCTGCTGTGATCTCGCTCGTCGCTGGAATCGTTCCGGACCCTATTTTCTCGTCGGCGCTCCCGCTGGGTAAGTATCTAATCGCTGTGTGGCACCTTTTCTTAGCGATTTAGCGGTACTTTTGTACCGCTAAAGTCGTTAAGAAGATCGCTAACGGCGATAGCGTCGTTAACTATATCGCTAAATGTGGCCGCATTTAGCGATATAGAAACAATCCCGCTAGCGATCGCATTAGTATGCGTCGTTATCGTGATCGCTAGCGGGATTGTTTAGTGTGGCAGTACCTTAAGGATAAGAAAGACAAGTTTTATTATACTCACCCGAAGGGGCGTCGCAGGTCCGGGGCCTACCATCTTCATACGATGAAGTCATCCTCCTTGCTTCGTGTTCCATCTCCTGCGTAGGCGTATTGATCTGTCCTGTTGAGGGCAGAGCAAAGTACTGCAGTGGCACTGGGCTTCTCTGATCTTTCCCGGCACCTGCGCACTGCAGTACTTTGCTCTGCCCTCAACAGGGCAGATAAAGTATGCCTGCGCAGGAGCCACAACACGAAGCAAGGAGGATGATGACATCGTAAGAAGATGGGAGGCGCTGGACGCGAACCTGCAACACCCATCGGACCGGACAGCCCTTGGCTGAGTATGATAAAAACTTGTTTTTCTTATCTTTCAGGTTAGATCAGGGGCTTATCTACAGCATTACAGAATGCTGTAGATAAGCCCCAAAAGCCAGTGGCCACAGCTTATAGCTGAAAAACGAGGTGACCGCTTCCCTTTAATAACTGGTCCAATTTTTACAATTCTGACCACTGTCACTTTATGAGGTAATAACTCTGGAACACTTCAACGGATCCCGGTGATTCTGAGAATGTTTTCTCGTAACATTGTACTTTATGATCGTGGTAAAATTCTTCATATGACTTGCGTTTATTTGTGAAAAAAAAAAAAAAAACGGAAATTTGGCGAAAATTTTTAAAATTTTGCAATTTTCAAACTTAATTTTTGTACCCTTAAATCAGACAGTCATAATGCACAAAATATTTAATAAACAACACTTCCCACAGGTCTACTTTACATCAGCAGAATTTTGGAACCAAAATTTTTTTTTGTTATTAAGTTATAAGGGTTAAAAATTGACCAGCGATTTCTCATTTCTTTAACATATTTACCAAAACCATTTTTTTTTAATTTTTTTCTAGGGACCACAATCACATTTGAAGAAAATACCCAAAAGTGACACCATTCCAAAAACTGCACCCTTCAAGGTGCTCAAAACCATATTCAAGAAGTTTATTAACCCTTTGTGGAAGGTAAAAATGAACCTTAACTTTATAGTCACAAAAATAATCTTTTAGGAACAATTTTTTTTTTATTTTCACAAAGGTTCAAGGATAAAATGGACAGCTAAAGTTGTTGTGCAATTTCTCCAGAGTATGCCAATACCCCATATGTTCGAGAAAACCTCTGTTTGGGTGCACGGCAGGGCTCAGAAGGAAAAGAGCACCTTTTGACTTTTTGAACGCAAAAGTGGCAGGAATTTAGAGCGGACGCCATGTCGCGTTTGAAGAGCCCTGATGTGCCTAAACATTGGAACCCCCAACAAGTGACTCCATTTTGGAAACTAGACCCTTCATGGAACTTATCTAGCTGTGTGGTAAGCACTTTGAAACCCAGGTGCTTCACAGAAGTTTAGAACGTAGAGCCGTGAAAAAAAAACAAAACAAACAAAAAATTTTTTTCCCCAAAAATGATCTTTTAGCAACAATTTTTTTTATTTTCACAAGTGTAAAAGGAGAAAATGGACTGCTAAAATTGTTGTGCAATTTCTCCTGAGTACGCCGATACCCCATATGTGAGGGAAAAGAAGGATTTTTGGTACTCACCGTAAAATCTCTTTCTTGGAGAATTCATTGGGGACACAGGTAACCATGGGTGTATGCTGCTGTTGCTAGGAGGCTGAGACTATGCAAAAAAGGAAAAAAGTGGCTCCTCCCCGGCAGTATACAGCCACCGACAGGCACTAAAAGCACTGCCACACTTAGCGATCGCACCAGCGATCACAACAACGACATGACCTGGCGAGATCGCTAGTGTGATCGCTAGTTAGATTCCAAACACAACTCATCAGCGATCTGTGATTCCAAACACAACTCATCAGCGATCTGTCATTCCAAACACAACTCATCAGCGATCTGTCATTCCAAACATAACTCATCAGCGATCTGTATAACGACCTCTGCGGTCGTTGGGAAAACCTAGTCCCGCCTGCGACGCTGGTAAAGTCGTTCATAAAGGGTGTCACACTCAGCGATTCAGGCTCACCAGCGGGACACCAACGACCAAAAAACGGCTCAGAACGTTCATAAGCGATCAGCGACATCTCAGCAGGGGCTACATCGCTGCTACATGTCACACACAGCTAAGTCGCTAACGAGATCGCTACTGCGTCATAAATGGTGACGCGGTAGCTATCTCATTAGCGATCTCGCTTTGTGTGGCATACCCTTAAGTACCTCAGTTGGTGCAAAAAGCAGTAGGAGCAGTAACAAGAACTCGAACATATGTACCAACCCAACAAGAGACTCTTAAGCCCAACATGGTACAAATAATAAACAGGGGGGGAGCTGTGTCCCCCAATGAAGGCTCCAAGAAAGATTTTACGGTGAGTACCAAAAATCCTTCTTTCTTTATCGCTTCATTGGGGGACACAGGTAACCATGGGACATCCAAAAGCAGTCCCTAGGGTGGGAAAACAAGTTAGGCAACCCAAAGAAAGGACCTAGGTCGGTCAGAACCTTTCTACCTAAGTCTGCATCGAACGAGGCCTGGGTATGAACCCTGTAGAACCTTGCAAAAGTGTGAAAGGACGACCAGGTCGCAGCCTTGCAGATCTGAAGTGCCGAAGCTTGGTTATGGACAGCCCAAGAAGCTCCAACAGCCCGAGTGGAGTGGGCTCTCACTCCCGGAGGTGGCCATTTCTCCTGAACGCGGTACGCCTCCAGTATTGCAGAACGAATCCAACGAGCGATCGTGGACTTGGAGGCCGTGAGACCTTTCCAGTCGACCTTCAGAGATGACAAACAGAGAATAAGATTGGCGAAGAGGGGCAGTCCTGGAAAGATAGACCCAGATGGCTCTGACCACATTCAACTTATGAAGAGACTTCTCCAGAGGATGAACCGGGGAAGGACAGAAAGAAGGAAAAACGATATCCTCATTGATGTGGAAGGAGGATACCACCTTGGGAAGGAATAGGTCTGAGAACTACCTTGTCCTGATGAAGAACCAGTAATGGGGAACGACAGGACAAGGATGCCAGTTCAGACACCCTCCTAATGGACGTGATTGCAATTAGGAAGGCCACTTTCCAAGAAAGGAAGGAAAAGGAGATGTCCTGAAGAGGCTCGAAGGGTGCCGACTGGAGAGCGCTGATGACCAGGTTAAGGTCCCAGGGGTCCAACGGAGAACGGTAATGGGGAGCCAGATGGGCAACCCACTGGAGAAAAGTCTTGACTTGAAGTAAGGAGGACAAATCCTTCTGGAAAAAAATTGACAGGGCAGAGACTTGACCCTTAAGGGTACTGAGTGATGGGCCCGAATCCAGACCTATTTGAAGAAAAGCAAGAAGGGAAGGAAGAGAAAATGACAAAGGAAACAGATCGTTTTCTCACACCATCTGAAGAAAGCCTTCCAGCACTTGTGGTAAATGCGGGAAGAAGCTGGTTTTCTAGCTCTGATGATGGTCTGAATGACCTGGTGAGAAAAACCCGACTCCCTCAGGACCGCGGCTGAGAATTCTGGTGGAAGAGGGGGCCCTGCGAGAGGAGATCCGGACGGTCTGGAAGCCTCCAGGGGGTGTCCGCGAGCATGTTTACCAGTTCCGCATACCGGGGGGGGTCTTGGCCAAGCTGGTGCTACCAGGATAACCGGAATCCCTTCCACCTTTATCTTCTTTACGACCCTTGGGAGTAAGGGAAGTGGGGGGAACAGGTAAGGGAGCTGGAACTGAGACCACGGAATCACCAAGTCGTCGGTGTCGATGGCCAGAGGGTCCCGGGACCTGGCCACGAACTGAGGAACTTTGTAGTTCATCTGAGATGCCATGAGATTGACGTCCGGAGAGCCCCACCGTTGACAAATCTGATTGAAGACTGAGGGATGGAGGGACCACTCGCCTGATGCTATGCCCTGGTGACTGAGAAAATCGGCTGCCCAATTTTCGACCCCTGGAATATGAACGGCTGATAAGGCGGAACTTGACGTTCCGCCCAACGTAGAATCTTCGCCGTTTCCGCCATCACCTGTTTGCTGCGGGTCCCGCCCTGATGGTTTATGTACGCCACGGCAGTGGCGTTGTCCAACTGAATGCGAACGGGTTTGTCTGCGAGAAGAGACTGCCAGCGGAGGAGTGCAAGGAATATTGCCCTGATCTCTAGAAGACTTATGGGAAGGAGGGTTTCCTGGGCGTTCCAGCGGCCTTGCGCTGTGTGCCGCAGGAAAACAGCTCCCCACCAGAGTAGACTCGCGTCGGTGGTGATGACCTGCCACCGAAGAGGAAGGAAGGACCTCCCTCTCAGGACTGATGAAGCCAGAGTCCACCAAGTCAGGGGCTGCCTCACAGGCAGGGTGGATAAAAATCATGATTTTTTTAAAAAAATCAAAAAAATCGGATTTTTTTGATTTAAATCGGATTTTTTTGATTTAAATCGGATTTTTTTGATTTAAATAGGATTTTTTAATCAAGTTGTACACAAGCAAAACTTTGTCTTTTTGCAAATCAAATTATTTTACACAAATAAAAATATTAAAACAGTTGATGATTATGAAACCTAATAATTTTTATTTGCACTATTAAACAATCAGAATTGAACTACAGAGAGTAAGTACTTTTTAACAATAGCCTATCTCTAACGTTTGAAGTAAGCAAACATCTTCAGTGAATACATCAGTCCTTTAAACCTACTGTTTATTTAGGACTTTTAATAGGAAAACTAGTTGTCCTGCTTTAGCAGTTCCTAAGCGGTTTCGGACTGTTGTGTGCACAAAACCAAATGAAGAAAACAATCTCTCTACTCCTGCCGATGAAGCCGATGCAGTCAGTAGCTGAGTAGCTACATTTATTATCTTTGCTGGAAGAACAAGTGATTGCGACTTCCACCAGTCCAGTGGTTTTAGTTCATTAACGACGTTATCTGCAAACATGTATTTTTGAAATGGTGCAGATTCACACTTCAATTTCAGCACAGTTGCCACAATGTCATGGTTAGTATTGGCGAGCCACTCCATTGCAGAGTTGATTTCCGCCTCAGATAGTTTTTTCCCTCTGTAGATGGGATGCAAGATATTTGCTAAATAGTGTTCTTCTTTTAATGCTTGGTCCTTGAGGTGGTGTATTGCAACCTTTACATTGTTTGAGAGGTTCAAGCGATCTAGCGAACCTTCTAAATCTTTCCAAACTTCTGTGGCATCAGCTATGGTTGCAGTATCTTTCTGCATTTTATCCAACGCAATAGATATTGGCTTTAACCTTTCCAAAAGGTCCTCGGCATTTCTCTTCACACCAAGATTTAATACTTTGCTTCGTATATTAGCATCAATTTTATCCCGATGTGTTTCGCAAATGGACACTAATTTTGACCAGTTGTTAATAAACAGTTCCAAGCATTCAGCCAAGGTATTCCATCTAACATCTTGTGGTAGAACCAACTTCAGTCCTCCCATTTCCTTGTAGGTTGCATGTGCAAAATGATTATTGCGGAAATATTTAACAATTTCTACAACATGTTCCTTGACACCCGAAATATGCAGGTCTTTTGCCAAAAGATGCAACAAATGGGCAGAACAACCGTATGTAATGACATTTGTGTCATCCTCATGTGCCAGTTCCGCTCGCATTTTTGCCACATTGCTTGCGTTATCAGTAACTAAGCTCCTTACTTTACATCCAAACTGTTCTTGGCATTGGTGAATTGAGTTCTTAGCAATTTCAAGTAAATATTCAGCAGTATGTGAATTTCCAGATGTGTCGATTGTGTCTGTAAGGTAAGTTTCACCATCTTCTGTTGTGACACAAGTGCAAATTATGGGGTCGTTGTGGATGTTGCTCCAACCATCCAAGCTCATGTTAACAACTTTGTCTTTCAAATATTTTGTACAAGCCGCTCTTTCTTTGTCGTATACAGCCTGAAGATGTTTTCCTGAGATATCAAATCTACTTGGTGGTTTGTAGCCTGGTCTTATTCCTTCGATCATTTGTACAAACAATGGGTGTTCAACTAGTCGGAAAGAAGAATTGGTTGCAAATATGAATTTAGCAATTAATTCATCAAAATGTTCTTTCTGGCTCGTCGTAGTCTTTAAGAGGAATTTTTCTACACTTTGCACGCAAAGTTTTTTGTTGGGCTGCTTTGTTGAAGTTGTACCCAGATATTGTGACGTGCAGCACAAGCCATATTTGACCCTGAAAGCACAGTAATTAAAAATATAATTCAACTGCGTATTTGAAGAAATATAACGAAAATATTTTGAAACAAACTTTTTGAACAATGTTATGGTCCTCGTCCTATAAGGGCTGTCTCAAAAGTTATGCTACTCAAGTTTCCGGTGAAGTTGCTGTAATACTAGTAATATCAGAGCAACTGAAAAAAATTATGTCACAAAAGTTTTAAAAATGTTTTTTTAAAAAAATGGTCAATTTGGCAGACTTCAAAAGTGAATTGTAGCCTACAATAAAAAAAAAAATAGGCGTATACACACTCTTTTATTTTTACTTAACGTTAATCTTCTGTGAAATATTGCCTTAACATAAATTTAAATTCTATACTCCAGAACTAGTGCTAGAAATTTTTCTTTTCATAGACTTTAACCATCCCAGTAAAACGTCTGTTAAAATAGGTTGTAATTGCCAGACTTACCACTAGTGCTAGGGTCCTGGTGCATAAGAAGCTGTGGGGGTTCATTGACATTAGTTGTATCACTATCAACATCTTCATTTCCCTTCTGGTTGCAGTTTTCTTAATGTGATTTCAAACGGCAAACAAGTCCTTGGATATCCTTTTGACAGTATTTCCACTTTGCTCTCCCACCTTTCTTTCCAAGCTCTGCTGGCATCTCAACAAAATGAACCCAAATAGGGTCTCTCTTACGACCTGCCATGGCTCACCGCAGATCACTTCTGAAGTTTGATTGTTACTACAGCCAAGTACTGCTGACTGACTATCCAACAAGTTTGGGCATGTCAACTGAATGGAAAAAGAAACTTAAACCAAGCTACAGAAAGTGAAACCAAGCTAGAAGTGTGGAGTTAATTGAACAATGATTGAAAGTTTTAGATTTTAATCGTGATTTATATTAAAAAAATATTTTGATTTAAATCAGTGATTTAAATCATGATTAAAATCACGATTTAAATCGATCTGATTTAAATAGAAAAAAAATCATTTGATTTAAATCATGATTTAAATCGTTGATTTAAATCAATCCACCCTGCTCACAGGGAGGGGCAGACGAACAGGGCGGTCTAGGGCGGCAGAGGTTTTGTTCCAGGTGGACAGGAGGAACAGCTGAAGAGGGCGAGTGTGAGACTGGGCGAAAGGCATGGCTTCCATGGAGGCAACCATCTTCCCCAGGACCCTCAAGCAAAATCGAATGGGAAAGGGAACCGGGCGTCTTACAGATCGGACTCCCTTGCAGAGAGCAGAGAACTTGTCCTTCGGGAGGAACACCCTGGACAAGTGCATGTCGAATTCCATGCCCAGGAAGGTCAGATGCTGAGAAGGGCTTAGAGAGGACTTCACTCGGTTGATGATCCAGCCGAGACGAGTCAAAGTGTCCAGGGTGATCTGAAGACTGAGCACAGTCTCGGCGGGATGGACCCTTGATTAACAGATCATCCAGGTAAGGGATTATGAGAATCCCCCTGGAATGAAGAATAGCCATGACCGCCACCATCACCTTCGTGAAGACCCTGGGGGCAGAGGCTAGGCCGAAGTGGAGGGCCGTGAATTGGTAGTGGTTGTCCTGGATCGCGAACCGAAGAAAGCGCTGGTGCTGCACACAAATCTGGATGTGAAGGTACGCATTCTGAATGTCTACAGAGCAGAGGAATTCTCCCGGCTCCATCGCGGCGATCACTGAGCGCAAGGACTCCATCCTGAAGTGACGGATCCGAACGTGGCGATTCAGCAGTTTGAGGTCCAGGATAAGACAGAGAGAACCGTCTTTCTTCGGACTACGAAAAGATTTGAGTAGAAACCCGAAAAGCGCTTGTTTGAAGGAACGGGAACAACTACTCCGGCGGCCAGAAGGGAAGAGACGGCCTGGAGGAAACCTTGGGTCTGGGATGGCTGTCATGGCGGGCGAGAAAGAAAGAAGCGACTTTCTGGGTGGGAAGAAAAGTCGATCTTGTAACCGGAGGTAACGATCTCCCTGACCCAGACATTGCTGACCACCGACAGGCAAGCGTCTCTGAAGAGAAGTCTGCCTCCCACCCTTGAAAGCCTTCCAGGTGGGGGTGACCCGTCACTTAGAACGAAACCTGTTAGATCGGGACCCGGAGGGCTTGGAGGAACGGCCCTTTGGCTTCCAGCGAGGAGAGGGTTTGAAGGAGGGTTTTCTCCATTCTCCTGAAGTGGAGGGGCGCTCCTGCTGAAGAGAATTCTGAAGATTAGAAGGGACGAAAGGACCTAAAGGACCGAGGACCCTTCCTGTTAAATGAACGCTTAGGTCTGGATTGAGGGAGAGAGGTGCGCTTACCTCCAGTAGCGTCGCAAATTATCTGGTCCAGCCTAGCACCAAAGAGTCTAGAGCCCTGGAAGACTAGGTTGGTGAGAGATCTCTTGGACGTAGTATCTGCACTCCAGGCCTTTAGCCAAAGGATGCGGCGAATATCCACGATATTGTTGCTTGCTCTAGCGGAACAACCCGCCGAGTCCAAGGAAGCAGCGAGAATGTATTTGCCAACATGGCCAATTTGGTCTGCCAGCTCAGCTAGCTGGTCGGGGGGGGGGCTGAGGCCAAGATACCCCTGCGAAGCATCTTGGCCCAAGCTGAGATAGCCTTCGCCACCCAGGTGGACGCGAAACTGGGGCAAAGAGAAGCGCTAGCTGCCTCAAAGGCTGATTTGGCCACAGATTCAATCTGCCTGTCCGTAGCATCTTTAAGGGACGCGACATCTGGCAAGGACAGGACCGTCTTAGAAAAAAAATGCGAGACGGGCGGATACACCTTAGGGGACTCTGCCCACTTGCTGAGAAGATCGGGGTTAAAGGGGTATAGAAAGTCTAAGTGCTTCCTGCTTGGGAAGCACTTTTCGGGATGCTCCCAGTGCTTTGACAAGGTGGACTGGAACTCCTTGTGGTTGGAAAGGAGCGAGAAGGAATCCTGAGCAGGAACCTCGTCCTCCTTTAGTTTGAGTGTTGGAAAAATGGCCGAGATAAGGCTATCAACCATGACCTGCATCTTGAGGGTCGGGTCTGAATCAGTCAGACCCGGACTGGGAGTCTATGTCCGACCCAAGGTCCTCCTCTGAACAGGGAAATTGGGCAGAGGATAGCAGCTTCGATGCTGCGGAGGGGCCCGGGGAGCTGGATGAGGAGCCAAACAGGGTCCTCTTTCTAGAACCTCTCACAGTGCTGTCCCTTTGAAGGTCGAGGTCAGGTGCATGCGAATCGCCATGAGAGACGTTCGGAGCACTGGTGGCTGTGAAGAGCTGCGGAAGGCGTTCAAGGACCTGGACCAGGGACTGGGATACCTTAGTCAGGTCTGTGACCAACTGAGACATGGCAAAGGCCCACTCGGGGGGAGGGGGAGTGCTCTGATCCCGGGAGTCGGAGTGCTCCTGTGGGGCAGACATGGTGGAAGGACTGCCGGAAGGACAGGAGGGCGACGACTGGCCTGATGTCCACTTTTTCTTACAGCGTGCGCAGGCGTAATGGGTCACTATGGGCTTAAGGTAAGAGGCCCCAGCGGGGTTGGACATAGGTAGAACCTGCTGCTATATGGTAATAGGTACTGATGGAGATACTGCGGAGGAGAGCTAGATAGAGCGCAGTATAGCAGGGAGTGCTGATCCTTCCCAGTAGAGCAAGTAGTCAAAGTTAGCTGTGTCCCCATGCTGAGAGTCCGTCCGGGGCAGGTCAGAGCATGCAGAGATGCCCAGCTTCCAAGATGGAGTAGCGCTGGGGGCGTGAACCGGCAGAAGGATTGTGGGACAATGGCATGGGAGAGCCCCTGCGATAGGCAGCCGGCGAAGGAGGGGCGTGCACTCCAAAAAAAAAAAAAGGCGTCTATTTGGTGGAAAAAAAGGGCGCTGAGAAAGCGCACGCAGGGAGAGGAAGAGAGGGGGGCGTGCCAAGAAGCCCACCAAAGAGGACGCGAAAATGGAAGTAAAAGTGTCGGGCGGCCATGCTCGGCGAAAGGGAACACACACATCGCTACTGATGGGGAGTGCGGGGCTGGCGCGAATAGAGCCCACGATAAGAGAGGGGAGCGGGTCCAAGGTGGAGAGAAAGCACCTGGAAGCGGCCGGACAGAATGGGCGCGAAATTCAAAAGGTGGGAAGCGCTGCTGGGGAGAGAGAGACGGACTTAATAACAGAAGCGCGCCTAAGGAGCGCGAGATTCAAATAAGGAGGCCCTGCAGCTCACTATAAAAAGGAACGCCGTGGACTCTGAGGGTCGCCAGTTTGTGGGGGGGCTGCAGTACCTTGTGTCCGTGACTCCAGCTGCCGCGAAGCTGAGGACTGCTCAGGGTCCCTTGTAAAGAGGGGCGCTGGAGACGAAAATCCTCCTTCCCACACTGTATCCTGGACAGTGTAGAAGACGGCCTCAACCCCTTCAGAGAAAGGGGGAAGGTCACCGCCCGTGACCACCGTCTTCCTCTCAGCCCTCTCCGAGGAGAGGGGTGAGGAGGGAAATGGCAAGGACCACCTTGCACCTGTGAGGGTGACAGGCGATAGGGTCCTCCCTGCGGGCCTGAGAGTTGCGATGTGGGTGACACCACACTGCTCGCTCAGCCTCATAATGGGAAGGCAGGGTGAGAAATTACACCCTGATTCCCTGATGGCTGTATCTGAAAAACAAAGATTAATAAAACACAAAACCTTAAAAGGAAAAAAGATTAGTTGCGGATCTGGGGAGATACAGGTCCGCCTCCAACAGACACGAAGCACAAACTGAGGTACTTAGTGCCTGTCGGTGGGTGTATACTGCTGGGGAGGAGACACTTTTTTCCTTTTTTGCATAGTGTCAGCCTCCTCGCAACAGCAGCATACACCCATGGTTACCTGTGTCCCCCAATGAAGCGATAAAGAGACCACTATTTGGGCGCCCGGCAGGGCTCGGAATGGAAGGAGTGATGTTTTGGACTGCAGACTTTGATGGAATGGTCTATGGGCATGATGTTGCGTTTGCAGAGCCCATGAGGGGCCTAAACAGTGGAAATCTCCCACAAGTGACCCCATTTTGGAAACTAGACCCCCCCAAGGAATTTATTTAGATATGTGGTGAGCACCGTGAAACTCAAAGTGCCTCACAGAAAATTATAACATTGAGTCGTGAAAAAAACAAACATTTTTTCCACAAAAATGATCTTTTAGCCCCAATTTTTTTTTCACAAGGGTAATAGGAGAAAATAGAAAAAGTTATTGTGCAATTTCTCCCGAGTATGCAGATACCCCATATGTGGAGTAAAACAACGGTTTGGGCGCACGGCAGGGCTCAAATGGGTGACGTTTTGGATTGCAGACTTTGATGGAATGGTCTGCGGGCATCATGTTGCGTTTGCAGAGCCCCTGATGTGCCTAAACAGTGTAAATCCACCACAAGTGACCCTATTTTGGAAACTACACCTCTGAAGGAATTTATCTAGAGGCATAGTTTTATAGTAATGATTAGAATGCTTTTAGTTTTACTGGTGTATGAATTTATAATGTGTTAAGTGTAAGATGTGCAGGGTACATCAGATTATAAAAGTGTGTTGTGTTAACAGGGTATAAACTGATTTTACTAATTTGTGAACATGTGGTACGTTTTGAAACAATCCCTAATGCAAAGACCAGGTTTCACAATGGTAAGTTGTATCATTTCAGATTCCCCTCTTGGAGCACTTTCTGCACTGTTTTTGATCTGATCGTCCTTTCCTCGCTGTCTGGGGAACCCGTCCTGGGAAATGTTGACCGGGGACAATACAGGCATTATCAGATTCAGAAGTACTGGGACCCTGGATGCTCAACATTAGGGCCTTGAGGACTTCCTCCTGAAACTAAAGGAAGGTCCCCATATTGCATGCAGATCGGAACAGCACAAAAGCATTGTACAGTGCCATCTGTACAATGTGCACGGCCAATTTTTTGTACCATACTTTGGCTTTTCTCATGGCACTGTATGGTTGGAGGACCTGATCTGAAAGATCTACATCCCCCATGTACCGATTGTAATCCAAGACACAATCTGGCTTTGGGACTTGTGATGTGGTCCCAAGAACAGTGACAAGTGAGCTGTTGTCACTGTGTACGGACATCCCTTTTGTCTTTATATTTGACCACCAGCATGTCGTCGCTGAATTGGGCTCTGCTTTCTCCTTTTCTCAGTGATTGCCCAATTAGCGGCTTAGGGAGGCCTCGCTGATTTTTTTTTTTTTTGCTAAGTGCTACATGCAACTGTACCTCTGGCAGAGAGGGTCTTGAAGAGCAGGATGCTGGTGTAAAAGTTATCAATGTATAGGTGATAGCCCTTATCTAGCAGTGGGTGCAGCAATTCTCACACAATTTTCCCACTCATCGCCAGGACGGGGGAGGGAGGGGGGCATTCAAGGGGGTTTATCTGGGTGTCCTTACCCACGTAGACCCTAAATCTGTGGGTGTACCCTGAGGTACTCTCGCACAGTTTGTACAGTTTTATTCCGTACCTGGCCCTCTTACTGGGCAGGTATTGTCAGAATCTTAGCCTCCCTTTGAAATGAACCAGAGATTCATCAATAGCGATGTCCCTCTGGGGTGTGTACACCTCAGTAAATTTTCTGCTGAAGTGTTCAACCACTGGGCGAATTTTATATAGACGTTCAAAGTTTGGATCGTCTCGGGGAGGACACTGCGTATTATCACTATAAGACCGGGGTCACACTTGCGAGTGCAATGTGAGAAACTCGCATGAGTCTCTCGACTCAATACCCGGCACTTGGGACCGGAGTGTGAGGCTGCATGTATTTCTATGCAGCTGAACGCTCCAGTCCGAGTGAAGGCAGCAGTGCCAGGTATTGATGTGAGAGACTCACGCGAGTTTCTCACATTGCACTCACAAGTGTGACCCCGGCGCTATGCAATAAGTTTTGGATTGCTTCAAATAGTGTATTTTTCATGGCAATGGGAAATACTGGTGTACTGTAGAGAATATCAGTACTCCAGTATTGCCAAAGCTTTGGTTTTCGGATTATGCCTATATGCAGCAAATATCATCTCTGCTGCATTTACAGGGGTCCATCTGGCATATGATGACGTGGGATTTTGGGTGAAAAATTGTTGGGCATACAGGTTTGTCTGGACCACCATAACATTTATTAGTTCCTCACTGAAAAAGAATTTGAAGAAGTCAATTTCAGTGAGGCCAGTGTTGTCAAACTGGATTCCTGAGCTGCTGATGAAATCCAGAATGACGGGCTGATGATTTTCAGAGGGTGCAATCCATATGGGATCGATTGCTGCAAGAGATGAGGAGTTGCGGAGGAGGAGGCGGCGTTGCGGAGGAATAGAGGAATGTGGGATCTTCCTCACTGCCTGAATCCGTGTCAGATGCAAGGAAGGCGTAAGCCTCCTCTGGTGAATAGCGTCTTAAAGAATGGGCCATTTTTTTTTCTCCAGACCCCGGGGATGTGTGTGTAAGTGGTGCTTTTACACATGTAATGTGTGGGGCTTGAGTATAAGGTATATTTATTATAACAAAACAGGAAAAAATTTTTACAGGCTGCTGTACAGGTAGAGTATGAACCTCCGTCATGACCTTACCGCACTCACAATTTGAATAGGCAACAGATGCAACAAAAAGAATAGTTGGAATTCTTTCAAACAGAAGAAAAATATTTGTATCATACCTTTGCTTCAAATGAATTGTTAGCAACCCGAGGATCAATTTCCACTTCCTCTTCAACTACTCTTCGGAATGGGATGTTTTTGGCACTTTCCTGCATCACACCCAAAAAGCACAAGTTTTATTACAAATGGCAAAGATGACGGTACGTTGCTTTTCATTGAAACTTGTATTTGGATAAACAGGTCACCTTTCAAGTCCTGTATTTATAGATACAAGGCTAAAGCGAAGGAGTAAAATCACACTAGTGTCATTTATGAAAACTTATATTGCATTCTGTACACACAATTAACACTGGTTGAAGTTGCAGTTCACCCATCTTTTCTCCTGTGCCCATGGAAATGAGTGTGAAACGGTGTTGAGCTGAGGCCTCCAAACTTCCTCTACAAAAGCCATATGCTCCAAGATGTGTGTGGAAGTCTTGTGTTCTTGTTTAGTGCTATTAAGTCTGGCATTCTCTTATGGCTCGTACCAAAGGAATTTTGAGGGTTCATAAGGTTTTTTCCCCTTTCTCATAGATTCCATATGTGAGCTGCCATGACGGCTTATTCGTGTGATTTTGTTCTGTGCAGGTAATCAAAAAGCCAGAACTGCTTACATTTGGGCACTTTTGTCTGTGCAGGTAAATACATATTTTCTTCACTTGATAAATGCATGCGTAGCCACCACTTTGCAGGGATTCTTAGCTGTAATGCAGGATTTTAAGGTGTTAAAGTAATAACCTTTCACCAATATTTAGATCCAGTTCTATAACAATAGGTTTTCAATTCAATGTCTAAATTTGTTCTAATCTAAAAACCTATGATTACAATACATTCTACTGCATAAATACAATAAGTATCTCACATTTACAGAACCTCAAGTGCCTACAGACAAATGTAATGGCTGTAAGTTCATGTGGTATTAACGCCTTCCCATATCAGGGCAAGAATTAACATCCTGGAAAGAGGTCCTATGGGTGGAGGGGCTCAGAATGTTACATAGCCGGCATCTGTCTAACAGCAGTGGCAGAAGCCTTGCTGCTACTAACTGCTTAAAGTGGTATTCCCATCACCAAAAAGCATATCCCAGTATGTGGTAGATGTAATAATATTAGCAAATACCTCCAATTAGAAATTTTAATCACTTAAGATTGCCCAAAATCAAAAATTGCATAAATTTTACCCTGCAAGGGTCATATACCACAACTTAATATTAACACTTTCATGGAAACCAATCAATAAAAAGAATGGTACCACACAATGGTATATTAATCAATAAAAAATGTCCTTTATTACAATTCTTAAAAGTTAACAAACAGGTGCAAAGATATATACCGAGGGACAATACTTTCCATAGGAAACCACCACTACAGCCGACGCGCCGGGGCAGAGGGACATCCGAGGAAACACCACCAGCTATTAGCGGTATGTACTGAATAAGTTTGCACATATTGGTATGGACTTATTAGTTCAGTGTCCCTGACAGTAGGTCAGTAAGGGAGTTGGGCAGCATATTTTCATTGGTTATATGTTGACATATGCCCTTGGATGGCGGTCTTGATTTATTAAGATAATACAGCTGTTAACCCTCTGTTATACTAGTAAACAGAGTCACATATACTTTTTTGTGCATACATATGTATTTGTATTTTGTGGCTGTAGTGGTGGTTTCCTATGGAAAGTATTTTCCCTCGGTATATATTTTTGCACCTGTTTGTTGTTAACTTTTAAGAATTGTAATAAAGGAAATATTTTATTGATTAATATACCATTGTGTGGCACCATTCTTTTTATTGATTGGTTTCCATGAAAGTGTTAACTCCAATTAGAAATGTAGTATAGTTCTTCTGATTTGCTATGTTGCTTACTCCATGTAGGGCATAGCAGTAGCAGTGACAGTGCCCTATATGGGGTAACTGACATAGCAAATTGGAAGAACTACACTACATTTCTAATTGTAGGTATTTGCTACAATTATACCTACTACATATTGGGATAGGACCTGAGATGGGAATACCCCTTTAAATGTGTTTAAATGGCTCCAGTTGCGGCTGTTAATCTCTGAAAGCATCATTTAAAGGGAGCATCAGCTGATACTCAAGCGCATTGGGCCTCAATGGCCTCCAACGATGCAATCGCTGGGGTCTTGCTGAGTTACCATCGCTTTAATCTCAGTCCTTCCGTGAAGGTCAGCGACAAGTTAAGCTCCATGGGAGACAAATTTTTACTATATACAGAAATACTGCAGTATATAAAGGAAAAGCATTCAAAAGATCACCAGTAAGAGTTATGTTAAAGGACCAAAAAATAAATTAAAAATTAAAAGTTACAATTTACAAAATATTTGAAAAGCTAAAAATTTTATGACCATAAAAAGTTTAAACTATCAAAATATGGAATTAAATTAACCCCACCAGAAAACAAAGGAAACAAAAAAATAATGAAAAAGGCAGAATTGCTTATTATTGGTCACTTCAGCTCCTAAAAAAAAAAAAAAAAGAAATGAAAACGTTGTACCGACACGAAATCTGTATCAATAAAATAGTCAGCTCACCAGGCAAAAAGCTGACAGCTTAATCAGCAGAAAAAATGAAAAAGGTTTTTAGTCTTGAAAAATGGCAGACCAAAGCAAAAATAGAATATTCAGATTTTTTTTAGCACTTAAATAGAAAAAAAATGTATGCAAGTTTGGCGTAATCACACCTGATCTGGAGGAATCACATTTCCAAGTCATTTTTACAGTACAGTCATGGCCAAAAGTTTTGAGAATGACACAAATAGACGGATTTTGGTAAGAACTTACCTGTAAAATCCTTTTCAGCGAAGGAAGAGAGACACACTAGTCATTACTAGTGGGTAGGCGGAGCCCAGATAGGATTGACACCTCAGATTAAAAAGAGTGTTGACCGGCCCCTCCAGCTCGGGCTCCTCCTACTCCAGCTTCTCCAGTCGTACACAAGCTAAGGAAGAGCAAATATCACCAGCGGAGCAACATAACCCCTTCTGAAGAACTTCAGAGAAAATACAAGAATACAGGTTATGCATGCAACAGAAAGAAACCACACAGTTCCAGGTACTACTCACTGGACCTGACCACTGCGATGAGCTGGCGATGCTGGAACAGAGCCTTAGCGCGCCGACCTCAGCCCAGATAATCGCTATCAGAGAAGGGTCACGCCGCATCTGAACACAACAACACACTTCTGCCATGGGAGGGAGCTGTGTCTCTCTTCCTTCCTTCGCTGAAAAGGATTTTACAGGTAAGTTCTTACCAAAATCCGTCTTTCAGCAGCAGATGTAAGGAAGAGAGACACACTAGTCATTACTAGTGGGACGTCCCAAAGCAGTCCAAAAACTAAGGGTGGGAAAAAAAAACAAAAGAGGCAGAATCCCAACAACCTAAATAAATGCGCAACCGGCGCCAAATACAAGTTAACTAGAACTTTAAACTACGGCCGCCTGCAGGACCCTACGTCCTAAGGCCGCATCAGCGGAAGCACTGACGTCCACCTTATAAAACTTTGTAAACGTGTGGACGGAACGCCAGGTTGCCGCTCGGCAGAGCTGAGCTGCCGAGGCCCCTTGATGAAAGGCCCACGATGAAGCCACAGCCCTCGTGGAGTGAGCCCGGGCAAGGTTCGCCTTTAAGTCGGTAAACCTCCAAAATGGCCGACCGAATCCAACGAGCTATAGAGTCCTTGGAAGCTCGTTGACCACGCCGACGACCTGCTGGAATCACAAACAGAGAGTCTGACTTCCGAAAACCTTGAGTAACAGACAAATAGAACTTCAAGGCCTGCACTAAATCCAATGTGTGCAAGGCCCGTTCCTTTGCATTCCTCGGGCCCGGGCAAAGCGAGGGCAACACAATATCCTGGTTAACATGAAATTGCGACACCACCTTAGGTAGAAAGTCGCCCCGTGTGCGAAGCACTACTCGATCCGGGTAAAACTCCAGGAAGGGAGGCGAGCAGGAAAGAGCCGCCAACTCAGATTCTCAAAGAGGTGACCGCCACTAGGAAGGCAACCTTCCAAGAAAGTAAAGAAAGGTTAGCAGAGTTCATAGGCTCAAAAGGCCCATGCTGAAGAGCCTCCAAGACAAGGTTGAGCCGCAAAGGAGACACAGGCGCCTTCCGCGGCGGAAACTGACGGGTTACTCCGCGAAAAAAAGGAACGTACGTCCCTACGCGAGGCGATTCCGAAAGGCAAAGACAGGGCAGAAACCTGACCCTTCAGAGTGCTAACTGCCAAACCCTTGTCCAGCCCGTTGCAAAAGGCCAACAAATAGGGAATGGAAAAAATCCTCGGGTTCCTTGAAGAACCCGAACACCACAAAAAGAAGGCTTCCCAAGATTGTGGTAAATCCTAGTATTAGCCGGACCTTTGGCAGCCCGCAAAGTGGCAATGACTTTGGCTGAAAAACCTTGACGGTCAATATTTCGGTCTCAAGAGCCACGCCGTCAAACGCAGAGACTTCAGGTCCGGATGACGAACGGGCCCTTGGGTTAACAGGTCCGGGCGAAGAGAAAGTGGAAAAGGAGGCGCTGCCAGAAGAAACACCAGTGTCGAGAACCACGTCCTCCTTGGCCAATCTGGGGCTATCAACATAGCCGGGATTCTCTCCAGTCTGATCCGACACAACCCCAGAGGAAGGGTATCGGCGGGAACACATAAATTAGCTCGAAATGGTCCAACGGAGCCACCAGAGCATCCACCGTCACAGCCTTCGGGACCTTGTACCTGGACATGAAAGTCGGTAACTTGGCATTGAACCTGGATGCCATCAAATCCACTTGGGGAGTTCCCCAACGGGAGCACAGCAGTGCAAAAATCTCCGGATGAAGACTCCCTTCTCCGGGATCCATCTTCTCGCGACTGAGAAAGTCTGCCGTGATATTCTGAACTCCTGGAATGTGGATCGCAGAGATGGCTGGCACTCTGGTCTCGGCCCATACCAGGATCCGAGATACCTCCACCATGAGCCTGGAACTCCTTGTTCCGCCTAGATGTTCGATATACGCGACCGCCGTCGCATTGGCTGTCTGCACTCGGACTGGCAGACCGCTTAAAAGGACCGTCCAGTGTTGGAGGCAAAGGAAAATTGCACTCAGTTCCAGGATGTTGATCGGCAGGACAGACTACTCCGACGACAATACTCCCTGAATCCAGAGATCGTTCCAGACACCTCCCCAGTCCGTCGGGCTGGCATCGGTGGTTATGACCGACCACCTCGGAGAGAGGAAGGACTTCCCCAGGGATAACGCTTCCGGACGTAACCACCATCCTAGAGACTCTCGCACCCTGTGGGAGATGATGACACTGCAAACCAGCAAAGCCTGCGGTCGCCAACGGCTCAGACTGAGCCTTTGGAGGGCCCTAGAATGAGACTGAGTAAACGGAAGTGCCTCCATGGACCACCATCAAACCCAGAAGGCGCATACACCTTTGAAGGGACATCGCTGTCGAAGACTTCATAACCTGTACATGTCAAAGGAGACATGCTTGCTTGTCTGGAGGCAGAGACACCACTGCTCGTACCGTGTCGAAATGCAACCCCAAAAACAGGATTGACTGCGACGGTTCCAGAGACGACTTCTCCCAACTGACCAGCCACCCGAAGTCCTCCAGGAGCTGAAGGGATAGATTGCGAGCAGTCACTGCCTCCTCCTTTGAGGATACCACAATCAAAAGGTCGTCCAGGTAGGGAAGAATCGAAACCCCCTGTCTTCGAAGAATTGTCATGAGAGGCGCCAGAATTTTTGTAAAAATTCTGGGCGCTGAGGCCAACCCGAATGGCAGAGCCACAAACAGGTAATGGTCCTCCGATTGGAAAGTGCAAATAAGCGTCGCGAATGTCGATTGACACCAAAAAAGCGTTCTACGACAGGACCGCCAAAACGGAGCGAAGCGACTTCATGCGGAATTTCCTGGCGTGGACATGCCGATTCAATCTTTTGATCCAAAATGGGCCGAAATTTTCCCTCTTTTTTGGGGACCACAAAGAGGTTAGAATAAAACCCTCTTCCCCCGGCCCTCCGGCGGAACCGGCAACACCACACCTTTCTGCAGAAAGGAATCTACCTCCCGCAGTAGAGTGGCAGAAAACTCGGGCTCTGACGGAAAGCGAGAATGACAAAAAAACTGTCTGGGGGTCGAGAAAGAAACTTTATGAAATAGCCTGCCAACACAACCTGTGTCACCCAGGCGTCCGACACGCGGGAAGCCCAAGTCGGTTTGAATTGGAGTAAACGCCCCCCCACTCGAGAGCGCTCGAGTGAGACCCAGGCGTCAGTCCGCCTTAGCGGGCTTTTTGCTAACTTCCCGCTTGTCTTAATGGAAATTCTGTTTCCAGGGAATGCGGAATTTCTGAGAATTCTTTTTTTTTTTTTAAAAAGAGAGACAACCCGAACCACCAGAGGGCCGACGCTCCTTCGACTGCCGGCGACGGCCGGGTATGGGCCTGACCGAATCATCCCCTGGACCAAAAGGACCGCCGACAACTACCGGCACTAGTCCTGCCAGACGCAGAAGCCACAGCTCTGAGCTGCGGTAAAGCTGTTTCTTTTGCCTTGGCAATCAGCTCCGTGAGGTCAGATCCAAAGGCTGATCACCTTGTAAGCTAAAGATAGCATACCCTGCTTGGAAACCACGTCCCCAGTCCACTGTCTAAGCCACAGTGCTCTTCTGACTGTGACTGCTGAGGATTGCGCCCTGGATAGCAGTGATGCAGTATCCTCCACAACTTGAAAAGCCCATCTACCTCGATAGAGGGGATCCATCTTGCCACGCCGTCCGTAGACGGTCCAACCGGCTCAGGGAAGCTTTACAAGCACACATGGATCCTTAGTACTGAATCCATGACCCGCGGCCTCGCAGATGGATATTGCTGCCATGTCCGTTTTTCTGTCCAGCGGGTCCTGCAGACTCGCCTTCCCTTTAACAGGAAGATTTGCTAAGCTGGGATAAAGGGACATCCACTTCAGGAGAAGGGATCCAATTATCAATCAACTCCATAGAACACGGATACAGTGCCTGAAAACGTTGTAAAGCTGATCGCGACCTATGCGACTCCTGAAACATCCGGGCCGACTTACCAGGACGTCTAGTTACCTCCTCCGGTAACTGTAAAGCCCTCATGGCTCCAATAAAAACCTCTGTACGACCCAAAAGAGAGGCAGAGTGTCCCTGCCGATCCTCCTTGTCCGAATCGGACATCTTCGTTACGCGGGAAGGAAGGCACCGGCTTGTGTCGCTTCCTTGAGAGGATTGACACCCAATAACCTAGAAGGTCAGACAGGCCATGCGTGTCAGATACGCGAGACTGATCCTGTAGCGGATCTGGGAGACGGTCCGCATCTGACATGTCCTTGCACAGTATATGGCAGGTTAAACCTGTCAGTAACTAGAACAGTGTGTTTCTTAAAGAAAAAACGAACGCTGAAGGGTTAAAGCTCTTAAAGAGAGAGCTACCCCAGCTGTCCCCCATAAAGAGTTAACCGCCTAAGAAGGGGTTAAAGTAGCAGACTCCCCACAACCTTGATAATGAAAAGGGTGTGCGAGCCCCAAGTGCCTCTTAAAAGGCAGCAGCTGCAGGGCAGCTATGCCACACTAAACAAGAACGTTCAACGAGATCGCTTTAAAAAAAAAAAAAAAAAAAAAAAAAAAATTGCGCTGTTTTGTACATCGCAATGACCGCCAAATTCGTAAAGGAGATCGCTAACCGCATATGCGTCGTTAATGAGATCGCCCAGATTGGCAGCTACTAGCGACATTAAAACGATCACACAAACGATCGCATTAGTATGCGTCGTTATCGGAATCGTTAGCGGGAACGTATAGTGGCATTAATGTCGCAGACTCCCCACAACCTCTTTAATGAAAAGGGTGTGCGAGCCCTCTTATGGGATAAAAGCTGCAGGACAGCGCTGTCTGCCACTCATTTGTGCCTCAGAAAGGCGCCCGCGCTGTGGGGGTGAGGGGGTTAAGCTTCTGCCCAGACGGGTAGAAGCGACTCACCTAACTGGTCACGGTGTAGCGTCTTGCCGGGAGGGGAGGAGTGAAAGGCCCGAGGAAGCTTTCAGCCTGCTTCAGTAATGGCTGCCGCGCTGTGCCTCCGATGTGCTCCATGAGAGAAGCCGGAAAAGGAGACAGCAGTAAAGCGCGCGCTCAGAGCGGCGCGAAAATTCAAATAAAAAGGCGCGCAACTCCTCTCCCGCTCCTATGTCCTGCAGGCATCTACCTGCGGACAAGAAACACCAGTCACTGACATGTATACATGTAACAGCGACTGCCGCAGCAGTCGCTGAAGCACTCAAAACACATTAACATGTTGAGTACTCACCCAGCTGAGCGCCACAGGGACCCCTAGGGATTTGTGGCGCTATGCCCATTGCTTCCCCCCAGGGCGGGGAACGCAGTGACCCCTGCAGCGCGGTTTGCGTCCCCGCCAGGGAAGCCATCCTCATCCCCCCGGGCCGGCAGGGTTCTGCAGGGACCACCATACAGGGTAATACAGATCCGCCAAGGGAGAGGTGGGGGTCCAGCAGCGCTGAGACCCCTGAGACCTCAAGACCCTGAGTCCAAGTCTCTGTCCGATAAAAATAAGAAAATCTTCTGAGGAGCTGCTTCAGCAGCGACCATCCTCTGAGACCTCAAATTTTAGACTGGAGAAGCTGGAGTAGGAGGAGCCCGAGCTGGAGGGGCCGGTCAACACTCTTTTTAATCTGAGGTGTCAATCCTATCTGGGCTCCGCCTACCCACTAGTAATGACTAGTGTGTCTCTCTTCCTTCCATCTGCTGCTGAAATTAATTTTTACAAAGTCTACTGCTTCACTTTTTCTAATGGCAATTTGCATATACTCCAGAATGTTATAAAGAGTGATCAGCTTAACAGCAATTACTTGCAAAGTCAATATTTGGCTAGAAAATGAACTTTATCCCCCAAAACACATTTCAACATCATTGCAGCCCTGCCTTATAAGGACCAGCTAACCTCTTTTCAGTGATTTCTCCATTAACACAGGTGTGGGTGTTGATGAGGACATGGCTGGAGATCAATCTGTCATGATTAAGTAAGAATGACACCACTGGACACTTTAAAAGGAGGCTGGTGCTTGGCATCATTGTTTTTCTTCTGTTAACCATGGTTATCTCTAAAGAAACACGTGCAGTCATCATTGCAATGCACAAAAATGGCCTAACAGGGAAGAGTATCACAGCTAGAAAGATTGCACCTCAGTCAACAATCTATCGCATCATCAAGAACTTCAAGGAGAGAGGTTCCATTGTTGCCAAAAAGGCTCCAGGGCGCCCAAGAAAGACCAGCAAGCGCCAGGACCGTCTCTTAAAAGTGTTTCAGCTGCGGGATCGGGCTACCAGCAGTGCAGAGCTTGCTCAGGAATGGCAGCAGGCAGGTGTGAGTGCATCTGCACGCAATGTGAGGCGGAGACTCTTGGAGCAAGGCCTGGTCTCAAGGAGGGCAGCTAAGAAGCCACTTCTCTCCAGAAAAAACATCATGGACAGACTGATATTCTGCAACAGGTACAGGCAGTGGACTGCTGAGGACTGGGGTAAAGTTATTTTCTCTGAT
This sequence comes from Oophaga sylvatica, assembly GCA_033576555.1. Lineage (NCBI taxonomy): Eukaryota > Metazoa > Chordata > Amphibia > Anura > Dendrobatidae > Oophaga > Oophaga sylvatica. The sequence continues at coordinate 494,779,938 of JARQOD010000003.1, read as the reverse complement.
GAATCCCCTTTTCGATTGTTTGGGACATCAGGAAAACGCCTCATTCGGAGAAGACAAGGTGAGCGCTACCACCAGTCTTGTCTCATGCCAACTGTTAAGCATCCTGAAACCATTCATGTGTGGGGTTGCTTCTCAGCCAAGGGAATCGGCTCTCTCACAGTCTTGCCTAAAAACACAGCCATGAATAAAGAAAGGTACCAGAATGTCCTCCAAGAGCAACTTCTCCCAACCCTCCAAGAGCAGTTTGGCGATCAACAATGCCTTTTCCAGCATGATGGAGCACCTTGCCATAAAGCAAAGGTGATAACTAAATGGCTCAGGGAACAAAACATAGAGATTTTGGGTCCATGGCCTGGAAACTCCCCAGATCTTAATCCCATTGAGAACTTTTGGTCAATCATCAAGAGACGGGTGGACAAACAAAAACCTAAAAATTCTGACAAAATGAAAGCATTGATTGTGCAAGAATGGACTGCGATCAGTCAGGATTTGGTCCAGAAGTTGATTGAGAGCATGCCAGGGAGAATTGCAGAGGTCCTGAAGAAGAAGGGTCAACACTGCAAATATTGACTTGCTGCATTAACTCATTCTAACTGTCAATATAAGCTTTTGTTACTCATATGTTTGCAATTATTATATTTCTGTCTGTGATAAAAACATCTGCCAAACACACATAAAAACCAGAGGGCAGCAGATCATGTGAAAATATAATATTTGTGTCATTCTCAAAACTTTTGGCCATGACTGTACAATGAAAGGCATAAAAACAAAATCCAAAAAAAACTAAGTCAGAATTGCATCTTTTCACAATTTCATCCCACTTTGGAATTCTGTTCCCGTTTTTCAGTACATTGTATGTCAAAATTGATGGTATTTACAACATCTTGTATCACAAAAAGCCCTCATCTAGGTCTACACAAAAATAAAACGTTCTGGCTCTTGGAAGAAGCGAAGAAAAAAAAAAAATGCAAAAACAAAAAATTCCCTGTTCCTGAACAGGTTAATGACTACATATTATAAATCAAGACCAGTTCTTTTATCCAGATCCTCGTAGGAGCCACGTTGGCTCAATAAACACAATACAGACATTTTTGTAAAGGATCAGGATTTTATTTTCATGGTTTCTAAATACATGGTAAAATTAAACCTTTAATATAAAGGCATACAATGGATCTCCCAGCCAGCAGATACTCTTCTTTGCAACTGTACTTATTTTCTCACCTTCTTGTTAGCCTTGGGGAATGTGTTTGGAGTTGTAACTTTAATTTTCTTGTTCTCGGGTGTTTTTCCTAAAATACAAAATCAAACTTTAAATCAGACACCAAAAATTGTAACAGATAAATTGAATTTACCATATGGCGTAAAATTTTACAAGCTTAGAACAGAATTGCCCCAATACCTTTACAGTAAATTACCTCTTCAAATGCCCAAGTTATGAAGGGATGAAAGGGCTTTTTTTCAGCAGACATTGGTAGGTGGGAAATTAAAGGGGTTGTCCAGTGATGTCAAGTTCCCATTTATCTGCAGACTATGTGATAAGTTGCTGCTGATCAGTGAACGTCTGACTGCTCGACCTTCTCTCCCTCTTATAATGAGTGGCAGTGAGCATGTCCAACCGCCGCTTCATTCATTTTCTGAGATTGCTAGAAATCATGAAGCACAGCACTCAGCGGCCCCATAGGAAATGAAAAGAGCGCAGGTCAATCAGTCACACTGTTGTCTATAATATTAAAATTGAATGTGTGTGTGTATCACCAACCAATCACCGAGCATCTTTCATTTCACCAGAGCTGTTTAAAAGAAGCTGAGCTGTGATTGGTTGCTATGAGCAACAGTTTTCTCACTTCACGATAACACCTCAGCAGACAGTGACTGGGTGGTTCTGACCCCAGGGTCTCTTAAAGGGATAATTGGTATGGAAGTTAGGGCAATTCCACTCAGAGCTCTGGTTCTGTCCCCAGGCCTCTCTTAAAGGGATCCCCTGTATGGAAGTGAGGGCAAATCCACTCTGCACTTTGGTACTGACCCCAGGCCTCTCTTAAAGGGATCCCCAGTATGGAAGTTAGGGCAATTCCACTCAGCGTTCTGGTTCTGACTCCAGGATCTCTTAAAGGGATCCCCGGTATGGAAGTCAGGGCAATTGCCTTCAAATGCTCTCGTACTGACCTCAGGCCTCTATTAAAGGGATCTCCGGTATGGAAGTCAGGGCAAATCCACTCTGCACTCTGGTTCTGACCCCAGACCCCTCTTAAAGGGATCCCTTGTATGGAAGTTAGGGACATTCCACTCAGTGCTCTGGTTCTGACCCCAGGCTGACGGGATGATGTGGGATATTAGGGGTAGTAGTCCGGTGGCTATGGCTCACGGGATCATGTGGGATATTAGGGGTAGTAGTCCGGTGGCTCTGATGGGATGATGTGGGATATATTGGTAGTCCAGTGGCTCTGGCTGACAAGATGATGTGGGACATTAGGGGTAGTAGTCTGGGGGCTGTGACGGGATGATGTGGGATATTAGTGGTAGTAGTCCGGTGGCTATGGCTCACGGGATGATGTGGGATATTAGGGGTAGTAGTCCGGTGGCTCTGATGGGATGATGTGGGATATATTAGTAGTCCGGTGGCTCTGGCTGACAGGAAAATGTGGGATATTAGGGGTAGTAGTCTGGGGGCTGTGACGGGATGATGTGGGATATTAGTGGTAGTAGTCCGGTGGCTATGGCTCACAGGATGATGTGGGATATTAGGGGTAGTAGTCCGGTAGCTCTGGCTGACGGGACAATATGGGATATTAGGGGTAGTAGCCTGGCGGCTGTGACGGGGTGATGTGGGATATTAGTGGTAGTAGTCCGGTGGCTCTGGCTGACGGGACAATATGGGATATTAGGGGTAGTAGCCTGGTGGCTCTGGCTGACGGGACAATATGGGATATTAGGGGTAGTAGCCTGGCGGCTGTGACGGGATGATGTGGGATATTAGTGGTAGTAGTCCGGTGGCTATGGCTCACAGGATGATGTGGGATATTAGGGGTAGTAGTCCGGTAGCTCTGGCTGACGGGACAATATGGGATATTAGGGGTAGTAGCCTGGCGGCTGTGACGGGGTGATGTGGGATATTAGTGGTAGTAGTCCAGTGGCTCTGGCTGACGGGATGATGTGGGATATTAGGAGCAGTAGTCTGGTAGCTCTGGCTGACGGGATGATGTGGGATATTAAGGGTAGTAGTCCGGTAGCTCTGGCTGACGGGATGATGTGGGATATTAGGGGTAGTAGTCCGGTAACTCTGGCTGACAGGATGATGTAGGATATTAGTAGTCCGGTGGCTCTGGCTGACGGGATGATGTGGGATATTAGGGGTAGTAGTCCAGTAGCTCTGGCTGACGGGATTGTGTGGGATATTATAGTGAATGTGGCTATGCGGAGTGGGCCGGGCTATACACTCAGCTTCATATATAGATATAATCATTATAATTTGTTATAACTAACCGTAGTTACTATGCGCGGGCAGCGCCGGGCTCTTCAGCTAGTACATTATAAAAGGGATAAAAGTTCCCCCTTCTGCTGTTTGGTGGGGGTCCCTGTGGACAGACCCCAATGGTTAACAAGTTTTATTGAAACTGAGAGTAGGCGAAGTCCAGTGGAAAAACTTATAGGGACAGGAAATAACTGGTTGATAGGATGGGTGACCTGCACCAATCGGCAGAACAGGGAACTTTTATCCCAGTTATAATGAGTGCCAGTGTACGTGCTGGACCAGAGCTTCATTCGCTATGGAGCTGCTCTGCGCTTAACTTTTTCCAGCAATCGCACACAGAATGAATGGAGTAGCAGTCAGGTATACACAATGCCACTCATTATAACTGGGACACAAGATCCACATTCTGCCGATCGATGCAGATTTTTATGGTCGTACCCCAACAAATTATCTATTATAGGGATAGATGAAAACAAGTTTTCACCTAACAACTCCTTCAGCTATTTAAGAGTGTAAGGCTACTTTCACACTTGCGTTTTTTTGCGCAGCGCATCTTGCGCTATCAGACGCATGCGCAATGTTTCCCTATCTTTAACATGGTGGGCGCAGGGTCTAGCGCTTGCACGCGTTCATCTGCGTTTGTCGTGCGCTGCGCATTTTCCCGGTGTGCGCCCATACGCGCTAGACGCTACATGTTGCATTTTTTTCCCCGCCCAACCGCTTAAAAAAAACGCGTGCGCACGTGTGCGCGCGCTATGCGCAAAAAATAGCATTGCAGTCTATGGGGGCGCTGGCGTGCGCATGGCTTTGCGCTTGTCAGCGCTTTTGCAAGCACGCGATTTTTCAGTAAATAATGTCTAAACACTTGTTTAAACCATGATAGAGCCAGAGATGATAAAGCCAAAGATGATAGAGCCAGAGCCAGAGATGATAGAGCCAGAGCCAGAGATGATAGAGCCAAAGATGATAGAGCCAGAGATGATAGAGACAGAGATGATAGAGACAGAGATGATAGAGCCAGAGATGATAGAGCCAAAGATGATAGAGCCAAAGATGATAGAGCCAAGAGATGATAGAGCCAGAGATGATAGAGCCAGAGATGATAGAGCCAGAGATGATAGAACCAAAGATGATAGAGCCAGAGATGATAGAGCCAAAGATGATAGAGCCAAAGATGATAGAGCCAAAGATGATAGAGCCAGAGATGATAGAGCCAGAGATGATAGAGCCAAAGATGATAGAAATGTGACACATAGACAACCCATGCGCCAAAAAAAACGCAAACGCATGCAAAAACGCATGAAATCGCAGACAAATGCTGCATTTTTTTTGTCGTAATGCGCATGCTGATGCAACTAAATATCGCAGCGTTTACAAGCATTTGTATGCGTTTTTTTAATGCGCTTCATGTGCGCTCGAAACGCAGCGCAAAAAAACGCAAGTGTGAAAGTAGCCTTACATAGCTATTTATCTCCGCCTACGTTTTCTCCTGGAAATCTGCATAAATGGCCATTAACTAATGGGGGCCTCCCAAAAAGTGAGTGGAGCTGTCACTTTATTCTAGTGATCAGCAGTGTCAGAAGGCAAGACGTAAAGGTTCTAACTCAGAAAAGAAAGAAATGTACCACTTTCTTCTTCTTCGCTGGAGGAACGGTCTTCTGATTTTTCTGCAGCTTTCTTGGCTGCCGCTTTTGGTGTGGAGTTTGCAGTCTTCGGAGTAGCTGTTTTAGCCTTTTTTGTTGATGCAGGCTGCTTAGCTTCATCCTCCTCTGAGCTACTTTCCTCAGAACTGCTACTTGCTTTTTTTACTGGGACGGACTTTTCTTTCTTTTTCACAGCTGGTTTTTTAGATTTCTCCTCTTCATCACTGGAAGTATCTGATGAGGAGCTACTACTTGCCTTTGATTTATTTACAGCAATGGATTTTTTTGCAGAAACAGGCGCAGAAGCAGGAGATTTGACAGCTTTAACTACTTTTTTTTTCTCCTCTTCGTCACTTGAGCTGTCAGAGTCTGAACTGCTTTCTGCAGTCTTGCCTTTTGGGGCTGCCGGAGATTTTGCTATAGGAGTCTGTTTAGGTGCAGGTTTCTTGCTAGCTTCTTCCTCACTGTCAGATTCTACAAAATAAAAGTTTGGAATTCAAGTAAGACTAACACAATGCTTTACTTGCGGATATAATACCACTTTGAAAAGGGTGATGTGATGCAATGAATGAAGCTTTGTACTATTAACTAACTATATACCGTATAACCAACACCGGAGTTCGTAAGGCTGGGGAGACAAGAGTATGAAAAATTGTCTAATTTTCATCCATATTGCCATCCGTGTCTGCTTTTTACCTCTGTGTGGCATCCGACTTTATACATTAACAGTTTAAAATGCACATGATAAAATACTATTTCCTTGGTTAATACTGGCAATGTATCCTCAAAAAATTGGATTGTAAAAGAAGGATTTTTGGTACTTACCGTAAAATCTCTTTCTTGGAGTCTTCATTGGGGGACACAGGTTACTATGGGTGTATGGTGCTGTCACTAGGAGGCTGACACTATGCAAATTTGGCAAAAACTGACTCCTCCCCAGCAGTATACACCCACCGACAGGCACAGAGCAACTCAGTTGGTGCAAAAGCAGTAGTAGTAGGAGTACCTATGGTGACTGGAGGCACGGCCTATGTGCCAACCCCAAGGCAACGGTCTGAGGTCTAATGTGGTACGGATTTAGGGGAGGGTGCTGTGTCCCCCAATGAAGACTCCAAGAAAGAGATTTTACGGTAAGTACCAAAAATCCTTCTTTCTTTATCGCTTCATTGGGGGACACAGGTTACTATGGGACGTCCAAAAGCAGTCCCAAGGGTGGGGATTCTAGGTATATTAGAGAGAGAGAGAGAGAAACTTAGGTTGGTCGGTGGGAAACCGCCGCCTGTAGTATCTTTCTACCCAAGCCTGCGTCCGCCGAGGCGTGGGTATTAACTTTGTAGAACTTCACGAAGGTGTGGAGGGAAGACCAGGTTGCGGCTTTACAGATTTGCGCCGCCGAAGCCTGGTGACGAATGGCCCATGAGGCTCCCACCGCCCGGGTAGAGTGCGCCCTCACTCCGGGAGGGGCTTGTTTGTTCTGGGATCGGTATGCCTCGTGGATCGCTGAACGAACCCACCGGGCGATGGTGGATTTTGAAGCTGCGAGCCCCTTGCGACGGCCCTCATGGAGGATGAACAGGGAATCCGCCTGACGAAAGGTGGTGGTTCTAGAAAGGTAAATTCGGATCGCCCTGACCAGGTCAAGCTTGTGGAGGGATCTTTCTAAGGGATGAGCTGGTGAGGGGCACAGTGACGGGAGGACGATGTCCTCGTTGATGTGAAAGGCCGAGACTACCTTCGGAAGGAAGGAGGGGACGGGTCGGAGGACCACCTTATCCTGATGCAGGATCAGAAAGGGGGGGCGGCAGGACAGGGCCGCCAATTCGGACACCCTTCTGAGAGAGGTGATGGAGACCAGGAAGGCTACCTTCCACGAGAGTAGAGTGAGAGGGATGTCTTTGATCGGCTCAAAGGGGGTACGCTGTAGAGCGCTCAGGACCAGGTTGAGATCCCAGGGATCAATCGGAGGGCGGTAGGGGGGCGCTAGGTGAGCGACCCCCTGCAGGAAGGTCTTCACCTGGGGCGAGGAGGCCAGTTCGGACTGGAAAAGCACGGATAGGGCTGAAACCTGACCCTTTAGGGTACTGAGGGAAAGGCCGGAGTCCAGTCCCGACTGCAGAAAGGCGAGGACGGAAGGCAGGGAGAAGGTCATGGGTAAGAGGTTGTTCTCTCGCACCAGCGGAAGAAAGCCTTCCAGCACCTGTGATAAATGCGGGAAGACGCTGGTTTTCTGGCCCTTATCATAGTTTGGATGACCCTTTCCGAGAAGCCTGCGCTCTTCAGGACCGCGGCTTCAACGGCCATGCCGTTAAAGTGAGCGACTGAGAATTCGGGTGGAAGAGAGGTCCCTGTGAGAGGAGGTGCGGGCAGTTTGGGAGTCTCCAGGGTACGTCCGAGAGCATGTTTATCAGCTCCGCATACCAGGCCCGACGTGGCCAATCTGGGGCTACGAGCAGGACAGGGACTCCTTCCGCCTTTATCTTCTTTATGACCCGTGGAAGCAGGGGGAGGGGTGGGAAGAGGTAAGGCATCTCGAACTGGGCCCATGGGATGACGAGTGCATCGCAGCCGAGGGCCATCGGGTCCCGGGATCTGGCCACGTACTGGGGGACCTTGTGGTTTGACCGAGATGCCATTAGATCGACGTCTGGGACGCCCCACCTCTGGCAGATTTGGTTGAAGACGGCTGGGTTGAGTGACCACTCGCCGGCTGCCAGTTCCTGGCGACTGAGGAAGTCGGCTTCCCAGTTGTCCACCCCGGGAATGTGTACGGCGGAGATGGCAGGGACGTGGTGTTCCGCCCAATGTAGGATCTTCCCTACCTCGGTCATGATCTGTTTGCTGCGAGTCCCTCCTTGATGATTTATGTATGCCACGGCCGTGGCGTTGTCCGACTGGAGGCGGACTGGTTTGCCCTTGAGGAGGGGCTGCCAGTGGAGTAGGGCCAGGAAGATTGCCCTGATCTCCAGGAGGTTTATCGGCAGGAGGGCCTCGTGTGTCTCCCAGCGGCCCTGTGCTGTGAAATGCTGATAGACCGCGCCCCAGCCCTGCAGGCTGGCGTCGGTGGTGATGACCTGCCACCGGAGAGGCAGAAATGACCTTCCGCGTAGAATGGAGGAGGCCAGTGTCCACCAAGTAAGGGACTGTTTTACTTTGGGTGGCAGGATCACTGGGCGGTCTAGGGACGCTGGATTCTTGTCCCATGATGACAGAAGGGCAAGCTGGAGGGGACGTGTGTGGAACTGCGCGTATGGTACTGCCTCCATGGAGGCGACCATCTTCCCCAGGACTCTGAGGCCAAAACGAAGTGGAAAGGGCTCCGGTCGTCTTAGGGCTTTGATCCCCTGTCTGATAGAGTAGTATTTCTCCTCCGGGAGAAAGACTCGCGCCTGAACGGTGTCGATTTCCATGCCCAGGAAGAGAATGCGTTGGGTTGGAATCAGGGTGGATTTTTCCCGGTTGATGAGCCACCCGAGGCGGGACAGGTCTCAGGGTGATCTGAAGGCTTTGATTGCAGTCCTGGCGAGACGGACCTTTGATTAGGAGATCGTCGAGGTAGGGGATTATGAGAATCCCCTTGGACCGAAGGATGGCCATGACCGCCGCCATGACCTTTGTGAAGACTCTGGGGGCGGAGGCCAGGCCGAACGGAAGGGCTGTGAACTGGTAATGGTGTTCCTGCACCGCAAAGCGGAGGTACCTTTGGTGTTGGATGCAGACCGGAATGTGTAGATAAGCATCCTGTATGTCCACGGAGCAAAGGAATTCCCCCGGCTCCATGGAGGTAATTACCGAGCGCAAGGACTCCATTTTGAAGTGGCGGGTCCGAAGATGGCGGTTCAACCGTTTGAGGTCTAGGATCGGGCGAAGTGACCCGTCTTTTTTCGGGACTACGAAGAGGTTCGAGTAGAACCCGGAGAATCGTTCGTGCCGCGGAACGGGGACGATCACTTCCGCTTCCAGCAGTGAGGCGACTGCGCGGAGAAACCCTGGGCGATGTGATGGTTGTTTTGGTGGGTGGGAGCCGCAGAAGCGTCTCTTTGGGCGGGAGGAAAACTCTATTTTGTATCCGGACGTGATGATCTCCCTTACCCAGGCGTCGTCGACGACTGAGAGCCAGGTGTCCTTGAACCGAAGGAGTCTTCCCCCACCCTGGAAGGGTTTCCAGGTGGGGGTGACCCGTCATTTAGGGGTGAATCTTTGGTTCCTGTTATTGGTTGGCTTAGGGGGGCGGCTCTTGTTTTTCCAGTGGGGGGTGGACTTGAAGGAAGGCTTCCTTCTGTCTCCGTGGAAAGGGGGTCGATCCTGTTGGGTGGAGCCGCCTGGGGCGGTGAAAGTACGGAAGGGGCGAAAGGGCTGTGTTCCCTTCCTGTTGTAGGGCCGTTTTGTTCTGGATTGGGGTAGGGAGGTACCCTTGCCCCTGTGGTGTCGGAGATGATCTGGTCCAGTCTGGACCCGAAGAGCATAGAGCCCTGGAAGGGCAGGCTAGTTAGGGACTTTTTTGACGCTGGATCCGCGTTCCACGCCCTTAGCCAAAGGACCCGGCGGATTGCGGTGATGTTGCTGTTTGCCCTTGCGGAGCAGGCGGCAGCATCCAAGGAAGCGTTAAGGAGGTATTTGCCTGCTTTAACGATCTGGTCTGCTAGGTCGTAGAGGTCTTCTTTTGGGGCCTCCGACGCGACGCCCCGCTTGAGAATCTTTGCCCAGGCAGATACGGCCTTGGCCACCCATGTGGAGGCGAAGTTGGGGCAGAGTGATGCGCCTGATGCCTCAAAGGCGGACTTTGTCAGGGCTTCAATCTGTCTGTCTGTGGCGTCCTTGAGGGCCGCGGCGTCCGGGATGGACAGAACCGTATGGGAGGACAGGCGGGAGATAGGTGGGTCCACCTTGGGGGGCTCGGACCATTTGGTTACCAGATCAGAGCTGAAAGGGTATAGGACGTCTAGCCGTCTCCTTCCCGGGAAGCGCTTTCCGGGGTTATCCCAGTGTCGGGCTGTAGTAGCCTCGAACTCCTTGTGATTGGGGAAAACCCTTGAGGGTCGTTTGACTTTTTTGAATATGACGGGGTCGTCCTGGGTGACTGCCTCGTCCTCCTTAATTTCGAGGGTTTGTACGATAGCCGAGATGAGGCTATCAACCATGTCCCGTGTCCCTGAGGGCTGATCGTCCTCGGAGTCAGACCCTGCCTGGGATGTTACGTCCGACCCGGTGTCTGTCTCCGGGGAGGGAGACCGGGTAGCTCTGGGCGGGCTGGGGCCGCTGATGGCCCGGTGAGCTGGACGGAGCTAGCACGAACCCGCTTTCTGGTTCTGTTCCTTGCTCTGCCTCTGTGAGGGTCGTGGTCAGGTGCAGGCGAATCGCCGTAGGTGGCGTTCGTAGCACTGGTGGCGACAGAGGGCTGTGGCATACGCTCCAGGAACTGTATGAGGGACTGCGATATTTTTGTCCAGTCCGAGAAGGACTGAGACATGGCGACGGCCCACTCCGGGGGCGTGTGGGCGCTCTCCTCCCGAACGTTGGTGGCATCCTGATGGGCAGACATGGTGGTGGTAGGGACGCAGGACGAGCAGAGGGGGACGCTTGGCCTGAGGCCCACTTTTTCTTACAAAGGGCACAAGCGTAGTGGGTCACCGTGGGGGTCTGAGCGTGTGCAGCGGGGTTGAGCATAGGTAGGCCCTGGTAAAGCGTGCGCTATTGTCAGCTGCGATTAAGGCCTAGCGCTGTGGGCTATACTGCTGAGTGGGGGCTGCCTGGGGTTTTGGTAGGGTCTGCCGGGTGCAGAGCCTACCAGTGCCCCGCTTACCGGTACCCAGCGATCGCGGTGGGAGCTGCGGTTGCTGTGTCCCCGAGGCCGGCGGGCGGGTGAAGCCGGGACGGATCCTCCTGTGCTGGCGCTGTGGACGCGTGCAGAGTCTGGAGGCTGTTGCAGCGTCCACGTGGTGTGCAGGAAGCGCCGGAAGGAGGTGTGTCCGGCCAGGGGGCGGGGAACGCTTGTCCCTGGTTGGCTCGCCTTACGGGCGATGAGTTGGCTTCCTGTGAGGTGGAGCCGGCGCTGGCAGGACCGCCCTCCTAGCGCTGAGGACGCGACGCTGAGGTGTTTCTCCGTGGGGGGGGCGTGTCCGTGCCGGCGTCTGACGTCAGGGCGTCAGCCGGGGAAGCCCTGCGCGTCACAGGAAGGGGGAGTGGTCTGGCCGAGAACAATGAGGCGAGGGAGGGGCCCAAAATGGCGGCGCCCTGTTGTAGCGCGAACTAGCGTGGGGCAACTGCGTGGCCCTGCGCCCGTGGTTATCGGGGGGCTGTCTACCCTGTCCCCCTCTGGTGGGTCCCGGAGCGATCGCGCAGCGGTGGCGTTGGGTCAGGTTGGGCTGGGGGGGGGTACCTCTGTCTGCTGTCCGGTGTTCGATGCTGGAGCCGAGGATGTCAGGATCCCTCGTGGGTGCAGAGGGTCCTGTTGATGATCCTCCTTCCCGCACCGTCTCCTGACGGTGCAGAAGACGGCATCGACCCCTTTAGTCGGGGGGAAAGGCCACAGCTGGTGGCCGCCGTCTTCCTCTCAGCCCTCTCCTGGGAGAGGGGTGAGGAGGGGCGAAGCAAGGACTAGTCGCCCGGGATCCTCTGAAGCACCCGTGAGGGTGACAGAGGACCAAGTCCTGCTAGCGGGTCTGAGAGTGGGCAGTGTGGATTATTCGCACGCTGCTCTCTCAGTCGCTAAAGTGTGGGTAGGACAGGGTGAGTGATCTGCACCCTGTTACCCGAAGAAATGAATCTGGAAAACAAAGGGAAAGCGTTAATAAAACACAAAAAACCTGTATGGGAATAAAGACTGCGGATCTGGTGTTAGATCCAGGTCCGCCTCCTACAGACACTAAGCAAAAACTGAGTTGCTCTGTGCCTGTCGGTGGGTGTATACTGCTGGGGAGGAGTCAGTTTTTGCCAAATTTGCATAGTGTCAGCCTCCTAGTGACAGCACCATACACCCATAGTAACCTGTGTCCCCCAATGAAGCGATAAAGAAATCTGTTTCTCTGAAGGAGGCATACACTGCCATAGCAGAGCTGTGTAGGTAATACTATCATCTGTGATAAGCCCCAAAGTAGTTGAGGACTATATGGAGGACTATGGGGAGTGCCTTGTACTATATGGGGACTATGGGGAGTGCCTTGTACTATATGGAGGACTATGGGGAGTGCCTTGTACTATATGGAGGACTAGGAAGAGTGCCTTATACTATATGGAGGACTAGGTGGCGTGCCTTATACTATATGGAGGACTAGGTGGCATGCCTTATACTATATGGAGGACTAGGTGGCATGCCTTATACTATATGGAGGACTATATAGGGATTGCATTACACTATATGAAGGGGTATGTGATGTGCATTATACTATATTGAGGACTATGGGGAGTGCATTATGCAATATGGAGGACTAGGTGGAGTGCCTCATACTATATGGAGGACTAGGTGGCATGCTTCATACTATATGGAGGACTAGGTGGCGTGCCTTATACTATATGGAGGACTATATAGAGATTGCATTACACTATATGAAGGGCTATGGGATGTGCATTATAATACATGACGGACTATGGGAGTGCATTATACTATATTGAAGAATATGGGGTGCATTGAACTATATGGAGGCCAATTAGGTGCATTATACTATATGGAAGGATATGTGGGGTCCATTATATTTAGAGGGCCATGTGGGAGCCTTGATAATGTATGCAAGCAATAATACAATATAAAGGTTTGTGTGGGGGTCTATCATACTGTTAGGGGATCATACTGTGTTGGGGTATCTATACTTTGCCAGGGTAGTTGAGGGGGATACAGTAGGGTCAACACACTACTTGGGGAGGGTACTGTGAAGAAATAATATTGTGTTTGTTGGGCACTTTTGTTGGCATCATACTTTGTGGAGGCCCTGAAAGGGGAATCTAGGGGCTTCAATAAAAGGAAAATTAGTTTGTAAGGGCTGCAAAGTTGCCAGACATACTCTTAGTCCAATATTTTTTTTTGGGGGGGTGGGGCGATGTGGTCGATTACAACTTCTGCTACGTTGCCCCATGATTTCAATGTACCCTTTTGCCCTAAATCTTATATGAAACTATCCTGCCACCAGCAATAAAATATGTATCACAAGGTATACGCTGCCACATTTTTAATGAAAACTACTAAAATAAATTAATATGAAAATTTAACAAAAATGTCCCCATGTTGTCAATATCTTAAGATGCAAGTTATTTTTCAGGGTAATATACAAATGTATCATTGTACAGAAGCGGCCATGTGTCCCAAGTTATCAATGGGATTTCAATATGTAGATCACACTTGGGTATCTAATCCCATCATGCGTGACACGCCCCAGACCAGTGTATCTAATCCTATTGTGTGACATGCAGCCCAGACTAGTGTATGTAATCCCATCATGCATGATACGCCCCAGACCTGAATATCTAATCTCATCACGCGTGATACACGCCAGGCACGTGTATCTAACTCAATCATTTGATACACTACACTGAGCCCTGTATCTAGATATGAGTGTAACACACGCTAGTATTAATCGCAGCACGCGATACACTCCTTGTATTTAATCACAGTTTATGATACAGCAAGCAGCACCAACTAACAAAATCAGAGCTGCCGGCCGTCCTTGGTTACACTGTCCACATCTCAGTATCATTTTGCAGTCATCAACAAAATGGCCCCGCACTGTGATCCTAAACTTCATCCTTCCTTATCTATTTGCAAACACACAGAAGGGGAGGGAGGGGTGACATCAGACATGTGAGCAGATCCTGTCCACATTTACTGCAGTCTACAATGGTATCTGAGTGGCGGGGAGACAGCCCATGTACCACATTTGCGCCACTCAATGGCGACGTCAGAAAGCCAGTGACTCGCAATGGCTCAGGAGCATGCGCACATAGTAAATGAAGCTGAGGACGTACATCAGGATTCAGTGTGCAAACCCGAGAGCTGCTCGTCACTGTGCAAGTGCAGGATACAGAAAAGATTCCCGTGATGTTGGGCCAGCACTTGCAGATCAATCAAAGTGTGTGGGCATGGATAAGAGGACGAGACCGTGACTGAAACCAACGAAAATCCACCCTTATGACTGAAAGGCAAGGTAGAACAATACAAAATGTTTTTTTATGCCACCGTTCTGCTTGAAAACAATGTATTAGTGATGCACACTGCATCACTAACACACTGGGGTCAAATTAACATCGAAAAATTACGTGAAAGGTTCCCTTTAAAAAGAATGAATATTCTATAATCTGCTGTAGGGATATTAAAGTAATCTCACCTGAACTGTCCGAAGAGCTTGAATCCTTCTTGGCTGCTGCAGCTTTGGCAGCTGGAGTTTTTGCAGAGGGCTTTGCAGGGGTTACTTTCGCAGCAAGCTTTGCAGCTGGAGTTTTGGCAGCAGGCTTCACTGGTGCCTTCTCCTCTTCATCACTTGAATCTATAAAAATTAACACACGGCCAATCAGGAATCTGTAACCTCCATTTTGTTATTCCAACCATATCGGTTTAGCTATGGATGTTTAAAAAATAGCAGGAATAGGACAGCACAGGTTTTATGTCAAGCTTGCAACACAACACAGCTAAATCAGTGTTGGATTTGTCTATTATTATTCATTTTTATAGCGCCATTTATTCCATGGCGCTTTACATGTGAGGGGGCGAATATACACAAGTACAATAAACATGAGCAATACAAGGCACACACATAAGTACAGAAGGAGAGAGGACCCTGCCCGCGAAGGCTCACAATCTACAGGGCTGATAAAAATGTCATTCGTACATGACTGATATCGTTTGGGCTAATAGCAAACGGAATTGCATTACGGGGAGCCTCCTGCTTCTGCAAAAAAAAAAAAAAAAAAACATAGGTGCCATAGTTTATACTGTCAGCAGCATGTAAGGCGTTAAATAGCCGGAAGAGAAAACATCACCATTCTGGGCCAAATAAAATAAATTGTTGGCTATATAGTAAAACTTCTATGCTCACACTGAGTGCTCGGTAATAGTACAACAGTCTACGCAAATAACCCGCTCACGGCTACTTGTTATTAGGGCACATGAATGATTGACATGCTAAAACTGGTGAAAGATCCTCTTTAAGACTGGCAAGAAACAACCACCACCCACCTGAGCTGTCAGAGCTGGAGGCCTTTTTGGCTGCAGCAGCTTTTCCAGGGACCACTTTTGCAACTGCTTTTGCAGGTGGAGTTTTTGCAGCAGGCTTTGCAGCGGACTTCACTGGTGCCTTTTCTTCTTCTTCTTCATCACTTGAGTCTGTTTATAAAGGATGATCAATGTCACATACAACCTATACGGGTTTATAGTTTCCATATTGATGTTTCTAACCTTATAGGCACAGCTAATACGAGTGCTACTGCAATACACTAACACAAAGAATAACTCCTTTCTACTTCAAGTTTACAACACAACATAGCCATGACACAGCACATCAGATTTGACAGTTGTAAGATGAACATTTCGATTAAATATTAAATCTATGTTACATGATAGAAGTTGCAGTGCCTGTTCCGATCACATACAAGGCAAACCAGGGCCCACAACTGATCTAGCATCTGGCTGGCATCCTACAATTGCAATACAAAGGAGTCCTTTGTAAGAAAGCTTAGATGCCATAATCATCATTTTGAGTGGAATATAAGAGGTTAGCTGTAGTGGAAAGATGTCTGCTGGCTGCAGTTTAACTGTAGGCAGTAAAATACAATTGGTGCCCACAAGTGATTACGTAAGCAGAACTCCTAAACTTGCACCATGTCTGCTCCAAATTACATGGCGGCACAGAGTATCCAGAGAAAATTGAAAAAAAAAAAATTCTTTAAACTATGCCCATATTTTAAACCAGGGTTCGACAAACCCGGGCGCCAGGTCGCCAGGAAAATCATGCCTGGCGCCCGGACAGTAGCGTAGCTACCGGAGGGGCAGGAAGGCCCCACGCTCGGAGGGGGCCCACCCGGAGCTACGCTACTGTAACTATCGGTGTGCACAGCGCACTGATACAGTTACATTCTGCGGCAGAGCAGGGAGAATCGCTCTCCCTGCTCTGCCGCCGGCCGCTATGGGGCCTGAGCAGGCGGTGGGGGGCCCGGCGCCAGCAGTGGGCCCCCCGCCCGTCATCGGAGGGTCAGCTGTATCTGCATCCAGCCGATGCAGCTGACCGCATTGAGAGAGAAGGAGCGAGTGCTCCTTCTCTCCCATAATCCCCCTCTCAGCGTCTGACAGCGGGCGCGATGACGTCACTGCCCGGCGCCGGCAGTCAGACGCTGAGAGGGAGAGCAGTGAGCAGCGCAGGAGCCAGGAGCAAGAGAGGTGAGTACAGAATTTATTATTTTTGTAAAGGGGGCTGCATTATATTACAGAGCAGAGGCTCCATATGGGGGTACATTATAAATAAGGCTGCCTATGGGGAATGCATTATAAATAAGACTGCCTATGGGGGTGCATTATAAATAAGGCTACCTATGGGGTTGCATTATAAATAAAGCTACCTATGGGGTGCATTATAAATAAGGCTACCTATGGGGTGAATTATAAATAAGGCTGCCTATGGGGGTGCATTATAAATAAGGCTGCCTATGGGGTGCATTATAAATAAGTCTGCCTATGGGGGTGCATTATAAATAAGTCTGCCTATGGGGGTGCATTATAAATAAGGCTGCCTATGGGGTGCATTATAAATAAGACTGCCTATGGCGGTGCATTATAAATAAGGCTGCCTATGGGGGTGCATTATAAATAAGGCTGCCTATGAAATCTAATATATCAAAATATAATTATTATCTTTAGAAGTTAAATGTTTATAACGTGTGTAATGTTTTTTTTTGTTAAATTAAAAACCAAGTTTGTTAAAAAAAAATTCTGGCTCCTAAATTTTTTGTCTGGCTCCTAGATTCTGAACAACTTTGTCGACCCCTGTTTTAAACCCTTCCCTACGTGTGACATTTTGCATACATCACATGCTTGTGCGACCAGTGTATGGAGCAAGCATTTTCCTGTAACAGCAGTGACTGAAGCTGGCCCTATTGCAGATTTTTACCAAGGGCTTCTGTAGTTATGTGATCAGTGGCTGTTGGACATGCTATAACACTGACAGGTTCTTTTTTAGCACTCCATACCCAAATGTCTCTGCTCACTAACTTGCGGATCTCTCTTTGAGGGGCAGTGTACACTTCGTCTGCCAGTGCTGCACTATTCTGAATGCCTTTCAGGTACTTCCAACAGGGCGCTGAATTTCCCTAAGGTGAAACAGCACAGGCAACTGCGGCCCTATCTCCAGCAGTCCCAGAAGAATAAATGAAGTGAATGGACCACCGCTCTGTTCACATGGGGCTCCTCAGAGAACTGGCTCTCGAGATGGGTGGGAGCCCCAGTGGTCAAACCCCTAGAAACCTGGAAGCTATACCCTATTCTGTGTATCCTGTATTCTAAACTTGAGAATACCCCTAAAAAAAACAAAAAAAAAAGTATGCATGCCATAATTGTCCGGAACTGGGAAATTATGTCGTCAGGTCACTTTTAGGGGGCAATGAATACTGCAAAAACAAAAAAAAAATAACAATGGCGGAATCATTTTTTTTTTCCCCGTTTCACCATACTTTTTTCCGGCTTTCCAGTAAATAAAGGTACAATTCAAAACTACAACTTGTCTCACACAAAAAGCAAGCCTTCCTATGGCTGTATGTCAAAGGCAAAATAGGAAAATTTATGACTATTGACAAAATGGGAGGAAAAAAATGAAGTGCAAAAAACAAATATTGCCCAGTCATGAAGGGGTTAGCCAAGGTAGATTTGGTAAAGATTGTTCATGTGGATAACTTGCCAAAACAAATACAGTAGAATGTGAGTGGTGGGAAAAAAAATTGCCTAGATTTTATTGCAGGAGGCATAAATCTTTCAATCCACAGGGTGCGTATAACCTTGCAAATTTGTGAATATTACCCACTACAGCAAATCTTCACGCAAAAGCAAAATCAGTGGTGGGAAAACACTGAGTCACGACTGCATTATGGCTCCATGTTATACTTGCTTTATTTCCATATGCCTTGGACTTCACAAAAACTTTTTAAAAATTTTTTTTAATGCTTTGGTACAAATCTGACAAAAACCCTGGCGTGTGCCGCTAGAAGCTACACATATGAAGATATTCTCAGCTATGTACATCTCCGTCTGCTCAGCAATATGGCTGTGCACTGCCATGTATGTTAGACATGCCTAAAGCAGGCTTCTCACCTGAGCTGTCAGAACTGGACTCCTTTTTGGCTGCAGCGGCTTTTGCAGGGGTCACTTTTGCAACTGGCTTTGCAGGTGGAGTTTTTGCAGCTGGTTTTGCAGGTGCCTTCTTGTCTTCATCGCTTGAGTCTGTTAATAAGAGTCATTTTACTGATTAACACTTGAAGTCCCAGAAATTTCGAGCTCCCCCCTGAAGTCCCGAAAGAGGGTCAAATGACCCTTAAGCCCCCGTCTCACACAGCGATCTCGCTAGCGAGATCGCTGCTGAGTCACTAGTTTTGTGACGCAGCAGCGATCTCCCCAGCGATATCGCTGTGTGTGACATTCAGTGACGGTCAGCCTCCCTGCTGGGTATTGCTGATCGTCGCTGAATGTCCTGGACATTTTTTTGATCGCTGGTCTCCAGCTGGCAGGCACGCATCGCTGCGTGTGACAGGCGGGAGACCAGCGATCCGCTGGTAACCAAGGTACACAGCGGGTTTCCAGGCACCGCGCAGCGCCTGGAAACCCGACGTGTACCTTGGTTACCAGCTCCCTGCATCAGTGCGCTGGTATCCAACGTACACTGCGGGTAACTAAGCGATGTTACCCGCAGTGTCGCTGTGCTGATCGCTGCCTGAGCTGCCTGTTTGGCAGCTCAGCAGCGATCATGTAGCGACACACCAGCGATCCTGATCGTTGTCGGGATCGCTGGTGTATTGCTATGTGAGACCCGGGCTTAAGTCCAAACTGACAACTCTGTTGGCTCCAATTAGCATCCTTTCATTTGTAAATGTGGCCATTGCCTGAGGAATCTGCAGGGGGCAATTGTGTTGTGTTGATCCACCTCAACAAAGGTCTTGTAAGAGAGTGTAAAGGGTATGCCACACTAAACGAGATCGCTAACGAGATCACTAAAACGTCACTATTTAGCGATCTCGTTAGCGACCTCGTTGTGTGTGGCATGTAGCAACGATGTGGCCCCTGCTGTGATGTCGCTGATCGTTCACTAGCGATCTGGACCGTTTTTTTGATCGTTGGCGTCCCGCTGGTGAGCCTGTATCGCTGTGTTTGGCACCTTTTGCGAACGACGAGCGACCTCGTTTGTGACGCGTATGACTGTTTTTAGCGTCACTGAGTGGATCGCCATATCTGTAAGTTCTCTTTTGCGTCACAGAGAGGATCGCAGAAGTTGCAAAGCAGGCTAGCAGGACGCAGAGAGCAGGAGCGATGTAGGAAATTCCTATGAATCAGAAGCGCTCAGTACATGCTGACAGATCCTAACGACCTCCAAAGTCGTTAAAGAGATCGCTGACCGCTGATGAGTCGTTTATGAGATCTCCTGTTTGGCAGCTACTAGCGACCTAAAAGAGATCACACCAACGATCTCGTTAGCTTGCGTCGTTATCAAGATCGCTAACGAGATCGCTAAGTGTGGCAGTACCTTAAACAAAAGAATGTAAGCTGCTCCTGAGTGTGTCTGCCCATCCCCCAGCTGCATTGTTGTGCAGGGGATATGCATAAGGTTGCTAACACCTTAGCAAATTTGCATGCAGCCTTTTGTGCTGTGGGGGATAAATAGGTGACTGCTTCACCTATTTTGTTCACAAAATACCCCTGGCAGGTATGTTCAGTGCAGTGCAGATAGACTGCTAAGTGCTGAAATGCTAGTCACACAAGGACATGCCACACACACACACACACACACACACACACACACACAGCCCCCCACTGCAGCCTATTGTAAATGTGTGGAATTGTTTTATTCCTTGTATTTTTTTTATTATTTTTATAACAAAAATAAAAAGCATCCTTTGATGCATGCTCCTTTACTCCCCTACCCCCATGTATTTGTCTTTACCCTTTCCCCCCCTCCCCTCTTCCCACTTTTCCTCCCCCAACATCCCTCCCTGATGTATAATTTGATGATATTGTTTTCTTGTTCAGGGTCTTGTCACATTTGTTTGGCCATGCCGCTTATACACTGCTCATCTTGAAAATGTGACTATTGTTTGATGTTGGTGTGAAATAACCCTTTCTCCATCGCCTCATTGGGGGACACACAGACCGTGGGTGTTATGCTGCTGCCACTAGGAGGACACTAAGCAATACATAGAAAAAAGTTAACTCCTCCTCCTGCAGTATACACCCTCAGTTGGCTCAATCCTGAACCAGTTCTTGCTTAGTGTCTGTAGGGAGGCACTCGCAGCAGATCAGCGATGCTCGAAGTATTGCACATTCTGCGGTGGGCCGAGTCAAACCACTCGCCCATCTCCGCGGTTCACATTCCAGGAGTGGACAATTGGGAGGCCGACTTTCTCAGTCGCCAAGGCTTAGACTCAGGAGAATGGTCCCTGCACCCGGAAATATTTCAAATCATTTGCCAGCGTTGGGGAATGCCGGATGTGGATCTCATGGCATCCAGGCTAAATACCAAAGTGCAGACCTTCATAAGCCGATCTCGTGATCCACTAGCCATCGGCTCGGATGCGCTAGTCCTCCCTTGGAGTCAATTTCGCCTTCCTTACATCTTTCCTCCTCTTCCGTTAATTCCCAGGGTGATTCGGAAGATCAAGGCGGAAGGCATTCCTCTCATTCTTGTCGCTCCGGACTGGCCTCGCCGTCCGTGGTATGCGGAACTAGTGCGTCTGCTCGCAGATGTCCCTTGGAGATTACCAGATCATCCGGACCTTCTTTCACAGGGTCCAATTTACCATCACAATTCAAAAGCACTGAATTTGACGGTATGGCCATTGAAGCCTGGATCTTAGGTCAGGCTGGTTTTTCTCACAAAGTTGTCTCCACAATGATCAATGCCAGGAAGCCGGCTTCCGCCCGCATTTATCATCGTGTCTGGAAAACATTCTTTTCCTGGTGTAAGGACAAAGGTCGTTCCCCTTTGGTTTTTTCTATCCCTTCCATTCTGGAATTTCTCCAAGCAGGAATGGACTCAGGGCTAGGACTCTCCTCCCTCAAGGGGCAGATTTCCGCCTTATCCGTACTTTTCCAACGAAGGATCGCAGCTAAGTCTCAGGTCAGGACTTTTATCCAAGGAGTGTCACATCTCGTTCCCCCCTACAAGAGGCCTTTGGAGCCTTGGGATCTTAATTTGGTCCTCAGTGCGTTACAAGAGTCCCCCTTTGAGCCTTTGCCGGAAGTGCCTTTGTCTCTTCCTTCCTGGAAGGTTGTCTTCCTAGTTGCAATTACCTCTATCAGGCGGGTATCGGAATTGGCAGCCTTGTCTTGTAAACCTCCTTTTCTTATTTTTCACCAGGACAAGGTAGTCCTCAGGACTTCTCCTTCCTTCTTGCCCAAAGTCGTTTTGACTTTTCATATCAATGAAGAGATAGTCCTGCCCTCGTTCTGTCCGGCGCCGAGCCACCGTACTGAAAAAGCCCTTCACACCTTGGATTTGGTGAGGGCTCTCCGAAGGTACATTTCGAGTACTGCATCTTTCCGTAAATCGGACGCCCTGTTTGTGCTTCCAGAAGGTCGCAGACAGGGTCTTCCTGCTTCCAAGGCCACGTTAGCCAGATGGATCCGTTTGGCGATCCAAGAGGCGTACCGTGTCAGAGGTCAGTCTATCCCGGCTGGGATTAAGGCACACTCCACTCGGTCAGTGGGGGCCTCCTGGGCCATTCGGCACCAGGCTTCGGCACAACAAGCGTGCAAGGCTGCGACTTGGTCCAGTCTTCATACTTTTGTCAAGCATTACAAAATCCATGCTCAAGTTTCTTCAGATGCGGCACTTGGCAGACAAATTCTGCAATCAGCGGTTGCGCATCTGTAAGTTGTCTGTTGACTGTTTAAGCGTTTTTATGCATGTGGTTCACGAGGCTTCATCTACTGTTATGGCTTCCCACCCAGGGACTGCTTTGGGACGTCCCACGGTCTGTGTGTCCCCCAATGAGGCGATGGAGAAAAGACGGATTTTGGTAAGAACTTACCTGTAAAATCCTTTTCAGCGAAGGAAGGAAGAGAGACACACTAGTCATAACTAGTGGGTAGGCGGAGCCCAGATGAGATAGACACCTCAGACTAAAAAGAGTGTTGACTGGCCCCTCCAGCTCGGGCTCCTCCTACTCAGCTCTCCAGTTGTACACAAGCTTAAGGAAGAGCAATATCACCAGCGGAGCAACATAACCCCTTCTGAAGGACTTCAGAGAAAAAAACACAAGAATACAGGTTATGCATGCATTTAGGCAAAAACCACACAGTTCCAGGTACTACTCACTGGACCTGACCACTGCGATGAGCTGGCAATGCTGGAACAGAGCCTTAGCGCGTCGACCTCAGCCCAGATAATCGCTATCAGAGAAGGGTCACGTCGCATCTGAAACACAACAACACACTTCTGCCATGGGAGGGAGCTGTGTCTCTCTTCCTTCCTTCGCTGAAAAGGATTTTACAGGTAAGTTCTTACCAAAATCCGTCTTTCAGCAGCAGATGGAAGGAAGAGAGACACACTAGTCATAACTAGTGGGACGTCCCAAAGCAGTCCAAAAATTAAGGGTGGGAAAAAAACAGAAAAGGCAGAACCCAACAACCCAAGAAAATGCGCAACTAGCGCTAAAACACAAGTTAAAGAGAACTTTAAACTACCGCCGCCTGCAGGACCCTACGTCCTAAGGCTGCATCAGCGGAAGCACTAACGTCCACCTTATAAAATTTTGTAAAGGTGTGGACGGAGCGCCAGGTCGCCGCCCGGCAGAGCTGAGCTGCCGAGGTCCCTTGATGGAAAGCCCACGATGAGCCACAGCTTTCGTGGAGTGAGCTCGAACCTTAATCGGGCAAGGTTCGCCCTTAAGTCGGTAAACCTCCAAAATGGCCGTACCGTATCCAACGAGCTATAGAATCCTTGGAAGCTCGTTGACCACGACGACGACCTGCTGGAATCACCAACAGAGAGTCCGACTTCCGAAAATCTTGGGTAACAGACAAATAGAACTTCAAAGCCCGCACCAAATCCAATGTGTGCAAGGCCCGTTCCATCGCATTCCTCAGCCCCGGACAAAGAGAGGGCAACACAATATCCTGGTTAACATGAAATTGCGACACCACCTTAGGTAAGAAGTCGCCCCGTGTGCGAAGCACTACGCGATCCGGGTGAAACTCCAGGAAAGGAGGCGAGCAAGAAAGAGCCGCCAACTCAGAAACCCTTCTCAAAGAGGTGACTGCCACTAGGAAGGCAACCTTCCAAGAAAGCAAAGAAAGACTAACAGAGTCCATAGGCTCAAACGGCCCGTGCTGAAGAGCCTCCAAAACAAGATTGAGACGCCAAGGAGACACAGGCGCCTTCCGCGGCGGAAACTGGCGGGTTACTCCGCGAAAAAAAGGAACGTACGTCCCTACGCGAGGCGATAGCCTTCCGGAACAGCAAGGACAGAGCAGAAACCTGACCCCTCAGGGTGCTCACTGCCAAACCCTTGTCCAGCCCGAATTGCAGGAAGGCCAACAAAATGGGAATGGAAAAAAATCCTCGGGTTCCTTGAAAAACCCGAACACCACGAAAAGAAGGCTTCCCAAGACTTGTGACAAATCCTAGTAGTAGCCGGACCTTTGGCAGCCCGCAAAGTGGCAATGACTTTGGCTGAAAAACCTTGACGGTCAATATTTCGGTCTCAAGAGCCACGCCGTCAAACGCAGAGACTTCAGCTCCGGATGACGAACGGGCCCTTGGGTTAACAGGTCCGGGCGAAGAAAAAGTGGAAAAGGAGGCGTTGCCCGAAGCGACACCAATGTCGAGAACCACGTCCTTCTTGGCCAATCTGGGGCTATCAACATAGCCGGGATTCTCTCCAGTCTGATCCGACGCAACCCCAAAGGAAGTAATGGTATCGGCGGGAACACATAGATTAGCTCGAATTGGTCCAACGGAGCCACCGGAGCATCCACAGTCACAGCCTTCGGGTCCTTGTACCTGGACATGAAAGTCGGTAACTTGGCATTGAACCTGGATGCCATCAAATCCACTTGGGGAGTTCCCCAACGGGAGCACAGCAGTGCAAAAATCTCCGGATGAAGACTCCATTCTCCGGGATCCATCTTCTCGCGACTGAGAAAGCCTGCCGTGATATTCTGAACTCCTGGAAGGTGGATCGCAGAAATGGCTGGCACTCTGGTCTCGGCCCATACCAGGATCCGAGATACCTCCACCATGAGCCTGGAACTTCTTGTCCCGCCTAGATGTTCGATATACGCGACCGCCGTCGCATTGACTGTCTGCACTCGGACTGGCAGACCGCTTAAAGGGACCGTCCAGTGTTGGAGGCAAGGGAAAATTGCCCTCAATTCCAGGATGTTGATCGGCAGGACAGCCGACGACAATACTCCCTGAATCCAGAGATCGTTCCAGACACCCCCCAGCCCGTCAGGCTGGCATCGGTGGTTATGACCGACCACCTCGAAGAGAGGAAGGACTTCCCCAGGGATAACGCTCCCGGACGTAACCACCATCCTAGAGACTCTCGCACCCTGTGGGAGATGATGACACTGTAATCCAGCGAAGCCTGCGATCGCCAACGGCTCAAAATGAGCCTTTGGAGGGCCCTGGAATGAAACTGGGCAAACAGAAGTGCCCCCATGGACGCCATCAAAACCAGAAGGCGCATACACCTTCGAAGGGACATTGCTGTCAAAGACTTCATAACCTGTACATGTCGAAGGAGACATGCTTGCTTGTCTGGAGGCAGAGTCCAGAGACGACTTTTCCCAATTGATCAGCCACCCGAAGTCCTCTAGGAGCTGAAGGGATAGATTGCGAGCCGTCACCGCCTCCTCCTTTGGGGACGCCACCATCAAAAGGTCGTCCAGGTAGGGAGAATCGAAACCCCCTGTCTTTGAAAAATTGCCATGAGAGGCGCCAGAATTTTTGTAAAAACTCTGGGCGCTGAGGTCAACCCGAATGGCAGAGCCACAAACTGGTAATGGTCCTGACCTATGGCAAAATGAAGGAAGCGTTGGTGAGCCCTTCCGACTGTAACATGCAAATAAGCGTCGCGAATGTCGATTGACACCAAAAGGTCGTTCTGCGACAAGGCTGCCACAAAGGAGCGAAGCGACTCCATGCGGAACTTCCGGGTGTGGACATGCCGATTCGATCTTTTGAGATCCAGAATGGGGCGAAATTTGTCTTCCTTTTTGGGGACCACAAAGAGGTTGGAATAAAACCCTCTTCCCCGGTCCTCCTGCGGAACCGGTACCACCACACCCTTCTGCAGAAGGGAATCGACCTCTCGCAGTAGAGCGGCAAATAGCTCGGGCTCTGACGGAATGCGAGATTGGCAAAAACTGTCTGGGGGTCGAGAAGAAAAACTCTATAAAGTAGCCTGCCGATACAAACCGCGTCATCCAGGCGTCCGGGACGCAGGAAACCCAAGTCAATTTGAATTGGAGCAAGCGACCCCCCACTCGAGAGCCCTCGAGTGAGACTCTGGCGTCAGTCCGCCTTAGCGGGCTTTTTGTCAGCTTCTCGCTTTTCTTGACGGAAACTTTGTTTCCAGGGAGTTTTCCTGAAAAAGAGGGACGACCCGATCCCCAAGAGGGCTGACCGAACCATCCCCTGGACCAAAAGGACCGCCGACTACTACCGGCACTAGTCCTGCCAGACAAAGAAGTCACAGCTCTTCGCTGCAGTAAAGCCGTTTCTTTTGCCTTTGCCTTGGCAATCAGCTCCGTGAGGTCAGATCCAAAGGCTGACCACCTTGTAAGCTAAAGATAGCATACCCTGCTTGGAAACCGCGTCCCCAGTCCACTGTCTAAGCCACAGTGCTCTCTGACTGACTGCCGAGGATTGCGCCCTGGATAACAGTGACGCAGCATCCTCCAACAACCTCGATAGAGGAGATTCATCTTGCCACGCCGTCCGTAGACGGTCCAACCGGCTCAGGGAAGCTTTACAAGCACACATGGATCCTTAGTACTGAATCCATGACCCGCGGCCTCGCAGATGGATATTGCTGCCATCTCCGTTTTTTTTGTCCAGCGGGTCCTGCAGACTCGCCTTCCCTTTAACAGGAAGATTTGCTAAGCTGGGATAAAGGGACATCCCCTTCAGGAGAAGAGATCCAATTATCAATCAACTCCGTAGAACACGGATACAGTGAAAACGTTGTAAAGCTGATCGCGACCTATGCGACTCCTGAAAAATCTGGGCCGACTTACCAGGACATCTAGTTACCTCCTCCGGTAACTGTAACGCCCTCATGGCTTCGATAAAAGCCTCCGTACGGCCCAAAAGAGAGACAGAGTGTCCCTGCCGATCCTCCTTGTCCGAATCGGACATCTTCGTTACGCGGGAAGGAAGGCACCGGCTTGTGTCGCTTCCTTGAGAGGATCTAGCTGACACCCAAAAACCTAGAAGGTCAGACCGGCCATCAATAGAAACTAGCGAGGGCCTCCATTTTGATACCACTGGAACCTCCGACCGCTGCGCATGACTCCGTCGAGGTCTGCGTGTCAGATACGCGAGACTGATCCTGTAGCGGATCTGGGAGACGGTCCGCATCTGACATGTCCTTGCACAGTACATAGCAGGATAAACCTGTCAGTAACTAGAACAGTGTGTTTCTTAAAGAAAAAACGAACGCTGAAGGATTAAAGCTCTTAAAGAGAGAGCTACCTCAGCTCAGAGTTAACCGCCTAAGAAGCGGTTAAAGTAGCAGACTCCCCACAACCTTGATAATGAAAAGGGTGTGCGAGCCCCAATTGCCTTTATAAGGCAGCAGCTGCAGGGCAGCCATGCCACACTAACAAGAAACGTTCAGCGAGATCGCTAAAAAATTGCGCTGTTTTGTACATCGCAATGACCGCCAAATTTGTAAAGGAGATCGCTAACCGCTTATGCGTGGTTAATGAGATCGCCCAGATTGGCAGCTACTAGCGACATTAAAACGATCACACAAACGATCGCATTAGTATGCGTCGTTATCGGGATCGTTAGCGGGAACGTATAGTGGCATTAATGTCGCAGACTCCCCACAACCTCTTTAATGAAAAGAGTGTGCGAGCCCTCTTATGGGATAACAGCTGAAGGACAGCGCTGTCTGCCACTCATTTGTGCTTCAGAAAGGCGCCCGCGCTGTGGGGGTGAGGGGGTTAAGCTTCTGCCCAGACGGGTAGAAGCGACTCACCCAGCTGGTCACGGTGAAGCGTCTTGCCGGGAGGGGAGGAGTGAAAGGCCCGAGGAAGCTTTCAGCCTGCTTCAGTAATGGCCGCCGCGCTGTGCCTTCGATGTGCTCCATGAGAGAAGCCGGAAAAGGAGACAGCAGTAAAGCGCGCGCTCAGAGCGGCGCGAAAATTCAAATAAAAAGGCGCGCAACTCCTCTCTCCCCCGCTCCTATGTCCTGCAGGCATCCACCTGCGGACAAAAAACACCAGTCACCGACATGTATACATGTAACAGCGGCTGCCGCAGCAGTCGCTGAGGCACTCAAAACACATTACATTGAGTACTCACCCAGCTGAGCGCCACAGGGACCCCCAGGGATTTGTGGCGCTATGCCCATTGCTTCCCCCCAGGGCGGGGAACGCAGTGACCCCTGCAGCGCGGTTTGCGTCCCCGCCAGGGAAGCCATCCTCATCCCCCGGGCCGGCAGGGTTCTGCAGGGACCACCATATAGGGTAATACAGATCCGCCAAGGGAGAGGTGGGGGTCCAGCAGCGCTGAGACCCCTGAGACCTCTAGACCACTTCTGGTGATCCAAGTCTCTGTCCGATAAAAAATAATAAAATCTTCTGAGGAGCTGCTTCCAGCAGCGACTATCCTCTGAGACCTCAAATTTTAAACTGGAGAGCTGAGTAGGAGGAGCCCGAGCTGGAGGGGCCAGTCAACACTCTTTTTAATCTGAGGTGTCTATCTCATCTGGGCTCTGCCTACCCACTAGTTATGACTAGTGTGTCTCTCTTCCTTCCATCTGCTGCTGAAAGAAGATTTTTGTGTACTCACTGTAAAATCCTTTTCTCCGAGACGCTCATTGGGGGACACAGCTCCCACCCTTGTTTAGCCTGTAGCCTCCTTGTTTCTTTGATTTGTTGACATATTGCATTCTGTTATGAGCTCCTACTGCTTTGGCACCGAACTGGTTCAGGATTGAGCCAACTGAGGGTGTATACTGCATGAGGAGGAGTTAACTTTTTTCTGTGTATTGCTTAGTGTCCTAGTGGCAGCAGCATAACACCCACGGTCTGTGTGTCCCCCAATGAGCGTCTCGGAGAAAAGGATTTTACGGTGAGTACACAAAAATCTCCTTTTATTGAAAATAAAAAAAATAAATAAAAAGCATGGAAACAAATAACAGTTGTTCTTTTGTATATTTTTCACACTGAAATTTCAGTCCTCGTGTGAATTTTGTGCTCCTCAGATTATGCCCCCATATGTTCCACAGATTAGGCCCCCATATGTTCCACAGATTATGCCCCTATATGTTCCACAGATTAGGCCCCTACATGCTCCTCAGATTATGCCCCCATATGTTTCACAGATTAGGCCCCCATATGCTCCTCAGATTATGCCCCCATATGTTCCACAGATTAGGTCCCCATATGTTCCACAGATTATGCTCCTATATGTTCCACAGATTAGGCCCCCATATGCTCCACAGATTAGGCCCCCATATGCTCCACAGATTAGGCCCCATAGTATGTCCCTTATGCTGCCGCGCTGCTGTAAAATAAAATGACATACTCGCCTCTCGTCGCTGGGGGCCAGGTGCCGGTGTCCTGAGCAGGCGATGACACCGGCGCGCTATGGGCGACAGGTGCCGGTGTCACCGCTGGCTCAAGACCCCGGCACCTGAGATATTTAGCTGTCACAGGACCGCTCCACCGCTGTGCTGCTCCCGCTTCCGGGTCCTCAGCAGTGAATGATCGAGCAGGGGGCGCGGCGCCCTCTGCCTGAACATTCAGAGTTGGACGAGGAGGTCGGAGCAGCGCAGCGGTGGAACGGGACAGGTGAATATCGCTATATTCACCCCTCCGCCGGCGCGTCTCCTCTTCTCCCAGCGGTCTCCGCAGCTCTTGCTTTCTACAGCGGTCACACCGCTCATTAAAGTCGTAAATATGTGCATATTCATGACTTTAATGAGCGGTACCATGTGACCACTGCAGGAAGGAGTCGGAGATCGTGGGAGAAGCAGGGAGGCTGCAGAGACCACACCGGCGAAGGGGTGAGTATAATCTGACACCCCCGCTCCCCCTCCCCCGCCGACCCCCATATAAGCCGAGAGGGGAACTTTCAGCCCTAAAAAATGGGCTGAAAATCTCGGCTTATACACGAGTATATACGGTAAATACAATATGTATAGTCTTTATATTATCAAATACAATAAACTGAATAGAACTAACTAGAAACTAAATGGCTAAAGTCAATGGAAAACAACAACCTCCTGTGGTGCGACAGTAATGGCCTTAATTACAGAACAAAAGACGGTGATTATAGGATGTTAGCTAAAATCCTTCAGGTCATTCCACCAGTCTCTAGGTTCAAAAGGTAGAAATGTTGAATGACCCCTCTCTGGGACTTCTATAAAACTTTTTACATTTTTTTTTAATGCTTTGGTATAAATCTGACAAAAACCCTGGCGTGTGCCGCTAGAAGCTACACATATGAAGATATTCTCAGCTATGTACATCTCCATCTGCTCAGCAATATGGCTGTGCACTGGCATGTATGGTTAGACATGCCTAAAGCAGGCTTCTCACCTGAGCTGTCAGAACTGGACTCCTTTTTGGCTGCAGCGACTTTTGCAGGGGTCACTTTTGCAGCTGGTTTTGCAGGTGGAGTTTTTGCAGCTGGTTTTGCAGGTGCCTTCTTGTCTTCATCGCTTGAGTCTGTTAATAAGAGTCATTTTACTGATTAATAACATCCTATAACATCCATAAAGGGAACCTATCGGCTGATACATACTGCTCAAACTGTGAGCAGCATACGAGTATATGAGCCTCTGGCTGTGTGATCACAGCTATGTATGTTTTATTGTATGTATGAAAAACATACTTTTAATCACTGCTGTGAGTGTGACTAGTCGCACACATGGGTCACTGGCGGCTTCTCCCTGCCTGATGACACTCATTGACAAGACTATGCCTATAAGTGCATATAGGCAGAGACTTATCAGTCACTGTCAGCAGACGGGGAGAAGTCACCGGGGACCCGCCTGTACGACTAGTGACCCGCATGGCTCGATCCCTGACGATGATTGAAAGGTAGGTTTTTCTCTGGTATGTAGCAGTGTCCGTAAACCATACATGGCTTTGAGTGCAAAGCCAGGAGCGGATACATGCTATTATGACCTGCCATTATGATGAGTTTGTAGATACCAAACACTTACAATATATGTTGTTTTTATTTAAATGGTGAAAAAATCCAGTTTGTTTTAAAAAAAACAAAAATTTGCGTCATTTACAGAGTTTGTAGCGTCTTCATTTTTCGTGATCTGGGGCTGGGTGAAGGCTTAGTTTTTGCGTGCCGAGCTGACGTTTTTAATGACACCACTTTGGTGTAGATGCAATCTTTTGATCGCAAGTTATTGCATTTTAATGCAATGATGCGGCGACCAAAAAACCTAATTCTGGCATTTTGACCTTTTTTTACGCTATTTAAACGTTTACATTTTTTTATTTTTAAAAACAAATTTTTTTTCTTTACTTTTCATTTGCTTCAATAGTCTCCATGGGAGACTAGAAGCTGCAATAATCCGATTGCCTCTGCTACACACAGGGGATCATCAGATAGTCTGTGTAGCAGAAATGCTCACCTGCTATGAGCGGCAACCACTGGGCAGCGCTCATAGCAAACCATCGGCGACCTGCGGTCATGTGACACAGGCGCCGATGGGTGTGATTAGTGACGCGCTTCCGGCGCGATCACATAAATTGCTTTTGTCAGAGACAGCGGCATTTCACGGCTTAACAGCCGTGGGTGGAGCAGCTATTAGGGGCACATGTCAGCTGTTCAAAACAGCTGACATGTGCCGGAAAAGCTGTGGGCTCAGCGTCGGAGCCTACATCAAAGGTAGGGACACAACATGCGCAATACATGTACGTGCTGGTTAATAGAGGTTAAAGGAATTCTGCAAGAATAAAGGCATATGGCTCATACAACTAAAATGACATTCACTGTAACATTTTGATAAAATGCAGGATATCACTACCATTGAAATAATGTTACTATAAAAATAGGAAACACTCACCAGAACTGTCAGATGAGCTGGAGTCCTTCTTGTTCTGAGGGGGCTTTACAGCACTCTTTACAGGTGCACTTTTCTGCGCTGAGGGGGTGGACACCTTGCCAGCAATATTTTTTGGTGCTGGTTTGGATACCTTTGTTTCATCTTCTTCACTTGAATCTAATGGAAATTAATCAATTTTTATTCTTAGATATAAGATAACATCAAGTCCTACAAGTGGTGTGATTAACAACCTGCAACTAAATTAAATGACAAAGAATTTTCAACAAAAAGAACCATGTCATTCCCGACATGGCAATTTTTTTTTTATGCGCTTTTTTTCCCTCCCTTTCTTCCAAGAGCCATTTTTTTTTTTTAAGATTTCTGTCGATATAGCCATTAACAGGTTAACAGCCATGGGCAGAGCTCTCTCCAATTGATGCTGTTAGAGGCAGATGATCGCTGAATAACAGCCATCATCAGCTGACGAAGATGCGGGCTCTACTCCTGAGCCAGCGTCAAAGAACAGGCCTCACATATGATGTACTAGTATATCTTATTTGGTTTCCGGGTTCATTTTTAAAGGATTTCATTGTGTAGTAAAAATATTCTGGCAATGAATCGCTCCAAAAAAATGTGTTACCATATACTCAGACCCATAAATCTTATTTTTCCATAGATGGGGCTGCGCTTTTTTTTTAATACCATTTTGGAGTTCCCAGGATTTGATTATTTTTTAATGCACTTTTGGGGGTAAAGGTGGAGACAAAAAAAGTCCATTTGGCCATTTTTTATGAATTTTAGCGCACGTCTAATTTTATACTTTCATATACTAGACACTTTTACGGAAACGTCAATACCAAATATGTATTTTTTAACTGGGGTGATTCGATTATTTTTCATTTGACACTTTAATTTTTAGGCCGGCGTCACACTGGCGAGTGTGATGCGAGTAAGTCACACGACTTTCTCGCATCAACACCCGGCACGGCCGCCCGCTCTCGGACCCGAGTGTGCGGCTGCATGTAGCATCACACTCGCCAGTGTGACGCCGGCCTTAGTCTTGATATGGGACTTGAACCGGTGATCATACATACAACATACTGCAATACCACAATATAACAATATATAGTATACACCAAATCTCCCAGGAAAACGTACTAACATGGCAATGAAGGGGTATTTAAGCCCCACAACTTAAATACAATGTTATTTAAGGGCTTATCAATGACAGGAGCTAGCTCCCATTGCTGATATTAGAGGCAGGTGTAAGCTATGTAACACTGCCGATACATGTCTTATGCCTTATGTGGAGCAGCTAAGTTAAAAAACATCCTTCATACACTCAAACCAGCTCCATCATAGAAATATGTCAGAGACAAATAAATATAAGAAAAGATAACATGGATCTATATTTTACTGTAGTAATAGAGTAATCATTACTCAGCCATCGACGCTTCAGCTTTGTTTTTTAAAAAGTTTTCAATCTCCTTCATGACCTTGGACGTATCAATACGTCTAAGGTCGTGTCTCATTTTATGTGGGCTCTGGTGCTGAGCCCGCATCTTTCCCTGCACATGACAGCTGATATTATTAGATGTCATAGGCCTCTAAAAACTGCGGGTGGGTCTTTGACCCAACCTCCGCTGTTAAGTGCCGCTGTCAGAGATTTAAGACACACAGATTTTACGGCACGTGATGACGGGGCGCTGATGGTCGGCGTTCATAGGAGATCATGATTTATGCTGCACATGGCAGGTTCAAAGTTCAAATCACTCCGTTTAGCGACATTTAAAATAAAACTAAAAAAAACAACAACAACACATTTGGTATCACTGGGTTCAAAAATGTCAAATCTATCAAAATATAAACTAAATTAATCTGTTTGGTAAAACATGGAATGAGAAAAAAACAAACAATCGAAACGCCAGATTAAGGTCTCTTTTTTTTTTTGGCAACCGCAACATTGCAATTATTATTATTATTATTATTATTATTATTATTATTAATAATAATAATAATTCTTATAGCGCCATTTATTCCATGGCACTTTACACGTGAAAAGGATATACAGTACATAATAAAAAACAAGTACAGTAATCTTAAATAATACAAGTCATTACTGGTACAGAAGGAAAGAGGACCCTGCCCGCGAGGGTGCACTTTTCTCCAGTCACCTTCCACGACAGCCACCTGGAGGAAGTTTCCCCGCCCTAATGGGGAACAGGAACACACAAGAGGTTAAATACCCCTCCCCTTCCTGCACCCTCCAGTGTTTTTCCTGTTCCCCAGTGGGGCATGAAGAGGTCCTGCAGGGGCTGCCGTGGCCGGCGAGCGGAGCTCCTGGATTCTTACCGCCGGGTAGCCGAGGTCGTGGGGGTTCGCCTCCTCCTCCTCCGTATGGCTGCTCCCGTCTCCTGGGCGTCCATGCGACTCCGGACCCCTCTCCCGCCCCTCTTAGGGAGGTAAAGCAGGGCGGTGAAGTGCTGCCGGGGTCGCTTCCAGCTCCCCGGCGTCCTCCTCCCTCTCCCCGTTGCGTTAGGAGCCGGAGTCCACGTGCATCTGAAGTGTCGTCAGCGGCACTTCCGGTTTCGCGTCTGATGCGTTCCAGCCTGGAACGCACGCTCCACAGGCGCTTTTCGGCCGTGGGAGGGGCTTCGGCGCTGAGGCCGCTTACGGTGTTGTTCCACGGATCCTCCCCTCGGACCAGGAGGGAGGAGGGGCATGCAAGTAAATGCTGACCTAGAACCTACTTATACTGGCAGGATCTTCCAGGTAAGATGCAGCCCTGTCCCTGTGTGACTGTTGTTAGTCAGCTATAGAAGGCGACACTCCCTCAGCTGCATCTGCGGAGCCCAGCGTTCATCCTCCTACCGTGAGTAGCAGGGTTGGTCCCCTGACTGTCCAAACACACGCATATGGGTTACTTAGTATACCTTCCCTCTCGTTTCAGGGAGAAAAGGCCTCTGCCCCTAGGAAACCCAGTCGAAAATGCGGCATATGTGGATCTAAACTCTCCTCCTCCTACGGGAAAAAACTATTCCAACCTTGCACGGATGACATATTGCATGCTGAGCAGCCCTCCCTCCTGGACAGTATCAAGACCCTCATTAAGAAAGAGGTGCACACCTCCATGGCAGCCCTTTCCCAGACCCCGGCACCACGTTCCCCTCTACCTAAAAAGAGGAAAAGGGCTCCGATTGAATCCGACTCTGACTCGGGTGAAATCCATACAGGGTCTGAGGATATTTGGGAAAATGAGGGCTCCACATCCACCCCTAAACCGGACCATAAAAAATATCACTTCTCTTTGGAGGAAATAGAAGAGTTAGTTTCAATGGTGAGAAACACCATGGGGGTGGAGGAGGAGCAGATTAAATACACAGTTCAGGATGAAATGTTTGGGGGGCTGAAACCCAGAGGTAGAAAAGGGTTCCCGGTTCATGAGAATGTGCAAAATCTGATTCTCCAGGAATGGGCCCCCCTGAAAAGGGGCTGTCTGTACCCTTGGAGTTAAGGAACCGCTTTCCTCTGGAGGGAGACAATTCAATTTGGGAGATCCCTAAGGTAGATGTCCAGGTCTCTAAGGTTACCAAAAAGACCTCTCTCCCCTTTGAGGATGATTCTCAGTTGAGAGATCCAATGGATCGAAAAATCGAAAGCCACCTAAAAAAAATCCTGGGAGGCCTCGGCTAGCTTCAACATGCGTCGCTAGAGCCCTTTCCCTCTGGCTCCGCACCCTAGAAGACCACCTATCTCAAGGGACCTCTAGACAGGAGATCCTGGAATCCCTCCCCTTCTACAGAAAGCTACGGGCTTTCTAGCTGATGCCTCGGTGGAATCCGTTAGGGTGGCAGCTAAATCTCTGGTCCTGTCTAACTCGGCCAGAAGAGCGCTTTGGCTAAAGTCATGGGGGGGCAATATCACATCGAAATCTAAACTCTGTGCCATACCCTACCAGGGACACCAGGTTTTAGGACAAGTACTGGACGAAATTCTGGAAAAGGCCTCAGACAAGGGGAAGTCACTGCCAGAGCAGAAAAGTAGCAAGAAACGTTTTTTTTTGCTCCCAACGTGAACCCTCTCAAAAAGAGTTTAGAGGGAAAGGGAAAACAGGCCCGTGGAGCTACCCGAAAGGAGGTAGGGGAAAGAACATCCTTGTCCCTCAACAACAGTGCACCCCGGACAAACAGTGACTCTCCAGTGGGGGGTCGACTCTCACAATTTTTAGCCCGATGGAAGTCGATATCCACAAACCCGTGGATCCTCCACACCATACAATAATGGCTGAAGCTGGAATTCGACACCCCTCTCCCCCATGCCTGAAAATTATACCCCAATAGGGCCCAAATCGTCAAGATTCCTTGCTTCTACAAGTACAAAATCTACTGCAAGAGAAAGTAATTTTTCCTGTGCCCCAACAGGAAGTAGGCAAGGGTCATTATTCCCGTCTTTTCCTCATAAAAAAAACCTCCGGGAAATGCAGGGTTATAATAAACCTAAAACCCCTAAATCAATTCATCAAATACCAGCGATTCTAGATGGAATCAATCAAATCAGCGATTCTTCTAATTGGGAATAGACCTGAGGGACGCCTACTATCATGTCCCAATCCATCCAGATTGCAAGAAGTTCCTCAGGTTCACGGTTGCTCACGAACAGGGGATCAGCCACTTCCAGTTCAATACCTTTCCGTTCGGGGTATCTCCGGCACCAAGGGTATTTACGAAGATAATGAGAGAAGCAGTTATCTTTATCCGCCTACAGCGAGTCTGCATCGTTCCATATTTGGACGACCTGCTTGTAGTCGCACCATCAATAGTCCGTCTAAACCAAGATGTGACAAAAACCCTGGAGATTCTACGATCTCTAGGTTGGATCCCGAATCTTCTGAAATCAGACCTCTTCCCCTCTCCAAGGAAGAAGTTCCTAGGCGTTCTCCTGGACTCAGAATAGAGGGCATCCTTCCTTCCCAAGGAACGACGACAAGATCTCCGCCAGAGGATGGCCAGGTTCAGACAGTACTCCAACTCTAAAAGAGTCTATGTCCATCCTCGGAACAATGACCTCATGTATCCAAGCGGTCGCCTGAGCTCAGGCACAGACGCGGGTTCTCCAGTCTCACGTCCTGCTACATGCAAGGAGATGTCAAAATATCCTGTCCAGAAGAATTCCGCTTCCCGGACATGTGAAAACGACCCTGGAATGGTGGCTGAACAACAAAAACCTGCGGCAAGGAGTGGACTGGGACCAGCTCCCCCTGAAAGTGCTCCATACGGATGCCAGCCAGAGAGGTTGGGGCGTAGTAGTACAGTCGTGGCCAAAAGTTTTGAGAATGACACAAATATTAATTTTTACAAAGTCTACTGCTTCACTTTTTCTAATGGCAATTTGCATATGCTCCAGAATGTTATAAAGAGTGATCAGCTTAACAGCAATTACTTGCAAAGTCAATATTTGGCTAGAAATGAACTTTATCCCCAAAACACATTTCAACATCATTGCAGCCCTGCCTTAAAAGGACCAGCTAACCTCTTTTCAGTGATTTTCTCCATTAAAACAGGTGTGGGTGTTGATGAGGGCATGGCTGGAGATCAATTTGTCATGATTAAGTAGAATGACACAACTGGACACTTTAAAAGGAGGCTGGTGCTTGACATCATTGTTTCTCTTCTGTTAACCATGGTTATCTCTAAATAAACACGTGCAGTCATCATTGCAATGCACAAAAATGGCCTAACAGGGAAGAGTATCGCAGCTAGAAAGATTGCACCTCAGTCAACAATCTATCGCATCATCAAGAACTTCAAGGAGAGAGGTTCCATTGTTGCCAAAAAGGCTCCAGGGCGCCCAAGAAAGACCAGCAAGCGCCAGGACCGTCTCTTAAAAGTGTTTCAGCTGCGGGATCGGGCTACCAGCAGTGCAGAGCTTGCTCAGGAATGGCAGCAGGCAGGTGTGAGTGCATCTGCACGCACTGTGAGGCGGAGACTCTTGGAGCAAGGCCTGGTCTCAAGGAGGGCAGCAAAGAAGCCACTTCTCTCCAGAAAAAACATCATGGACAGACTGATATTCTGCAAAAGGTACAGGCAGTGGACTGCTGAGGACTGGGGTAAAGTTATTTTCTCTGATGAATCCCCTTTTCGATTGTTTGGGACATCAGGCAAACGCCTCATTCGGAGAAGACAAGGTGAGCGCTACCATCAGTCTTGTCTCATGCCAACTGTTAAGCATCCTGAAACCATTCATGTGTGGGGTTGCTTCTCAGCCAAGGGAATCGGCTCTCTCACAGTCTTGCCTAAAAACACAGCCATGAATAAAGAATGGTACCAGAATGTCCTCCAAGAGCAACTTCTCCCAACCCTCCAAGAGCAGTTTGCGATAACAATG
>JARQOD010000003.1:494690662-494741915 GCA_033576555.1 Oophaga sylvatica | reverse complement strand
AGGGACACCAGGTTTTAGGACAAGTACTGGACGAAATTCTGGAAAAGGCCTCAGACAAGGGGAAGTCACTGCCAGAGCAGAAAAGTAGCAAGAAACGTTTTTTTTTGCTCCCAACGTGAACCCTCTCAAAAAGAGTTTAGAGGGAAAGGGAAAACAGGCCCGTGGAGCTACCCGAAAGGAGGTAGGGGAAAGAACATCCTTGTCCCTCAACAACAGTGCACCCCGGACAAACAGTGACTCTCCAGTGGGGGGTCGACTCTCACAATTTTTAGCCCGATGGAAGTCGATATCCACAAACCCGTGGATCCTCCACACCATACAATAATGGCTGAAGCTGGAATTCGACACCCCTCTCCCCCATGCCTGAAAATTATACCCCAATAGGGCCCAAATCGTCAAGATTCCTTGCTTCTACAAGTACAAAATCTACTGCAAGAGAAAGTAATTTTTCCTGTGCCCCAACAGGAAGTAGGCAAGGGTCATTATTCCCGTCTTTTCCTCATAAAAAAAACCCTCCGGGAAATGCAGGGTTATAATAAACCTAAAACCCCTAAATCAATTCATCAAATACCAGCGATTCTAGATGGAATCAATCAAATCAGCGATTCTTCTAATTGGGAATAGACCTGAGGGACGCCTACTATCATGTCCCAATCCATCCAGATTGCAAGAAGTTCCTCAGGTTCACGGTTGCTCACGAACAGGGGATCAGCCACTTCCAGTTCAATACCTTTCCGTTCGGGGTATCTCCGGCACCAAGGGTATTTACGAAGATAATGAGAGAAGCAGTTATCTTTATCCGCCTACAGCGAGTCTGCATCGTTCCATATTTGGACGACCTGCTTGTAGTCGCACCATCAATAGTCCGTCTAAACCAAGATGTGACAAAAACCCTGGAGATTCTACGATCTCTAGGTTGGATCCCGAATCTTCTGAAATCAGACCTCTTCCCCTCTCCAAGGAAGAAGTTCCTAGGCGTTCTCCTGGACTCAGAATAGAGGGCATCCTTCCTTCCCAAGGAACGACGACAAGATCTCCGCCAGAGGATGGCCAGGTTCAGACAGTACTCCAACTCTAAAAGAGTCTATGTCCATCCTCGGAACAATGACCTCATGTATCCAAGCGGTCGCCTGAGCTCAGGCACAGACGCGGGTTCTCCAGTCTCACGTCCTGCTACATGCAAGGAGATGTCAAAATATCCTGTCCAGAAGAATTCCGCTTCCCGGACATGTGAAAACGACCCTGGAATGGTGGCTGAACAACAAAAACCTGCGGCAAGGAGTGGACTGGGACCAGCTCCCCCTGAAAGTGCTCCATACGGATGCCAGCCAGAGAGGTTGGGGCGTAGTAGTACAGTCGTGGCCAAAAGTTTTGAGAATGACACAAATATTAATTTTTACAAAGTCTACTGCTTCACTTTTTCTAATGGCAATTTGCATATGCTCCAGAATGTTATAAAGAGTGATCAGCTTAACAGCAATTACTTGCAAAGTCAATATTTGGCTAGAAAATGAACTTTATCCCCAAAACACATTTCAACATCATTGCAGCCCTGCCTTAAAAGGACCAGCTAACCTCTTTTCAGTGATTTCTCCATTAAAACAGGTGTGGGTGTTGATGAGGGCATGGCTGGAGATCAATTTGTCATGATTAAGTAAGAATGACACAACTGGACACTTTAAAAGGAGGCTGGTGCTTGACATCATTGTTTCTCTTCTGTTAACCATGGTTATCTCTAAATAAACACGTGCAGTCATCATTGCAATGCACAAAAATGGCCTAACAGGGAAGAGTATCGCAGCTAGAAAGATTGCACCTCAGTCAACAATCTATCGCATCATCAAGAACTTCAAGGAGAGAGGTTCCATTGTTGCCAAAAAGGCTCCAGGGCGCCCAAGAAAGACCAGCAAGCGCCAGGACCGTCTCTTAAAAGTGTTTCAGCTGCGGGATCGGGCTACCAGCAGTGCAGAGCTTGCTCAGGAATGGCAGCAGGCAGGTGTGAGTGCATCTGCACGCACTGTGAGGCGGAGACTCTTGGAGCAAGGCCTGGTCTCAAGGAGGGCAGCAAAGAAGCCACTTCTCTCCAGAAAAAACATCATGGACAGACTGATATTCTGCAAAAGGTACAGGCAGTGGACTGCTGAGGACTGGGGTAAAGTTATTTTCTCTGATGAATCCCCTTTTCGATTGTTTGGGACATCAGGCAAACGCCTCATTCGGAGAAGACAAGGTGAGCGCTACCATCAGTCTTGTCTCATGCCAACTGTTAAGCATCCTGAAACCATTCATGTGTGGGGTTGCTTCTCAGCCAAGGGAATCGGCTCTCTCACAGTCTTGCCTAAAAACACAGCCATGAATAAAGAATGGTACCAGAATGTCCTCCAAGAGCAACTTCTCCCAACCCTCCAAGAGCAGTTTGGCGATCAACAATGCCTTTTCCAGCATGATGGAGCATCTTGCCATAAAGCAAAGGTGATAACTAAATGGCTCAGGGAACAAAACATAGAGATTTTGGGTCCATGGCCTGGAAACTCACTAGATCTTAATCCCATTGAGAACTTGTGGTCAATCATCAAGAGACGGGTGGACAAACAAAAACCTAAAAATTCTGACAAAATGAAAGCATTGATTGTGCAAGAATGGACTGCTATCAGTCAGGATTTGGTCCAGAAGTTGATTGAGAGCATGCCAGGGAGAATTGCAGAGGTCCTGAAGAAGAAGGGTCAACACTGCAAACATTGACTTGCTGCATTAACTCATTCTAACTGTCAATATAAGCTTTTGTTACTCATATGTTTGCAATTATATTTCTGTCTGTGATAAAAAACATCTGTCAAACACACACATAAAAACCAGAGGGCAGCAGATCATGTGAAAATATAATATTTGTGTCATTCTCAAAACTTTTGGCCATGACTGTAGAAAAGGCTTATTTCCAAGGTCTGTGGTCCCTGGACATAAGGACAAGCTCTTCAAACCTGAGAGAATTGAAGGCGGTGGAGGAGGCGTTGAAAGCAGCCTTGGCCCTCATCAAAAACCATCACGTACGTATCTACTCCGACAAGGTGACGACGGTAGCCTA
The DNA here is from genome assembly GCA_033576555.1 of Oophaga sylvatica. NCBI lineage: Eukaryota > Metazoa > Chordata > Amphibia > Anura > Dendrobatidae > Oophaga > Oophaga sylvatica. Next base: position 494,738,833 of record JARQOD010000003.1, on the reverse strand, counting down.
CCTTCGTCATCAAGGGGGCACGAGATACGCCAGCCTGAAAGCAGTTGCGGCGAGAATATTTCTCTGGGCAGAGAAGCACTTGCTATCTGTCTCGGCAGTTCACCTGAGAGGCACAGACAACATCCAGGCGGACTTCCTGAGCAGGAGAGACGTCCACCCTGGAGAATGGTGCCTGAACCAAAAAGTCTTCCTATCTCTAACATCAAGATGGGGCAATCCAGAGATAGACTTGCTTGCAAACGCTCAGAATACCAAGGCCAAAACATTTTTCTCCCTCAGTCCTTCGTACGGAGCTCGAGGGATAGATGCTTTCGCCCACACTTGGAACTTCAATCTGGCGTACGCCTTCCCGCCAATTCCTATACTGGCGAAGACACTACAGAAAATCCGGCTGGACCAAGTCACAACGATTTTAATAGCCCCAATGTGGCCAGGGCGAAGTTGGTACAGCGCGTTATTAGAGATGGCCCAAGGCAATCCCGTCCTTCTGGGGCAGAAAACCGGTGACCAATGCCATCTATGGCAAAGTATGGAAGAGATTCTCCTCCTGGTGCCTTCCTAATGTTACGGACCCATTCAATCCCAACATTGCTCAAATTCTGGACTTCCTCCAAAAGGGATTGGAACTGGGGCTTACCCCAAGCACATTAAGAGTCCAGGTTTCTGCCCTCAGTTCATATTTCGACCGAGATCTGGCGGGCCACCGTTGGATCAAACGGTTTATGGTGTCCGCAAGTCGGATACGTCCCAGAAACCCTAACCGGGTTTCCCCCTTGGGATCTAAATTTAGTTCTCAACAGCCAAAACACAAGCCCCTTTCGAGCCCTTGTATTCTTTACCACTGAAAACTCTAACATAGAAAACTGTCTTCCTTGTAGCAATCACGACGGCTAGACGCATAGGGGAGTTACAGGCCCTTTCCATACAAGAGCCCTACCTGTCTCTGAACGTAGATAGTATAGTTTTACGGTTAGACCCCTCCTTTATGAACAAAGTATCCTCAGATTTCCATAGAGGTCAAGATATCGTGTTGCCCTCATTTTTCCCAAATCCTTCTAATGAGGAATAAACAAGCTTCCACACTCTGGACGTCTGCAGAGTGGTACTCCACCACCTAGAACAGACCAAGGACTGGAGAATAGAGCAGAATCTCTTTATTCAATTCTCGGGTCGCAATAAGGGGAAGAAAGCGGCCAAAAGCACAATAGCAAATTGGATCAAATAATCTGTTTGGCATACTCATCAAGAGATCTTCCCCCTCCTGCTTCGCTGAAAGCTCACTCCACGCGATCAGTTGCTACATCATGGGCAGCAAGAGGGAACGCTTCATCGGAGAAGAAATGTAGAGCTGCTACCTGGTCGTCTGTGCATACTTTCACCAGACACTATAGACTTAATTTTGATACGGATCTGACATTCGGCAGACGTATTCTGCAGGCTGTGGTCCCCCCCTAATAGTTTATCGTTGGTATAACTCCAGGTGGCTGTTGTGGAAGGCGACTGGAGAAAATAGAATTAGTCTTACCAGTAATTCGGTTTCTAGGAACCTTCCACACGACAGCACTAATTTCCCTTCCTAAGGACTATTCACTATAACCGATTCCTGCACTTAGTGGTAATTATACATGCCGAAGTATCCATAAAAAACACTGGAGAGTGCAGGAAGGGGAGGGGTATTTAACCTCTTGTGTGTTCCTGTTCCCCATTAGGGCGGGGAAACGTCCTCCAGGTGGCAGTCGTGGAAGGTTCCTAGATACCGAATTACCGGTAAGACTAATTCTATTTTTTTTTGCAATTTCACTGCACGTGGAATTTTTACCTCTTGCTTTCCAGTACACTATATGGTGAAATCAATGATTTCATTCAAAAGTACAACTCGTCCCATCATAAAATAGCCCTCATACAGTGGAAAATAAAAAAAATGTGTGGCTCTGGGAAGAAGGGAGGCAAAAAAATGAAAGTGCAAAAACAGAAAATCGCAAGGTGGTGAAAGTTAAATAAAGAAAAAGCCCCCACTTGTTTGTTAAACTAACCTGAATCGCTGGACGGGTCTTGTGCTTTCTTAGCGGCTGGTTTTACTGCTTGTGCAGGGGATTTGCCTGGAGTGGTCTTCCCTACCAAACACAAAAGCATCATCTTTACACCACTGAAACTTTCGGCTGTTAATTCCAGTACAGGAGGGGTATATCTCAGCCTCCTATTAACATATCTTACATATTAAAAAACAGTTCAGATTATTAACCCTTTGTCTCCACAGCTAATTTTAGTTTTTATATTTGCATTTTTCCGCTCCCCTTGTTCAAGAGAATTTTATTTTTCTCTTTACACATCCTTGAGGGAAAAAAATCCTAGCGGGATAACATGGTGAAAAAATACCACATAGCCAGCATCCATCGCATGTGTAGAAAGCTTTTAAACCCCTTCACACATGGTAAACCCACTGCTGACAAACATGTACATTATTTTATTGCAAAGGGTTAAATTTGATACTTAATCTGCAATTCCCAAGAATAAAATAAATGTACCTTTTTTGGCCGGTGGTTCTTCCTCCTCCTCACTATCTGAAGAGTCACTGCTGCTTTCTGCTTTTTTAGCAATTGCCTTGGGGGTAGCTTTTGCACCCACTTTATTTACCGCCGCAGGGGGAGGAACAGCACTGTATGCGCCTTAATTTCAGAAAAAGCAGATAACAAAAAGATCGGTTCTAACACTTATGCTGGAAATAATCTGAACAGATACAGCAAACCTAACACATATCTATGCCTAGCATATGCAGAGTCAAGCAGTAAAATAAAAAATCTCATCATAACGGTAACTCTCTGTAGTCAACTGTGTTCACCAGGAGCTACTGTGCTCTGCTGACGAAGGGCTTATGCAGAAGTCCATGTATCTGTCTGATCATGGACCGCAATGCACATACTAGCTGCGAGTCTCACAACCAGAGCATGATGGATTCCTATACTTCTAGGAGGTTGTCACACTCCAGTTGGGAGCCCCACGACCAGTCCGTGCATTGCGGGTGACCGGACATTTGCCTGAATCCAAATAATGGAGATCTGTCAGGTTCTGCTGAAGTGCTCGCCATTTGGGGTTTTTTTCACTGCGTGGTCAAAATGGAGGAAAAAAAAAACAAACATCAATTCTACAAGAAAATTCTTGTGGTTTGTAACAAGGTTTATGGTCATGCGATTGTCACAGGTGAAACTAATTTTATTCACCTGTAAAAACTGTGATTGAAACCAAATCTGAATATTTGCAGCTCAGGGTAATCTATACATCCTAACAGTTTTGGGTATGCAACTCAAAAACTAAAGGCCAGCTTGAAGGACGGGATGATGCGGTCACAAGCGTTGCTGGACCATTTCTAATTGTAAGGGAAAATCTATTACCTGGCTTTGGCTTGGCCTTTGCAGCTGGGGCTTCATCCTCAGAGCTGTCAGAGTCATCACTGCTGGAGCTTTTCTTTCCCTTGGCTACCTTATTAACCTGTGGTTTAGCAGCTGCAGGGGACTTGGTTGGTGGAGTCTTTGCAGGAGCGGTCTGTAGTATACAAGAAAAGAATAGCCCTTAGTATAACCAGAGTAGTCAAACTTCATGACATTGTGCAATTTGACTGTATGATTAATAGTGCTTTACCTTGGCTGGCTCGCTGTCATCAGACTCTTCACTGCTGCTAGTGTCAGATTTTCTACCTTTCGCTGCTGCGGCAGTCTTTACCACTGGAGTCGCCTTTGCTGCTACTTTAAAGTAAAATCATATGGTCATCACTTACTGGGCACACTGCATTAAGCAGCTGGAGGGCTTGTTGGGGTAAGCTGGAGATTTTATTGCCACTTCTTTGGGATACATAGCACTTTTTGGTATCCTGCAGCAGAGGTTTTGCAAGAGTACAACGTTGGGAGACTTGAGTGCCTTCATTAGACAACCCAAGCACCACCCCTCCTACCTGCACACGTGACATTAACGTACATCACACATCACCAACAGATTAAAAACCTAAGAAGTTTTCTGCTGCTTATAGATTTATAAATGAAAAAGCAAAACCTAAAGAGGTGAGCAAGCGGCTTGTACCTGGGGACTTGGCAGCAGGTGGCTGCTTCTTCTTTGGAGCTTCGTCTTCAGAACTGGAGACCTCAGCTTTTTTCTGACGTGCAGCTTTCACATTCACTGCTTTCACAACAGGTGTGGCCTTTTTCTGAAGAACAAAAAGGAGATGAAAAATGAACGGCAATGATATGGGTGGGAGACTCCAACTGTATAGAGTGTAGAAGAAAAGTCACACCAGTCAGCACAAGAAGTGGACGCAAAACAGAGGGTAAGGCCAGTTTCATACATCCCTGAAACACAGATCATAATTATCTGGCTCCCCCTCCTGATCTAAGCCGAGCTGCATCACATATGCCTGTGAGGCGGTTAGCACAGGTCAGGAGAACCAGCGGTCGGCCAGGGTAATGTGATCGGAATACAGCCCATCATTCATAGATGTGTGAAACTGGCTTTTGTGGAAACCTTTCATTGGCCTTATCAGTTTACATTCCACTCCTGATCACAATATTACGAAGAGAAAAAGATGCAAGACGCACGTTTAACCCCCTTCATGACTACAGTTTCTGGTTTTCACACATTTCTTTGCTCCCCTTTCATTCCAAGAGCCATAACTTTATATTATCGGCGACTTAGCTGTACGAGAGCTTTTTTTTTTATTTTTTATTTTTTTAAGTGATGAGTTGTAGTTCTAAATGACAATTCATTTAACCATACCAACGTACTGGAAAAGGAAAACAGAATCACGTGCAGTAAAATTGGGACTGGAGAGCACTACACAATTCCACCACTGTTGCTTTGCATTTTGTTATGTTGTGTGATAAATATGATCTGGCAACAACATTGTCCAGGTCAGCACGACTACAGCAATACCAAACTTTTTTTTCTCATTATTTTAGTGGTGGTAACCTAAAAAAAAAAAAAAAAAAACCTGTATGTGTTTTCTGAGACCTGTAACGCTCTTTATATTTCCATGGAGCTGTATGAGAGCTTGTTTTTTCGTGCTCTGAGCTCATGTTTTAATTGATACTATTTTGGGATACAAGTGTCATTTTGATTGGTTTTTTTTTTTTACTGAATATTGTGGGAGAAGTACAATGTCTAAAAAAGAGGGATTTTCTGGTACTCACCGTAAAATCTCTTTCTTGGAGCCTTCATTGGGGACACAGGTAACCATGGGTGTATGCTGCTGTTGCTAGGAGGCTGACACTATGCAAAAAAGGAAAAAGTAACTCCTCCCCTGGCAGTATACACCCACCGACAGGCACCAAGTACCTCAGTTGGTGAAAAAAGCAGTAGGAGAAGCAACAAGAACTCAATCTGTACCAACCCAACAAGAGGCTCTTAGGCCCAACCCGGTACAACTAACAAACAAGGGGGATGCTGTGTCCCCCAATGAAGGCTCCAAGAAAGATTTTACGGTGAGTACCAGAAAATCCCTCTTTCTTTATCACTTCATTGGGGGACACAGGTAACCATGGGACATCCAAAAGCAGTCCCAAGGGTGGGAAATAAATTAGGCAATGTGAAGAAAGGATCTAGGTCGGCCAGTGAGCCACCGCCGCCTGCAGAACCTGAGAGGACCGTTTCACCTGAACGCGGTACGCTTCCAGTATAGCAGAACGAATCCAACGAGCGATTGTGGACTTAGAGGCCGGGAGACCTTTCCGGCGACCTTCAGAGATGACAAACAGGGAATCAGATTGACGAAGAGGGGCAGTTCTAGAAAGATAGACCCGGATGGCTCTGACCACATCCAGCTTGTGAAGAGACTTCTCCAGAGGATGGACCGGGGAAGGACAAAATGAGAGAAGAACGATGTCCTCATTGATGTGGAGAGAAGATATCACCTTGGGAAGGAATGAAGGAACAGGTCTGAGAACTACCTTGTCCTGAAGAAGAATCAGGAACGGGAAGCGACAGGATAAGGCTGCCAACTCAGAGACCCTCCTAATAGATGTAATTGCAATTAGGAAGGCCACTTTCCAAGAGAGGAAGGAAAAAAATGTCCTGAAGGGGTTCGAAGGGCGCAGCTTGCAGAGCGTTTAGGACCAGGTTAAGTTCCCAAGGGTCCAACAGGGAATGGTAAGGAGGAGCCAGGTGAGCAACTCCCTGGAGGAAGGTCTTCACTTGAGGAATGGAAGACAGATCCCACTGGAAAAGGATGACCAGGGCGGAAACCTACCCTTTTAAGGTACTGAGAGACAGTCCCGAGTCAAGGACTATTTGAAGGAAACCAAAGAAGGAAGGAAGGGAAAGACACATCTTTTTCCTCGCTGAAGAAGGCCTTCTAGTACCTGTGGTAAATGCAGGAAGAAGCTGGTTTTCTGGCTCTGATCATGGTCTGAATGACCTGGTGAGTAAATCCTGACTTCCTTAGAACCGCGGCCTCAATGGCTATTCCATTAAACTAAGAGACTGAGAACTCTGGTGGAAGAGGGGACCTTGCGAGAGAAGATGCGGACGGTCTGGAAGCCTTCAAGAGTGTCCGAGAGCATGTTCACAAGTTCCGCATACCAAGGACGCCTTGGCCAGTCTGGCGCTATCAGGATACCCGGAATACCCTCTGACTATTCTTTTTTTTGGGGCAGCAGGGACGCCAGGATTCTCACTAGCAGTTGCAAGGTAATAACATCATTGGCCCTTTTGTACTTATTGGGGAATTTATCCGCAGTATGGTGACAGGATATATTTGTAGTGTGTTTTATTAGCTTTGAATATACAGGATATGCACTATGCACTAAACACTTTGCATTGCCAGTCACATTATATCTATGGGACGCTTCTATTGTGGCCTTAGTAGAATATACATGAACGTTTTCTGTATGATGCCTGCTGCTTAGTTGAGATATATGGCTATATGTCCCTGGTTTTGTTGTTTCAGTGTACTCTTTTCACTTTTTTAATAATCTTTAATAAAGAATTTATATTTTTTCAAGTTTTTTGCATCCTTATTATATTACCAATAATTAGGTGAATTTTCTTGTGAATTATATTTGTCTCAGGATGTTATCCCCATAACTGTTTAGGGGTATCTACTACTAATAGGACTATTTTGTGATCAATTATCTTTTTTACGACCATTGGGATCAAGGGAAGAGGAGGGAACAGGTAGGGGAGCTAAAACTGTGACCACGGAATCACCAGTGCGTCGTAGCCGATGGCCAAAGGGTCCCGGGACCTGGCCATGAACCGAGGAACTTTGTGGTTCATCCGAGACGCCATGAGGTCGACGTCCGGAGAGCCCCAACGCTGACATATCTGATTGAAGACTGAGGGATGGAGAGACAACTCGCCTGATGCTAGGCCTTGGCGGCTCAGAAAATCGGCTGCCCAATTTTCAACCCCCGGAATATGAATGGCTGATATGGCCGGAAGGTGACGTTCCGCCCAGCGTAGAATTATTGCCGTTTCCGCCTTCACTTGTTTGCTGCGAGTTACGCCCCGATGGTTTACGCGTATGTACGCCACTGACAGGAGAGACTGCCCTTATTTCTAGAAGATTGATGGGAAGAAGGGCTTCCTGGGCGTTCCAGCGACCTTGCGCTGTGTGCCGGTGGAAAACCGCTCCCCACCCGTGGAGGCTGGCATCGGTGGTGATGACCTGCCACTGAAGGGGAAGGAAGGACCTCCCTCTCAGGACTGAGGAAGACAGAGTCCACCAGGTCAGGGACTGCCTTACTTGGAGAGGCAGACGCACCGGGCGGTCTAGAGAGGACGTAGCCTTGTTCCAGATGGACAGAAGAGAGCTGAAGAGGACGAGTGTGGAACTGGGCGAAAGGCACGGCTTCCATTGAGGCAATCATCTTCCCCAGGACCCTCATGCAGGATCGAAGGGGGAGAGGGACTGGACGCTTTAGGGATTGGACTCCCTTGCAGAGGGCAGAAAACATGTCCTTCGGGAGAAATACCCGGGTCAAGTTCGTGTCGAATTCCATGCCCAGGAAGGTCAGACACTGGGAAGGGATTAGAGTGGACTTCTCCCGGTTGATGATCCAGCCGAGATGGGTCAGGGTGTCTAGAGTGATTTGAAGGCTCTGAGCACAGTCTCGGCAGGAAGAGCCCTTGATTAGCAGATCGTCCAGGTAAGGGATTATGAGAATTCCCCCTGGAGCGAAGGATTGCCATGACAGCCGCCTTCGTGAAGACCCTGGGGGCAGAGGCCAGGCCGAAGGGAAGTGAATTGGTAGTGATCGTCCTGGATCGCAAACCGAAGGAATCTCTGGTGCTGCACACAAAAAGGAATATGAAGATACGTATGTAAATGTCTACGGATCAGAGAAATTCCCCCATCTCCATGGCGGCGATCACAGAGCGTAAGGATTCCATCCTGAAGTGATGGATCCGAACGTGATGATTCAGCAGTTTGAGGTCTAGAATTGGGCGGAGGGTACCGTCTTTTTTCGGGACTACGAAAAGATTTGACTAGAACCCAGAAAACCGTTCTTTTGAAGGAACGGGAATGACTACTCGGCGGCTAAAAGGGAAGAGACGACCTGGAGGAAACTTGGAGTCTGGGACGGCTGTTTTGGAGGTCGAGAAAGAAAGAAGTGTCTTTCTTGGGAGGAAGAAAATTCGATCTTGTAACCGGAGATAACGATCTCCCTGACCCAAGCTTATCTGACCACCGACAACCAAGCGTCCCTGAAGGAAAGAAGCCTGCCTCCCACCGTGGAAAGACTTCCAGGTGGGGGTGACCCGTCACTTAGAACGGAACCTGTTGGAACGGGACCCAGAGGGCATAGAGAATCGGCCTTTTGATCTCCAATGGGGAGAGGGTTTAAAAGATGGTTTCCTCCGTTCTCCTGACTGACACGGTGGGGCGCTCCTGCTGGGAAGAGGATTCTGAAGATGGGAAGGGACGAAAGGACCTAAAGGGCAGAGGGCCCTTCCTGTTGAAAGGACGCTTAGGTCTGGACTGAGGGAGAAAAGTGCTTTTGCCTCCAGTAGCATCCAAAATTATCTGGTCCAGCCTAGCCCCAAAGAGCCTGGAACCTTGGAAGGCTAGGTTGGTGAGAGATCTTTTGGAGGTAGTATCTGCACTCCACGCCTTCAACCAAAGGATGCGGCGTATAGCCACAATGTTACTGCTTGCTCTGGCGGAACAACCTGCCGCGTCCAAGGAGGCAGTCAGAATGTACTTGATGGCATGGCCAATCTGGTCTGCCAATTCAGCTGGCTCGTCTGGAGGAGCTGAAGCAAAGATGCCCCAGCGAAGTATCTTGGCCCAGGCTGAGATGGCTTTCGTCACCCAGGTGGAGGCGAAACTGGGGCAAAGGGATGCGCCAGTTGCCTCAAAGGCTGATTTGGCCAGTGATTCGATCTGCCTGTCTGTTGCGTCTTTAAGAGACGCACCATCCGGTAAGGACAGAACCGTCTTGGAAGAAAGACGAGAGACCGGCAGGTCCACCTTAGGGGACTCTGCCCATTTGCCGAAAAGATCGGTCGGGGTTAAAGGGGTATAGGACGTCCAAATGCTTCCTTCCCGGAAAGCGCTTTTCGGGATGTTCCCAGTGTTTTGACAGAGTACAGTCAAACTCCTCGTGGTTGGGGAGGTGCGGGAGGGACGCTAGACCCATTTAAATGAGACAGAGGAGTCCTGGGAAGGAATCTCATCCTCTTTTAGTTTGAGGGTTTGAGAGAAAGCCGAGATAAGGTTATCCACCATGTCCTGCATCCTGGAAGTCTGGTCTGTATCAGAGTCAAACCCAGACTGGGAATCTATGTCCGACTCAAGGTCCTCCTCCGAAGAGGGGAAGTGGGAGGAGGCGGGCATCTTGGATGCTACGGAGGGTCCCAGAGAGTTGGACGAGGAGCCACAGTCCTTTTCCTAGAACTTTTAGCCGGTCTGTCCCTTTGAAGGTCGAGGTCAGGTGTGTGCAAATCGCCATGAGAGACGGAGAGAGGTTCAGGTCACTGGTGACTGTAGAGAGCTGTGGAAGGCGTTCAAGGACCTGGACCAGAGACTGGGACACCTTAGTCAGGTCTGAGACCGACTGAGACATGGCAACGGCCCACTCTGAGGGAAGGGGAGTGCTCTCATCCAGGGAGTCGGAGTGCTCCTGGGGAGAAGACATGGTGGAAGGACTGCAGGATGGCCAGAAAGGCGACGACTGGCCTGACGTCCACTTTTTCTTGCAACGTGACCAGGCGTAAAGTGTTATAGTGGGCTTAGGGAGAGAAGCCCCTGCAGAGTTGGACATAAGGAGAGCCTGCTGCGCTAAAGTAATGGGGAGTATCGATGTAGATACTGCGGAGGATAGTCAGGGCAAGGGGTTTAGATAGAGAAGGGCAGAGCCTACCCGGTACCAGCGAACTGCAGCAGACAGAAGTTAGCTGTGTCCCCCCGAATGGAGAGTCCGTCCAAGGTAGGAGACCAGTACACGAGATGCAGCGCAACTTTCAAGATGGAGGAACGCGGGAGCCCTCGTGAGATGAACAGAGGGCGTGGCTAAATTACTGAGCAACGTGATAGGCTGCTCACCGAAGGCTAAAGAAATGACAGTGCCCCTGCGATAGGACAGGAGGCCAGGAGGGGCGTGCACCATATAGCAAAAGTGGCGTCTGATTTGCAGAAAAAAGGCGCAGAGAGGGGGCGTGGCCAAGACGGCCTGCATGAAGTGAAAGTAAAAGTGCTGGGCAGCGGTATACCCGGCGAAGGGAACGCGCACATATGAATAAAAAGAGGTGCGGACGCTGCGCATTAGAGCGACATACAGGAAGGAGAGGGCCCGGGTAAGAAGCAGCCCGGGAGATGCCGGCGCGAGATTCAAAGAGGTGGGCCCGGAAGAAAAGCAGGGACTGAGCAGGAGAGCCACGCGCATAAGGAGCGTGAAATTCAAATTCACTGGCTGCTCCCTCTAGAACAGGGGTGGGGAACCTCAGGCCCCAGGGCCATTTACAGCACTCGATGACCTTTTATCCGGCCCCCGGTCAGATTCTCAGGGACCGCAGTGCTTTGGCAGGGAGCTGTATTTTGATTGCCTGCAGCTCATTAATTTCTTCTTGATCTGTGAGCACACACACGCAGTGTTCACTACTGAACACTGAAGGGCATGCAATGCAAGATTACGCCTTGAGACCAGTGCAAGAGTCAGGATGTACTTTGTGGGCGGAGTTTGTACGGCCCTCGAAGGATGGTATAAATATCCAAAAGGCCCTTGGCAGAAAAAAAGATTCCTAGAGTCTAGAAAAAAGCGAAGCTATGTGGAGACGCAGACTCCGTCGATTCCTATGGGGTTTTTGAGGGGGGGGTCTGCGTGGGGAAACTGCTGCGTTACGAGAGAGATGTCTGGCTCCTCTTGCAGAAGATGGTGAGGATTGTCCAGGGGCCCTGGGTGGAGAGGGGCCCTGAAGACGAAAATCCTCCTTCCCACACCAACTCCGATCAGTGCAGAAGACGGCATCAACCCCTTCAGAGAAGGGGGAAGGTCACCTCCGGTGACCACCGTCTTCCTCTCAGCCCTCTCCGAGGAGAGGGGTTAGGAGGGAAATGGCAAGGACCAGCCACCGGATTAAGCCCTGGAGCACCCGTGAAGGTGACAGGGAATAGTGTCCTGCCAGCGGGCCTGAGAGTTGCGATGTGGGTGACACCACACTACTGCTCAGCCGCTTAATATGGGAAGGCAGGGTGAGAAATTACACCCTGTTTCCATGAAGCTGTATCTGAAAAACAAAGGGAAAACGTTAATAAAACACCACAAAACCTGTAAGGAAAAAAGGATTAGCTGCGGATCTGGGAACGGATCCAGGTCCGCCTCCTACAGACACTAAGCACAAACTGAGGTACTTGGTGCCTGTCGGTGGGTTGTATACTGCCGGGGAGGAGCTACTTTTTCCTTTTTTGCATAGTGTCAGCCTCCTAGCAACAGCAGCATACACCCATGGTTACCTGTGTCCCCCAATGAAGTGATAAAGAAATAGCATCCCAATTTTCTTTTCAATGTTAAATGTGCAGTTTAAGTAACTTTATATTTTGATAGATATGGTATCTTTGTGTCCGTTTATTTTTTTAATGTATTTTTGCAAGTGAAAATAGGGTGCGATTTAAGCTTTTATGTTTTTTTATGTATTGTTCATAAAGAGTTTTCTTCACCATTTTTACCTTTTTTTTTTTTTTTAAATCCCCTTAGGGGACTTCAACTTGCAATTGTTTGATCTCTTATACTATGCAATGTCACAGTATTACAATATGTAGGGAAATCAATGATCTAAGAAGATCAGCTTGTAGACTGAATTTCTTAGGAGAACAAAGATAGCAGTTACAAGGTATTCTAGGAGTCTCCTGGCTGCCATACTAACAACATTTTCCTGCAATCAGAGATTGGCAACAGCATTTACCGTATATACTCATGTATAAGCCGACCCGTGTATAAGCCGACCCCCTACTTTTGCCACAAAAAACTGGGAAAACTTATTGACTCGCGTATAAGACGGGTGTATAAACCGCCGTTCCGCTCTGTGCTGCCCCGTCCTGCTCCTTGCTCCCCCATCCAGCTCTGTGCCCCCCCTCCTGCTCCGTCCTCCGCTGTGCTCCCCCTTCCTGCTCCGTCCTCCTGTGCCCCCCCGTCCTGCTCCGTGCTCCTCTGTGCTCTCCATCTTCCCCCGTCCTGCTCCGTGCTCCTCTGTGCCCTCCATCCTCCCCCCGTCCTGCTCCTTGCTCCTCTGTGCCCTCCACATCCTTCCCCCCGTCCTGCTCCGTGCTCCTCTGTGCCCTCCATAATCCCCCCGTCCTGCTCCGTGCTCCTCTGTGCCCTCCATCCTCCCCCCGTCCTGCTCCGTGCTCCTCTGTGATCTCCGTCCTCCCCCCCGTCCTGCTCCGTGCTCATTGTCCTCCTCCATGCTTCCCCCGTCCTCCTGTGCCCCCCCGTCCTGCTGCGTGCTCCTCTGTGCTCTCCATCCTCCCCCCCCGTCCTGCTCCGTGCTCCTCTGTGCTTTCCATCCTCCCCCCCCGTCCTGCTCCATGCTCCTCAGTGCTTTCCATCCTCCCCCTCGTCCTGCTCCGTGCTCCTCTGTGCTTTTTATCCTCCCCCCCGTCCTGCGCCGTGCTCATTGTCCTCCTCCATGCTTTCCCGTCCTCCATTCTCCCCCCGTCATACTCACCCTCCCCGTGCCATCGCTGAACCTGTACTGAGCGGTGACGTAATACCGCTCATTAAGGCTATGAATATGGACGCCACGCCTATGGGTGTGGCGTCGCGTCCATATTACATGACCTTAATGAGCGGTATTACGTCACCGCTCAGCACAGGAGAGCTACAGGAAGCCGGGTACAACGCAGGATTGCCGGGACGTTCAGCGATGGCACGGGGAGGGTGAGTATGATGTCCCAGCCACCGGCTCCTGCCGCAGCACCCCCTCCCCCCGCTGGATTCTGCCCAGTGACTCGTGTATAAGCCGAGGGGGCTGAAAGGTGCTGAAAATCTCGGCTTATACACGAGTATATACGGTAAGTGGTTTAACTGCAGATATCAGAGCCAACTCCCGTCGCTGCAGTCACAGGCAGATGCCAGCTAAATAACACAATCGGGGTCTGCCTGGTATTGAGCTGGCTCAGATGGTAAGCCAGCTTCATACTTACATTAGCAATCTATGACAAATGTACACCATGGGTGATTAAGGAGTTAATAGCATGTGTAACATACCAGTGGAGCTTTCTTGGCTTCTTCCTCAGAATCACTGGAGTCTTCGCTGCTGCTTTTGGCTTTGCTTGGTGGAGGAGTTTTGGATATGGGCTTTTTGCTTGCTGAAGTGGCTAAAATACACATGAGAAGGATTCATTAAATACTTGCAATTCATTAACAAGTACAAAATTAAAGGCTATGGAGACCCTTGACATTAAAAAAAAACAACTTGTGCTATTGGTTGCCTATATTTAATAAAACTTTGTCTGCAATCTTCATTCATTTTCAGACCCATTGATATATAGTTTGCAGTCTGATACTAGTTACCGATATTTCTCTTGTGGAAGTGTCACCCCCTGTAATATTCTATTGTGAGCTGTAGGTACCAGAGTGCTGCAGTCTTCACTTACTTTCCAAATCAGTCAGGAAAATAAAACCAATGTGTCCGCATGAGATTTCTGAAATCTCAGACTTTGCTGGTACTGTAAAATGCAGATTAAAAGTTACAGCAAAAAAACGCTTAAAAAACGCCACATGTGAACATAGCCTTACAGTTTAGATACTTTAATCTCTACTGCAGATGTGTAACACCACTCGCTCTAGCCATCCAAGGCCTCATTCAGAAGTACGTGTGCTATTCGTTTTTTTTCAGGGATACAACATGCACCCAGAATAATGTATGCTGCTGTTCATATGTCCTTGTTTTTTTTTTTTTTAAGGAACTTGGGTCCGTGCAAAACTCACGGAGACATGTCCGTTTATTTCTGGCAGAACAGATGAAGACTACAGTACAAGTCTTTGGGTCCATAAAAAATACCCACAGTAAACGGCTGGTATCCATGTGGTGTCCATATTTAACATTGCAAAGGACCAAGACACCGATCCAAAACACAGATCCAAAACACAGATCCAAAACACAGATCCAAAACACAGATCCAAAACACAGATCCAAAACACAGATCCAAAACACAGATCCAAAACACAGATCCAAAACACAGATCCAAAACACAGATCACGCTGTTACCATTGTATTTTTTCCACATACCATACGTGTTTAAACATGGGTGTGTGAATGAGGCCTAACACAGAGGAGTGCGGGAGCAGAGAGCTGTCAGAATCAGGTGCACTGACAAAATGGCATCAGGTTTGCAAAAGTACTCAGCTAAAAGACTTACAGTCACTATGCAGCTTCAATATGGTGCAATTTTTTTTTTAATGAAGACTATTTCCTTAACCCCTTCCCACATTACGACGTGAATTAACATCCAGGGAAGGGGTCGGCATATGTGAAGGCTGCTCAGGGACTGAGCTTCCACCACATGTTGCTGTGATGCCAGCTATATTAGCTGCTGCTGTTAAACATTTAAACGCTGTTGTCAAATTTAACAGCAGAACTCAAACAGTATGTGCGCCAATGCCTGCACGTATCCGCTCTCTCCAGCCCCCACAATACAATCTGAGGGTACTGATGAGTTACAATGCTGAAATCCCCCGTTTCTGTCGTGTCAGCGCTCCTGTGAGCTTTATAGGAGACAGAGAATTCCCCTATATACTGTTTTAATACAATCTCTAAAACAAGTGATCACGGGTTCCAGTCCCCTAATAGGGTTAAACTTGTTTTTTTTAACCCCTTCACCTCCAAGGGTGGTTTGCACGTTAATGACCGGGCCAATTTTTACAATTCTGACCACTGTCTCTTTATGAGGTTATAACTCTGGAACGCTTCAACGGATCTTCGCGATTCTGAGACTGTTTTCTCGTGACATATTGTACTTCACGTTAGAAGTAAAATTTCTTCGATATAACTTGCGTTTATTTTTGAAAAAAACGTAAATATGGCGAAAATGTTTAAAATTTTGCAATTTTCAAACTTTGAATTTTTATTCCCTTAAAACAGAGAAATATGTCACATAAAATAGTTAAGAAATAACATTTCCCACATGTCTACTTTACATCAGCACAATTTTGGAACCAAAATTTTTTTTTGTTAGGAAGTTATAAGGGTTAAAAGTTGACCAGCGATTTCTCATTTTTACAACAAAATTTACAAAGCCATTTTTTTTTAGGGACCACCTCTCATTTGAAGTCACTTTGAGGGGTCTATATGGCAGAAAATACCCAAAAGTGACACCATTCTAAAAACTGCACCCTCAAGGTACTCAAAACCACATTCAAGAAGATTATTAACCCTTCAGGTGCTTCACAGGAACTAAAGCAACGTGGAAGGAAAAAATGAATATTTAACTTTTTAGCCACAAAAATGATCTTTTACAAACTTTTTTTTTATTTTCACAAGGGTAAAAGGAGAAAATGGACAGATAAGGTTGTTATGCAATTTCTCCTGAGTACGCCAATACCCAATATGTGGGGGAAAACCACTGTTTGGGCACACGGCAGAGCTCGTAAGGGAAGGAGCGCCGTTTGACTTTTTCAAACTAAAATTGGCTGGAATTGAGATTGGACGCCATGTCGTGTTTGGAGAGCCCCTGATGCGCCTAAACAGTGGAAACCCCCACAAGTGACACCATTTTGGAAACTAGACCCCCTAAGGTACTTATCTAGATCTGTTGTGAGCACTTTGAACTCCCAAGTGTTTCACAAAAGCTTATAATGCCTGGGTGTGAAAAAAAAAAAAAACAATTTTCCACAAAAATGATTTTTTAGTCCCAAATTTTTGAATTTTCCCAAGGAAATTGGACCCCAAAAGTTGTTGTCCAATTTGTCCTGAGTACGCTGATACCCCATATGTGGGGGGGGGTGGGGAACTGTTTGGGTGCACGGCAGGGCTTGGAAAGGAAGTAGTAACGTTTTGGAATGCAGAAGTTGATGGGGGTCATGTTCCGTTTGCAGTGCCCCAGATGAGCCTAAACAGTGGAAACCCCCCACAAGTGACCCCATTTTGGAAACTATACCCCCTAAGGAACTTATCTAGATCTTTGGTGAGCACTTTGAACCCCCAAGTGCTTCACACAAGTTTATAATGCCCGGGCATGAAAATAAAAAATCCTATTTTTTTCCCACAAAAAATTATATTTTAGTCACTAATTTTTTATTTTCTCAAGGGTAACAGGAGAAATTGGACCACATAAGTTGTTGTCCAATTTGTCCTGAGTACGCTGATACCCCATATGTGGGTGGGAACCACTGTTTGGGCGCACGGCAGAGCTCGGAATGGAAGGAGCACCATTTGACTTTTTCCAACCAAAATTGGCTGGAATTGAGATTGGATGCCATGTTGCATTTGGAGAGCCCCTGATGTGCCTAAACAGTGGAAACCCCACACAAATGACCCCATTTTGGAAACTAGACCCCTCAAGGAACTTATCTAGATGTGTGGTGAGCACTTTGAACCCCGAAGTGCTTCACAGAAGTTTATAACGTACAGCCGTAAAAATAAAAAATCTTTTTTTTTTTTACAAAAATGATTTTTTCGCCCCCAATATTTTATTTTCACAAGGGTAACAGAAGAAATTGGAACCCAAAAGTTGTTGTCCAATTTGTCCTGAGTACGCTGATACCCAATATGTGGGAGAAAAGTACTGTATGGGCGCACGTCAGGGCTCGGAAGGGAAGTAGTGACGTTTTGGATTGCAGACTTTGATGGAATGGTCTGGGGGCGTCATGTCGCATTTGGAGAGCCCCTGATGCGCCTAAACAGTGGAAACCCCCCACAAGTGACCCCATTTTGGAAAATAGACCCCACAAGGAACTTGTCTAGATGTGTGGTGAGCACTTTGAACCCCGAAGTGCTTCACAGAAGTTTATAACGCACAGTCGTAAAAATAAAAAATCCTTTTTTTTTTTGCAAAAATGATTTTTTTGCCCCAATATTTTATTTTTACAAGGGTAACAGGAGAAATTGGACCCCAAAAGTTGTTGTCCAATTTGTCCTGAGTACGCTGATATCCAATATGTGGGAGAAAACTACTGTATGGGTACACGTTGGGGCTCGGAAGGGAAGTAGTGACGTTTTGGATTGCAGACTTTGATGGAATGGTCTGGGGGCGTCATGTCGCATTTGGAGAGCCCCTGATGCGCCTAAACAGTGGAAATCCCCAACAAGTGACCCCATTTTGGAAAATAGACCCCACAAGGAACTTATCTAGATGTGTGGTCAGCGCTATGAAGCCCCAAGTGCTTCACAGAAGTTTATAATGTACAGCCGTAAAAACAAAAAAATATTTTTTTTTTTGTACAAAAATGATATTTTCGCCCCCAGTTTTTTATTTTCCCAAGGGTAGCAGAAGAAATAGGACAAATTGCACAATAACTCTTGGGGTCCAGAGTACACTGATACCCCATATGTGGGGATAAACTACTGTTTGGACGCATGGCAGAGCTGAGAAGTGAAGGAGCACCGTTTGACTTTTTCAACGCAGAATTGGCTGGAATTGAGATCAGACGCCATGTCACATTTGGAGAGCCCCTGATGTGCCTAAACAGCTGAAACCCCCCAATTCTAACTCCAACCCTAACCCCAACACACCCCTAACCCTAGTCCCAACCCTAACCACAAACCTAACCCTAACACACCCCTAATCCCAACCCTAATCCTAACTTTAGCGCCAACCCTAACCCTAACTTTAGCCGCAACCCTAACCCTAATCCTAATGGGAAAATGGAAATAAATACTTTTTTTTAATTTTATTATTTTTCCCTTACTAAGGGGGTGATAAAGGGGGTTTGATTTACTATTTATAGCGGGTTTTTATGATTGGCAGCTGTCACGCTAAAAGACGCTTTTTATTGCAAAAATAGTTTTTGCATCATCACATTTTGAGAGCTATAATTTTTGCATATTTTGGCCCACAGAGTCATGTGAGGTCTTATTTTTTGCGGGACGAGTTGACGTTTTTATTGGTACCATTTTTTGAGCACGTGACGTTTTTTGATCGCTTTTTATTTCGATTTTTGGGAGGTTAGAATGAACAAAAATCAGCAATTCATGAATTTCTTTTGGGGGAGGCGTTTATACCGTTCCGCGTGTGGTAAAATTGATAAAGCAGTTTTATTCTTCGGGTCAGTACGATTATGGCGATACCTCATTTATATCATTTTTTCATGTTTTGGCGCTTTTATAGAATAAAAACAATTTTATATAAAAAATAATTATTTTTGCATCGCTTTATTCTGCGAGCTATAACTTTTTTATTTTTTCGCTGATGATGCTTTATGACGGCTCGTTTTTTGTGGGACAAGATGACGTTTTCAGCGGTACCATGTTTTTTATATCGGTCTTTTTGATCGCGTGTTATTCCACTTTTTGTTCGGCGGTATGATGATAAAGCATTGATTTTTTGCTTCGTTTTTTTTTTTTTTTTTTTTAAGGGGTTCACTAAAGGGGTTAACTAGTGGGACAATTTTATAGGGGGGGTCGTTACGGACGCGGCGATACCAAATATGTGTACTTTTATTGTTTTGTTTTTTTTATTTACAGGAAGAAGTGAATTTATTGGGGAATATTTTTTTTTTTTTTTATTTATTTTGGATTTTTTTTTTACACATGTTTATTTTTACTTTTTTACTTTGTCCCAGGGTGGGACATCACAGTATTTTATCAGATCGCTGGTGTGACAGTGTGCACAGCACTCTGTCACACTAGCGATCGCACAGGCATAGATGCAGGCTTCTCAGTGCCTGCTCTCGGCAGGCACTGAGGTAGCCGCCTCCCTCCAGGACCCCGGCGCCATCTTGGATCCGGGTCCTGGGAGGGAGGAAGCCCTCAGAACAGCGCGATCACATCGCGCTGCTCTGAGGGTCTCAGGGGGGCGCGCAGGGAGCCCCCACCCTGCGCGATCCTCCCCTGTGCCCCCAGTACACCGCGATCATGTTTGATCGCGGTGTGCAATGGGTTAATGTGCCGGGAGCGGTCCGTGACCGCTCCTGACACACAGTCATGGGTGTCAGCTGTGATAATCAGCTGACACCCGGCGGCGATTAGCTGCGCTCCCCTCAGGAGCGCAGCTGATCGCCTATGACGTACTATCCCGTCCCCGGTCATACGGGCCCAGGTACCATGGACGGGATAGTACGTCCGATGGCAGTAAGGGGTTAAAGACTATAAAAAATATTTTTTAGAAAAAATTCACACAGTAAAAAGGGGGAAAAAAAAAAATGCCAGAACTGCGGTCACCTCATCTGCCTAAAAAATTTAATAAATAATCACAGCTTCGTATGGTCTCAATAATATGGTCAGCTCACTATACAAAAACAAGCCCCACTCCGTTACAGTAACAGAAAAATAAAAAACGGGTCTTGGAAAAAAAAGTTTTGTAACAAATGCAGGTTTGGCATCGCCAGTTTCCTGCTCATTTTTACTGGACAATGACAGCTGTAAAAATCAAAAAGTAAAAAGCTGAACTGCATTTTTTTTTCCACCATCTTACCCCACGTGGTATTTTTTGTCTCCATATTTCAGTACACTGTATGGCAGAATTAATGTTATTCAAAATTAAGGCTTAGCCTGCAAAAATCGTGCCCTCACATGTACATGGCAACAAAAAAATAAAAAAAATGTTTACGCTCTTGGTAGGTGAAAAAAAAAAGGCAAAACAAAAAATTCCCAGCTACTTAAAGGGTGAAATTTGCATTTAGGAAGCAAATGATCCAAATAAAAATTTTATGTGAAGGTGTACATCACATTTAAAGCATTTTAAGCTTTGAAAAAAGTAACATATCAGTCTGATGTTTTACCTTGTTTCTTTGCAGGTGGCTCATCATCTTCACTGGAACTCTCATCGCTGCTGGATTCCTTTCCAGATTTTTTAGTTGGTAAACCATTGACAGGATGTTTCCTTTTCTTTGAATCTGGTGATCTGAAATTATGTTAAATCAAAAGATAAACAATTTACATAGAATGGGGAAAAGCGAGCCTGGATTTAACACTAGTGCACCTGAAACAATAAGTGCATATACCTTGTAAGCAGCGGAGTAACCATCGCAGTCTCAGGAGATGTGACCAAGCCAGGGCAGACACATTCAGCTGCAGTGTATTGTGGCGCAGTGTATGGCAATGCAGGCCGAAGGCCAATCAGAAGCCAGCAGCTGACGTGGGCACGCACGCGACTGGGGGACTTAAGTCAGCTGCCTGCTTCAGAAGGGGATGCCGAATGGTAGGGGAGTGGATGGGGAGGCGAGTATAAGTGTATTTTTGTTCTATGCGTTAAACAACAGAGGCAGAACATATATATATATCTCTATATCATTATCATGCATATAGGATACATATAATTCTGTATCCTAGATACACGACATTGCTTGTAAGTGTTCACGTCGTACTAATATAGCGCCATTTGATTATGGAAATTGGGAGGCTGACAAGCTCCATATGCCTCTAGTTTTATACAGAGGCATCAAAGACATACAGATGTTTCATTTTGTACAAACCCATCAGAAAAAAAATAAATCATGCTCTATAGGGCTCATATACAGCTCTGGCAAAAATTAAGAGACCACTGCACAGTTTTATAAAAATCAGCTTCTCTACATGTCTGACAGCCATTCCATTCCAGTGTCCGTAGAATTCCAACCAGAGTACACCTCATTCTACTTAATGTGCTTCTGATTAGGTGATCACCTGAACCAAATCTTATTTAATGAAGGAAAGTATAAAAAACACTGCTGTGGTGTTCACAATCCTCTTGCAATAGGACAAGCTGGATGGCAAAACAAGCGCTAGTAATATCCCAAAAGTAATAGGAACGAAAAAATAACTTTTAACCATGCCAAAGGAGTTGAAAAGAAAAGTCTTGAGTGAGGAAAAGAAGGGCTCAATTCTGGCTTTACTAGCAGAAGGATACAGTGAGCGTCATGTTGCCTCAGTCCTTAACATTTCTAAGACGGCAGTCCATTACAACAAGGTCAAGCAGCAGACATTGGGGACAACAAAGCTACAGGCCGGCACAGGGAGAAAACGACTCTCCACTGACCGGGATGACCGTCATCGTATTCAAATGTCACTCAGCAACCACAGGATGACATCAAGTGACCTACAAAAGGAATGGCAAATGGCAGCTGGGGTGAAGTGCACGGCAAGAACAGTTCGTAACAGGCTCCTATAAGCATGGCTCAAGTCATGCAAAGCTAGAAAAAAAGCCTTTCATCACTAAGAAGCAAAGGAGAGTCAGGTTGAAGTTTGCCAAAGACCATAAGGATTGGATCATAGAGGACTGGAGTAAGATAATCTTCTCTGATGAGTCTAATTTTCAGCTTTGCCCAACACCTGGTGGTCTAATGGTTAGATACACGGAAACCTGGAGAGGCATACAAGCCACAGTGTATTGCACCCACTGTGAAATTTGATGGAGGATCGGTGATGATCTGGGGATGCTTCAAGCAAGGCTGGAATTGGGCAGATAAATCTTTGCGAAGGACGTATGATTCAAGCCGCATACAAGGTTATCCTGGAAAAACAGTTGATTCCTTCTGCTCAGGCAATGTTCCCCAACTCTGAGGACTGTTTTTTCCAGCAGGACAATGCGCCATGCCGCACAGCTAGGTCAATCAATGTGTGGATGAAGGACCACCACATCAAATCTCTGGAATGTAATCAGGAGGAAGATGGATAGTCACAAGCCATCAAACAAAGAACTGCTTACATTTTTGTAACAGGAGTGGCATAAGGTTACCCAAAAGCAGTGAGAAAGTCTGGTGGAAAGCATGCCAAGACACATGAAAGCTGTGATTAATAATCATGGTTATTCCATAAAATATTGATTTCTGAACTCTTTCGGAGTTAAAACATTAGTATTGTTGTTTCTAAAATAATTATGAACTTGTTTTCTTAGCATTATTTGAGATCTGCAAGCACTGCATTTTTTTGTTATTTAGGCCATTTCTCATTTTCTGAAAATACAAAATTTATTACTTGGAAATTTGGAGACATGTCAGTAGTTTATAGAATAAAAGAGTTAATGATAATGCAATCTCTATTAACAAGCAAAGTTATCTCCTATTTTTCAAGTCATAAGCTTTTGATACGTCCTGCTTGTTTCTATTTTCTTTCAAAAACTATTTAGAAAAATTACAATAAAAATTCTGTTAAAAATACTGCTAAAGCAACACTCGAGTGGTGTAAGGGGAAATGTGTAAATGTTTTGAAGTGGCCTAGTCACAGTCCAGACCTTAAGGGTATGCCACACTAAACGAAATCGCTAACGAGATCGCTAAAACGTCACTATTTAGCGATCTCGTTAGCGACCTCGTTGTGTGTGGCATGTAGCAACGATGTGGCCCCTGCTGTGATGTCGCTGATCGTTCACTAGTGTTCTGGACCGTTTTTTAATCGTTGGTGTCTCGCTGGTGAGCCTATATCGCTGTGTTTGGCACCTTTTGCGAACGACGAGCGACCTCGTTTGTGACGCATATGACAGCGGCGCAGGCGGGACTAGGGTTTTTAGCGTCACGGAGTGGATCGCAATATCTGTAAGTTCTCTTTTGCGTCACAGAGAGGATCGCAGAAGTTGCAAAGCAGGCTAGCAGGACGCAGAGAGCAGGAGCGATGCTGGAAATTCCTATGAATCAGAAGCGCTCAGTACATGCTAATGACAGATCCTAACGACCGCCAAAGTCGTTAAAGAGATCGCTGACCGCTGATGTGTCGTTTATGAGATCTCCTGTTTGGCAGCTACTAGCGACCTAAAAGCGATCACACCAACGATCTCGTTAGCTTGCGTCGTTATCGCTGAGTGTGGCAGTACCTTTAATCCGATTGAGAATCTGTGGTAAGACTTGAAGATTTCTGTTCACCACAGGAAACCAACTAACTTGAAGGAGCCGAATCTTTTTTACCTTGACAAATGGGCTAAAATCCCAGTGACAAGATGTGGAAAGCTATAATTGCTGCAAAGGAGGCTCTACAAAGTACTGACTTTAGGGGGGTGGATAGTTATGCACACTGAAGTTTACAATTATTTTGTTTTATCCTTTTGCTTCACAATAATAAGAAAACTAAATGTTCACAGTGGTAGACATGTTCTTTACATGAACTGATGCAAACCCTCAAAAAAAAAGTGAGATTCCAGGTTGTGGGATAGCAAAACCCGAAAAATGCCAATGGGGGTGTGTGAATACTTTCACAAGCCACTGTACAGAAATATCCCCCCTCAGAAGAATTGATCTTATGGGGAGAGTCTCTCTAATACAGAGTCAAACAAAAGCTGTACAGCTCCATACTTTTGCTTTAGCCCCTTTACCCCTGAGGATGGTTTGCATGATAATGACCGGGCCAATTTTTACAATTCTGACCACTGTCCCTTTACGAGGTTATAACTCTGGAACGCTTCAACGGATCTTGGCGATTCTGAGATTGTTTTTTCATGACATATTGTACTTCACGTTAGTGGTAAAATTTCTTCGATATAACTTTCACTTGTGAAAAAAATGGAAATTTGGCGAAAATTTCGCAATTTTCAAACTTTTCATTTTAAGCCCTTAAATCAGAGAGTTATATCGCACAAAATAGTTCCTAAATAACATTTCCCACATGTCTACTTTACATCAGCACAATTTTGGAACCAAATTTTTTTTTTGTCAGGAAGTTTTAAGGGTTAAAGGGAATCTGTCATCCCATTTTAGCCATATGAGATAAAGATATCATTGCATAGTGCGTCCCATAACTAATCTATGGGTACCTATGATATCTTCTGACACCCCAGTTTTCATGTAAAAATACCTTTGTAAAGTTTGTTTTCTAGTATGCAAATCCCTGCGGTCCGGTCCGATGGGCGGCGTTTCTTCGCATTCCCCCACCGCCTCCATTCTTGCCCTACGCAGTTTTTTTTCTTTATCGTCGGCTTGCCGTACCTTGCGCTTTTCAAAATCCCCTCGCGCATTTTTTTCCTTCACTTTCCTTGCCCCGGAAGTCGTCAAGGCAAGCAGTCATTTCCGGGGCATGGGAAGTGAAGGATAATAGTTGCGCATGAGCTGTAATGATTTTATGCGTTGCCCACTGTTGGGCAAAGCACAATGCGCATGCGCGAGGGGATTTTGAAAAGCGCAATCGCAGAAACACTACGCCGTCTGTGCTATTCACAGACGAACATACGCAAGAGAAGCCGAGGAGCCGCCCATCGGACCGGACCACACAGATTTGCATACTAGAAAACAAACTTTACAAAGGTATTTTTACATGAAAACTAGGGTGTCAGGAGATATCATAGGTACCCATAGATTAGTTATGGGACGCACTATGCAATGATATCTATCTCATATGGCTAAAATGGGTGACAGATTCCCTTTAAAAGTTGACCAGTGATTTCTCATTTTTACAACACCTTTTCTTTTTAGGGACCACATCACATTTGAAGTCACTTTGAGGGGTCTATATGACAGAAAATACCCAAAAGTGACACGATTCTAAAACTGAACCCCTCAAGCTGCTCAAAACCACATTCAAGAAGTTTATTAACCCTTCAGGTGCTTCACAGGAATTTTTGGAATGTTTTAAAAAAAGAACATTTAACTTCTTTGCACAAAATATTTACCGTATATACTCGTGTATAAGCCGAGATTTTCAGCCCATTTTTTAGGGCTGAAAGTCCCCCTCTCGGCTTATATGCGGGTCATATACGGGGGTCGGCGGGGGAGGGGGCGCGGGGGTGTCGGATCATACTCACCCCTCCGCCGGCGCGGTCTCTGCAGCCTCTCCTCTTATCCCACGATCTCCGGCAGCTCTTCCTATAGTGGTCACGTAGTACCGCTCATTAAAGTCATGAATATGCACATATTCATGACTTTAATGAGCGGTCTCACGTGACCGCTGTAGGAAGAGCTGACAGAGACCACCGAGAGAAGAGGAGAGGCTGCAGAGACCGCGCCAGCGGAGGGGTGAGTATAGCGATATTTACCTGTCCCCGTGCCACTGCTGCTCCCCTCTGGTCCTCGCGTCCTCTTGCTGTTATGATCAGGCAGAGGACGCGATGACGTCATTAGTGAGCGCAGCACCCTCTGCCTGATCATTCACTGCCGAGGACACGGAAGGAGGACCAGCGCGCAGCGGTGGATCGGGGATCGGTAAATATCTCAGGTGCCGGGGTCCTGAGCGAGCGGTGACACCGGCACCTGTCCTCCATAGCGCGCCAGTGTCACCGCCTGCTCAGGACACCGGCACCTGGCCCCCAGCGACGAGAGGTGAGTATGTCATTTTTTTGCAGCAGCATAAGGGACGTATATACTATGGGGCATAATCTGGAGCATATGGGGCATAATTTGTGGAACATATGGGGGCATAATCTGCAGCATATGGGGACATAATCTGGAGCATATGGGGACATAATCTGGAGCATAATCTGGAGCATATGGGGCATAATCTGGAGCATATGGGGCATAATCTGTGGATCACACGGGGCATAATCTGTGCAGTTTATGGGGGCCTAATCTATGGGGCATATGGGGGCATAATCATTTTTTACCCTAGGCTTATATGCGAGTCAATAAGTTTTCCCAGTTTTTTGTGGCAAAATTAGGGGGAGTCGGCTTATACACGGGTCGGCTTATACATGAGTATATACGGTACTTCAGATAAATTTTTTATTATTTTGCCAAGGGTTCCAGGACAAATTGGACACCAAAAGTTGCCGTGCAATTTGTCCTGAGTACGCTAATACATCATATGTGGGGGGGAACCACTGCTTGGGCGCTTGGCAGAGCTCGGAAGGGAAGGAGCGCCGTTTGACTTTTCAATGAAAAATTGTCTGGAATTGGAGAGTTTGGAGAGCCCCTGATGTGCCTAAACAGTGGAAACCCCCCCAATTCTAACTCCAACCCTAACCCCAACACACCCCTAACCCTAATCCCAACTCTAACCCTGACCCTAACCACAACCCTGACCCTAACCACAACCCTGACCCTAACCACAACCCTGACCCTAACCACAACCCTGACCCTAACCACAACCCTGACCCTAACCACAACCCTGACCCTAACCACAACCCTAACCACAACCCTAAACCTAGCTTTAGCCTCAACCCTAACCCTAACGTTAGCCCCAACCCTAACTTTAACCCCAACCCTAACGGGAAAATGGAAATACTTTTTTTTTCCCTAGCTAAGGGGATGATATAGGGGGTTTGATTTACTACTTATATTTGTTTTTTTTAGTGGGTTTTTATGCTTGGCAGCTGTCACAATAAAGACGCTTTTTTGCAAAAAATAGTTTTTGCATCACCACGTTTTGAGAGCTATAATTTTTCCATATCTTGGCCCAAAAGTCATGTGAGGTCTTGTTTTTTTGCGGGACAAGTTGACGTTTTTATTGGTACCACTTTCGGGCACACAACATTTTTTGATCGCTTTCTATTCCAATTTTTGGGAGACAGAATGAGCAAAAACCAGAAGTTCATGAATTTCTTTTGGGTGGGGGGATATTTACACAGTTCCGCATGTGGTAAAATTCATAAGGCAGTTTTACACTTCGAGTCATTACAATTACAGTGATACCTCATTTATATCATTTTTAACGTTTTGACGCTTTTATATAATAAAAACGATTTTATATAAAAAATAATTATGTTTGCATCGCTTTATTCTGAGTGCTTTAACTTATTTTTTCGCTGGTGACGCTGTACGGGGGCTTGCTTTTGTAGGACGAGATGACGTTTTCAGCGGTACCATGTGTATTTATATCCGTCTTTTTGATCACGTGTTATTCCTCTTTTTGTTCGGCGGTATGATAAAGAATTGGGTTTTTTTTGCTTTTTTTATAGTATTCACTAAAGGATTTAACCAATGGGACAGTTTTATAGGACGGGTCGTTACAGACGCGGCGACACTAAATATGTGTACTTTTATTGTTTCGATTTTTTTTCATTAAAATATTTATTTATTGATTGATAGAATTATTGATTTTTTTATTATTTTTTTTTTAAATATTTTTACAATTATTTTAAATTTTTTTTTTATTTAATTCTTACTTTTACACTTGGTCCCACTATGGGACACTCATGCTATAGAAGCAGTCAGCGCTGCATGGATTTTACACTGACCTCAGAGACTTCCTGGTCATGAAGTCTCTGAGCTCTGGAGACCCTGATGTCGTCATGACGACATCGGGTCTCCATGGCAGCGATCGGGACCCCGTATCATGACGCGGGGTCTACGATCCAAAGTAGAGGAGCTGTCAGAGCCGACAGCCCCTCTGCCTGCTCCCGGAACGCTGCGATCATGTTTGATCGCAATGTGCGGGGGTTTAAGTGCCTGAGAGCGGTCTATGACGGCTCCTGGGACTTAGTGCCGGTTGTCAGCTGTGAGAATCAGCTGACACCCGGCTGCGCCCCCACCGAGAGCGTGGCTGATCGCATATGATGTACTATCCCGTCCATGGTCAATAAGGCCCAGGTCACATGGACGGGATAGTACGTCGAAGGTCAAAAAAGGGTTAGGCATGAGGCGATCCGATAGCTGCTACTGCGCAGGCGGCGCCATCTTTGAAGAGACTTTTTTTTTTCTCTAGCAAGATGGCGCCGCAGCAGCTATCAGATAGCTGCTACTCAGCAGGCAGCGCATTTCAAAACTGATTTTTCAGGAATCTATGGATACCATCAAAAAGAATACTTCGTGAAGAGCCAGCGCCTGCTTGCAGATGGGGATTTATTTTATAAAATATATATAACTAGCTTGGCCCGTACAAAATTTTCATACACTGGTCGTTGGGGGCGCAGGCAATTTCAGAAAAAGTAAGCTCGTCAAATGTAAATGTATTTCATGAGATGATGAACAGACAGGTATTTATATATGTAGATTGGTAATACAATAAATTGGTTTGATAAGTAGAGGCCAAAAAATGTTTTCTGGTTGAGTTGCCACCTGCAGGTCATTGTGTCTTTCTGTAGGTTTATGAAAAAAATGTTTAAACTGTCTTTAGTGATAAAATCGAGAATGTGCGGTTTGTTTGGCTCTTTTCTTGCTGAAGGGGGCAAGTTTACCTTTCAAATGGTGTATCATTTGTGTGTGTGGGGCAAAGTAATCAGCGAAAAAGCAGTGAATGTTTACAAATGTGTTTGCATATGTGCCTCACCTGCAGTGAAGTGTGCAATCCTCCAATGTGCCTGAAATAGGCTGGGCAAGCACTTGAACAAGCTGGAAAGACCCCAAGGGAAATATTTGGACTTGTTTGTGATGTCTGGAAGCAGCTTTGTGGTAGTGTGCTTTGGGGTAGTGTGCTGCCACCTGTAGGTCATTTTTCCTTACTGCAGGTTTATGAAAATTAATGTTTAAACTGTATTTTGTGATCAAATCGTGGATGTGTGGTTTGTTTGGCTATTTTCTTGCTGAAGGGGGCAAGTTTACCTTTCAAATGGTGTATCATTTATGTGTGTGGGTGCAGTATGAACAGAGATAAAACAGTGTTTAGAAATAATAGAATATTCATTACGTAAACTAGGGGGCAGGTCAGTGAGAGAACAGTGACCTGTCAGCAGTCTTCATTATGAATAGCTAATCAGAGCAGCACATGAAGGTTCATCTCCACTAAAAGCAGAGATCCTTAGATCAGGAACAGAACAGACATAAGATATTTCATAACTTTCCCAAATTCTTATGAAAAAATTAACATCACACCTTGCATTGTGCTACTGTACACAACTTATTATACGTTTTAGCAGTCAGAGTTGGTACATTTTACACCGCCTCTGATTCCACCTAAATGGACTCCGACTCCACACCCTGATACCACCACTCATACCACTCTTAGGCTGTGGTTTCAAGAATTGATATTTTAATTTGTGTTACCAGACACATCACTATAGTCTGCTTATGTTTATTTTTATAAATGATATTTCTCTTGTGGGAAATCTGAGTAGTGAGAAGTATCCAAAAGATTATTATGATGGATATAGTTGTTATGATGTGGGAAGTAGCGATCGCACATGATGGATTTGTCAGTTACTGGTCTGCAGTAATGATGCTATGTAGTGAACTGCTAGTGTGAACAAAGCCTTAAAATTGCTGTTAAGGATCGCCTTTTTCCACATACAGCACCAAACATCCATAGATTGTCAATTATTAAAGTAGCAGCTCTGCCCCATTCACTTCAATAAAGCAGAATATGCAGTGATTTTGGCAGAAAGCAGCCATATATTTCTAATCCAAGAGAGGTCATGAGCAGAAGGTAAAGTCGCAACATCCTTGTACCCTGATAGGCCACAGGGGCGACAGTTACTGTGGGGATAAGTCCTAAAAATATTTTAGACTATTGTGACTTTTCTTTAAAGCGAACCCATCACTAGGTTTAGCTGATGTGAGATACGACCACCACCTTTCAAGCCCTGATGCACAGCATTCTATAATGTTGTATATCTGCTCCCAACTCGACCTGTAAGAGAAAAGACCTATTATTCTCACCTGTGGGGCGATCCGGGCCGAGGGGTCACTGGTCCTGTGCCTCCCATCTTCTTGCTTCGTTTGGATGTCATGTCCCTTAGTCATCCACAGCCTCCTCGGGATCGCGTTCCTGAGCAGGTGTATTTCTCTGCGCTGACTACGTCAGAGATAAGTACTGCAGTTCGCAGGCGCCAGGAAAGGTCAATCAGCCCTGCGCACTGCAGTACTCTGCTCTGCCTCAACAGGGAAGAGAAGTACGCCTGTGCAGGAGAATGATGACGAGGAGGTTGTGTGGATGATGAAGGGACACGCCATCCACACGAAGAAAGAAGGTGGACGGCGATTGTAAGAAGACGGGATGAACCAGACTAGGACTAGCGCCACCCCTCGGACCGGACCGCCCCTGCAGGCGAGTAAAATAAAAGTTATTTTTCTCCTCTTACAGTTCGGGTTGAGGGCTGATATACAGCATTTTAGAATACTGTATATCCGCACTGAAAGATGGTGACCGTATCTCGTATCAGCTAAACCTAGTGGCAGGTTCGCTTTAAACAAATTGTGTTGCTCTGTTTAGACATTTACATTGTATGTGGATAAAATGTCACTTCGCGGGTTATCTTCTATTTATCAATATAGAAGATTTTATTTCCTGGTGGCTGGAAAAGTCAGACTAGCACAAGCACAGTCATTTGCCTACTTTTACTTTAGTTTTTATACAGGTAAGTTGTGGAAGAGAGACTAAGTAACTTACTTAATCCAGTCACTGAAGATATCTAGAAGTGATGCCGAGCTAGCGTCTTGATCCTTCTGTCATAGGGGAAAAAAAAGTTAAATTAGAGACATTGACATTAGTTACACACAGGACATTGCTGCGGTTTCTGTGCAAACAGATACTTAAACATATAATTAAAGGGGCTTTCATATGCTATATGCTCAGGAGCACACGGCTTCTCTGCCTCCCAAATTCCTGGTTGCTGGGAGCAGTGTGCTCCTGAAGACTGGCACTACAAACCAGGGGTATGGTTATGCTGCAGGTCCAAACTGAGGAGCCTAACAGGATGCTAGCAAAAGCAGCTTTCTCTCTACAGCATAGGAGAAGCACAGGGGAACAGAGGCTGGCTGTATCCAGGGATCTGGACCGCGACAGAGAGGAGTGAGCAGGCTCTAAGGCACAAGTTCAATAGTGGCATGGCTCCTTACCTAGGTAACAGGACACTAACACCGCAGGGATGGCCAGTAACCTGGGCAATGAGCTGTCCACAATGAAAGTAAAAATCTCTGTTCTTGAGAATAAAAGCAGGTAAATGGCAAATTGTTTTTTTTTTTTTTACAAGAAGTTTGCAATTTTACCCATTTAAGAACTTGAAATAATCCCTTTAAAGGGAATATGTCACAAGATACTTGCTAGCCCATCTAAAAGCAGCACGATGAAAGGGCAGAGACTCTGATTCCAGCAATGTGTCACTTACTGGTCTGCTTGTGCAAATTGCCTCTTCAGAGAAAAAGAGGACTTGAACTCTATAGTGCCACCTGTTGGAAGTAGCGATCACTCTCCACAAGGAGAAACCTTTACCCCTTAGACCTTGGTCTGCTTGTTGCAGTTTTGAGAAAAATCCTGTTTTCTCTGCTGTAGATCTACCAGCTTTCAGAATACTGAATTCTGTATAACCCTGCCACTGATTTACAGCTTTTTGCCTATGCAGTGTACACAGAAAGCAGGGTTATACAGAGCTCGTGAATGTGGAGAACTACCTGGCAGCAGGTTTACTAGTCCTCTGGAGATAAAATATTTTTTTTCAGTAGGAGATTATCAAAACTTCTACAAGCAGCCCAATAAGTGACACATCGCTGGAATCAGGGTCTCTGCCACTACATTTTGTGTCTCAGATTAGGTGGCAAAAACCTGCTGATAGACTCCCTTTAATAAGAACAATAAAAGAATAAAACACTTATTGAGACATTCCCTTTATGTATCGTTTAATTGCAGTTTGACAAATCAGGTACCAAATACTTGTCTTAAATCTAGCTGTCAGTCAAGATACAACAAGTGAGATCATAATGGCTGACAATTTATCTAGAACCTTCAGTCTTTAATCGATATTGTGCAAATTTGGAAAGTGACAAGTGTAGAGTTTCTTAACAAGACGCAGGTTACGCTAGAATTATTACACCAAATACAAGTATCATTTTCTCACTATCAAACACATAAAAATGTGCGAAATTTCGGTGTAAAAAAAAAACGTTCTTATATTGTATATTGAAGCACAGACTGCTGCATTTTCCTAGAGGAAAAAAAGGAAACTGTGTGGTACATTTTTTACAATGTGAATCAATGGCAAATATATGCCTGAGATAGTTTCAACAGAATACAGTGTGAACAAAGCCAAAAAAACACCTGATATACTGACATTGCTTTGATGATCACAGCTTTACACCAGCATTTATTTCACGTCAGCATGACGTCTGTCACCAGACTACAGCAGCCAATCAGGACCATCAGCAGCAGACAGATTTCCCACCCTATAGGTGGCTTAACATGTTATGGGGCTCACTGACTTGTGAACATTCCAACAAATTACAAAAGATACAAGTTCTATTTGTGAACACAAAATTCACATGCCAAAGTGTGACATCTGAATGAGCTTATAGAACACTAGCCTGGAAATGGCCCCGGTATTGTGTGGACAGGAAATATTGCTGGATTTATCGTACGACATAACGCCAGAGCTAGGCAAATATCAGAGCAAAGGAGTTATGGACTCCGTCACTCCAGTGACTTCCGTCGCTCTGATGGGAAAATAATCCTGTGGGCAGCACTGTGACTCCAGACCACGCTGATCACAATCACACACACAGTAGTACCCCATCCTGACACTGTATAGACAGCTCTCATTCATGTTAGTTCACAGATGACAAGCACTGGCTAATACATCGATCTCAGCCCCCCCCCCCCCCCCCACATACAGCCAATCAGAGAGAGCGACGCACAGCCCCCCACTACAGCCTGCCAGAGAGAGCGACGCTCAGCCCCCACTACAACCAGCCAGAGAGAGCGACGCTCAGCCCCCACTACAACCAGCCAGAGAGAGCGACGCTCAGCCCCCACTACAGCCAGCGCGCGACGCTCAGCCCCCAATATAGCCAGCCAGAGAGCGACGCTCAGCCCCCACTACAGCCAGCCAGAGAGAGCGACGCTCAGCCCCCACTACAGCCAGCCAGAGAGCGACGCTCAGCCCCCACTACAGCCAGCCAGAGAGAGCGACGCTCAGCCCCCACTACAGCCAGCCAGAGAGAGCGACGCTCAGCCCCCACTACAGCCAGCCAGAGAGAGCGACGCTCAGCCCCCACTACAGCCAGCCAGAGAGAGCGACGCTCAGCCCCCACTACAGCCAGCCAGAGAGAGCGACGCTCAGCCCCCACTACAGCCAGCCAGAGAGAGCGACGCTCAGCCCCCACTACAGCCAGCCAGAGAGCGACGCTCAGCCCCCACTACAGCCAGCCAGAGAGAGCGACGCTCAGCCCCACTACAGCCAGCCAGAGAGCGACGCTCAGCCCCCACTACACAGCCAGAGAGAGCGACGCTCAGCCCCCACTACACAGCCAGCCAGAGAGAGCGACGCTCAGCCCCCACTACAGCCAGCCAGAGAGAGCGACGCTCAGCCCCCACTACAGCAAGCCAGAGAGAGCGACGCTCAGCCCCCACTACAGCAAGCCAGAGAGAGCGACGCTCAGCCCCACTACAGCCAGCCAGAGAGCTACGCTCAGCCCCCACTACAGCCAGAGAGCGACGCTCAGCCCCCACTACAGCCAGCCAGAGAGCGATGCTCAACGCCCACTACAGCCAGCCAGAGAGAGTGACGCTCAGCCCCCACTACAGCCAACCAGAGAGAGCGACGCTCAGCCCCCACTACAGCCAGCCAGAGAGTGATGCTCAGCCCCCACTACAGCCAGCCAGAGAGTGACGCTCAGCCCCCACTACAGCCAACCAGAGAGAGCGACGCTCAGCCCCCACTACAGCCAGCCAGAGAGTGACGCTCAGCCCAAACTACAGCCGACCAGAGAGAGCGACGCTCAGCCCCCACTACAGCTAGCCAGAGAGTGACGCTCAGCCCCCACTACAGCCAGCCAGAGAGCGATGCTCAGCCCCCACTACCGCCAGCCAGAGAGCGACGCTCAGCCCCCACTACAGCCAGCCAGAGAGAGCGACGCACAGCCCCCACTACAGCCAGAGAGCAACGCTCAACGCCCACTACAGCCAGAGAGCGACGCTCAGCCTCCCACTACAGCCAGCCAAAGAGAGCGACGCTCAGCCTCCCACTACAGCCAGAAAGCAACACTGAACGCCCCAGTACAACCAGAGAGAGGGATGCTAAGCCCCCCCAGTACAACCAGAGAGAGAGATGCTAAGCCCCCCCAGTACAACCAGAGAGAGGGATGCTAAGCCCCCCCAGTACAACCAGAGAGAGGGATGCTAAGCCCCCCCAGTACAAACAGAGAGAGAGATGCTAAGCCCCCCCAGTACAACCAGAGAGAGGGATGCCATACCCCCCCAGTACAACCAGAGAGCGGGATGCTAAGCCCCCCCAGTACAACCAGAGAGAGGGATGCTATGCCCCCCCCAGTATAACCAGAGAGAGCGGTGCTAAGCCCCCCCAGTACAACCAGAGAGAGGGATGCTGAGACCCCCAGTACAGGCAGCTCTGGTAGCCCCGGACTGCACACACTCTGCGGTCCCCTATTACATGGCCGCCCCGGCACTCACCACTCCGGTCGCCTTCATGAACTCTTTCGCTGCATTAGTGAACTGGTTATCGCGCAAAAACCGCAGAACGTGGGGAAAATATCGCTGGGCACCACACGTTGATCCGCCATGATTCTAGCTCCGACCTCGCACAAGCTGCAGCACAGCAATCACGTGGAGACCGGAAGGAGTGACTTGCTACTTGTCGCAAAACATTGACGTCACCGGAAAGTGCGCCAGGACATAGAGGCGAAGAACTGGGTGTAGAAAGGAGGCGTCCTCCATACTGAGGCATCTAGTTTGGAGTTCATCCTGTGAACCTCCTTACTGCAACTCCATTCTAGCCTAGGCGGCTCACTCCTGAGGAGACTGCAATACAGAGTCTGTAGTGACCGCACCGGAGCCTCCGCTCTAGACAGTCCAGTGCTGAGGAGACAACTCCACTGTACACGGCTCATTACTGACAGGACCAGCATGGAGGAGGTTATGGGAGCCCGGCATAGACTCCATAGAAGACAGATAGTCACCTCATTACAGAGCGGGCTAGCATGGAGTTACTGCAGTGAGGAGGTATACTGAGGCCCAGGAACAATGACAGTACAGGACATACGGCAGTGAGGAGGTATACTGAGGCTCAGGAGTCTTGACAGTACAGGAGATACTGCAGTGAGGAGGTATACTGAGGCCCAGGAACAATGACAGTACAGGACATACGGCAGTGAGGAGGTATACTGAGGCTCAGGAGTCATTGACAGTCAGTACAGGACATACTGCAGTGAGGAGGTATACTGAGGCTCAGGAATAATGACAGTCAGTACAGGAGATACTGCAGTGAGGAGGTATACTGAGGCCCAGGAACAATGACAGTACAGGAGATACTGCAGTGAGGAGGTATACTGAGGCCCAGGAACAATGACAGTACAGGATATACTGCAGTGAGGAGGTATACTGAGGCTCAGGAGTCATTGACAGTCAGTACAGGACATACTGCAGTGAGGAGGTATACTGAGGCCCAGGAATAATGACAGTACAGGACATAAGGCAGTGAGGAGGTATACTGAGGCTCAGGAATAATGACAGTCAGTACAGGACATACTGCAGTGAGGAGG
This sequence comes from Oophaga sylvatica, assembly GCA_033576555.1. Lineage (NCBI taxonomy): Eukaryota > Metazoa > Chordata > Amphibia > Anura > Dendrobatidae > Oophaga > Oophaga sylvatica. Next base: position 494,702,999 of record JARQOD010000003.1, on the reverse strand, counting down.
TATACTGAGGCCCAGGAATAATGACAGTCAGTACAGGAGATACTGCAGTGAGGAGGTATACTGAGGCCCAGGAACAATGACAGTACAGGAGATACTGCAGTGAGGAGGTATACTGAGGCCCAGGAACAATGACAGTACAGGATATACTGCAGTGAGGAGGTATACTGAGGCCCAGGAATAATGACAGTACATGATATACTGCAGTGAGGAGGTATACTGAGGCCCAGGAATAATGACATTACAGGAGATACTGCAGTGAGGAGGTATACTGAGGCCCAGGAAAATGACATTACAGGAGATACTGCAGTGAGGAGGTATACTGAGACCCAGGAATAATGACATTACAGGAGATACTGCAGTGAGGAGGTATACTTAGACCCAGGAATAATGACATTACAGGAGATACTGCAGTGAGGAGGTATACTGAGGCCCAGGAATAATGACATTACAGGACATACTGCAGTGAGGAGGTATACTGAGGCCCAGGAATAATGGAATTACAGGATATACTGCAGTGAGGAGGTATTCTGAGGCCCAGAAATAATGATGCAGCAGTTACTGCAGTGAGGAGGTATACTGAGACCCAGGAATAATGAAATTACAGGAGATACTGCAGTGAGGAGGTATACTGAGGCCCAGGAATAATGACATTACAGGAGATACTGCAGTGAGGAGGTATACTGAGACCCAGGAATAATGAAATTACAGGAGATACTGCAGTGAGGAGGTATACTGAGGCCCAGGAATAATGACATTACAGGAGATACTGCAGTGAGGAGGTATACTGAGGCCCAGGAATAATGGCATTACAGGAGATACTGCAGTGAGGAGGTATACTGAGGCCCAGGAATAATGGCATTACAGGAGGTGCTCCGCTGAGGACATTCTTGTCATGAGAAGTGTCTGGCTCTAGTACATCCGGCTAAGGCCCGGTCTTCTCCAGCATCGCTACCCTTTTTACCATCTGCCTATTGGTCCTTTGCCGATGTATTTGACAAAAAAGAAGCAGAGACTTTGCTACCCCACAAGCCGTATGACTGCCCTATTGTCTTGATTCCCGGATCTACACCCCCTAGAGGCCGAATTTACACTCTGTCCCCATCTGAGACTCAAGCTATGTCAGACTACATTCATTTGGCCAGGGGGTTTATTCAGAAGTCGTCTTCTCCTGCTGGGGCCGAGTTTTTCTTTGTCAAAAAGAAAGACGGATCACTCCAACCCTGGATAGACTATCGGGGCATCAACCAGATCACGGAAAATAATAGCGTGTGCAAAGCCGTAGGAAGGTGCCAGAGTAGGTGTAACGAATGGAAGCGGAGGCAGAGGTGGTGAAGTTCACATTCGTTTTTATTTTTTAATGTGGAACCTCGAGACCGCGGTCCGGGGGGCTCCGAAGGGGGCGTAACTAGTGAGCCCCGGGTGTTATGTTTCGGTAGCTGAGGAGTGCAGGTAAAAAAGGAAATACACCAGAGCAGTTGGAATCTATGAGATTGCAGTACCCTGACTAACCACCACAACTAGAGGCAGCCGTGGAGCGTTCCTACGTTGGTCCTAGACGCCTCGTCACAGCCTGAGAAACTAACTACACCTAAAGACAGAAATAGGAAAGCTATCTGCCCCGGAGCAGAACCCCAAAGATAATAGAAAGCCCCCAAACATGTAATGGCGGTTAGACAAGAGGAAATACTGACACAGAAAGAAAATAGTATGAGCAAACGCTGGGGCCCAAACTAACTAAATAGAAAAGGATAGGAAGGGTACTTACTGCAATCCCAGAAAACCCTGAAAAACACCAACTCTACTAATTTCAAAATCACCTGAGATCACACGACCTCTACCACCTAAATTAGTTCTCTGGTGTAAGAAAATCAAAACAGCAGCCACTGAAAAAACTGGAAAAAGCAAAAGTACAAAACTCAGTGGCTGAACTAAACAGAGAGGGCAAAAGCCCCCGGAGGGGACCCTGAAGGCCCCCACAGAAGTGCAGGACAAAATGCAAAAATATAGCAAAAACACAAAAGAAGAAAAATTCTTATCTGGTAGCAGGAGATGCAGACACGACACAGCAGGCTACAAGGGAAACTGGAAAGAAGGATTCAGACCAGAACAATTGATCACCGGCAACCCTGATGGGAAAATGACTCCCTTATATAAGACCAGTCAGTAACACCTGATTCCCAGTCCTCACAATCTTCACTAGTACAGCTTGTAACCACCAGAGGGAGCCTCTGCTCAGAACTCATCTCAAACCCATTCACAACAGTACCCCCCCCTTGAGGAGGGGTCACCGAACCCTCATTTGAGCAACCAGGTTGGTCAGGATGAGTTCTATGATACGCACGGATAAGTCTCCTAGCATGGATGTCCGAAGCAAACACCCAAGAATTGTCTTCCTGACCATAACCTCTCCATTTAACCAAATACTGGAGTCTTCGTCTAGAAAAACGAGAATCCAATATTTTCTCAACCACATACTCCAGATTGCCCTCAACTAAAACAGGGTCAGGAGGCACAGCAGCAGGAACCACTGGCTCAACAAACCTCTTCAACAAGGACTTGTGGAACACGTTATGGATCTTAAATGTCCCTGGAAGAAGCAAACGAAAAGAAACAGGATTAATAATCTCCATGATCTTATAAGGTCCAATGAACCTAGGCTTAAATTTAGGAGATGCTACTCTCATAGGAATATTCTTTGAGGACAACCAGACCAAGTCCCCCACTTTAAACCGAGGACCATCAGTCCTATGCCGGTTAGCAAACCGCTGGGCCTTCTCCTGAGAGAGGGACAACCTCTCCACTACCTGGTCCCAAATCTGTTGCATACGCTCAACAACAGAGTCAACACCTGGACAGACAGAAGCTTCCGTCTGTCCTGAAGAAAATCGAGGGTGAAACCCAGAATTACAGAAAAACGGAGACATCAAAGTGGCAGAGCTAGCCCTATTATTAAGAGCAAACTCAGCCAAAGGCAAAAAAGAGACCCAGTCATCCTGATCAGCAGACACAAAGCATCTTAGATAAGTCTCCAATGTCTGGTTTGTTCTCTCAGTTTGACCATTGGTCTGAGGATGAAATGCCGAGGAGAAAGACAATTGAACACCCAGTTTAGAACAAAAAGTCCTCCAAAATCTGGAAACAAACTGGACTCCTCTGTCAGACACAATGTTCTCAGGAATGCCGTGTAAACGAACCACGTGCTGAAGGAACAACGGCACCAATTCAGAGGAGGAAGGCAACTTAGGTAATGGCACAAGATGTATCATTTGGAAAACCTATCACAAATTACCCAGATGGTGGTCATTCTCTGAGAAACAGGAAGATCGGAAATGAAATCCATAGAGATATGGGTCCATGGTCTCTTGGGCACAGGCAATGGCATCAACAAACCACTAGAGCGAGAGCAAGGCTTGGAGCGAGAGCAAGTCCCGCAGGACTGCACAAATTCCCTGACATCGCGAGACAAGGTAGGCCACCAAAAGGACCGACTAACCAAGTCTCTAGTACCAAAAATTCCGGGATGCCCAGCCAATGCGGAACAATGAATCTCAGACATCACACTCTTTTTCCATTGGTCCGGGACAAACAATTTTCCAACAGGGCAGCGCTCGGGCCTATCCTCCTGACACCCCTCCAGAGCAAGTCTCAAATTGGGCGAGATGGCGGAAAGAACTACACCCTCCTTCAAAATAACAGAAGGATCAGATAACTCAGGAGAGTCCGCAAGGAAACTCCTCGAGAGGGCATCCGCCTTAACATTCTTAGTGCCAGGAAGAAAGGAAACCACAAAATTAAAACGTGTGAAAAACAAGGCCCACCTGGCCTGTCTAGGATTGAGTCGCTTGGCAGATTCCAGATAGACCAGATTCTTATGGTCCGTAAGGACCACCACCTGATGTTTGGCTCCCTCCAGCCAATGTCTCCACTCTTCAAAAGCCCACTTCATGGCCAATAACTCCCGATTACCCACGTCATAATTACGTTCAGTAGGAGAAAATTTTCGAGAGAAAAAGGCACAAGGGTTACTTTTAGAGGTCTCTGGATCTTTTTGGGACAAAACGGCACCTGCCCCAATTTCAGAGGCATCAACCTCCACCTGAAATGGCAGAGAAACATCAGGCTGCCGTAGAACAGGAGCAGAAGTGAATCTCTGCTTAAGTTCCTGAAATGCAGAGACTGCCTCAGGAGGCCAATTCACCACATCAGAACCCTTTCTGGTCAAATCAGTTAATGGTTTAACAATAACCGAGAAATTACCAATAGATTTACGATAAAAATTGGCAAAACCCAAAAATCTCTGAAGAGCCTTTAATGAAGTAGGTTGGACCCAATCACAGATGGCCTGAACCTTGACCGGGTCCATTTCAATAACAGATGGGGACAAAATGAATCCCAGAAATGAGATCTTCTGTACGCCAAAAAGACACTTTGATCCCTTCACATACAGAGCATTCTCTCTCAAAATCTGGAATACAGTTCGAACATGTTTCACATGAGAGTCCCAGTCATTAGAAAAAATCAAGATATCATCCAAATAAACAATCAGAAATTTGTCCACAAAATCCCTGAAAATGTCATTCATGAAGGACTGGAAGACGGAAGGAGCATTAGTGAGCCCAAAGGGCATCACTAGGTACTCAAAATGCCCTTCGGGGTATTGAATGCCGTCTTCCATTCATCCCCGTGCTTAATGCGAATAAGGTTATACGCCCCCCTGAGGTCAAGCTTGGTAAACCAAGTAGCGTTTTTCACCCTGGAAAACAGGTCAGAAATCAAGGGTAACGGGTATTGATATTTCACAGTAATATTGTTCAAGAGACGATAATCAATACACGGCCTTAATGAACCATCTTTTTTGGCCACAAAGAAAAAACCGGCACCTAAGGGTGAAGAGGATGGTCTGATATGACCCTTCTCCAATGATTCCTTGATATAAGACCGCATAGCGTCATGTTCAGGTACAGACAAGTTAAAAAGGCGACCTTTAGGGAATTTACTACCAGGCACTAATTCAATAGCGCAGTCATAGATCCTATGGGGGGGCAAGGATGCAGATTTACTTTCGCTAAACACATCAGAAAAATCAAACAAAAAGTCAGGAACATCCTGAGCCTGGGGGGAGGCAGAAAAAACAGGAGTGTTGGTATTAACACATTGGCAGCCCCAACTGGTAACAGACACAGATTTCCAATCCAAAACAGGATTATGACACTGTAACCAAGGGAAACCCAGCACTATAATGTCATGCAGATTATATAGAACCAAAAATTTGCAGCACTCCTGGTGATCAGGTTCAACCCTCATTATCACCTGAGTAGAAAACTGGGGTTTATTCTCAGCCAAAGGGGTAGAATCGATCCCCAGTAGGGGAATAGACTTCTGTAGGGGTATCAAGGGAAACCCACAACGTTTAGCAAAATCATAATCCATCAGGTTAATAGCTGCTCCAGAATCAACGAAAGCCTGAGCAGAAAATGAGGACAGAGAGCATATCAGAGTGACAGTTAATAAAAACTTAGTCTGAACACTACCCAAGACAACTGAGCGTGCAAAACGTCTTCCCCGCTTAGGGCAGACTGAAATAGCATGAGAGGCATCACCACAGTAGAAACATAACCCATTGCGCTTTCGAAACTCATGACGCTGTGCCCCAGACACCACTCTATCACACTGCATGGTTTCAGGAGCTGGCTCACAAGGCAACACCACTCCACGCATACTTCTCCGCTCACGCAAACGTCTGTCAATTTGAATCGCTAATGACATAGAATCATTGAGACCAGAGGGGACAGGGAATCCCACCATAACATCCTTTAAATTATCCGCCAGACCCTTCCGGAAAAGGGCCGCCAAAGCGTCGTCATTCCATTTGGTCAGGACTGCCCACCTACGGAATCTCTGACAGTACAACTCAGCGTCATCAAGCCCCTGATTTAATGCCAACAAGGCTTTTTCAGCTTGATCAGTGACATTAGGCTCATCGTACAATAACCCCAAAGCCTGAAAAAATGCATCAACATCACTCAAAACAGGATCCCCAGGTGTCAGGGAAAAAGCCCAATCCTGAGGATCGCCGCGCAGGAGAGAGATGATAATTTGAACCTGCTGCACTGCGTTTCCTGAGGACTTAGATTTTAAGGCAAAAAACAATTTACAATTATTTTTGAAATTCTGAAACTTAGCTCGATCCCCTAAAAACAAATCTGGCATGGGAATCCTAGGTTCCACAACAGGCAACCTAGCAAGATATGCAGCAATACTCTGAACCTCAGTGGCAAGCTGATCCACACGGCCAGACAACTGTGCAAACTCCATTGGGAGAAAAAATCCTCCCCAGCACCCAGAGATACAGAGGGAAAAAAAAAAAAAAAATGCAACAAACAGAAAAATATCTCTGACAACTCTGACAACCTTTCTTCCTTCACAATATTTTTTCCCTTCTGTGAGTACCATACAATTTATGGGCCGGTGATACTGTTATGTTTCGGTAGCTGAGGAGTGCAGGTAAAAAAGGAAATACACCAGAGCAGTTGGAATCTATGAGATTGCAGTACCCTGACTAACCACCACAACTAGAGGCAGCCGTGGAGCGTTCCTACGTTGGTCCTAGACGCCTCGTCACAGCCTGAGAAACTAACTACACCTAAAGACAGAAATAGGAAAGCTATCTGCCCCGGAGCAGAACCCCAAAGATAATAGAAAGCCCCCAAACATGTAATGGCGGTTAGACAAGAGGAAATACTGTCACAGAAAGAAAATAGTATGAGCAAACGCTGGGGCCCAAACTAACTAAATAGAAAAGGATAGGAAGGGTACTTACTGCAATCCCAGAAAACCCTGAAAAACACCAACTCTACTAATTTCAAAATCACCTGAGATCACACGACCTCTACCACCTAAATTAGTTCTCTGGTGTAAGAAAATCAAAACAGCAGCCACTGAAAAAACTGGAAAAAGCAAAAGTACAAAACTCAGTGGCTGAACTAAACAGAGAGGGCAAAAGCCCCCGGAGGGGACCCTGAAGGCCCCCACAGAAGTGCAGGACAAAATGCAAAAATATAGCAAAAACACAAAAGAAGAAAAATTCTTATCTGGTAGCAGGAGATGCAGACACGACACAGCAGGCTACAAGGGAAACTGGAAAGAAGGATTCAGACCAGAACAATTGATCACCGGCAACCCTGATGGGAAAATGACTCCCTTATATAAGACCAGTCAGTAACACCTGATTCCCAGTCCTCACAATCTTCACTAGTACCGCTTGTAACCACCAGAGGGAGCCTCTGCTCAGAACTCATCTCAAACCCATTCACAACACCCGGGTACCCGTAGTAAGGCCCCTCGAACAGGACCAGAATGGAATACCCGGAGGACACAGGTGCTACCTCCAGTTAGACCCGGACACGTGGCAGCTGTCCCAGAGGGACCAAAAGGGTAACAGGTATTTACAGAGTCCGTGGAGGGTTCTTGACGGAGAAGGGTAAGGTCCTGGTCCAGAACGGATGGTAGTAGGCTTTCTCCAGTGACCTTGTCACGGTCCACGGGTACGGATGGCTGATGGCGGAACGGGATGACACTTGCGCCAGTAATAGCCGAGATTGTCCAGATTAGCCAGATAAGGGTTAGCAATGATCTGAGGAGACAAACAGTATCAGCGAAGCACAGAGACTGCAGACGCAGCGCAGACAGATCAGGAACAGAACCGGATGTAGCAATGATAGAACACGTTGCTCCGGCACTCCCCTAATGGTGGAGTGACCAGATGTAGTACTTAGTGCGCAGCCATTGGTTAATTAGCTATTTCAAAAAATGCACGCTGCCCCTTTAAGAGAGACGGTGGGCGCGGCCTCGCATCCTAAGCAGACTATCTGGAGGTCTGCCAGCAGTGTGCCAGGAAGTGGAGGAGGACACAGGACACCGAGGAGCAGATGGGACAGGAGAACCCAGCCCGCGCGCAGACTGCTGCAGAGGGACAGCTAGAGGAACAGGTGAGTGACCAGGACGGAGTGCAGAGCCAGCGCTGGGACCGAGTGTAACAGTAGGTTCCCACACCATAAAATGTATAACAAGAAACTCGGCACGCATCTTAAAATGATCAAAATGGCAAAATTTAATGATGTCCATAGCGTAGTAACAAAACGTTTCGGTCTTAAGACCTTCATCAGTCACTACAAAATAAATTCAAAATAAAAGTAAAGTACAAACAAAGTATAAACAATAATAATGGTCGGATTGAATATCTAGACATTAAGAGAAAATGCTGGCAATCAAGCATCATAGACCAGAATCAGAGAGGAGGTGTCTAAAATTGGAAAACAATCTAATAGGTTGTGGAATAGACGAAATGAGGACGACTTACCCGATTATTGTTACTCAGAGATATGGGTGGACCCACAAAATCACTTGCAATAGAAATAAATCTGAAATGGGAGAAATAAAATATATGGAGGCAGTGGTAACGGAGGTGAGTTGGAAAAAATGAATAAAATAACATACCAGGTAATAGTGATGATAATCACCTCAGGCGAGGCTGATATGGCCAATTGTTATGGCAAATATATAGGGTATAAGTTGTGTAGCACAAGCAGGTAAACCGCTAGTAAAGGAAGGGAGATTACTGACCTGAATACAAATAGTAAGGTGCGCAGCTTGCCAGGGTGGCGTGGTGGACGCGGTATCCACCGCTAGTCCATTCTGAGTAAGCGCTATGTTGGACAGAGTCAAATAAGGAAGAGGAGGGAACTAGTGGCTGATTAGAGCCAATGAACATCCAGTATGTGAATTCGGAAGTGACGTCGCCGGATGTTAATGGCCATGCGTGTCAGCGGTAACTGAAGCGTTCCACCTATATTATTTTGCGTTCCACTGAGTGCCAAGTGACAGAAGACAGCGGTGATGCGTGTCTAAGATATTTTGCATGTGCAGATGAAAGCAAGGAGTCCAGAGAGTGGATAAGGCACTTGTATCTAATACAAACGGCTCTAAAAGAGACAAGGAGAAAAGGACAGAGATATTGTTTGAACATAGTACAATGGCATATAATAGTCACACTTAGCCATATAATGAGAGCAATTGTTAATGATCAGTATTGTAGTATTCAGTCACTATGTGGTGGTAATATGTTGTCCAGTCATGGTGTGGCGATATTTTTCCTTGTATGTGCTATTATTTGGTCAGCATGTGGTGGTAATATGTGGTCTGGTCATGGTGTGGTGGTATTTGTTCCTTGTATGTGGTATTATTGGTCATCATGTGGTAATATGTGGTCTGGTCATGGTGTAGTGGTATTTGTTCCTTGTGTGTGGTATTATTCGGTCACTGTGGTGATAATATGTGGTCTGGTCATGGTGTAGTGGTATTTGTTCCTTGTGTGTGGTATTATTCAGTCACTGTGGTGATAATATGTTGTCTGGACATGGTGTGGTGATATTTGTTCCTTGTATGTGGTATTATAGCTCACTATGTGGTAGTAATATGGTGTCTGGTCATGGTGCGGTGGTATTTGTCCCTTGTATGTGCTATTATTGTTCATTTTATAAATTGAAAAAGAAATAAAAGTATATCTAAATTGTATTGGATATTTTAACAAATAGGATAGAATAGAGTAGGGCACGGCCAAAAGAGTCTACTGTGTCGTGGTGGCGGCTTAAAAAATCTTTTGGCCAAAACAAAAGCTGCTGGCCATATGTGTGATCTTGTGATGGGAACTGTTAATGTGTGATAGGTGAGAAGTGGAGTTTTTCCAAGAGAGCGGTGGGACTGTGGACAGTTCGAAGGGGTGGAGGCAGGGATGGAGTGGAACCTGGGCGGAGTCTCAAGGGGGCAGCAAAATTTTGCCAGTATGGTGCCCCGAAATTCCTAGTGGCAGCTCTGATTGTGTGCACACAGGCAATGTTTGCTCCCAGGAAGGTGCGGAGCTGGAACAAAGCAGGAGGAATCTCCATTGTTCTTACAGCATTTGTTACACTATTACTAAGCACTAATTTATAAGATTTATCACCAGTTTTATTCACAAGTAATTTGTGTCAGCAAAATGGCCCCAAATCCTACACGCTGGGTACTGCTGATATATCTAGGTTGTCTGCCCCTGTGTCATGGTCCTAAATGCAGAAACACTGCGTTTTTCCACATTTCGTCGTTAATATATATATTTTTTGGTGTTAACAATCTGCTCCGATTATTGGGTCATTGCTGTATTTTTTATGTTTCCCAGTGTATGTATTTAGGTGTAGATTTAATTCTGGTCTTCCGCACTCTAAGCACCACTTTGTGTTTTTTTTTGGGGGGGGAGGGTTGCCCTGAAGTGGTGCTTCTAACCTAAGGTTCCTGCCCGGCTCCTATACTCCCTGCTGCCATCTTCACCTTTTATCGTCACCATTTTGTGACTGCCACTTCTGTCTGTTCTAAGTCAGAAGTAACAGAAACACACTATCAGGCCACGTTCACATGTTCAGTATGTTACCTCAGTATTTGTAAGGCAAAATCAGGAGTGGAACAATCAGAGGAAAAGTATAATAGAAACACGTCATCACTTCTGGATTTATCACCCACTCCTGATTTTGCCTTACAAATACTGATGTAAAATACTGACCACACATATCCTGAATTTTCCAGTACGGGAAAAACCAGTACTGGAGATATCCGTGTCCGTATGTCTATTACGTGTGGCAACTGTGTGCCGCCCATGTGCCGCATCAGTACCACACGGATATCCGCCGGGGAAGAAGCGCTACAGTAAGCACTGTTCCGCAGCCCGGGGCGCACCTATAATAAAAATAAAGCACGTTGATCACTTCGCCTCAGGCGGAATTGAGTCCCTGAAGGCAAGTGTAAAGATCGATGTTTCAAATATATTCCTATTTAATTGTGTATGTATTTTACATGTGCATCAGGTTAGGCTAGTAAATTTATTTGTACTGATTTTACTATGGGGAGGGGGCGCCATTTTGCAGTTCGCCTCAGGCAGCAGAGAGGCTAGGTTCACCCCTGCTCACAGACCTGTAACTTCTTCATTAAGAGGCTCCTCTGTCCTCCACTCATTACCTGTAGTAATGGCACCTGTTTGAACTTGTTATCAGTATAAAAGACACCTGTCCACAACCTCAAACAGTCACACTCCAAACTCCACTATGGTGAAGACCAAAGAGCTATCGAAGGACAACAGAAACAAAATTGTACCCTTGCACCATACTGGGAAGACTGAATCTGCTATAGGCAAGCAGCTTGGTGTGATAAAATCAACTGTGGGAGCAATAATAAGAAAATGGAAGACATACAAGACCACTGATAATCTCCCTCGGTCTGGGGCTCCATGCAAGATCTCACACCGTGGTGTCAAAATGATCACAAGAATGGTGAGCAAAAATCCCAGAACCACACGGGGGACCTAGTGAATGACCTGAATAGAGCTGGGACCACCGTAACAAAGGCTACCATCAGTAACACACTACGCCGCCAGTGACTCAGATTCTGCAGTGCCAGACGTGTCCCACTGCTTAAGCCAATACATGTCCGGGCCCATCTGAAATTTGCTAGAGAGCATTTGGTTTATCCAGAAGAGTACTGGGAGAATGTCATATGGTCTGATGAAACCAAAGTAGAACTGTTTGGTAGAAACAAAACTTGTCGTGTTTGGAGGAGACAGAATGCTGAGTTGCATCAAAAGAACAGCATACTTACTGTGAAGCATGGAGGTGGCAACATCATGCTTTACGGCTGTTTCTCTGCAAAGGGACCAGGACGACTGATCCATGTACAGTACAGACCAAAAGTTTGGACACACCTCATTTAAAGATTTTTCTGTATTTTCATGACTATGAAAATGGTAAATTCACACTGAAGGCATCAAAACTATGAATTAACACATGTGGAATTATATACCTAACAAAAAAGTGTGAAACAGCTGAAATTATGTCTTATATTCTAGGTTCTTCAAAGTTGCCACCTTTTGCTTTGATGACTGCTTTGCACACTCTTGGCATTCTCTTGATGAGCTTCAAGAGGTAGTCACCGGAAATGGTTTTCACTTCACAGTTGTGCCCTGTCAGGTTTAGTAAGTGGGATTTCTGGCCTTATAAATGGGGTTGGGACCATCAGTTGTGTTGTGCAGAAGTCTGTTGGATACACAGCTGATAGTCCTACTGAATAGACTGTTAGAATTTGTATTATGGCAAGAAAAAAGCAACTAAGTAAAGAAATACGAGTGGCCATCATTACTTTAAGAAATGAAGGTCAGGCAGTCCGAAAAATTGGGAAAACCTTGAAAATGTCCCCAAGTGCAGTTGCAAAAACCATCAAGCGCTACAAAGAAACTGGCTCACATGAGGAGCGCCCCAGG
>JARQOD010000003.1:494653248-494690562 GCA_033576555.1 Oophaga sylvatica | reverse complement strand
CCCCGGACTAACCCCCCTCCATTAGATGAGCGCACTACACCCGACGGACATAACACAGAGTCATAGTTACCAGGCCGCCAGGGCGTTGATGTCCCTCGGCCGTCTGGGGTATGGATTCCTCGATGTCCTCACTGTCTGACTGGTCCTGGATGGGGTGCCACGCGGGTTCTGTGGGTCTTGTATCCTGGGCCCAGGTCTGCTGTGAATCGAACTCGTGGTATGCTGGACGCCTCTTCTCCGCTTGCAGCCCCGGTAACGCGTTCCTTGCAGCGCCCCCCGGTTGTACTGCCACTAATTCTAGGGACTGACCTGCTGGGGGCTCCCTCCCCTGCCGTGACCTCCTTCTTCTGGCCTCCCCCCCACCCCTGCGGTCCCCGGATGGGCTTCTCACCCGTCGCTGCCCTCTAACGGGCATGTCTAGGGATAGCCGTTCTGGGGGCCTAGTGTTCCGCGCTGGTCTAAGGGGTCTAGGGGGTCCATCCCTCCCCGCAGGCAAATCCACCGCCAGCCCCTTGTCAAGCCTGTTCTGTTCAGGCATGTCGCTGGCCAGCCTGCCTCCCGGGGGCCTGATGGAAGGACCCCGGAAACAAGATGGCGGCGCCCATGTGCTACATGCGGCGTCGCCTCCTCGTCGCTCCCCTGGTGGTCCTGCCCTGCTTTCTCCTGCCGTGGGGGCCCAGCGCCGTCCCTCCCGCACCGCGGGGGGGCCACCGCCGCCGCGCTCCCTTGGCTTCCTGGCGGTTTCCCCCTCGCGCTGCCGCTCGGGATCATCGTGAGCCTGGTGTAGTGAGGTCGGACCCGGGGAGGGGGTACCGCGCTGCTGCCGCGCGCTGGAGAGATCATACAGCTGCGTGGGCATATCTCTGGGGGAAGCGCTGCGCCTCTCTCTGCCCTGCGAACCCTGTGCTGCTGTTTTGCCCTCCCGAGCCCCCTGCTGTACCGAGGGGCCGCTACTCTTCACCGGTGTTCGCTTGCAGCGCGAACCCGCTCCCACCCGCCTGGCTGCTGCCTTCCGTACCCTTGTGGGACCCCCACTGCTGCCTAAAATCCCCTTAATGGATTCTTCAAGCCAGACTGGCGGATGCAGGCTGGCTGCCTCCTGGAGCTGTGCTAGCAGGGCTTCCATACCGGTAAGTTTCTGGCTGGGGGGGGCTGCTGTCTTCTTGTCTTGTCCGTCCTGGTGGTCCCGAAGAGAGAGGCTCCTCTCCTTGGTCAGTGCCTTTTTGTCCCCTTTGACCCCACCTCTACCTATGTCACGTCCTCTTTGTCACCGTCCAATCGTCCGGTCCCCTCCTGGCTCACCTTACCCCCCCCCCCTTTCCCTGTCCCTGTTGTCACTGCCTCCCAGCGTCATGCCAGCCTCCCGCTATCCTGCGCTCCTACGTCCGGCTGTTACTGCACTGCTACATCCACCTCGTACTCACACGGCTCCGCTTCGTACACCTCGTACACACACGGCTCCGCTCCGTACACCTCGTACACACACGGCTCCGCTCCGTACACACACGGCTCCGCTCCGTACACCTCGTACACACACGGCTCCGCTCCGTACACCTCGTACACACACGGCTCCGCTCCGTACACCTCGTACACAGTACAGCACTGCTACATCCACCTCGTACACACAAGGCTCCGCTCCATACACCTCGTACACACACGGCTCCGCTCCGTACACCTCATACACACACGGCTCCGCTCCGTACACCTCGTACACACACGGCTCCGCTCCGTACACCTCGTACACACACGGCTCCGCTCCGTACACCTCGTACACACACGGCTCCGCTCCGTACACCTCGTACACAGTACAGCACTGCTACATCCACCTCGTACTCACACGGCTCCGCTCTGTACACACACGGCTCCGCTCCGTACACCTCGTACACACACGGCTCCGCTCCGTACACCTCGTACATACACGGCTCCGCTCTGTACACCTCGCACACAGTACAGCACTGCTACATCCACCTTGTACACACACGGCTCCGTTACGTACAACTCGTACACCACCGGCTCCGCTCCGTTACCTCGTACACAGTACGCACTGCTACATCCACCTCGTACTCACACGGCTCCGCTTCGTACACCTTGTACACACACGGCTCGCTCCGTACACCTCGTACACACACGGCTCCGCTCCGTACACCTCGTACACACACGGCTCCGCTCGTACCTCGTACACACACGGCTCGCTCCGTACACCTCGTACACGTACAGGACTGTACATCCACCTCGTACTCACACGGCTCGCTTCTCAACGGCTCGCTCTGTACACACACGGCTCCGCTCCGTACACACACGGCTCTGCTCCGTACACCTCGTACACCACGGCTCCGCTCTGTACACCTCGTACACAGTACAGCACTGCTACTCACTTGTACCACACGGCTCCGTTACGTACACTCGTACACACACGGCTCCGCTCCGTATACTCGTACACAGTACAGCACTGCTACATCCACCTCGTACTCACACGGCTCCGCTCGTACACCTGTACACACACGCTCCGCTCGTACATGTACACACACGGCTCGCTCCGTATCACCTCGTACACACACGGCTCCGCTCCGTACACCTCGTACACACACGGCTCCGCTCCGTACACCTCGTACACAGTACAGCACTGCTACATCCACCTCGTACCACAAGGCTCCGCTCCGTACACCTCGTACACCTACGGCTCCGCTCCGTACACCTCATACACACACGGCTCCGCTCCGTACACCTCGTACACACGGCTCGCTCGTACACCTCGTACACACATCGGCTCCGCTCCGTACAACCTCGTACACACAGGCTCGCTCCGTACACCTCGTACACACGGTACACGCTCATACACCTCGTCCCACACGGCTCGCTCGTCACTCGTACACACACGGCTCCGCTCCGTACACCTCGTACACACACGGCTCCGCTCCGTACACCTCGTACAACACGGCTCCGCTCGTACACCTCGTACACAGTACAGCATCGCTACATCCACCTTGTACACACACGGCTCCGTCGTACAACTCGTACACACACGGCTCCGCTCCGTACACCTCGTACACAGTACAGCATGCTACATCCACCTCGTACTCACACGGCTCCGCTTGTACACTCGTACACACACGGCTCGCTCCGTACACCTCGTACACACACGGCTCCGCTCCGTACACTCGTACACACACGGCTCCGCTCGTACACCTCGTACACATACGGCCTGCTACATCACACCTCGTACTCTACACGGCTCTCGTACCCTGTACACCAGCCGCTCGTACTACACACACGGCTCTCGCTCCGTACACCTCGTACACACACGGCTCCGCTCGTACACCTCGTACACAGTACGGCACTGCTACATCCACCTCGTACACACACGGCTCCGCTCGTACAACTCGTACACACACGGCTCCGCTCGTTACACCTCGTACACACAGGTCCGCACTGTACACCTCGTACACGTATCACACGGCTGCTCTCCGTACCTCGTACACCACGGCTCGTCGTACACCTCGTACACACACGGCTCCGCTCCGTACACACCGCTACACCTGTCAACACAGGCTCCGCTCCGTACACCTCGTACACACGGCTCCGCTCCGTACACCGTACACAGTACAGCACTGCTACATCCACCTCGTACACAACGGCTCCGCTCGTACACCTCGTACACACACGGCTCCGCTCGTACACCTCGTACACACACGGCTCCGCTACCGTCACACACACGGCTCGTCACCGTACACACACGGCTCCGCTCCGTACACCTCGTACACACACGGCTCCGCTCCGTACACCTCGTACACACACGGCTCCGCTCCGTACCACCTCGTACACACACAGGCTCCGCTCGTACACCTCGTACACACACGGCTCCGCTCGTACCCTCGTACACACACGGCTCCGCTCCGTACACCTCGTACACACACGGCTCCGCTCCGTACACCTCGTACACACACGGCTCCCGACCTCGTCAACGCTCGCTCCTACACCTCGTACACACACGGCTCCGCTCCGTACACCTCGTACACACACGGCTCCGCTCCGTACACCTCGTACACAGTACAGCACTGCTACATCCACCTCGTACTCACACGGCTCCGCTCTGTACACACACGGCTCCGCTACGTACACCTCGTACACACACGGCTCCGCTCCGTACACCTCGTACATACACGGCTCCACTCCGTACACCTCGTACATACACGGCTCCGCTCTGTATACCTCGTACACAGTACAGCACTGCTACATCCACCTTGTACACACACGGCTCCGTTACGTACAACTCGTACACACACGGCTCCGCTCCGTACACCTCGTACACACACGGCTCCGCTCCGTACACCTCGTACACACACGGCTCCGCTCCATACACCTCGTACACAGTACAGCATTGCTACATCCACCTCGTACACACATGGCTCCGCTCCATACACACACGGCTCCGCTCCGCACACACACGGCTCCGCTCCGTACACACATGGCTCCGCTCCGTACACCTCGTACACAGTACAGCACTGCTACATCCACCTCGTACACACACGGCTCCGCTCCGTACACACACGGCTCCGCTCCGTACACACACGGCTCCGCTCCGTACACCTCGTAAACACACGGCTCCGCTCCGTACACCTCATACACACACGGCTCCGCTCCGTACACCTCGTACACACACGGCTCCGCTCCGTACACCTCGTACACACACGGCTCCGCTCCGTACACCTCGTACACAGTACAGCACTGCTACATCCACCTCGTACTCACACGGCTCCGCTCTGTACACCTCGTACACACACGGCTCCGCTCCGTACACCTCGTACACACATGGCTCCGCTCCGTACACCTCGTACACACACGGCTCCGCTCCGTACACCTCGTACACACACGGCTCCGCTCCGTACACCTCGTACACACACGGCTCCGCTCCGTACACCTCGTACACACACGGCTCCGCTCCGTACACCTCGTACACAGTACAGCACTGCTACATCCACCTCGTACTCACACGGCTCCGCTCTGTACACATACGGCTCCGCTCCGTACACCTCGTACACACACGGCTCCGCTCCGTACACCTCGTACATACACGACTCCGCTCTGTACACCTCGTACACAGTACAGCACTGCTACATCCACCTTGTACACACACGGCTCCGTTACGTACAACTCGTACACACACGGCTCCGCTCCGTATACCTCGTACACAGTACAGCACTGCTACATCCACCTCGTACTCACACGGCTCCGCTTCGTACACACACGGCTCCGCTCCGTACACCTCGTACACACACGGCTCCGCTCCGTACACCTCGTACACACACGGCTCCGCTCCGTACATCTCGTACACACACGGCTCCGCTCCGTACACCTCGTACACAGTACAGCACTGCTATATCCACCTCGTACTCACACGGCTCCGCTCTGTACACACACGGCTCCGCTCCGTACACCTCGTACACACACGGCTCCGCTCTGTACACCTCGTACACAGTACAGCACTGCTACATCCACCTTGTACACACACGGCTCCGTTACGTACAACTCGTACACACACGGCTCCGCTCCGTATACCTCGTACACAGTACAGCACTGCTACATCCACCTCGTACTCACACGGCTCCGCTTCGTACACCTCGTACACACACGGCTCCGCTCCGTACACCTCGTACACACACGGCTCCGCTCCGTACACCTCGTACACACACGGCTCCGCTCCATACACCTCGTACACACACGGCTCCGCTCCGTACACCTCGTACACAGTACAGCACTGCTACATCCACCTCGTACACACAAGGCTCCGCTCCGTACACCTCGTACACACACGGCTCCGCTCCGTACACCTCGTACACACACGGCTCCGCTCCGTACACCTCGTACACACACGGTTCCGCTCCGTACACCTCGTACACACACGGCTCCGCTCCGTACACCTCGTACACACACGGCTCCGCTCCGTACACCTCGTACACACACGGCTCCGCTCCGTACACCTCGTACATACACGGCTCCGCTCCGTACACCTCGTACACAGTACAGCACTGCTACATCCACCTCGTACACACACGGCTCCGCTCCGTACACCTCGTACACACACGGCTCCGCTCCGTACACCTCGTACACACACGGCTCCGCTCCGTACACCTCGTACACACACGGCTCCGCTCCGTACACCTCGTACACACACGGCTCCGCTCCGTACACCTCGCACACACACGGCTCCGCTCCGTACACCTCGTACACACACGGCTCCGCTCCGTACACCTCGTACACACACGGCTCCGCTCCGTACACCTCGTACACACACGGCTCCGCTCCGTACACCTCGTACACACACGGCTCCGCTCCGTACACCTCGTACACAGTACAGCACTGCTACATCCACCTCGTACACACAAGGCTCCGCTCCATACACCTCGTACTTACACGGCTCCACTCCGTACACCTCGTACACACACGGCTCCGCTCCGCACACCTCGTACACACACGGCTCCGCTCCATCCACTTTTCACACACGGCTCTACTACATCCAACTTATACACACTACAGCTCTGCTACATCCACACTGTAAACCCGTCCCGACCCCACATACAAACTTACCCTCAGTCATCCAGCACCATGACAACCATCACAGCAGTCCTGCACACAAGGAGGACACTGATCATGTGACCCCTGACTCCTCCCCTCCTGTGACCTCATCACAGGTCCTGTGGGCAGAGAAGAGTTCAGCATAGCAGCGTCACTTAAGGTACTGCCACACTAAACAATCCCGCTAGCGATCTCGTTAGCGTTGCATACTAATGAGATCGCTAGCGGGATTGTTTCTATATCGCTAAATGCTGCCGCATTTAGCGATATAGTTAACGACGCTATCGCCGTTAGCGATCTTCTTAACGACTTTAGCGGTACAAAAGTACCGCTAAATCGCTAAGAAAAGGTGCCACACAGCGATAAGATACTTACCCAGCGGGAGCGCCGACGAGAAAATAGGGTCCGGAACGATTCCAGCGACGAGCGAGATCACAGCAGGAAGCTCGTCGCTGGAAGCTGCCGCACTGAACAATATCGCTAACGGGATCGCTAAATAGTGACGTTTTTTAGCGATCCCGTTAGCGATATTGTTTAGTGTGGCATACCCTTTACAGCTGTGACAGGCTGAGCTGTAAAGGCAAGGAATGGGTGTATGGGGGGCGTGGCGGCTCGTCTCCCTGCGGGACATATAGTGTCCAGAGCGGGACAGCTGGAGGGGGGGTCAGATGTGACTCACACTGTGTGAGGGATTAAGGAGAGCCAGCCGGCACCACACCATGTGTGATGAGTTCCGCTCTGCCGCCCCCTGGCTGCCGCCGCCTGAGACAACAGGCTCAACTCGCCTCATTATAGCGGCGCCCCTGGCTGTGATGTTAGGTGATATTGATCATTTTGCTTCTCACAGCTGCTTTTCCAGGTTTGTGTCGGCCAGGAGAGCAGTCAACTTTTTACCATAAGTTTTTAAATCATATACATCACATAGGAGACGCTGGCACTACTGTATATATATCACATAGGAGACGCTGAGACAGCTCTATATACAGTGAGAACGGAAAGTATTCAGACCTCTTTACATTTTTCACTCTTCATTCATTGCAGACATTTGGTAAATTCAAAAAAGTTAATTTTTTTCTCATTAATGTACACTCTGCACCCCATCTTGACTGGAAAAAAAAAAAAATGTAGAAATTTTTGCAAATTTATTAAAAAAGAAAAACTTAAATATCACATGGTCATAAGTATTCATACCCTTTGCTCAGTATTGAGTAGAAGCACCCTTTTTGAGCTAGTACCGCCATGAGTCTTCTTGGGAATGATGCAACCAGTTTTTCACACCTGGATTTGGGGATCCTCTGCCATTCTTCCTTGCAGATCCTCTCCAGTTCCATCAAGTTGGATGGTGAACGTTCATGGACAGCCATTTTCAGGTCTCTCCAGGGATGCTCAGTTGAGTTTAGGTCAGGGCTCTGGCTGGGCCATTCAAGAATGGTCACAGAGTTGTTCTGAAGCCAATCCTTTTTATTTTAGCTGTGTGCTTAGGGTCATTGACTAGTTGGAAGGTGAACCTTCGGCCAAGTCTGAGGTCCAGAGCACTCTGGAAGAGGTTTTCATCCAGGATGTCTCTGGACTTGACCGCATTCATGTTTCCTTCAATCGCAACCAGTTGCCCTATCCCTGCAGCTGACAAACACCCCCAGAGCATGATGCTGCTGTAAGGGAGCGACAGGACTGTAGTCATGACCTGGATTATGGTAACATCCATGTCCAGTCCTTCCCCTACATGAAACTGTGTTCTTCCTTCTGGCATACCTGCATCTCCAGATTCCACTTCTCCTGGCACCTCCCAGGCATTGACGGCAGGGCCGGCGTCAGCACCCGGCACACCCGGGCAAGTGCCGGGGCCCTGAGCAGGCGGGGGGCCCGCTCGCAGTCTGGCACCCCCGCGCCCGTTAGCGGAGGAGAGCGGTGTCAGCGCCGCCACTGGGCCCCCCCCGGCATCAGCTGGCACAATACTTACCTCTCCCGTGCCTCCGCTGCCGCAGCTCCGGGCTCCAGGGGGCACCGGCGCTTCCTCTCACAGCAGCGCCGCTGAATGACGTCATCATTCAGCGGCCGGCTGTGGCACAGAGCGCGGGGACGCCGGACAGGTAAGACGTGTGTGTGTGTGTGTCTGTGTGTACGTAGTGCGGTGCTTTGTGTGTGTATATATGTGTGTGTGTATGTGTGTGTGTATGTATGTGAGAGAGTGCTTGTGTGCTGTCTGTGTGTGATGATGGGCAGGCATTGCTGATAATGGGCAGGCATTGATGATAGGGAGAAGATGATGATGGGCAGGCATTGATGATAATGGGGAGGCCATGATGATGATGGGGAGAAGATGATGATAATGGGCAGGCATTGATGATAATGGGCAGGCATTGATGATAGGGAGAAGATGATGATGGGCAGGCATTGATGATAATGGGGAGGCCATGATGATGATGGGGAGAAGATGATGATAATGGGCAGGCATTGATGATGATGGGGAGGCCATGATGATAATGGGCAGGCATTGATGATGGGGAGGAGATGATGATGATGGGCAGGCATTGATGATGATGGGGAGGAGATGATGATGATGGGCAGGCATTGATGATAATGGGCAGGCATTGATGATGGGGAGGAGATGATGATGATGGGCAGGCATTGATGATGATGGGGAGGAGATGATGATGATGGGCAGGCATTGATGATAATGGGGAGGCTATGATGATGATGGGGAGACAATGATGATGATAAGGAGGCAATGATGATGAGGAAATCATGATGATAATGGGGAGTCTTTCCACAGCGCCCTTTCCTGAGCCGTAACAGTGCAGAACGCAGTACAGCGCAGAGGAGAGCTCCATATTTTGTATGGAGCATTATATGGGGACCAGTATCCTGTATGGAGCATTATATGGGGACCAGTATCCTGTATGGAGCATTATATGGGGACCAGTATCCTGTATGGAGCATTATTTTGGGTCCAGTATTCTGTATGGAGCATTATATGGGGGGGTGACATCCTGCATGGGGTATTATATGGGTGATGAGGGGGAGACTGTGGTGCCCATAATATTGTATGGAGGACTGTACTGTCCAGTCTGTTCTGTGCGCTGTGAGGATTTGGCGGTTTTTGAGCTATTGTACAATTTACAATAGATATTAGTCATGTAATGGAAGAAGTGAAGTGTTTGGCATTGTACTATACCCATATTTCTCTGCAGTATCTGTGCATCATGAATCGTGGTCTGTGTTAAAGGGGCCCACTGAGGCTCTTTCGCCCGGGGCCCATAAAAACCTGGAGCCGGCCCTGATTGACGGTCCCTCTTCCAGGCGACCCCCAGTAATGGAGGCACATTCCAGAATAACTCGAACATACTCTTTACACGTTACATCCACAGTTGGCACAACAGGTGTTTCATTCGTTTCCTTATCTTTCCCTGCTTTGCTTTCACTTCTGTGCAGTACACGCCCGGACCGAACCATCCTAGACTGCTCCCCAGTTCCTTCCAGGCCTGACCTCGCTATAATGACATTTCCTTCAGCCTGCTTCGCCCCAGAACTGAATTCAATCACTATGTTTGGTGGCCCCCTGTGAAGCATCCGGCCCGTCTGTACCAAACTCGTTGAAGCTCCAGCTCCCTTCACTTCCTTGGTCCAGCCAACTTCTGCCCTGAAAGCATTGGCCCAGGTGGTAAGACGCCACATCTTTCTTCTTTATACAGGCCCACTGCGAGACTATGCAGCGGCCGTGGGTAACGTGGGTTGCTGTACTTGAACATTGCGTGGCTGCCGGTTGTCTGGGCCTAAGCCTTTGTGGACACTTGGGCACGCTGGCCCCGGTCTGAGCTAACTTCATACAAACTCCTATCTTACTATCAGGCAGCCCCTCCTACACTTGACCCTATATGAACTACCTATCATCTATACCTAACGAGGCCCACTAGTATGCCCCACCTAGTGGCCCACAACAGAACTACACTTACCTCAGGTATAGAAACTATATACTAAAGTGCCCTCATCTATTATCCCAAAAGGATGCACTTAACTTTCCCTAAGCTGTACATGCGTAAAGAACATCAAACACATTACAGAATGCAATATTTTACAAAGGAACACAAGACATAGGCAATCATATATATATATATACATAACAGTAAGACATCATGAATGTGGCAGTTCCATAAATATTAGCTGTAATGCATGAGATTATGTAGCAGAACCACTGAATATTTATAACTACACAACGATTATTTACATAGGAAACATTAAGTACACTTAAGCGGTGGCGCGAAACAGTAATACTCCTTCACCCCCTTACACTGCCACCACCATGTTTCACTGTTGGGATTGTATTTTGCAGGTGATGAGCAGTGCCTGGTTTTCTCCACACATACCGCTTAGAATTATCACCAAAAAGTTCCAATCTGTATAGTACAATCATATGGAGGAACTGCAATCCAATAGGCACAGCTCTGATCAAGTAGTTTTATTAGTTGCATCTCATATCCAATTATCACACCATTGTAGATGATTGACATATGATGACAATAGTATACACAACCTTTTGAGCTTTAACTCTTATTAAAGGCCTAAGTGAGTCACCTACTCAACATAAGAGACTTGTATAGAGGGATACATGTTTTATAATCCCAGTATAAGACCCTTCGAGGAGTGCGTTCCTGGGTAAAGCAAAGAATGGCAGACTAGAGGAGAGAATATTGTCCTGGAGCTGTGTTCTCCACTGGAAGACCTGTGCTTGCCCTTGGATGTCTTTTGAGTTGTATGGCAGGAGAAGTCACACCATTTCTCCTACCATACAACACGCAGCAACGAATACAACCACTTGAGCAGATCTGTAAAATGGGTGTGCGGTTCCCTCCATATGACTTTACTATATTATTATGAAAATCTGCCCAGAGATTTATGGAAACTAATTTTGAATATTTCAATCTCTAATTTATATGGGCAAATCCAAGAAAGAGCCACAGCCTAATTTGTTATGATCATCTGCATATTGGTAGCTTTTAAGAAGTGGACCTGACTGTTAGGCTATGCTCACACTGAGTTTTTTGAGGCATTGAGGTTTTAGAGTTTTTTATTTTTATGAATTTTATGAAACAGTTTTGAAGAAGCCTTAGAAGAGTTTTCCCTGATGTGTTCCTAGTTTAGAAGAGTTTCCTTCAGGATACTCTTCAAAAATCTGACATTCCCTTTCTTTTTTCCACCAGGCAATTTTCAAAACTTCTTCAAAAATAAAAGCTCATAAAACCCCTCAATAAGAACAGCAAAGAGTATTTCCCATGGAAATTAATTGTAAGAGTTTTCCAAGATTTCTTAAGCGATTTTTGAATGGGATTTCAGTGAGGATCCGCTCAAAAAGTCTTAAAAAGTCAGTGTGAACATAAATGGATGGTTCAGTACCTAAAATGTCTAAATATTTACCTTTACACCTTAAGGGTATGCCACACTAAACAGCGTCGCTAACGAGATCGCTAAAATACGTCACTATTTAGCGATCTCGTTCGTGACGCTAACGTGTGTGGCATGTAGCAACGACGTGGCCCCTGCTGTGATCTCGCTGATCGTTCACTAGAGTTCTGGACCGTATTTAGATCGTTGGCGTCCCGCTGGTGAGCCTATATCGCTGTGTCTGGCACCTTTTGTGAGCGATGTGCGCTGTTTTTTACATCGCAATGACCGTTAAAGTCGTTAATGAGATCGCTAACCGCTTTTGAGTCGTCAACGAGATCACTAAGTGTGGCAGCTACTAGAGACATTAAAACGATCACAAAAACGATCTCATTAGCTTGCGTCGTTATTGAGATCGCTAACGAGATCACTAAGTGTGGCAGTACCTTTAATCCCTTTTGTAATTAGCTTTATTACAAAACACTCTACACTTCTCCCTATAGAGCTAATCCCTATATGTGTTTTTTTTTTGCTTAATCTCCGGTTATGTTTTGTTTGAGACAAGTCTCAAACAGGACGTCACAGGAGGCTGGGGCTGCACTCACTTCTTGGAAGCATCTATCGCTCCTCCTGGAACGGGAAGTCATCATGGGTGCGGAGTCAGAAGGAGTGAGTGGCACAGCTTCTAGCACTGCTTTCAAATAAATTGTCATCAGGGGGGCAGCGCTTTTGTCAATCACACAGCTTCTATTACTGCTTCTTGATGACGATTCTGTAGCGTCGGCGTCCCGGCCCTCTGCCAGGCAGGGACGCCGTTCCCCTTACCAGCGCTCAGCGTCCTCAGCGCCCCCAGCGTCCTCAGCGCCCCCAGCATCCTCCTTCCGCCCTGCTGGGCCCGCGCGCTCCTTCCCTGCTGCTGGACTTAGGGCGCGCGCCCGCACCCTCCCCCGCTCTTAAAGGAGCCGCGCGCATTTTCCAAATTAGTCTCCGGCCAATGCCGGAGGACTCCACCCTATATTAAGGGCTTCCTCCTTAATGGAGGTGCCCGAGCAATGTTGTTGTTGCACTGTATAACTCTGCTTCAGCCCTCAGCTCCTGTTTCCAGTTGCCTGCCTGTTACCTGTCTGTTTGCTGTCTGCCATCTGATTACAATCCTCCCTGGAGGTTCGGACATCACCTGCAGTGATCCCCGGCTATTACAGAGACTCTTGCCTGCTCACTTGGGAGCGATCATCTGCCATCCGACTGCAGCTCTATCCGAAGGTTCGGACTTCATCAGCAGTGATCACCGGCTACTCCAGAGACTCTTGCCTGCTCGCTTGGGAGCGATCATCTGCCATCGGACTGCAGCCTACCAGGAGGCTCCAACATCTCAGGTCGTATAAACCTGTATACCCAGAGACTGTCCTGGTCACTTGTCGTGACAACCTGCATACCCAGAGACTGCCCTGGTCACTTGCCGTGACAACCTGCCTACCCAGAGACTGCCCTGGTCACTTGCCGTGACAACCTGCCTACCCAGAGACTGCCCTGGTCACTTGCCGTGACAACCTGCCTACCCAGAGACTGCCCTGGTCACTTGCCGTGACAACCTGCCTACCCAGAGTCTGTCCTGGTCACTTGCCGTGACAACCTGCCTACCCAGAGACTGCCCTGGTCACTTGCCGTGTCAACCTGCCTACCCAAAGACTGCCCTGGTCACTTGCCGTGACAACCTGCCTACCCAGAGACTGCCCTGGTCACTTCCCGTGAATTCCTGTCCGTATTCCCCGGGCGCCACCTGCTCTCTTACAAGTATACTGTCTTGTATAATAAAGCTCAGTGGTTTCACCTACCAGACCCGTTACAGTTTGCTCGGGCCATGGAACCCGGTGGCACCCAAACCCCTTCACTCCCGGAATTGTGTCATGAACTATCTCGCCAGAGGTCGCAACAGGAGGCCATCCTGGGTCACCTGCGGAACGTCAATTCCCGCCTGGACACTCTGAATTCATCACCAGCAACCACCGCTGGAGCCATGACTCACAATCCGGCAGCCTCGCTGCTTCCCAATTCCGTGGTTTCCATTCCCGGACCCCGACTTTCAGCTCCTCCTAGGTTTGGAGGCGATCCTGCTCTGGCTCGTGGTTTCATTAACCAGTGCACCCTGCATTTCGAACTCCTGGCACACCAGTTTAACTCTGACCGGGCCAAAATTGCCTTCATCATGTCCCATCTCACCGGAGAGGCTCTGGCCTGGCTTAATCCTCTCTGGGAGAGAGAAGATCCTCTGGTATCTGACCTGCCTGCTTTTCTCTCGGCCTTCCGGAGGGTATTCGACGAACCTGGACGGAAGACCTCCTCTGCATCATCTCTGTTGCGTCTCCGTCAGGAGAGTCTCACCGTTGGTCAATATGCCATACGGTTCCGTACTCTAGCCTCAGAGTTGGCTTGGGACAATAACGCCCTGATTTCGGTCTTCTGGGAGGGTCTGTCCGGCCGTATTAAAGATGAACTTGCCGGTCGGGACATTCCAACCTCCCTTGATGATTTAATAAATCTTGCCAATCAAATTGATCTACTGTTCCAGGAACGTGCCAAAGAGGTCACCCGTGAGAGAGGGTTTCCTCGTCTTGCACCCTCGTTTCAGAGACCTATAACCCCTTCCGTTTCTCCCCAGATGCACACCGCTGAGCCTATGCAGGTCGACCAGACCAAGATGGTCAAAGCCCGTCAGGACTCACGCCGTGCCGAGAGGAGTTGCTTTACTGTGGCAGTAAGGAGCACTGGATCCGTACCTGTCCGGAGAGGTCGGGAAACGCCTGTGTCTAGGTTCGCTCGGAGAGGTCCACCTAGACCAGAATAAATCCTCTTCATCTCTGCTGCTGTCTGTCTCTATTCTCATCGGTAAGAACCGTTACTTCGAACTGGCCCAACTTGATTCTGGAGCAGCTGGGAATCTTGTTTCACAGGCTCTAGTAGAGAAGTATCGCATTCCTACCAAACCTCTGGTTGAACCAGTATCTGTTGCTGCTGTGGATGGGGGTCTCCTACCTCGTCCCATCCAACTTATCACCGAAGCCATAACCCTGCAGGTGGGAATGTTGCATTCTGAGAGCATCTCGTTTCATGTTTTACCCGGACTCTCTCATGCTTTCTTACTAGGTCTGCCTTGGCTCCAAAAACATGCACCCGTGCTCGACTGGCAGAATGGAGAGATTCTTCGCTGGGGACAGGACTGTCATAAAACGTGTCTGGTGCCTGTCCATCCCGTCCGTTCTTCTCCTACACCTGCTAATCTACCTGGACTCCCGATTCCATATTGGTCATTCGCTGATGTCTTTAATAAAAAGGAAGCAGAGACATTACCCCCGCATAGACCATATGATTGCCCGATCGACCTGCTACCCGGTACTACGCCTCCCCGTGGGCGTATTTACCCATTGTCCGCTGCAGAGACCAGGTCGATGTAAGAATATATCGAGGAGAATTTAGCGAAAGGATTCATTCGGAAATCTACCTCCCCAGCGGGAGCAGGTTTCTTTTTTGTAAAAAAGAAAGACGGATCTCTCCGTCCCTGTATTGACTACAGAGGCCTAAATTTGATCACGGTGAAGAATAAGTACCCTCTTCCGCTCATTCCGGAGTTGTTTGATCGTCTTAGAGGGGCTAGAGTCTTCACTAAACTGGATCTTCGTGGAGCATACAACCTGGTTCGTATCCGTCGAGGAGATGAATGGAAGACGGCATTCAACACCCGGGATGGCCACTACGAGTATCTGGTTATGCCCTTTGGTCTCTGTAATGCTCCAGCAGTCTTTCAGGAGTTGGTCAATGACATCTTCCGGGACCTCCTCTACTCCTGCGTTGTGGTGTACCTTGACGACATCTTGGTCTTCTCTCCGGATCTCCAGTCTCACCGGAGGGATGTTCGTCAGGTTCTGCTCAGGCTCAGGCAGAATCACCTCTTCGCCAAATATGAGAAGTGCCTCTTTGAGCAGACCTCGCTTCCGTTTCTGGGCTACATTATCTCTCAGACAGGCCTACGAATGGATCCGGAGAAACTGTCTGCCATCGAGAAGTGGCCCCGACCAGAGGGGTTGAAGGCCATTCAGCGGTTCCTGGGATTCGCTAACTATTACCGTCTCTTCATACCGCACTTCTCTTCCAGGACTGCTCCAATCTCAGCGCTCACCCGCAAGGATGCTAACCCCAAACAGTGGACGCCCGAAGCAGAGGAGGCCTTTCTTTCCTTGAAACAAGCCTTCTCTTCCGCTCCAGTGCTGCATCGCCCGGACGGCAACAAGCAGTTCTTCCTGGAGGTGGACGCTTCCTCTGCTGGAGCCGGAGCGGTACTTACTCAAAAATCTTCATCCGGGAAGATGGTTTCCTGTGGTTTCTTCTCCAAACTCTTCTCCTCCTCCGAGCGCAACTACTCCATAGGAGATCGAGAGTTATTGGCCATTAAATTGGCATTGGAGGAGTGGCGTTACCTACTCGAGGGGGCTCTTCATCCGGTAATCATCTACACGGACCACAAAAATCTGTCTTACCTTCAGCATGCTCAGAGACTTAACCCTCGCCAAGCCCGGTGGTCCTTGTTTTTTGCCCGTTTTGATTTTCTTTTGCATTTTCGCCCGGCTGACAAAAACATCAAGGCGGATGCCTTGTCCCGGTCCTTCCTGGTGTCGGATCTCGAAGATGAGCCTAAACATATCATCGATCCCGCCAGAGTGATGCAGGTGGCTCCCGTGAGTCTAAACCGTCTCCCTCCTGGTAAGACGTTCGTATCAGAGACTGATCGGAAGAGAATTCTACATTGGGGTCATTCGTCTAAACTCGCTGGCCACGCTGGTCAGAAAAAGACCCTCCAACTCATTACCCGGCATTATTGGTGGCCTACCCTGCACAAAGACGTAATAGACTTTGTTTCTGCCTGTGTCTCCTGTGCCCGCAACAAAGTTCCGAGACACCTGCCTGCCGTCTTCTTCCGCTTCCTGTACCCGCTGCTCCCTGGCAACATATAGCCATGGACTTCATTACGGATCTGCCCATCTCTGCCGGTTGTACGGTCATTTGGGTGGTCGCTGACCGCTTTTCCAAGATGGCTCACTTCATTCCTCTGCCAGGTCTTCCGTCTGCACCCGAGTTGGCTAAAGACTTTATCCGCCACATCTTCCGTCTCCATGGTTTGCCTCGTCACATTGTGTCGGATCGTGGGGTACAGTTCACCTCACGTTTCTGGAGAGCTACTTGTAAGTTACTAGACGTCACCTTGGATTTCTCCTCCGCTTACCATCCACAGTCCAATGGACAAGTTGAGCGAATAAATCAGAATCTGACCAGCTATCTCCGACACTTCGTTAATGCTCATCATTCTGATTGGGTGGAGCTCCTACCTTGGGCCGAATTCTCTTACAATAATCACGAGAGCGAATCGTCCACCAAATCTCCGTTTTTTATAGTCTTCGGTCAGCACCCTCGAATTCCTGTCCCCGTTTCCATCTCTGTGGACAATCCAGCTGCGGAATCTCTGGTTGGAGAATTCTCCTCCATCTGGGAGAGTGCCCGGTCCGCACTCATTCAGTCATCCGAGCGCATGAAAAGACATGCTGACAAGAAACGTCTGGATCCTCCTCAATTCCGTCCTGGGGACAAAGTCTGGCTTTCGTCCAAATATGTTCGGCTCAAAATTCCTTCCTACAAGTTAGGTCCTCGGTTTATCGGTCCTTTTGAGGTCATCAGGCAGATCAACCCAGTGTCCTATAAATTGAAACTCCCGGCCAATTTACGAATTCCTAACTCTTTTCATGTGTCTCTCCTCAAACCTGTGGTACTTGACTCTTTTTTCAAGTCTACAGGTACACCTCCTGCTCCAGTGTCTGCTGATGATGAATTTGAGGTAGAGAACATTCTGGCCACAAAAAGGGTAGGAAGAAAGACTTATTTTTTGGTGGATTGGAAGGGGTTTGGTCCTGAGGAGAGAACCTGGGAGCCTCGGGAGAACATCCATGCCCCTCTCATCCTAGCTAAATTTCTTTCTGGCCTAAAGAGGGGGGGGCCTATAGGGGGGGGTACTGTAGCGTCGGCGTCCCGGCCCTCTGCCAGGCAGGGACGCCGTTCCCCTTACCAGCGCTCAGCGTCCTCAGCGCCCCCAGCGTCCTCAGCGCCCCCAGCATCCTCGGCGTCCTCCTTCCGCCCTGCTGGGCCCGCGCGCTCCTTCCCTGCTGCTGGACTTAGGGCGCGCGCCCGCACCCTCCCCCGCTCTTAAAGAAGCCGCGCGCATTTTCCAAATTAGTCTCCGGCCAATGCCGGAGGACTCCACCCTATATTAAGGGCTTCCTCCTTAATGGAGGTGCCCGAGCAATGTTGTTGTTGCACTGTATAACTCTGCTTCAGCCCTCAGCTCCTGTTTCCAGTTGCCTGCCTGTTACCTGTCTGTTTGCTGTCTGCCATCTGATTACAATCCTCCCCGGAGGTTCGGACATCACCTGCAGTGATCCCCGGCTATTACAGAGACTCTTGCCTGCTCACTTGGGAGCGATCATCTGCCATCCGACTGCAGCTCTATCCGAAGGTTCAGACTTCATCAGCAGTGATCACCGGCTACTCCAGAGACTCTTGCCTGCTCGCTTGGGAGCGATCATCTGCCATCAGACTGCAGCCTACCAGGAGGCTCCAACATCTCAGGTCGTATAAACCTGTATACCCAGAGACTGTCCTGGTCACTTGTCGTGACAACCTGCATACCCAGAGACTGCCCTGGTCACTTGCCGTGACAACCTGCCTACCCAGAGACTGCCCTGGTCACTTGCCGTGACAACCTGCCTACCCAGAGACTGCCCTGGTCACTTGCCGTGACAACCTGCCTACCCAGAGACTGCCCTGGTCACTTGCCGTGACAACCTGCCTACCCAGAGTCTGTCCTGGTCACTTGCCGTGACAACCTGCCTACCCAGAGACTGCCCTGGTCACTTGCCGTGTCAACCTGCCTACCCAAAGACTGCCCTGGTCACTTGCCGTGACAACCTGCCTACCCAGAGACTGCCCTGGTCACTTCCCGTGAATTCCTGTCCGTATTCCCCGGGCGCCACCTGCTCTCTTACAAGTATACTGTCTTGTATAATAAAGCTCAGTGGTTTCACCTACCAGACCCGTTACAGATTCATTTGAGAGCGATGCTAGAAGCTGTGGGGTGGTGCTGGTGTCACTCACTGCTCTTATCTCTGTCCCTGAAGACATCTTTCAGAGTTAGGCCGGGGTCACACTGGCGAGTGTGATGCGAGTAAGTCGCCCGACTTTCTCGCATCAACACCCGGCACGGCCGCCCGTTCTCGGACCCGAGTGTACGGCTGCATAGAAATACATGCAGCCGCACACTCGGGTCCGAGAGTGGGCGGCCGTGCCGGGTGTTGATGCGAGAAAGTCGTGCGACTTACTCGCATCACACTCGCCAGTGTGACGCCGGCCTTAGATGTTTCGGCTGTGTAGATAAAAGCAGAGTGACAGAGCTGCGCTCACCTCTCCCAAAGCTTCAATCAGCGCCATAGTACCAGGATATCTTCACAGGGTGGTGATGGCAGCATTGCCCTCTTATGATATCCTTTAACAAGAGCAATTATAGACGGTGCGGGAAGTGAGTGCAGCCCCAGCCTTTTGTGACGTCCTGTTCCAGGAGGGATTATGAATGCAGCGGGGAATTGAGTTCTCTGAAATGAAATGTTACAGGAAGTGCAGTAAAGAAATATATTTAGAGATTAGGTAGATAAAGAAAAGTGTAGGGTATTTAATAATAAAAATAATGACTAAAGTGTAACGATAGATATTTTGAAAGGAGATTGTAGGTTTCGGACCACCACTTTAAGTGTCACATTATTTCCTGTTCACTGAGGCCTGTATATTGAAGTGGGAACCAGTATAGGTTGGGAGATGCCCGACCCCATCTGTCCACTATTACACAACATCAGAAAACAAGAGAGAGGAGAAGATCTTTGGTCGTGCCACTGTTCCTTACCTCAAAAGTTTGGAAAGAGGCTCTTACAAGAGATGGATGCCTGGCCGGGGAGAAGTCATAGGAGTATGGTACCAGCACACGGTAGGACACACCCATTCCACAACTGACAGCATTGCTAGTCATTGCATTAAGAATATAATTGAGAACAGTGTTATTTAACAACAGACACTTCCTAACAAGATTAAAAACAATATCATTTTCTTGTGAATATAATCACACAGCCAAATGTCTCCCACTCTACATATATCAGTGTTTAATTTACAGGAAATGAAAATGCCGCTTTAAAAATATCGTTCCGTTCAGCGTTCCTCACTACTTTCCTGCTAAGTAGTAGCATCAATTATAAAAACTAAGTCCCTGTTTAATCAATTTACAAGCATTCATGAAAACTGTGAATATATGTTTTTATTTCTCTGTAAAGTGGCAGATGATTTAATTACATCTGTTAATATGCAAATCAGTGTTTCTATGTAAGGCCTCATTCAGACTTCTGTATTTGCTCACGTATGCAAAAAAATAGTGCAATTGTCATCAGTTTATTGCATCTGATATTCACCAGTGTTTGGTCCATGTGTCAGTGTTTCATTGGTAATTTTTACATATGGATATATAAATAAATAGTTGCAAATCTTCTATTTTGACAATGTTAGACAGCACATGGATTACACACGGATGCCATCTGTGTGCTCTACATGATTTCCACGGACCCATAGACTTATATTGGTACTTTACATTCATTATATTGATAGAAAATGAACCTCTCTGATTTTTGCATGGACACGCAGTCCAAAAAAATCCCCACGGGCATGTGAGCAACCACATAGACTAAGGGTATGTTTCCACGGTCCGGAAACAGTCAGGAATTGCTGCGTGTTTGACGCTGTGCGCTGGCGTAGCGTCAAACACTCAGCGTCCAGATGTTACAGCATAGTGGAGGGGATTTCAAGAAATCCCGTCTCCACTATGCTTACAAACACGCAGGCGGAAGACCTGCGTTTACAGACATGCGGCGCGTCTTTTTAGACCGCAGCATGTCCTATTCCCTTGCGGCGACGCTGCATCGCCGCAAGGGAAATAACACAGGGCTATGTAGCGCTGCGGTGATTCCGGATGTGTTCCGGATGTGTTCCATGAACACATCCGGAATGACCGCACGTTCAGTAGGGGGTGAGGCGGACTTTCCGCTCCGTCCAAAGCACTGTGTTTCCGGACCGTGGAAACACAGCCGAAATGGGTACATGTTCTATCCGTGAAAACTACAGATTGGACACTTTCGTGAGAAACAGACGTCTGAATAAGACCTAAAAATGCTGTCTCATCACCTGATCATCATCTCATCGAGGGTCTGACATCCCTAGACATTGTTGTTTCTGGCCAGACATTTCCTCTATTAGGGGCTGCTGAAGGGTAAATGTAGTATTACATGACCAGTCAAATAAATGGGCATCCATGTAATGCATAGATGAGCTGGGTCAACCACAGCGAAATGGTCATTCAGCGTGGGGAAACCCCTATGATGTGAAAGAAAGACAATCTGTCAGCAGCGAAATGATCATTCAGCATGGGGATACCCCTATGATGTGAAAGAAAGACAATCTGTCAGCAGGTTTTTGCATGGGCAAAAACCCTGTTTCCAGCACAGTATCACATACTTTACTGGGTGCAGCAGTTTTGATAAAATCACTGTTTTTCTTCTGAAAATCTAGCAACCATTTTAAACCCCACCAAGACCACAGATTGGCAGCTTACCACTGCACATTGAGAAATAGCTGCTGGTGAGAAAGGATACACCGAGCAGCAGGACTAGGAGGCACCAGACAATTAGTCCTGTAGTGATAAAATGCTGATTTTCTTAAACTTACAGCAAACAGCTCAGTAAGGCCATGTTCACATGTCCAGTAGTGATCAGACAGAATGGATCCAGTAGAAATCTGTTATCGAAAAAAGTTGTGCAGACACAACTTTTTATTCTGTTTTGAATTAACTGATCTCTGCTGAATCCGTTTTTTTAACATTGAAGTCTACGGAAAACGGATCCATTAATTAGCCATCTGTTTTTCTGGAACCAGTAACCAAAAAACTGATTCGTTGCAAATGAAAGAAAAAAAACAGTTGCTGCTGGATCTGTTCTAACTGATCACTGCCGGACATGTGAACAGGAACAGAGCCTAAGTGACACATCCCTGGAATAAGGGTCTCTGTGTGTACCTCATGCTGCTCTAGTATTACATATCAAAAACCTGCTGATAGATTCCCTTTGTAGGGTGCCTGCCATAAGGGGAACCTGTCACCAGAAAAAAGCGCTATTAACCTTTAGATACAGGATTAATCTTCAGGTTAATAGTGTTATTAACCTGCCCAGCGCCTGCACTTAGCCTATTGCTGCGGGGAGAAAATTAACTTTATTCCCCCTCCAGTATTCTCGTTTCAGTCACAGGGGTGGCGCAGATTTGGTCACCACTATAAGTAAACAGAGCGGCGCCAGTGTCAGTTAGGGCCAGGGGTGTGGTTACAGCCGCCACTCTGTAAACTTAGAGCGCTAGCTGAACCTGCGCCGCCCCTGTGGCTGAAACTGGAACGCTGTAGGGGGAATAAAGTTCATTTTTTCCTCTCAGCTTTCAGTTAAGTGCGGACGCTGGGCATGTACAGAACGCTAATAACCTGCAGATCAACCCCATATCTGCAGGTTAATAGCATTTTTTTGGTGACAGGTTCCCTTTTTAGGCCGGGATCACACATGCGACGAAAACGTCCGACGCTCGCATGTGAAATCCCAGCTCTGGCGCCGGAACTTGGGAGTGAAGCGAGCGGCTGCATATAACTACATGCAGCCACGCACTCCACTCCCGAGTGGCGGCGCCAGAGCTGGGATTTCACATGCAAGTGTCGGACTTTTTCGTCGCATGTGTGATCCCGGCCTTATAAAAAAAAGAATAATCATAACAAAAGAAAAGTGTGCAGCATCATAGCAGTAAGCATACTAGCCAGAAATATGGGTATAATGTATCGAATCTAGAGAAAAACTCTTGCATATTATCAAAAACAATATTTCTTTATTAGTTCAAAATACCAGAACACAATTATATAAAAACTTTGACGACAAAAAAAATTACAGGCCATGTATATAATGAGGAAAATAGACCCAGTGGCATTTTGCAATTCAGTTTTTAGAAGGTATATGAATGGCATATACTGCTTGGCAACAACTATTCCTACTGGTGCACTTACTAAACTTGTTGTTTTGACTGCAAAATTATAGTTGTGTATCTGTAACTCTTTAGTCTTATATTTTATGAGGTTGTCAACTACTTTAACATTGATGACTTATGTTTCGCCATCTTGCTAGAGAAAAAAAAAAGTCCTCCTCCAAGATAGCACCACCCGCGCCCTCACAGAAGCAGCTCGGAGATCGCCGACAGCTGCTATTGCGCATGCACGGGGGCGGCATCTTGGTGGAGCACATTGTTTTTCTTCTCTAGTAAGATGGCGCCGCCGGCGTCTGCACAACAGCAGCTAGCGGATCTCTATACAAACCAATAGCTGCTACTGCGCAGGCGCCCCAGGCACCATTTTCAAAATTACTTTTTTTTTTCCTCGCTCCAGTAAATCTGGAAAAGGGATTACGTTAACAGTTGCCATGCGATTATGCTGCCACGCAGGTGCCACGGCTAGGACCTGCCTGTGTCGCGCCCGAGGGGCCGTGGGGTACTCGGTACCGAGCCTGTTGACCTCTACAGGGCATGTCACGGCGGCGACGACCCGGTCCGTGGCCCAGGCGGTCAATTTAAAAGGGGATATATTTACAAGGGATAAAGTTTATTTAGTGATTCATGACACCAGTTGGAGTGTTCGACTGTATTATAGCTGGCACTGCAGAGGATCTCTGGGGAAGTAGATGGTGATGGCAGTGCAGATGTTAAACCCTCTCCAACCAGGGCAGGTCCCCCAAGAGATGGTGATATAAGTAGAAGGCACTGAGTAATGAAGCAGGAGACACGGAAAGTCACTTTAACATTTACTGGAGTCCTGTTGCAGTTCATAAAAGATATTACAACTCTCACAGTTTACAGTTTGCTCCGGGTAATGGGAGTTAACTTTCTCTGCCATGGCTCAGTATATCCTCCTGCTATCTAATCCCTTCTGGGACCAAGGCTTGCTGGGGTTTTGAACTTCCCAGTGTCGCTTCTACTCACTGTGTATTTCTCCTTCAGCTACATGCAGCTTGAATCCTTTGTGAATCAGCTTGTACTGAAGACTCTTCACTGATCCTGGTCACTGCTGTAGTTCTGAGGGAAAAAAACACCTACTGCTGGTTGTGTAAACCCACGCAGTCCCTCAGCTTATCATCCAAGTTTGGAAGCCTGAATGAACTAGGGGCTGGCTCCCTGTTTGCTAGATCACACTTAGGGATCACCCACATGAATAATTGCGTCCCCAGCATTCCTCTATCTTCTCCTCACACCGAACAACAACTCCGCTCCTCCCCTTTCCCAATTAGGGTATGTCTACCAAGCTCTTAGCTTCAGACCAGTAAGGGAGTGAGGCAAATTATGTGTACCTGCCTAGCAGAGAAGCATAACTCCCATTGCTTACAACACACATATTAAACAGTACACTTTTAACCCTTTTTGTGGCGAATAAGACGCAGGGCGCCACATTCCCCCCTAGTTAAAGGTAGCACGTCCTTGGGTTACACCAGGAACAAAAGCATATAACAAATAACAGTGAATTTGAGTATAAATAAACAGTCCTAATAACTGAGTCGAGGTTGTGGAGTACAGCCCAAAACCACTTCTGAATATTTAGATCGTCCCTGAGTGCAGCTGCAGGGCACACAGACCATAATAGAAAATTCACTGCACTGGCTGTTTTTGATGGCTTCCTGCAAAGGCACGATGAACAGACTTTCTTCCTGAGCTTAAAAGTTTTTATAAGAGTTCTTGTAGAAGAAAAACATATTAATCACTAAAATCTCACATTAGTCCATATGGGCACAATATCCTTAACATTTTTGTTATAACGTTACCTAAGGCAAAAGTTCAAGGTTAGCATAATTCAGAGTATTGTTACAAATCATTTCTATAACGAGAAGGGGTTTGGCCCTGTGTGCTACGCTGTGATCTGCGCACTATAGGAATACTAGGCAGCTTCCTACGAAACTTTGAACCTACCATGGGTACAACAGGTTCGCTGCTGACTGTGGGCAAGTTTTCTGATTCTTCCTCATGCACAGTGTAAGTGGTTGGTATTAGCGACTCATTGCTTCTAGAACAACTTGGTGTCTCTGGTACAGACCTTTGTGGGAACACCATCACTGGAACTACCACTGCGTTGTTAACTTGTACCCAAGAACTAGGGAATTCACCTAGAACCGTGCGAATATTGGTATCAGTCTTTTCTCTTTCCTGGGAGTCTTCCTTTTTCTCAACTCTTTCACGCAATTGTGCTGGACATACTTTCTCTCTGGATACTGTGGTACACGTTTTTCCGCCGTCTTTGGAGATGGTACACACTTTGCTGTTGTCATGGTTAGATGGTTGAATAGTGTAAGGCTGAACCTCCCATTGGTCATCTAACTTGTGGGTTCTTCTTTTTTTCTTCAGCACTTGTTCACCTG
Source organism: Oophaga sylvatica (assembly GCA_033576555.1). NCBI lineage: Eukaryota > Metazoa > Chordata > Amphibia > Anura > Dendrobatidae > Oophaga > Oophaga sylvatica. The sequence continues at coordinate 494,665,000 of JARQOD010000003.1, read as the reverse complement.
TTGGTAAGGGGGTTGCCACATCATGTCTGTTAAAGTTCTTTTCTTGTTTTTGCCTAGCTTGCGCAAGACTTTCCTCCACACATTGTTGAACTCTTTGATACTGCAATTGTCTTTCAGTATTCCAATCAGTGTCCATTTGGCTGGAGATGGTTTCAGGAGTTAGGACTCCCATTTCCAAGTCGATGGGGAGTTTACCTGGCCGTGCACGCATCAAGTACGCTGGGGCATATCCTGTTGCACTGGTTGGGATATGGTTGTACATTTCGATCAAATCAGTCAATTTCTCAGGCCATTGGTTCCTTTCTTCTAGTGGCAGGATCTGCAATAAATTGATCACCAGATGATTTAGTTTTTCGCAAAGACCATTGCCTTGTGGATGGTATGGTGTAGTTCTGATCTTTTTACATCCATAGAGGGAGCAAAATTCTTGAAAGACTTCTGCTTCAAAGGCTGGACCTCTGTCTGTCAACACTTGATCTGGGTAGCCATGGGGCCTGCAGAAATATTCTTGAAATGCCTTTGCAGCTGTTCTTGCTGTTTGGTCTTTCACCGGAGCGACCACTAGGAAACGGGAATAGTGATCCACTATTGTTAAGGCAAAAGTGTACCCTGCTTGGCTTGGGGTTAGTTGCACATGATCTAAGGCCACCAGTTACAAAAGTTGTTTAGTGATGATGGGCTTCAAGGGGGCCCTTTGTTTGGCAGAATTCTTTCTTCTGAGATTACAGGGGCCGCAATCTCTACACCACTGTTCAATGGACCGTCTCATACCTGTCCAGAAGAAGCGGTCGCGGATAACTACTTCCAGCTTTTTCCAACCAAAGTGTCCCGCTTGATTGTGGTAAGCTTCTAAGACCATGGGCACGTCTTTTCTGGGGACCACGATCTGCCATACCAGTTCATGTGTACATGGGTTAATAGCTCTTCGGATCAACTTGCCTTCGTAAAGGAACAGCCTCTTCCTCTCTTTCCACAACTGCTGAACCTCTGCAGGCGCATCAGGAGCTGGAGATGAATCTGCTGCTCCAAGGAGTTCTTTGACCATACCTATATCTGGGTCACTGCTCTGCGTCTCTGCCCAACCATGGTGAGGTAGCGGATTAAGGGAAACTTCATGAACGGAAAGACTTCTCCCTGTCACCTGGTTAGAGTCTTGGGAAGCACCGTGGCGATGGAATGCTGGCATCTCTATTTCTTCCAGGTCTTCTTGATCTTCTGCTGGATCAGGAGCATTTGGCATACGTGACAAAGCATCGGCATTGGCGTTTTTAGTGCCAGCTCGGTATTTAATGACAAACTCATAATTGGACAACCGAGCCATCCATCTTTGTTCCAAGGCGCCCAGCTTGGCGGTTTCCAGATGGGTTCACGGATTGTTGTCCGTGTAGATGGTAAATTTGGATGAGGCCAAATAGTGCTTGAACCTCTCGGTTACTGCCCATACGATAGCCAAGAATTCTAGCTTGAAGGAACTATAGTTGGTAGGGTTCCTCTCAGTAGGACGAAGCTTCCAACTGGCATAAGCAATGACTTTCTCCTTACCCTGCTGCACTTGAGATAGGACTGCTCCTAACCCCACATTGCTGGCATCGGTGTGCAGGATAAATGGCTGATCATAGTCTGGATATGCTAAGATCTCTTCTCCAGTAAGTGCTTGCTTGAGGCTGTTGAATGACTCATCCAACCTAGCATTCCACTCGATCAGGGGACTCTTGCCTCTGGCCTTTTTTGATTGGCCAACTAGGAGATCTTGAAGAGGGGCTGCCAATTTAGTAAAGTCTTTGATAAAACGCCTGTAGTACCCCACTAGGCCTAGGAATTGTCTGACCTCTTGGATGTTGGTGGGTACTTGCCAGTCCCTGATGACAGTCACTTTGTCTGGGTCAGGTGCTACTCCTTCTGAACTCAAGACATGGCCTAAATACTGCACTTTAGGCTTTAAGAGATGACACTTAGATGGTTTTACCTTTAAGCCGAAGTTGGACAACGCCTCCAAGACCTCTGCTAGGTGTTGCAGATGTTCGTCATAGGTCCTGGAATATACAATCACATCATCCAAGTACAATAGCACAGTCTCGAAGTTCATGTGTCCCAGGCAACATTCCATGATTCTCTGAAAGGTTCCAGGAGCACTGCTCAACCCAAACGGCATGTAGTTAAATTCACATAGCCCCATCGGAGTAGTGAATGCAGTTTTTTCTTTGTCTGCCTCAGCAACAGGAACCTGCCAGTACCCACTGGTTAAGTCCAAAGTGGAGAAGTACCTAGCTGAGTGTAATGCTGCTAGAGACTCCTCTACGCGCGGTAAGGGGTATGCATCTTTGTGAGTAATTTTATTGAGTTTTCTATAATCTACACACATACGCATTGTACTGTCTTTCTTTTTGACTAACACCAGGGGAGCTGCCCATGGACTGTAGCTATCTCTAATTACCCCTGCTTGTTTCATTTCTTTTAGCATACCTTTTGCACACTGATACTGAGCTGGAGGTACAGGACAATACCTTTCTTTGATAGGTGGGTGATCTCCTGTGGGGATGTTATGTTGAAACCCTTTTACCTGCCCATAATCCAAAGGATGCTTACTGAAAACCCTCTTGTATTCTTGCACCACCCGCTGCACTCCATTTTCTGATGTACAGGAGTGGAGTCAGTGCCAATATGTACCTTTTGGAACCATTCCTCCATCTGAACAGAAGAGCCATTTCCCTCGTCGCCTCTGACGGAGCCAAGGGTTCTACAGCCTGAATATCATTGTTACTGACTGTGAACAGTTTGGCTACGGTTGCATAACGGGCAAGCAAGCCTCCTCCTCTCCACAGTTCAGAACACGTACTGGAACCCTGCCCCTTTTAACATCAACAATTCCCCTTGCTGTCAGCACAGTAGGTCTGCTATCTGAATAGACTGGTTCAAGGAGAGCTTGGTAGTCCCGTCCTCTGATGCCCATGGCTGCTCAGCACCAGATGAGGGTCTCACTCCTAGGAGGAAGCATAATGGAGTAGGGATCACTTACCCTTACGCTACCAATCTCTCCACCAGTTAACAACACCTGCTGTTGCTGCACAAGGGCCTTGATATCTTTATTGAGGGCATGCTTTTCTTTGTATGGAGCCGACTCGGCTATGTCTTTCAACAGGGCTATGACCTCACTTAAACAATTTTCAATCACATTTGTACCCAATGTTATGATAGGTGGACACTCTCCTCTTTCCACCTCTACCACCACAAGACCTTGAGCTTTGAGCTCCACTTTCCCCACTTTAATGACAACCTCTTTGTACCCCACCTGTGTCATAGGTTGACCATTACTTGCTATTAAAGACAAGTTACCATCAGGAAATTGGGTGAAGTCAGTCTCAGTCCAATATCTTTGGTACAGTGTGTGAGGCATTGTGGTTACCTGCGATCCAGTGTCCAGGAGGGCGGTGAAGGGGATACCATCCACTTCCACGGGTACAAGTGGACGTCCTCCAACATACCTGTTTCTCTAGTTGGACCAGATTGTCTTACTCCTGGGGGTTGGTCCTCGGCCCCAGGGGTCGCCCATTTAAAGGACATTCTCTTTTGATGTGACCCACCTCATTGCACCGTCTGCAGATGGGTCTTCCAGAAGGATCAAACCAGTCTGCTGTACTCCTGCCAGGGTGAGTCAGTTGTCGCTGATATTGTGGCCTCCTCTTTGGCCGTCGCCATGGGAGATCATCCAGGCTTGATGCTAGTTGAATCCTATTGTGGGGGAACAAGTCTGGAGAGTCTGAACAGTTTTACATAGACCAGCCATATTTTTAGTCAGTTCCTGTACTTGCAACCGTAAATCTGCAATAGAATCATCAACTGGAGTCTGCATGTGCTGTACTGCAGGCACCCGGGGTGAGGATACTGCCCCTTGGTGGTATGTAACTGCTGGATGTGTAACTGGCTCAGTGCAGACATAGGTAGATTCTCTTAAGATACGGATAGATCTGTCCTTAAACTGAACAAAGTCCATGTCCGGGTTCTGTAATGACATCATACGCAGTTGTGCCTTACTAGAGTCAGACAGGAGACCTTCAATAAACTGTTCTTTCAGCATTTTGTTCCCATCTGTTACACTGTCTGGATCAATTTGTTTAATGGCCTGCAGCGCCTCCTGCAGGTTAAGGGCATAGTCTCTGACAGTGCCCTGGGGTTTCTGTCTGCAGCTGAAAAATCGCATCTTTATTTCTGAAGCAGTACGGGTGTCAAAAGTTTCCTTTAGCTTAGCAAAAATGTCTTGTACTGTCTTTTTATCAGTAGCTGGCCAAGATTTAACTTCTCTCTGGGCAGCGCCACTGAGTTGACTTGTAAGTATACTGACTTTCTGCTCCTCTGACATAGGGTAAATGTCAAACATGCTGCGCAGCTTCCCCTTAAAGTCACTCAAGGTGTGCGATTCACCATTGTACTGTGGCAGCCATGTTGCACCCGGTATATAAGGCATGGTGAGAGGCAATATGGGAGATGCAGCCGCGGCAACCTGAGCGTCGCCGGGATTAGACATCTTCCCCCCTAGTTAACCTTTTCAGGGGTGCGACTCACCGCTTCAGTTGCTGCAGGTTGTTGCTCCTGTAGAACTTTAGGCACGCACGGTGATCCGGTTCGATCCTGTTCGTGACGCCAGGAAATTGTTGTGCCCAAGGGACCGTGGGGTACTCGGTACCGAGCCTGTTGACCTCTACGGGGATGTCACGGCGGCGACGACCGGTCCGTGGCCTCAGGCGGTCAATTTAAAGGGGATATATTTACAAGGGATAAAGTTTATTTAGTGATTCGTGATGCCAGTTGGAGTGTTCGACTGTATTATAGCCGGCACTGCAAAGGATCTCTGGGGAAGTAGATGGTGATGGCAGTGCAGATGTTAAACCCTCTCCAACCAGGGCAGGTCCCCCCAGAGATGGTGATATAAGTAGAAGGCACTGAGTAATGAAGCAGGAGACACGGAAAGTCACTTTAACATTTACTGGAGTCCTGTTGCAGTTCATAAAAGATATTACAACTCTCACAGTTTACAGTTTGCTCCGGGTAATGGGAGTTAACTTTCTCTGCCAGGGCTCAGTGTATCCTCCTGCTATCTAATCCCTTCTGGGACCAAGGCTTGCTGGGGTTTTGAACTTCCCAGTGTCGCTTCTACTCACTGTGTATTTCTCCTTCAGCTACATGCAGCTTGAATCCTTTGTGAATCAGCTTGTACTGAAGACTCTTCACTGATCCTGGTCACTGCTGTAGTTCTGAGGGAAAAAAAACACCTGCTGGTTGTGTAAATCCACGCGGTCCTCAGCTTATCATCCACGTTTGGAAGCCTGAATGAACTAAGGGCTGGCTCCCTATTTGCTAGATCACACTTAGGGATCACCCACATGAATAATGGCATCCCAGCGTTCCTCTATCTTCTCCTCACACCGAACAACAACTCAGCTCCTCCCCTTCCCAATTAGGGTATGTCTACCAAGCTCTTAGCTTCAGACCAGTAAGGAAGTGAGGCAAATTATGTGTACCTGCCTAGCAGAGAAGCATAACTCCCATTGCTTACAACACACATATTAAACAGTACACTTTTAACCCTTTTTGTGGCGAATAAGACGCAGGGCGCCACACCTGCAGAAGCGTTTTTTTTTTTTAATTCAGTATGTGACGGTATTCAATATGCAAATAGGGAGAAGGTCAGTGAGGGGTCAGTGACCTGTCAGCAGTCTACATTATGAATAACTAACCAGAGCACCACATACATGAACCCTGCCTTGGGAAACGAGCATATTATTAACAAAAAACTAAAAGTAAAGATTAAGAAACAGCCACGAGACTGATTTCATCAACCAAGGTATCATTTCATTCAGTATAACGGCGCCGACCTGACACTGTGTGTAGGTTACTGTGCACAATCCTGCTGACAGGTTCCCTTTAAGCTTATCAATCTTGTATGTTCAGATTATTTTTTTACGCACTAAACTTTATAAGCATGCACAAGAGACAAATGTGTCCTGACAAAAATGCAGCAATAAAAAAACAGCAAAAAACTAAACAAAAAATGCAAAAACTAAGCAAAACCTGCTTTTTATAAGTAGCTTAAACGTAGCAAAAAATTAGCATAAAATAAATGGAGCAAAAATGCAACATATGAACATAGCCTTACTGTGACTGTGCACACATTATCCACAAAAGACCTTACAAATCTTGGGCACAATATCCCAGTGCTGAATACACTAGGTTGCCCTGTAAAACTAATTTCTTTATACTTATGAATTGAATTATAGTAGCCCTATGTTTCATTTATATGGTATCTGATATATTCCTTCCTGGCAGACTTGATTCGCACTTAGCACTTTTCTTTATATAATTATTACTGTAATCCTTACATGGGAGATAGAGTCACTTTGAGATTGTTATTACACTTGCTGCATGTGGAAGATTAGTGATACATTAATTTATGTAGTGGGGGAAATAAATATTGGATCCCTTGCTGATTTTGTAAGTTTGCCCCCTGACAAAGACATGAACAGTCTATAATTTTAAAGGGTAGGTTAATTTTAAAATTGAGAGATAGAATATCAAAAATAAAATCCAGAAAATCAGATTGTATAAATTATATAATTTGCATTTTGCAGTGGGAAATAAGTATTTGATCCCCTACCAACCATTAAGAGTTCTGGCTCCTACAGACCAGTTAGACGCTCCTAATCAATTCGCTACCTGCATTAAAGACAGCTGTCTTACATAGTCACCTTTATAAAAGACTCCTGTCCACAGACTCAATTAATCAGTCAGACTCTAACCTCTACAACATGGGCAAGACCAAAGAGCTTTATAAGGATGTCAGGGACAAGATCATAGATCTGCACAAAGCTGGAATGGGCTACAAAACCATAAGTAAGACGCTGAGTGAGAAGAGACAACTGTTGGTGCAATAGTAATAAAATGGAAGAAATACAAAATGACTGTCAATCGACATCGATCTGAGGCACCATGCAAAATCTCACCTCGTGGGGTATCCTTGATCATGGGAAGGTGAGAGATCAGCCTAAAACTACATGGGTGAACTTGTTATTGATCTCAAGGCAGCTGGGACCACAGTCACCAAGAAATTATTGGTAACACATTGCGCCATAAAGGTTTAAATTCCTGCAGTGCCTGCAAGGTCCTCCAGCTCAAGAAGGCTCATGTGCAGGCCCGTCTGAAGTTTGTCAATGAACACCTGGATGATTCTGTGAGTGATTGGGAGAAGGTGCTGTGGTCAGATGAGACAAATATTGAGCTCTTTGGCACGCCCTGCGCCAATCCTCTGGAATGCTCTACCCCAAGAAATTAGGACTATCCACAATTTGCATGGTTTCAGGCGCTCCATCAAAACACATTTGTTCAGAGCGGCCTATCACATTCATTAATCAAAGTCATTCTATGTGTAAGTGTGTGTGTGTAGCCCATTCACTATCTCCATCCATCCCTCACTCCCTCAAGATGGCTGGACCATCATTGTAAATGCACCATTGTTTATACACCTGTACTTTGTATCTCCCCCACCTCATTGTAGATTGTAAGCTCTCACGAGCAGGGGCAGCTTATTTTGCTTTAACCCTTCACCCCCAAGGGTGGTTTGCACGTTAATGACCGGGACATTTTTCCAATTCTGACCACTGTCCTCTTTTGAGGTTATAACTCCGGAACGCTTCAACGGATCTCGCGATTCTGAGATTGTTTTCTCGTGACATATTGTACTTCATGTTAGTGGTAAAATTCTTCCATATAACTTGCGTTTATTTTTGAAAAATACGCAAATATGCGAAAAATTTTGAAAATTTAGCAATTTTCAAACTTTGAATTTTATTCCCTTAAAACAGAGAAATATGTAACACAAAATAGTTAAGAAATAACATTTCCCCATGTCTACTTTACATCAGCACAATTTTGGAATCAAAATTTTTTTTGTTAGGAAGTTATAAGGGTTAAAAGTTGACCAGCGATTTCTCATTTTTACAACAAAATTTACAAAGCCATTTTTTTAGGACCACCTCACATTTGAAGTCACTTTGAGGGGTCTACATGACAGAAAATACCCAAAAGTGACACCATTCTAAAACTGCACCCCTCAAGGTACTCAAAACCACATTCAAGAAGTTTATTAACCCTTCAGGTGCTTCACAGGAACTAAAGCAACGTGGAAGGAAAAAAATGAAATATTTAACTTTTTAGCCACAAAATGATCTTTACAAACTTTTTTTTATTTTCACAAGGGTAAAAGGAGAAAATGGACAGATAAGGTTGTTTGCAATTTCTCCTGAGTACGCAATACCCCATATGTGGGGGGGGAAAACCACTGTTTGGGCACACGGCAGAGCTCGTAAGGGAAGGGCGCCGTTTGACTTTTTCAAACTAAAATTGGCTGAGTTGAGATTGGACGCCATGTCGCGCTTGGAACCTTGATGCGCCTAAACAGTGGAAACCCCCACAAGTGACACCTTTTGGAACTGACCCCCTAAGGTACTTATCTAGATCTGTTGTGAGCACTTTGAACCCCAAGTGTTTCACAAAGTTTATAATGCCTGGTGTGAAAAAAAAAAAAAAAAATTCCACAAAATGATTTTTTAGTCCTAAATTTTGAATTTTCCAAGAAATGGACCCCAAAAGTTGTTGTCCAATTTGTCCTGAGTACGCTGATACCCCATATGTGGGGGTGGAAAACTGTTTGGGCGCACGGCAGGGGCTTGGAAAGGAAGTAGTAACGTTTTGGAATGCAGCGTTGATGGGGGTCATGTTCCGTTTGCAGTGCCCAGATGAGCCTAAACAGTGGAAATCCCCACAAGTGACCCCATTTTGGAAACTAGACCCCTAAGAACTTATCTAGATCTTTGGTGAGCACTTTGAACCCCCAAGTGCTTCACACAAGTTTATAATGCCGGGCATGAAAATAAAAATCCTATTTTTTTCCACAAAAATTATCTTTTAGTCACTAATTTTTATTTTCCCAAGGGTATCAGGAGAAATTGGACCACATAAGTTGTTGTCCAATTTGTCCTGAGTACGCTGATGCCCATATGTGGGGGGAACCACTGTTTGGGCGCACGGCAGAGCTCGGAAGGGAAGGAGCACCATTTGACTTTTTCCAACCAAATTGGCTGGAATTGGATTGGATGCCATGTTGCATTTGGAGAGCCCCTGATGTGCCTAAACAGTGGAAACCCCCACAAATGACCCCATTTGGGAAACTAGACCCCTAAGGAACTTATCTAGATCTTTGGTGAGCAATTTGAACCCTCAAGTGTTCACACAAGTTTATAACGTAGAGCCGTTAAAATTTAAAAATCATATTTTTTTCCACAAAAAATGATCTTTTCACCCCAATTTTTATTTTCCCAAAGGGGAAAAAAAGACTCCAAAAGTTATTGTTTCAATTTGTCCTGAGTACACTGATACCCCATATGTGTGGGTATACCACTGTTTGGGTGCCCTGGAGAGGTTGGAAGGGAAGGAGCGCCATCTACTTTTTCAAACGAGAATTGGTGGACGCCATGTCGTTTTGGAGAGCTCCTGATCTGCCTAAACAGTGGAAACCCCCCACAAATGACACCATTTTGGAAACTAGACCCCTCAAGGAACTTATCTGATGTGTGGTGGAAACTTTGAAACCCCCAGGTGTTCACTAAAGTTTATAAGTACAGCCTAAAAAAAAAAATCCTTTTTTTTTTTTTACAAAAATGATTTTTTCCGCCCCAATATTTTATTTTCACAAGGGTAACAGGAAATTGGAACCCCCAAAAGTTGTTGTCCAATTTGTCCTAGTACGCTGATACCCAATATGTAGGAAAAACTACTGTATGGGTGCACGTCAGGGCTCGGAAGGGAAGTAGTGACTTTTGGATTGAAGACTTTGATGGAAGGTCTGGGGGCGTTCATGTGCATTTGGAGGCCCCTGATACGCCTAAACGTGGAAACCCCCCACAAAGTGACCCCATTTTGGAAAATAGACCCCACAAGGAATTATTAGATTGTGGGTGGCACTTTGAACCCCGAAGTGCTTCACAAGAAGTTTATAACGCACAGCCGTAAAAATAAAAAAATCCTTTTTTTTTTTACAAAAATGATTTTTTCGCCCCCCTATTTTATTTTCACAAGGGTAACAGAGAAAAATTTGGGCCCCAAAAATGTTGTCCAATTTGTCCTGAGTACGCTGATACCCAATATGTGGGAGAAACTACTGTTATGGGCGCATGTCAGGGTCGAAAGGGAAGTAAATGACGTTTGGATTGCTTTGAAATTTGGCGGGGGGTCATGTCCATTTGGGAGCCCCGAGGCCTAAAAAAAGCCCGGAAAAACCCCCCAAATTTTCTAACCCCCAACCCTTTTTAAACCCCAAAAAAAAACCCCCCAACCCAATCCCAAAAACCCCAATCCCAACCCCTTTTAACCAAAATCCTTAAAAAAATATTTTTGCATCGCCACATTTTTTAGACTATAATTTTGCATATTTTGGCCCCAAGTCATGTGAGGGTCTTAATTTTTGCGGGCGGGGACGTTTTATGGGACATTTTTGGCACGTGACATTTTTTGCGCTTTTTTTTTCGATTTTTTGGGGGGTTAAATGAACAAAAATCAGCAATTCATGAATTTCTTTTGGTAGGCGTTTTTATTGTTCGGTGTGGTAAAATCGATAAAGATTTTTATTTTCGGGTCAGTACGTTTGGCGATACCTATTTATTAATTTTTTATGTTTTGGGGCGCTTTTATAGAATAAAAAAAATTTTATATAAAAAATATTATTTTTTGCATCGCTTTATTCTCGACTATAACTTTTTTTTTTTTTCGCATGAGCTGTGGACGGTCTTTTTTGGGGAAAAAACCCTTTTTCAGCGGTACCATGTTTTTTTATATCCGTTTTTTTTGATGCGTGTTATTCCCCTTTTTGTTCAGCGGTATGAAAAAAGCACTGATTTTTTTTCTTCGTTTTTATTTTTTATTTTTTTAAGGGGTTCACAAAAAAGGGGTTAACTTGGGCGTTTTTTAGGGGGGGTCGTTACCGGACGCGGCGATACATTATGTTTACTTTTATTTTTTATTTTTTTTTTTTACAATAAAATGAATTTTTTGGGAATATTTTTTTTTTTTTTTTGGATTTTTTTTTTACAGTTTATTTTTTTTTTTTTTTACTTTTTTTCTTTGTCCAGGGGGGGCATCACGTATTTATCAATGCTGGTGTGACGTGTGCATAGCACTCTGTACCCAGCGAGGACAGGCAGTGCAGGTCGTTCCTCATGCCTTTCTCTCGGAGGCATGAGGAAGCCCCTCCCCCAGGGGCCCCCGCGCCATCTGGGTCCGGGGGCTGGGGGGGAGGAAGCCCTCAGAGCAGCGCGACACATCGCGCTGGTCTAGGGGCCAGGGGGGCGGCAGGGGCCCCTGCCCGCGCGATCCTCCCCTGTCCCCCAGTACACCCATCATGTTTATCGCGGTGTCGGGGTTTGTGCCGGGGAGCGGGGCCGTGCCGCTCATTTTCACCATCACGGGGGGTCAGCTGTGATAACACTGACACCCGGGGGGCGATTAGCTGCGCTCCCCCGGGGAGCGCAGCAAAACGCCCCCCCATGAGTCTACCCTCCTTCAGAATGGCACGGGGGTTTTGGACGGGTTTTACGTCAATGTCAGAGAGGGTTTTAATTTTTGTATTAACTTGTTATTATGACTTTTTTTAAAATGTTAAAAGTTTTAAAGCGCCCGCGGGAAAATGTTGGGGCATTAAAAAAAATTT
>JARQOD010000003.1:494591089-494653148 GCA_033576555.1 Oophaga sylvatica | reverse complement strand
CCCCCGGTACACTGCGATCATGTTTGATCGCGGTGTGCCAGGGGTTAATGTGCCGGGAGCGGTCCGTGACCGCTCCTGGCACATAGTGCCGGGTGTCAGCTGTGATAATCAGCTGACACCCGGCCATGATCAGCTGCGCTCCCACTGGGAGCGCAGCTGATCGCATATGACGTACTATTCCGTCCATGGGAATAAGGTCCAGGGTCACATGGACGAAATAGTACGTAGGATGGGATTAAGGGGTTAAAAAATGTTTAGTAAGTTACAGTAGAGCAGGGCCCAGCCGAAAGAGTTTACCTCATCATATTGGTAGATTAAAAAATCTTTTGGCCAAAACAAAAGCTGCTTGTTATGTATGTGATGATGGGAACTGTAAATGTTCAGTTGGTGAGGATGTGGTGCAGAAGTGGAGTTTTTCCAAGAGAGGGTGGTGGGACTGAGGATGGTTTGAGGGGTGGAGCCTGGGCGAACTCTCAAGGGGACCCTGAAAATTTGCCAGTATGGGGCCCCGAAATTCCTAGAGGCAGCCCTGGATCCACAACAATTCCCTGTTCAAAATTTTCCTTTTATAGTCACCCCCTCTTTTAGGTTTAAATACTCTCTCAATACCCCTGAACCTAAATGCACTATATTCCCAATATGTTTATGAAAAACATGTTTACAAAAATGTCACCCTTCTCATATCCCTGTTGGAGAATTAACAAAAATAAAAAGAAATTGTTCCTCTAATGATTTTTTTTATAGAACAGTGTAAAACCATTAATAGATTGAAACAAAGGGGATATACTAATCGTCTTCTGAATAGAGCTGTATCTATTGTTGGTAAAATGGATAGACAAAATTTATTAATAGATTTTCCTAAGGAAACTGATGAAAAATCTTTTATTACTTTCTCTACGGAATACAGTCCTCAATATCCAGAAATAATTAACATCATTAACTTAATTTCCTTCTATGACAGAATCACTGACTGGGTGGATCAGGGAAATGCTGTAGATATAGTATATCTTGACTTCAGCAAAGCATTTGACAAAGTATCTCACACAATCCTTATTGAAAAAATGACTAAGTATGGAATGGACAAGGCAACTGTTAGGTGGATTCATAACTGGCTTAGTGATCGGACCCAAAGAGTGGTTGTAAATGGCTGCACATCCAGTTGGAAGAATGTCTCAAGTGGGGTACCACAAGGCTCTGTTTTGGGCCCTGTATTGTTCAACATCTTTATCAATGATTTAGATGAAGGAATTGAGGGTAAACTGATCAAATTTGCTGATGACACAAAGCTAGGAGGGGTAGCTAATACTAGAGAAGAGAGAGAGAGGATTCAAAAAGATATACATAAACTGGAGCAGTGGGCAGCAACTAACAGAATGGATTTTAACAGGGAAAAATGCAAAGTACTACATCTGGGCAATAAAAATGAAAAAAGCATATACAAAATGGGAGGAATAGGGCTAAGTAACAGCACATGTGAAAAAGACTTAGGTATACTAATTGATCACAGACTTTACATGAGTCAACAGTGTGATGCAGCAGCAAAAAAGGCAAATGCAATTCTAGGATGTATCAACAGAAGCATACAGTCTAGATCACGTGAGGTCATTATTGCCCTCTACTCCTCTTTGGTCAGACCTCATCTGGAATACTGTGTCCAGTTTTGGGCACCACATTTTAAAAAAGACATCAACAAACTGGAGCAAGTTCAGAGAAGAGCCACCAGAATGGTGACCGGTCTGCAAACCATGTCCTATGAGGAACGGTTGCAGGATTTGGGAATGTTTAGCTTGCAAAAAAGAAGACTGAGAGGAGACTTAATAGCTGTCTACAAATATCTCAAGGGCTGTCACATTGTAGAAGGATCATCTTTATTCTCATTTGCACAAGGAAAGACTAGAAGCAATGGGATACAACTGAATGGGAGGAGACACAGATTAGATATTAGAAAAAACTTTTTGACAGTTAGGGTGATCAATGACTGGAACAGGCTGCCACAAGAGGTGGTGAGTTCTCCTTCAATGGAAGTCTTCAAACAGAGGCTGGATAGACATCTGTCTGGGATGATTTAGAGAATCCTGTTTTGAGCAGGGGGTTGGACCAGAAGGCCCAGGAGGTCCCTTCCAACTCTACCATTCTATGATTCTATGATCATACGAAAATACTTACCTATTTTAAATGAAGACAGGAAACTTTCTGAAGTCCTCAAACAATCTAATATCAGATTTGTGGCTAGAAAATCTCCCACCCTAAGGAATATTTTATCTCCTAGTTTTTTTCAAGGACCTTCATCTGCTACACAACCTACATGGCTTTCGTACAAGGGATTTTATAAGTGCGGATATTCACCTTGCAAAGCCTGCGATTATGCAGATTACAATAAACACACTTTCAGCTCAGTTGCCACTGGCAATAGTTTTTCTTTTTATAATTCTTTATTTAAAGACTCACAACGAAATCCAGGTTAACATAATAATTGGAATCAGACAAGTAGACAAATACAAACAGCACAACTTAACTCCCAACCAAGGCGATCATCCACGAGTCCTTATCATCCGGGGACCCGGAAGTAGAGGTCAATGACCTGACCCGAAGGGTCTTCCATTTTTTTACTTTTAACAAACAGTATAACAAAGAGAAGAGAGGGGAAAAAAAAGGGAGAAGGGAAGAAAGGGAGGGAAAAAACGAGAGGTTAAGGGGAAGGAGTGCCAACCAGGCCAAGCCCACCACTCAGCCTCTAGTTTTCAGTTAACTACAGAGGAGGGTTTGCCTCCAGCATTAGATCACAATACTCACTAGAACTTTGAAAATCCATCCATCCAAGCCAAGTAGCCCAAAACTTTGGATATGAGTCATATATGGATGAGGTAAGGTCCTCCATACACATAATTTCATTAACTTTTGCAATCCACTGGGATATAGAATCATAGAATGGTAGAGATGGAAGGGACCTCCTGGGCCATCTTGTACAACCCCCTGCTCAAAGCAGGATTCACTAAATCATCCCAGTCAGATGTCTGTCCAGCCTCTGTTTGAAGACATCTAGTGAAGGAGAAATCACCACCTTTCGTGGCAGCCTGTTCCACTCACTGATCACCCTAAAGGGTATGCCACACTAAACAAGGTTGTTAACGAGATCGCTAAAATCCGTCACTATTTAGCGATCTCGTTAGCGACGTAGTTGTGTGTGGCATGTAGTAACGACGTGGCCCCTGCTGTGATCTCGCTGATCGTTCACTAGAGTTCTGGACCGTATTTTGATCGTTGGCGTCCCGCTGGTGACGCTATATCGCTGTGTCTGGCACCTTTTTGTGAACGATGTGCGACCTCGTTAACAACGTATTAGTCAGCGGCGCAGGCGGGACTTTGTTTACTTTTGTTAACGCCCTACAGCTCTGATTGGTGACCACAACATCGCCTCAGCTATAATAACTGCGCCCCCATCCATTGTTTCCAGAGCACTTTATGGGTCTCTTTTTGCGTTGTTGCGAGGATAGTATCGCGTGTCGGAGTTTTGCGATCCTGTTTGTGGCGCAGTGGTGGGTTTTTGCGATCTGTCTGAGTCGCTAGAGCACCATCCATCCTCATTTGGATCTTCGGGATATTTTGATTCAAGGTACATATTATTTGTGATGTTGTTTGATAATGTTTTTTAACCTTATTTTTTTTTTTTGTCTGCTTTATTTATTTTACATCCCTGACCTTATTTTTTTTTTTTCGTCTGCTTTATATATTTAACACCCCTGACCTTATTTTTTTTTTTTTCCGTCTGCTTTTATATATTTAACACTACCCTCGAACACCCCCACATTGTAGACACTTGTAAACTGTATATTAAATGTTAACAGAAAAGTTTATTTTTTTTTTATATATTTTTTATTCTATTCTTTATTTTATTTTGTTTAAACACTTTATTAATAGTAATTAATTAGTAATTAACTTTTCTCTTCTTTACCGTACAGGTTGCACATAATGAACCTGTCCACCGCGGAGCGTGTGATTGTGGCAGTTGCACTGTCAATGGAGGCAGATCGTCAGGAAGAGGCGCGGGTGGAAGAGAGGCGCTCCAAGCGAAAGCGTCGCATGTGGACCAGGGAATGGCTGGAGCAGAGGTCCAAATTCTCCCACATGCATCTAGTGAGGGAATTGCAGGAGAAGAATCCGCAGGATTTCCGGAATTATCTACGGATGTCGGAGGATTCATTCAAGCTCCTACTGGAAGCTGTGAGGCCACTCATTGAACGGCAGGATACCCGGATGCGTTCAGCTGTTTCAGCAGAGGAACGTTTGGCAGTAACGCTGCGATTTCTGGCAACCGGACGTTCAATGAAGGATTTGCAATATTCTGCTGCAATTTCTCGGTCGCTGCTTGGAGAACTAATTCCGGAGACATGCAACGCCATCGTCCGCAGTTTACGGAGCTACATGCCTTTTCCCAAATCAGTGGCGGAATGGCAAATTATTGCCTCTGATTTTGAAAGGATTTGGCAGTTCCCAAACTGTGGTGGTGCCTTGGATGGCAAACATGTGCGGATCACGCAACCAGCCAAAGCGGATCCTTTTTTCATAATTACAAGGGCTACTTCAGCGTGATCCTCATGGCCCTTGTTAATGCCAATTATGAATTTATTGACGTTAATGTTGGCATTAATGGAAGGGTTTCTGACGGTGGCATTTTGGAGCACACAAGTTTTGGTGAACGGTTGTTTAATAATAAACTTAACTTGCCAACCAACATGGACACCACCGCCAACCTAAACTTTGTGTTTGTGGGCGATGAAGCCTTCCCCCTTCATGAGCATCTTGTTAAACCGTACCCACAAAAGACTTTGACAGGGGAAAGGCGGATTTTTAACTACAGACTGTCTAGGGCACGGCGCGTTGTGGAGAATGCCTTCGGCATAATGGCCAATCGCTTCAGGGTTTTCCACACTCCAATCAACATGAAGCTGGAATCCATAGACTCTGTGGTGTTGGCCTGTTGTGTGCTGCACAATTTTCTAAGAAAACGCGATGCTGGTACTTACAGTCCGCCAGGATTCATGGACTCGGACAACAATGGTGACGTGGTGCTTGGAGAATGGCGTGACAATGATCCCGCTATTGCAGGCCTTCAACCTGTCAATCAAGGCAGGAGCAAGGACGATGCGAAGGCCAGCAGAGACAAGTACTGCCAATACTTTAATGGGCCTGGTGCAGTGAGTTGGCAGCATCAGGTCTAGTTTGATTTTGAGAATGTTTTACTTTACCCTTTTTTTTAACAATGTTTTGATAATAAAATATTTTTATTTTAAAAATGCATTCATGTTTTTTTCAATTATTTTACCAATATGGGAGAAGGGCTAATGATGGGTGAGATGTGGGGAGGGAGTAATGGGGATGGCAACGAGACATGTTACCAGCTGCTGTAGTTTTTAAAATCTTTTCAAAGGCTTTTTTGTTGTCTATTTTTTGTTTTACATTGTATCTACTTGTCACACACGTGCTCATGGGAGTACCATCAGTCATAGGAGTTAATTGTTAAAAAAATAAAGAAAAAAGTTTCAAATATTTTCAATTATTTTAAGGGCCTATGGTCTCACTAGCGTTCAAACATTATAATTATATATAACAGATAATACACCACAGCTGCATATTATAAAGTTTAAATATATAATATATATATTTTAGTCATAATATGAAAGATTAAAAAATTGTTATACATATATTTGAAAATTCTTGGGAGGTAAAGGTCAACATTCACCAGGGAATCAGCTATTCACAGATATGCGACGCCATTGTGATCGCAATGTGACTACTCACACACAGCTACACAGATATGCATACAGATATGCAAAAAGCCATTGATTTGCAAGGGGATTAGCGAGCCCCAGCCATCAAGATATGCGACGTTATTGTGATCGCAATTTGACTACTCATGCTATGCAAAAAGCCATTGACTTGCAAAGGGGATTAGCGAGCCCCAGCCATAAAGATATGCGACGTTATTGTGATCTCAAAGTGACTACTCACGCTATGCAAAAAGCCATTGTGACTTGCAAAGGGGATTAGCGAGCCCCAGCCATCAAGATATGCGACGTCATTATGATCGCAATGTGACTACTCACACTGCAGCTACACAGATATGCAAAAAGCCATTTGTGATTTGCAAGGTGAAGATTGTCACGAGCCCCAGCCATAAAGACATAACACGCCATTGTGATCGCCTACCTTGGAACAGTGGTATTGCGATTGCAACAGCATCTCATATCTGTGCTTGGCTGCCGCATGGCTGCTGCGGTCACTTTTCAATCGCAAAACCGTTTTGCGTCGCGGTGCGGCCGCACGTAACGTGCGCACGCTGTGACGTCATGGCGCTGGCGTCGCCCAATACGCTGTTGTTTGTGATGGCGGCAATGGCGGCGGCGAGACACAGACAGCGCGGCCCAAAATGGACAGACGAGGAGGTCCGTTATCTCATAAAGACGGACCTCTGGGACTACCACTGCAGGCTACCTGTGGCGCATCCAATGCGCCACAAAAGGGTATGCCTGCAGAGGATCCAGCGGGGCCTGCAGAGGAGATTCAATGTGCTGCGCACAAAAGCGCAAATCAGGAAGAAGCTGGCGGACCTGCGATACCGCTCACGCGATAGGGTCGCCAGCATCCGGGCCCAGCTCCGCAGGCCTCTGAGTGAGTATTCATGAGGGTATCTGGAGAGCGCAGCGCACGACAAACGCACATGAACGCGTGCAAGCGCGCCCGCCGTGGGAGTACCGCCATGATGTTGCATGTTGCAGGCAGCGATGGGAGTACCGCCAGTGATGTTGCAGGCAGCGATGGGAGTACCGCCAGTGATGTTGCAGGCAGCGATGGGAGTACCGCCAGTGATGTTGCATGTTGCAGGCAGCGATGGAGTACCGCCAGTGATGTTGCAGGCAGCGATGGAGTACCGCCAGTGATGTTGCATGTTGCAGGCAGCGATGGGAGTACCGCCAGTGATGTTGCAGGCAGCGATGGGAGTACCGCCAGTGATTGGTTGCATGATGTTGCAGTGCAGCAGGATGGGAGTACCGCCAGTGATGTTGCAGGCAGCGATGGGAGTACCGCAGTGATGTTGCATGTTGCAGGCAGCGATGGGAGTACCGCCAGTGATGTTGCAGGCAGCGATGGAGAAGTACCGCCAGTGATGTTGCATGTTGCAGGCAGCGATGGGAGTACCGCCAGTGATTGTTGCAGGCAGCGATGTGGAGTACCGCCAGTGATGTTGCATGTTGCAGGCAGCGATGGGAGTACCGCCAGTGATGTTGCAGGCAGCGATGGGAGTACCGCCAGTGATGTTGCAGGCAGCGATGGGAGTACCGCCAGTGATGTTGCATGTTGCAGGCAGCGATGGGAGTACCGCCAGTGATGTTGCAGGCAGCGATGGGAGTACCGCCAGTGATGTTGCAGGCAGCGATGGGAGTACCGCCAGTGATGTTGCATGTTGCAGGCAGCGATGGGAGTACCGCCAGTGATGTTGCAGGCAGCGATGGGAGTATCGCCAGTGATGTTGCATGTTGCAGGCAGCGATGGGAGTACCGCCAGTGATAATGGGGATTCTGAATTGTATATTTCATTTACAGCACCACCTTCACCAGCACCAGCTGCTCCACCGTCCCCAGCTACCCCTCCACCTCCATCTTCTCCTTCCCCGGCTACCCCTCCACCACCAGCATCACCTCATCTCTCCACCCCTTCACCGCCAGCAACCCCCCCTCATGACTGTGTGTTCCAGCCCTTCCCCCGACGTTGCCTTCTCTCCAGCATCATCCCGTCACACGGATGCAGGCTCCCCATCAGGTAATTAACGCACATTATATAAGCTTCAGACAAGTTTGAGAACTTTGTAAGGTCTTATGTGTGTAATGGCTGTTGTGATATTATTTTTTTTTCTGTGTTTCCCTAGCCGGCGGACCATCAGGTTCTGGGTGGGTGGTCAGCGGTTCCTCTGAGGAAAACCGTAAGTGTTAATTAACATAACATGTACATGTTGATGTTGCAACAGAATTCACTATTAACTGTTACCTTTACCTCCACAGAAATCCCGACTGCCCAGGACCTGTTGGTGTCCCACCGCCGGCTGATGGCGGAATTGAGCAGCGCTGTGGCAGCCATTAATACTGCGGTCGCAGCGCTGCAAAGAACCATGGGAGCTCTGCATCACCACGGGGTGATGCTGGAGAGGGCAGCGGCTGGACACCGGGGCCCTCAGTAATTTATTTTCTTTGTTAATTATTTTGTAGTTTGTTATTATTTTTTTTTATATTTTGTTATTTTGTTATGTTACTGTTTTTTGTTTTTATTAAAATTTTATATTTTTATTTAAAAAAAAAAAAATATATATATATGACATTAATATATATTTTCTATTTTACGTTAATCTACGCAGGTGTGGTGTATTATTTTTAGTATAAGGTTTTACGTAGTGTGACCAGGGGCCTTAAAAAAAATGTTAATTTTTGATATTTTTTTCATTTCATTTTTTCCCTATGATGGAACACCTATGATAGCTGGTACTCCCATGACCCCATGTGTGACAAGTAGATGTAATAAAAATACAACATTTTAATAGTTGACATCACATAAGAAAAGACCACAATTCATTAGATAAATAAGTTTTTTATTAAAAAAGGTATCAATGTAAAAATATAAAAACAACCAAAAAAAACTTTAGTAAAACATTTTAAAACCTACAACTGCTGGTAAGATGGATCATTGCCATTACCACGCTGCCTCTGAGGTGAATAAAAATAAGGGGGAGCACCAGCGTTTGGGTTTATCCCAACTGGGTTTGGCACAGGATTGTGCGGCCATGAGTAGTCCGGGTACTGCGGTCTTGGCATGATGACATATCTGTTGTCCAGGTTTCCAAAAGACGTTGAGTCAGTACCTCTAACATCAGTCTCTCAGCATGAAGCCGCTGAACAGGATCCAGAGTAGGCAGCCTCTCATTCGCAAAATATGCAAAGCCAGTTATTTTTGTTTCTTTTTCTGCCGTAAGAACTTTTTTTGCAATTTCCACCAATTCAGGAGTAGCCGAGGTGGGAGCCGAGGTGGGAGCCTTCCTTTTCGTTCCTGAAAGTGAAAGCTGCCTCCGCACAGATGATGGTGGCTCGACTACTTCGTCTATGTGATCCGGCATGCTGTCTTCTTCAGTTGGAGGTGTGGAGACAGCCTCTTCTGTGTCCTGCATGAACACAAAAAACAAATGGTAAATCACAAAGAAAAGAAATTAATCTTCACACTATAACACCCATATACAGCAAAATTGTGAAAACGACACTTGTAAATGGAAAGGCCTCAACCGTTGAGCTACATAAATTATCAGTACATGAAGGGATATATTCTGCCATTTTATCTACATTTCACAATAATATTTTTTAAATTTATGTCCACTTTGGCATGTACATTAAAATGTGTTGTAATACAAAGGTACTTACATGTACGACAGGGGTGTCTGGCTGGATCACTGGGTCTAGATCCGAAATGGATGTCCCTTGTCTGGGTACTTCTTGGTCCCTTGTAAAAGCGAACAGATCAAAGTACCACAGTTGGGGGACATAAACTTCTTCGGCCCCCGCTCCAGATTTGGTTGAATTGATAACTTTATTGAGCTCTTTTTTATAAACCGTGCGGAGGGCCTGAATCCGTTTTTTCACCGTTGACTCATCCGCCGGTTCATCAGGGTAACGGCTCCTGCAGAGCTCCACCAGTTTTTGGTAGGCGTCCTTCTTTTTCAACCGGTTACAGTAATCTGCAGACTTAATTTTCCAGAGGCACGGCATTGTGCGGTACAGCTCGATAAAATCACGCAAAAACTCCTGCTTATCAGCCATCTGTAATAAAAAAATGATTATGTGAGAACAGCAGAATGGTTAAATAAAATGTTTACATAGTCTACAACATAGAACACAGCAGGGAACACAAAATGGTGGTTGTGGGCGACGCAGGAGTAAACATAGATAGAGTTGGGATCAGAAAATGTTGGTTGTGGGCGACGCAGGAGTAAACATAGATAGAGCTGGGATCATAAAATGGTGGGCGTGGGTGACGCAGGAGTAAACATAGATAGAGTTGGGATCAGAAAATGTTGGTTGTGGGCGACGCAGGAGT
This sequence comes from Oophaga sylvatica, assembly GCA_033576555.1. Classification (NCBI taxonomy): domain Eukaryota; kingdom Metazoa; phylum Chordata; class Amphibia; order Anura; family Dendrobatidae; genus Oophaga; species Oophaga sylvatica. The sequence continues at coordinate 494,643,017 of JARQOD010000003.1, read as the reverse complement.
AAACATAGATAGAGCTGGGATCATAAAATGGTGGGCGTGGGTGACGCAGGAGTAAACATAGATAGAGCTGGGATCATAAAATGTTGGTTGTGGGCGACGCAGGAGTAAACATAGATAGAGCTGGGATCATAAAATGGTGGGCGTGGGTGACGCAGGAGTAAACATAGATAGAGCTGGGATCATAAAATGGTGGTTGTGGGCGACGCAGGAGTAAACATAGATAGAGCTGGGATCATAAAATGGTGGCCGTGGGCGGGGGCCGTACAAAACAATGGGATAAAAAAACCTAGATAAACAATTACGCAAAAAACAGCAGGGATCGATCACAAAATGGTGGTTGTGGGCGACGCAGGAGTAAACATAGATAGAGCTGGGATCATAAAATGGTGGTTGTGGGCGACGCAGGAGTAAACATAGATAGAGCTGGGATCATAAAATGGTGGTTGTGGGCGACGCAGGAGTAAACATAGAGCTGGGATCATAAAATGGTGGCCGTGGGCGGGGGCCGTACAAAACTATGGGATAAAAAAACTTAGATAAACAATTACGCAAAAAACAGCAGGGATCGATCACAAAATGGTGGTTGTGGGCGACGCAGGAGTAAACATAGATAGAGCTGGGATCATAAAATGGTGGTTGTGGGCGACGCAGGAGTAAACATAGATAGAGCTGGGATCATAAAATGGTGGGCGTGCCTGAACAAAACAATGAAAAAACATGATGGACGACAATGGTTAACAACAGCAGAGATCTAAAATGGATCGGTACAATTAAAGACAAAAGAAAAATTAAATGTGACAAAAAAAAATTACCTACCTTACAAAACTTGTGTGATTCTGAAAAAAAAAAAAAAAAAAATAGGGAAACTAGCGTCACAAACTGGATCGCAGAGGATACGCCACAGACTGGATCGCAAAAACTCCAACGAAGAACGTAGCAACCGAAATAGTGGCGTAAACCGGATCGCAGTAGCTACCAAGACTAGCAGGACACACTGGGTGATTTGAAAGAACCGCTTCTGCTCGAGAGCAATGGAGAGGAGTGCTGATACTTCGTCTTTTATGACGCGGTCATCCAATCACAAAGCGGGAGAGCTGTGATAAATATCTATGACATACATAGTGACCACCAATCTGTGACGAGGGGCGTGCAAAAGGTCGCGCTCAGTCACGCCTATCGAGGTCGTGATCTTTCACAGTACATGCAGTGTGGCATCCCAACGACCGCCAAAGTCGTTAAAAATGTCGCTAACCGCTGATGCGACGTTAATGAGATCGTCAAGTATGGCAGCTACTAGCGACCTTAAAACGATCACACCAACGATAGCGTCGTTATCGTGATCGTTAGCGGGAACGTTTAGGTGGCAGTACCTTAACTGTCAAAAGGTTTTTTTCTAATATCTTATCTGTCTCCTCCCATTCAGTTTCATCCCATTGCTTCTAATCTTTCCTTGTGCAAATGAGAATAAAGATAATCCTTCTACAATGTGACAGCCCTTGAGATATTTGTATACAGCTATTAAGTCTCCGCTCAGTCTTCTCTTTTGCAAGCTAAACATTCCCAAATCCTGCAACCGTTCCTCATAGCACCTGGTTTGCAGACCGGACACCATTCTGGTGGCTCTTCTCTGAACTTGCTCCAGTTTGTTGATGTCTTTTTTAAAATGTGGTGCACAAAACTGGACACAGTATTCCGCATGGGAGGAGTGGGACTCTTCCATCTCTCTGGGATGCAAGCCCTCGCTGCCATGATCAAAAATTTCAATAAAGATTTATAGATCCGAAGAGAGATTTCATTATGCTGGAGTAGTATCAGAGCCGGAGTCAACTTTTCGGAACAGCCTGTAACCCGACAAATAATTTCCCACACCCTTATCCAAAATAATTGCAGTACATCACATTGCCAGAAAATATGAAAAATTGCGCTCTCTGCTCTTCCACACCTCCAGCAGCTGGGGTCAGTCTCCGGAAATATGGTGTGCAGCCTCGAGGGCACTCTGTACCACCGGGACAGAATCTTATAGCCAGCCTCCTGGAACTTAGAGCTAATCGGCGCACAGTGTACAAGTGAAAAAATTTGAGTTCACTGATCTTCCGTAAACATAGAGTAGGTTTTAGCTAAGGTGTGTCTGACTGGGCCCGGGCTATTACATAAAAGCTCAAATTGGGCTTTGGGTCGTCTAAATGAACTTTTAGGGGGAAGGCTGCTGAAAAAGTGGATGAGTTGCAAACACCTCCAACTGCCCAGGGGTATTGGATCTGTTTTAGCGGTAAGGTCATTCAGAGAAGGCCAGGAGGCTCCCTCACCCCAGTTTTCTACTCTATCCATCCCTGAGTCCATCCACAGACGAAAAATAGGGTCAGAGCTGCTAGGGACAAATCTAGGATGACTCAACACTGGAGTAAGCGGAGAAGCCTCTGGGACTAAATGTAAACGGACCAGTGCTGTATTGCAGTATTTTAAAGTGGGTCCAATAGTCGGATGGGATTTGATTTGTTCTGGGGCCGAAAGTAAAACACATGGAAAGGTCTTCAATGAGGTCGGGAAAAAACTTTGTTCTATTTGAACCCAGGCCTTATTGTATCCGTTTCTGCACCAGTCTATCATTCTAGCTAGGTTGCCTGCCAAATGATACATTTTTAGGTCCAGAAGCCCCACTCCCCCCAACCTCTTGGGTCTGCAGAGAACCTCCCTCTTTAGTCTAGCAGGTTTTCTTCCCCATATAAAAGACTTGAATAGACCCTAGTTTTCTAAAAAAAAGTTAGCAGGGATATTGATGGGGAGAGTCTGTAGAAAATATAGGACCCTTGGTAATATGTTCATCTTAAAAATTTGGCATCTGCCAAACCAGGTGAAAGATATCTTTAGCCACCTATCACAGTCTGCTTGAATGGATGTTAAAAGGCCAGGGAAGTTCCCTCGATATAGAGAATTGATGTCTGCAGATAGTCTAACTCTTAAATATTTTAGGTGTCGGGTAGGCCATTTGAAACTGAAGGACTCCTTTAAAGATCTCACAAGTTCCAGGAAGAATTAATGTTGAGCGCCTCGGATTTTGAAAAATTTATTTTGAAATTTGACAATTGGGCATATGTTCTGAATTCATTCATAAGGTTAGGTAGGGAAATCTTAGGTGAGGTAACGAAGAAACAGTGGCTCAGTGGATAGCACTTCAGCCTTGCAGCGCTGGAGTCCTGGGTTTGAATCCCACCAAGGACATCTGCAAAGAGTTTGTATGTTCTCCCGGTGTTTGCATGGGTTTCCTCCAACACTCCAAAAAAAAACATACTGATAGGGAATCTGGATTGTGAGCCCCTTCGAGGACAGCGACGATAATGTCTGCAAACTGTAAAGAGCTGCAGAATATGTTAGCGCTATATAAAAAAAATAAAGAAGATTGTCAACGTAGGCTGCTACTTTATACGTGTTTTGAAGTACATTAATACCAGAGTTGGCTCTAACATGTGAGGATGAAAATGAGGGGGGACAGAGGGCATCGCTGTTGTGTACCATTATAAATATAGAACGGATCTGAAAGTGTATCGTTCACCCAGACCCTGGCGGAAGGGACTGAATAGAGACCCATTGGGCCTTTTTTATAGGGTCCTTTTTAATGGTTTTATTTTTTGTCTGTTCTGTCAGTGTGTTTTTGTATCAATAAAACTTTATTATATATTCCCTTATCTCTATTGACTTATTTAAGGGTGATCGTGACTTTCACACACACTGCTTTTTCTTCTTCTTGTTCAATCTTTATGCTGATGACACACAACTATACACGTCATCCTTCGACCTTACCCCCGCTGTTCTACAGAACGCCACCGACTGTCTGTCCGCAGTCTCCAACATCATGTCCGCTCTCTATCTGAAACTTAACCTCTCCAAAACTGAACTCCTTCTGCTCCCGCAGTCTACTAACCTCCCTAAATCTGACATTTCCCTCTCCGTGGGCGGCACCATAACACCCCGGCAGCAGGCTCGCTGTCTGGGTGTTATGTTTGACATCAATCTCTCCTTCACCTCCCATATACAATCTCTTGCCCGCTCTTGCTGCCTACACCTAAAGAACATCTCTAGAATCCGCCCTTTTCTCACCATGGAAACAACAAAAACCCTCACTGCAGCACTGATCCACTCCCGCCTGGACTACTGCAATGCTCTATTACTTGGCCTACCAATTACTCGACTATCCCCTCTCCAGTCCATCCTTAATGCAGCAGCCAGGGTCATCCATCTGGCTAATCAGTACTCGGACGCATCCGCTCTTCGCCAGTCCTTACACTGGCTGCCCATTCATTATAGGATCCAATTCAAAGTACTGGTTCTCACCCACAAAGCTCTCCACAGTGCAGCACCCCCCTACATCTCCTCCCTCATTTCTATCAATCGGCCTAACCGACTGCTGCGCTCTGCAAACGACTTTCGACTAAACTCTGAACTAATCCCCACCTCCCACTCCTGACTCCAAGACTTCTCCCGCGCTGCGCCAATCCTCTGGAATGCTCTACCCCAAGAAATTAGGACTATCCACAATTTGCATGGTTTCAGGCGCTCCCTCAAAACACATTTGTTCACAGCGGCCTATCACATTCACTAATCAAAGTCATTCTATGTGTGTGTGTGTGTGTGTAGCCCATTCACTATCTCCATCCATCCCTCACTCCCTCAAGATGGCTGGACCATCATTGTAAATGCACCATTGTATATACACACCTGTACTTTGTATCTCCCCCACCTCATTGTAGATTGTAAGCTCTCACGAGCAGGGTCGGCTTATTTTGCTTTAATTATTGTATGGTTAACGTTGTTACTTATGACTTGTGTTTTGAAACTGTTAAACTGTAAAGCGCTGCAGAATTTGATGGTGCTATATAAATAAAAAATATTATTATTATTATGCCCCCATAGATGCTCCATAGATAATGCCCCCATAGATTATGCCTCCATAGATAATGCCCCCATAGATGCTCCATAGATAATGCCCCCATAGATGCTCCATAGATTGTGCCCCATAGTATAGGTCCCTTATACTGCCGCAGCTGCTGAAACCAAAAAAAAAAAATACATACTCACCTCCCGGCACCTGTGATATTTACCTGTCACCCGGTGCACCGCTGACCGCCGCTGTCTTCTGAGTCTTCCGCAGTGAATGCTCAGGCAGAGGGCGCGGCGCGCACAAACTACGTCATCGCGCCCTCTGCCTGAACATTCACAGCTAGAGAGGACGCGAGGACAGAGCAGCGCAGCGGTGGAACGGGACAGGTAAATATCCCTTATACTCACCCTCCCACCGGCGCGGTCTCTGCAGCCCCTGCTCTTCTCCCGCGGTCTCCGGCGCCAGTGTTCAGCGGTCACGTGGTACCGCTCATTAAAGTCATGAATATGTGCATATTCATGACTTTAATGAGCGGTACCACCTGACCGCTGAACACTGGCGCCGGAGACCGTGGGAGAAGAGCAGGGGAGCTGCAGAGACCACGCCAGGAGGAGGCGAGTATGTAGCACAGCTGCGCTCCGCCTCCCCTGCCGACCCCCTGGTAGTACTGTGTCAGCACAGCTGCCAAACCGCAGCGGCCGTCGCGGGCCCCCTCACCTGTCCGGGCCCCATAGCAGCTGCGTGGTCTGCTACAATTGACGGTACGCCACTGGACTGCAGGTATCATCAAACACATTACCAGTAAATCAGAGTGCAAGTGAAACATCGCACTGCGGTGAAAAAATAGTCCAGGGGCGAGGGGTTAAACTATCAAGAAACAGATGGATATTAGCCATAATGGTCAGACTCCGACCCAATCTTTTGTATTGAAGAGTCTAATGAGCCGGTGGAAAGGTCATTGTGAAGGGAGGGGAGCAGGGTCAGCTGTGACATCGCCCACCGTGATTGGTGGATCTTGTGTTATCTGCTTGTCATCGTAATCATATCTCTGGTAAAAAGGAACCTTGATGAAAACTCTTCCTGAAAGGACAGTAATGGTATGTTCACATGTGGCATTTTTTAAGCAGTGTACTTTGGGCATAAAATGTGCAGCATTTTACAGTGACAGCATAACCAATTTCTGAAATCTCACGCACATACTTTTTTTTTTCGCATGTATTTTGAGTCCTGCTTTTTTTTCCGAGACATATTCATTCTTTCAGTGCCTTTCCCCACACTTTTGACCCATTCAAATGAATGGGTGAAAAACGCAAATAACAATGCTAAAAAAAACCACACACACACAACACAATTGTGTGTACTGTATGCAGCAATATTCCTATCACCACTCGTTTGTGTGTATAGAAAAAAAAAAAGCTGCAAAAATACATGTGAACAGACCCTTAATAGGGTAATATGAAAAAGCAAGATTATGTTTTTTTTTTTTAATGCAGATTGTGACTATATTTAAATATCATTTTCTGATGCTCACACTTTACAGTCACACTTGATCGCATAAGAACTGAATAAAACAATTAAAAGGTAAAGGTTTAAACAGTGTAGGTTTTTGGCAATCAGGAATTAGTAGCTGAAAGGCAAATAGTAAAACTTTTTTTGATTTTCACGGTACAATAAAAAAGTTGATTATTGTTCAACAGCAAAGGGAACATGGCGCTGGAGTAGGCCCTCCAGCCAGCTGGCCAACACCAGGAGTCAGGATCTCACTGATCGGATACTGGAGACTCAATTTTTTAGTGCGTTAAAACAATGTATATACAGTTAGGTCCATTTATTTAATTTTGGTTCTAGACATTACCACAATGAATTTTAAACAAAACAAATCAGATGCAGTTGAAGTTCAGACTTTCAGCTTTCATTTAAGGGTATCCACATTAAAATTGGATGAAGGGTTTAGGAGTTTCAGCTCCTTAACATGTGCCACCCTGTTTTTAAAGGGACCAAAAGTAATTGGACAATTGACTGCAAGGCTATTTCATGGACAGGTGTGGGCAATCCCTTCGTTATGTCATTCTCAATTAAGCAGATAAAATGGCTGGAGTTGATTTGAGGTGTGGTGTTTGCATTTGGAAGGTTTTACTGTGAAGGAAACGTGGTCAAAGGAGCTCTCCATGCAGGTGAAACAAGCCATCCTTAAGCTGCAAAAACAGAAAAAACCCATCCGAGAAATTGCTACAACATTAGGAGTGGCAAAATCTACAGTTTGGTACATCCTCAGAAAGAAAGAAAGTACTGGTGAACTTATCAATGAAAAAAGACCTGGGAGCCCACGGAAGACAACAGTGGTGGATGATCGCAGAATACTCTCCATGGTGAAGAGAAACCCCTTCACAACAGCCAACCAAGTGAACAACACTCTCCAGGAGGTAGGCGTATCAATATCCAAATCTACCATAAAGAGAAGACTGCATGAAAGTAAATACAGAGGGTTCACTGCACAGTGCAAGCCACTCATAAGCATCAAGAATAAAAAGGCTAGGCTGGACTTTGCTAAAAAAAAACATCTAAAAAAGCCAGCACAGTTCTGGAAGAACATTCTTTGGACAGATGAAACCAAGATCAACCTCTACCAGAATGATGGAAAGAGAAAAGTATGGCGAAGGCGTGGTACAGCTCATGATCCAAGGCATACCACATCATCTGTAAAACACGGCGGAGGCAGTGTGATGGCTTGGGCATGCATGGCTGCCGGTGGCACTGTGTCACTAGTGTTTATTGATGATGTGACACAGGACATAAGCAGCCAAATTAATTCTGAGGTATTCAGAGCCATACTGTGTGCTCAGATCCAGCCAAACTGATTGGTCGTCGTTTCATACTACAGATGGACAATGACCGAAAACATAAAGCCAAAGCAACCCAGGAGTTTATTAAAGCAAAGAAGTGGAATATTCTTGAATGGCCAAGTCAGTCACCTGATCTCAACCCAATTGAGCATGCATTTCACTTGTTAAAGACTAAACTTCAGACAGAAAGGCCCACAAACAAACAGCAACTGAAAACCACCGCAGTGAAGGCCTGGCAGAGCATCAAAAAGGAGGAAACACAGCGTCTGGTGATGTCCATGAGTTCAAGACTTCAGGCAGTCATTGCCAACAAAGGGTTTTCAACCAAGTAGTAGTAATGATCATTTTATTTACAATTATTAATTCTGTCCAATTACTTTTGGCCCCTTTAAAAACAGGGTGGCACATGTTAAGGAGCTGAAACTCCTAAACCCGTCATCTAATTTTAATGTGGATACCCTCAAATGACAGCTGAAAGTCTGAACTTCAACTGCATCTGAATTGTTTTGTTTACAATTAATTGTGGTAATGTCTAGAACCAAAATTAAATACCATATTTTTTGGACCATAAGACGCACTTTTTTCCCCCCAAAATTTGGGGGAAAATGAGGGTGCGTCTTATGGTCCCAATGTACCAAAAAATCCGGTGGTGGCGGCGGCGGTCCCGGTGGCGGCGGCAGCCTTCCGGTGGTGTCTGGCCAGCAGCGGGGCTCTGTGCTGCGTGGGGGGCTCCGCCGGCATTTCCCTCTTAGCCGGACAGCCCCCCGCAGCTCCGCTGCTGCGGCCTCCTGATACATGGCCGCCAGGGGCCTCCGGTGGCGGTCCCGACGAAGTCTTCCGTGCGGTGGTGCCGGGGCAAGAGCCGGCTCTGTGCTGCAGGGGGGCTCCGCCGGCATTTCGGTCTTAGCCGGAAAGCCCCCCGCAGCTCCGCTCCCTCCTGCAACTCGGTGGCGTCCTCAAACATGGCCGCCAGGGGCCTCCGGTAAGATGGCCGCCGAATCTCATTCAAGTCTCGGCAACGAGATCTCTTCTCCCGAGATCTTGTCCTGAGATCTCGGGAGACGAGATCTCGGGAAAAGAGATCTCGTTGCCGAGACTTGAATGAGATTCGGCGGCCATCTTACCGGAGGCCCCTGGCGGCCATGTTTGAGGACGCCACCGAGTTGCAGGAGGGAGCGGAGCTGCGGGGGGCTTTCCGGCTAAGACCGAAATGCCGGCGGAGCCCCCCTGCAGCACAGAGCCGGCTGCTGCCCCGGCACCACCGCACGGAAGACTTCGTCGGGACCGCCACCGGAGGCCCCTGGCGGCCATGTATCAGGAGGCCGCAGCAGCGGAGCTGCGGGGGGCTGTCCGGCTAAGAGGGAAATGCCGGCGGAGCCCCCCACGCAGCACAGAGCCCCGCTGCTGGCCAGACACCACAGAGCACAGGAGGCTGCATTGGGACCACCGCTATGGGATGTGAGTACCATATATTGCACAGCCACCCCACAGAACACAGCCACCCCACAGAGCACAGCCACCCCACAGAGCACAGCCACCCCACAAAGCACAGCCACCCCACAGCACAGCCACCCCACAGAGCACCCCTGCAACAAAGAGCACTTCGGACTGTAAGACGGACCCCCATTTGACACATTATTTTTTTTTCCCTATTTTCCTTCTGAAAATTTGGGGTGCGTCTTATGGTCCGGTGCGTCTTATAGTCCGAAAAATACGGTAAATGTTGTTTCTGTCCAAATATATATGGACCTAACTGTATCATAGCTTTGGTTTCCTGACAAGTGTCTATAAAATACTTGTAGCTTTTACACATAGATGAATGTACAGCAACTTGCCTTTCACTGATCTTCCATCTGGCCAAGAATCTGAGTTCCATGATTGCAGAGCATTGGCGTCTATGAGACGTGTCCACGTGACAGCTGCTGTTGCACAGCAAACCTACAGAATGGCCACAAGCTATAAGCCAATTTACAACAGGTTATACAAGATCCTTTTTGTGATCATATACTGTAAGTGGCAGCTGTGGAAAGAGAAGCAGGAAATTTCCCCCAGCTACCCTGTAATAAAATAAATGGGCACCGCAAATGTGTTGTACTGTATTCTGTAGCACCAAACCTGTGCCATGTGCACACGCACTAGATTAGTTGCAGTAATTTATAAGTGTGTCATTCATGTGAATGGGGAAGAAACAAATCTGTGCACAAGCTGCAGAAACCTCCTTAACTGGTTTAGAACCAAGATACTGCATGTAAATGTTCTCATAAAACCTATGGAATAAAGACCCCTAACAAGGAATCAAAGGCAAACTACAGTCATGGCCAAAAGTTTTGAGAATGACACAAATATTAATTTTTACAAAGTCTACTGCTTCACTTTTTCTAATGGCAATTTGCATATACTCCATAATGTTATAAAGAGTGATCAGCTTAACAGCAATTATTTGCACAGTCAATATTTGGCTAGAAAATGAACTTTATCCCCCAAAACACATTTCAACATCATTGCAGCCCTGCCTTAAAAGGACCAGCTAACCTCTTTTCAGTGATTGCTCCATTAACACAGGTGTGGGTGTTGATGAGGACATGGCTGGAGATCAATCTGTCATGATTAAGTAAGAATGACACCACTGGACACTTTAAAAGGAGGCTGGTACTTGGCATCATTGTTTCTCTTCTGTTAACCATGGTTATCTCTAAAGAAACACGTGCAGTTATCATTGCAATGCACAAAAATGGCCTAACAGGGAAGAGTATCGCAACTAGAAAGATTGCACCTCAGTCAACAATCTATCGCATCATCAAGAACTTCAAGGAGAGAGGTTCCATTGTTGCCAAAAAGGCTTCAGGGCGCCCAAGAAAGACCAGCAAGCGCCAGGACCGTCTCTTAAAAGTGTTTCAGCTGCGGGATTGGGCTACCAGCAGTGCAGAGCTTGCTCAGGAATGGCAGCAGGCAGGTGTGAGTGCATCTGCACGCACTGTGAGGCGGAGACTCTTGGAGCAAGTCCTGGTCTCAAGGAGGGCAGCAAAGAAGCCACTTCTCTCCAGAAAAACCATCATAGACAGACTGATATTCTGCAAAAGGTACAGGCAGTGGACTGCTGAGGACTGGGGTAAAGTTATTTTCTCTGATGAATCCCCTTTTCGATTGTTTGGGACATCAGGAAAACGCCTCATTTGGAGAAGACAAGGTGAGCGCTACCACCAGTCTTGTCTCATGCCAACTGTTAAGCATCCTGAAACCATTCATGTGTGGGGTTGCTTCTCAGCCAAGGGAATCGGCTCTCTCACAGTCTTGCCTAAAAATGCAGCCATGAATAAAGAATGGTACCAGAATGTCCTCCAAGAGCAACTTCTCCCAACCCTCCAAGAGCAGTTTGGCGATCAACAATGCCTTTTCCAGCATGATGGAGCACCTTGCCATAAAGCAAAGGTGATAACTAAATGGCTCAGGGAACAAAACATAGAGATTTTGGGTCCATGGCCTGGAAACTCCCCAGATCTTAATCCCATTGAGAACTTGTGGTCAATCATCAAGAGACGGGTGGACAAACAAAAACCTAAAAATTCTGACAAAATGAAAGCATTGATTGTGCAAGAATGGACTGCTATCAGTCAGGATTTGGTCCATAAGTTGATTGAGAGCATGCCAGGGAGAATTGCAGAGGTCCTGAAGAAGAAGGGTCAACACTGCAAATATTGACTTGCTGCATTAACTCATTCTAACTGTCAATATAAGCTTTTGTTACTCATATGTTTGCAATTATTATATTTCTGTCTGTGATAAAAACATCTGTCAAACACACATAAAAACCAGAGGGCAGCAGATCATGTGAAAATATAATATATGTGTCATTCTCAAAACTTTTGGCCATGACTGTATAGTGAATTGTGTTCAGCGTCATCACAGGAGCACTGGGTTTCACAGTAACCAATTGAATATCGTTATTCATTTATCTTGTTAAAGAAAATCTGAATGGTGACTTGAGAATTCTTGTGTCTTCAAACCAGTTTGTCCACCATAACAGCGGGATCATTCACGTCAGGGATTTTTTTTTTCTTGAACACAAAATATTGGTCTGCGTTTCATCAATGTTTTTGGTCAGAGTTTGGTCAGTGAGTCAGTTTCATTAGTCTCAGACACAAAAAAAAGTTAAAAAAAACATGGGAGGATTCTCAAGCTTCTCCTTTCAAACAGCCCGTGAAAAAACAGACAGCACATGAATGTTGTCCAATGTATTTATTTTTTACAGATCTATAGACGAGTTTGATCCAACACTTGGATCAATATTGTGGACAACCCTCCGTGGTTTTGTGGAGACCACTCAATTCGTGGAAAAGAAATATGACATGTGAACTAACCCATAGACTAGCAAAGGTACAAGTACTATTTGTGAAACTCACAAAGCACTCATACGCAAAAAAAATGATGGCTGAAGGAGCCCTAACAGCTTATCGCTATCCACAGAATACTGTGAAAAGCTGCTGAAAGCCGGGGGTCCGATCACTAGTCTTTCATTTAAATGGTGTGATGGTCACACATCAGCAACACGGCTCTACTCTTGGTCTACAGGACTGGTTAAAAGTGAAAGAGAGGCAAGAAGGCGGTTGGATGATAACGTGAGAAATAATCTGAACGGAGATGACTGTGAAGGATAGGGTCAGTAAAGCAGTTAGCCCACCATAACATATCTGTAGAATAGTGTAAGTAATAAGCTTCTGATATAGCCTGGGACCAGACCAAAGTTCACATATGGCCACCACTTTTCCTCTCATGGACTGATGGGGAGGGATACAAAGGAGTGTGGATGATATTTTGAGATTTTAACCCAACTCCATTAATGCTGATCGGTCAGAAAATAAGAGCTGGATGATTTGTCAGGGGAGCGCAAATCTTGATGTGTCTCCTTGAGGAGTACAAGCACTGTTTCATTTGAGAGTACACATTTTCAGATAACACAACAAGAAAAAGAATGGTTTAAATGTTATTTTATTAAATACCTTCTGTCCAAGGTTTCAATGTAACAAAGCTATGAAGATCTACCAACATTCAGAACAAACAAACACAGGGTAATTGTTTTATTTTTCTATTATCATGCAAAGATTCTGCATCAAATGCCTTTCAAAGTCCTGTTTAAAACGTGATATTTATAATATATATTATATATATGCTTACATTAGCCCCATAAGATAACAGTAACAATGCTAGAAGTGTATTGGTTTGTCAGATAGTGACCATACCAAGCTAAAGTTTTTATTAACTCAGAAAGACATTTCTTTTTTTTTTCCCAAAAGACAGTGCAAAAAAAAAAAAAAAAAAAAAAATTAAAAAAAAAAAAAAAAAAATTAAGAAAGGTTTTTATTTTAGAAAGATGCATTAAATACAGAGCGATTCTCATATTTATTAATCAGGTAAACAGACAGTGAAAGAGCAGACCTAAAGTAGACATGCATAACTTCTCTTTATTTAACTGCATATATTTTAATTTCGGTTTGTTTTTCCCTTTTGTATTAACTGTTAAAAAGCAGAATGCTTTTCTTCCTAATGTGTTAACATTAGAGTTGTTGACAAAAAAAAAGTCAATTTTCCCCAAAACCATGAAAAAAAAGCCCATCCCAACCCATCCCCCTCCCGTGTGCTCTTATATTTTCACACAAGCATTACAAACGGTTTAGGAAATACCCTCCTCTTCATCATCATCATCATCCATAATAATATTAATATCAGATTTTTATGACATAATCACCTAACAGATTGTTTTTTTTTCGTGTTCTTTGATACACCGCGCACTGGTCATCTCAGGAATTCTGGAGAACATGCTTCGTCCATGTGCAAATTTCCACAAACACAGTTTCTTCATCACATCCAACGTACTGTACTACTTAATGTATTATAAGTGGGGTTGACATACCATGACATGCACCTATCCAAACACCGAGAGTTCAAATTGTGCAAAAATGCCAAGTTATCATCCACAACTTCCTTCCTACCAATAAATTTCTGCTGTCTTCATTCTTTATAATTAAGGCGACCAGTCCTAATAAAAACCGTATTTTTTTTACATTTTTCCATTCTAATTTAATCTGCATTATCAGGTGGATTGTCACAGATTAGATTTATTTCAGAACTAAAAATTATTTGTGCATTATTATATATCTTTATCAACTCCTGATATGCAATAAAATCTAGATATTGATTTGTTAATGCTACTAGTAAGGATAACCAAAAACGGTCAATTCTCTATAGAGAGGATATTCCGAGTAGGGGGGGTTTGCTAAGCACACACCCTGGAATCTAGAGGATGTTTTTATAGAATGAGGAGAAAGCACTTTAAAACACGTTTATGAGGAAAAGCAAGGGGTATTTTTTTTTTGTTTGCTTTTTTTTTTTTACAAACAGATGGAAATCTTAAAGGTTTTCTTAAAAAATGAAACTTTAAAACAGACACTGATCACCCGCTTGCAAGAAAATGAGGGACCACCAGACCACACAGTTTAGAAGGTGCAGGCAAGCATAAAAAGACATGCATACATCTCTACGCATCCAAGTTCAGTGTATTGGATCACTCATGACAGATCACTCATGACGTACGAGCAGATCATTTCACAATCTGCTGTTATAGTACACAAAGCTTTATCACTGTGAAAATATATCATCACCCCCTTTACATATATACCATCAGAGGAGTGGTCAACATCATAAACCTCTCCCAAAACATGGCAGTTTTTATTTCTATGTCTAAGTCCTCCAAAAAAGTGTCAGACTAAATTAATTCTAGTAACATAGCAATTATGAAATGTTCCTTCTGCAGGACGTACATTATATCACTTTTTCTATATACTTTACTATTTCTGTAAAATAACTCCCTAACTATTCCCTTGTTAACATAGACCCTTCTCTGTTCTTAGGGGTCAGTGGGCAGGAAATGACTTCTCCAGCTTAGTGCTACATAGGAGAGAAAAGAACAGGTCAGCCAACGGTGCGTGGAAGGTTCCGAGAGCTAAAATATAGGAAGAAAAAACAAAATAATGACAAAAAAAATCAACACTTCCTCTCGTGGCTCTATAGTATGAATCATTGCAGGTCAACACATAACAGATGAAGACCGCAACAGTCTTCATACAATGAAAGACCCCAAACTCTGCCCTGACATGATACAATTCAGCAGCTCCTCCAATGAACAGGTCTAGTTTAGTATCTCTTACGTGTTACAATTTGACTTCCTTTCCTATTTTCCTCACATGACAATGCCTGAGGTGGCTGTTCATCTCATTTTCTTGCCATCTAAAAGCAGCCACATACTCCTCAGCCTGGTTTTTAACAAACAATATATATATACGATTTTTTTAATGTTAGTTTTTGCTCATTTTGAAACTTTAAAAACACCTCCGTACAGCAGGAACAGACACGATGGATCCATGAAATACAACAATTAGCCAGCAGCTGCTTCAGCCTCAGAATGCATGCAGGGTTTTCGTGCATTTTTGGCTACTGCCGGCATCAATATTTTTATTTTTTTGAATTTTTTACTTTTTATCTTTTTTAAAACTTCCGAACGAACAGGACTGTTGCCGTCGTTTGGGCGATCCTCACTCGCTCGCTAGAAAGAGGTTCTTCCAGTGGAGAGGCTGATAAAACAAAAAATAAAAATGATGATAATGCAACTTTAAACACTGAGGCATTTATTGTTTTTAAAGTAATTAAAATACAATAGTGGAGATAACATAAACCATACATGTAGATGGCAATGATAAACTGAGCGTGCCTCCCCTCGTCGAATCGCAGCCAATAGATATTATATATACATACAGATACAACCACACATACATTATACAGTTGTGCTCAAAAGTTTACATATGCCGGCAGAATTTTTGGTTTCTTGGCCTTTTTTCAGAGAATATGAATGATAACACCAAAACGTTTTCTCCACTCATGGTTAGTGGTTGGGTGAAGCCATTTATTGTCAAACTACTGCGTTTTCTCTTTCTAAATCATAATGACAACCCAAAACATCCAAATGACCCTGATCAAAAGTTCACAAACCCTGGTGATTTAGGTCTGATAACATGCACAGAAGTTGACACAAATGGGTTTGAATGGCTACTAAAGGTAACATCCTCACCTATGACCTGCTTGCTTGTAAACAGTGTGTGTGCATAAAAGCTGAGTGAGTTTCTGGGATCCAGACAGACTCTTGCATCTTTCATCCAGCCACTGATGTTTCTGGATTGTGAGTCATGGGGAAAGCAAAAGAATTGTCAACGGAACTACAGGAAAAGGTAGTTGAACTGTATAAAACCAGAAAGGGATACAAAAAGATATCCAACGAATTGATAATGCCAGTCATCAGCGTTCAAACTGTGATTAACAAATGGAAAATCAGGGTTCTGTAAAAATAAAACCACGATCAGGTAGACCAACAAAAATTTCGTACACAACTCCCAGGAAAATTGTTCGGGATGCAAAGAAAAACCCACAAATAACATCAGCTGAAATACTGGACTCTCTGAAAACTAGCGGTGAGGCTGTTTCAAGATGCCAAATAAGGATTCACTTGAAGAAAAATGGGGCTGCATGGTCGAGTCGCCAGAAGAAAGCCACTACTGCGCAAATGCCACAAAGTATCTCGCCTACAATACGCAAAACAGCACAGAGACAAGCCTCAAAACTTCTAGAACAATGTAATTTGGAGTGATGAGACCAAAATTTAACTTTTTGGCCACAACCATAAACGTTACATTTGGAAAGAGGTCAACGAGGCCTATGATGAAAGGAACACCATTCTTACTGTTCGATCGCTGATGTTTTGGGAATGTGTGAGCTACAAAGGCACAGGAAACTTGGCCAAAGTTGAAGGAAAGATGAATGCAGCACGTTATCAGCAGATACTAGAGGCAAATTTGCAAACATCAGCCCGGAAGCTGCGCATGGATGTTCCAACATGACAACGATCCAAAATACAAGGCCAAGTCGACCTGTCATTGGCTACAGCAGAAAAAAGTGAAGTTTCTGGAGTGGCCATCTCAGTCTCCTGACCTCAATATCATTGAGCCACACTGGGGAGATCTCAAGCGTGCTGCTCATGCTAGACAGCCCAGGAATTTAGAGGAACTGGAGGTTTTTTGCCAAAAAGAGTGGGCAGCTTTACCATCAGAGAAACTAAAGAACCTCATCCACAACTACCACAAAAGACTTCAAGCTGTCATTGATGTTATAGGGGGTAATACACGGTATTAAGAAATGGGCTATGTGAACCTTTGATCAGGGTCATTTGGATGTTTTGGGTTGTCATTAAGAGTTAAAAAGAGAAAACACAGTAGTTTGACAATAAATGGCTTCACCCAACCACTAACCATGAGTGGAGAAAAAGTTTTGGTATTATCATTCATATTCTCTGAAAAAAGGCCAAGAAAGCAAAAATTCTGCTGGGGTATGTAAACTTTTGAGCACATCTGTATATATGAGAAACATCTAATTTTCTCTCCTTTTTGCATTTTTTTCTATTTAGATTTTTGCATACTCAATTTTACTGAAGAGCAAATCCATTTTTTTTGTCTTAGAATATTTTTTAAGCCAGAGAGTCTAAAACTATAGCTTTTTTACATGACAATAAATACATTCGTTTCTTAATATTTCCTGAAAGGTTAACGTTGATGACTTACACTCTGGTCCTGAGATTCCACGACTTCAGTCATAGAGGTGTGAATAGAGTGGCTACAGTTACCACTCAATACATAGTTGGGACGTGCATACAGACGCCACTCATTCTGAGTGACAGGTCGATGTGCACAGATCCGCTGCAGAGCAAGCCGTCAATCAAAGTTCAAGGGATGAGGTTACAGCGGCCACTCGCAATGCTGTGAGCAGAGACTGTAGTGCACTGAGCATGCCTTAGACTCAAAGCCAGTGACTTCCGGGGAGAATTAAGCGCATTTTCATCCAGTAGCCAAGCTTTCAGTAAGGCGGCTGGACTACACTGGAATGCTTTTAACCTGCAGAGTAACGCTTTATTGCAGGTAAATAGGATTGGGGGAAATTACTGGTTCTCTTTCTCTCAGTCGTGGACAGTTTGGGCAATCGGCAAACTGCTTGCTGCAGCAAATAACAAAGATCTAAAGCTGGTAAAGGTATATAACACTTTTTTTCAAGTGTACCAGCCACCTAAAAAGTCATTTTTAAGGAAAACCCTAGACTATAAGCACTCTTGTATTTATTGGGTTTGTCTACTTAACTCTACGATTATATTTTCTAATGGAGAACGTCATAAAATAATGGGTCAGTTACCAATAATTAGATCAGAACTGTAAAATGCTTTAGAATTTAGTCATTTCTATTTCCGGATGAAATGCACATAAGGCTAAACACTAAAATTTACAGAATCATGAACAATGGTCCAAGTGGATGCTAGTTTGGCAGTTATGACTGTTGCTGCCTACCTGTATTAGTTCCTCACTGGAGGGGAGCAGCTGGGGCTCCAGAGCAATGATAGTGGACATTCAGCCACTTGCCATCCCTGCGGTACCAGACCCGTGTTTCTTCGGACTGTGTGGTACGAGGTCGTCCCTGGGCATCAATGTACTGTGTGAGTCGGATATAGGCAATGCAAGCCGCATCTTCCCCGATTACATGCACGTGTGGATTTAGAATGGTAGTATGGATAGGCTTTGTATTCTTTGACAACACTGAAAAATAAAGAGAGAAAGAACGTAAGCTTAAGCATTATGACATATTTGGAGATATACTTGTAATACTGCATCACTTCACGTTAGCGGTGAGCAAAGCGTCGGACATCTATACTGACATGCCAGAAGAGCATTTCATATGGATCTCCTATTTCAGCCCAGCAGATTTCCATGTTAAAGAAAGATATTGGGAGGATAAATATCTGTGAGATTGTAATGTATTTACCAATGTCTTCTCACGGAGATCAAAAGGGGATTTTTTTTCCAAATCATATGAATGGCAATGTAACCCATAATGCCACATATCCATTTTCAATACATAAAGTGAGATTATGTATCCTAAACTTAATGGCAACTTGTCACATAAGTCATACTGACAGAACCACAGGCTGCATGAATTACAGCAGCTTCCTCTTACAAATATCCATGTTTTATTCTAAAACGCTGGGGTATTACAGAAAAAAGCATCAGTGGGGACGAGGGGCAGCGGGATATGTGACTTGGAGGACTAGTTGATGGGGAGGGCGCACTTTGGCTTCACCTTTCCTGGCTCTGCTTGATTGAGAGGATCTTTCTCCATGAGTGTATGTTGTGTAAGGGCTGTTTTTTTTATTTTGCGGGATGAGTTGAACCTTTGAATGACACAATTCATTCTACCACATACTAAAAAACAGGAAAAATTCCAAGTGCATTCAAACTGCAAAAAAAAGTGCAATTCCACAATTGTTTTTAGGGTTATTTACCGTGTTCACTACATAGTAAATCTGACCTGCCAATATGATTCTCCAGGTCAGTATGAGTAAGCAGATATCAAACAGTATAGAGTTTTTTTTTTAAATTTAAGTGGCAAAAAAAATCAGAAATTTGTAAGAAAAAACATTTGGCTTTTGTCTCCATTTTCTCAGACCATTAATGTTTTCATTTTTGGGATATGGGGCTGTGTGAGGGTTTATTTTTGGCACCCTGAGCTGACTTTTTTACTGTTACCATTTTGGGGCAGATAAGATGTGTCTTATTGCATTTTACTGCAATGTTGTGGAGGCAAAAAAAAAGCCTAATTCTGGTGTCTTATTTTTTTTTCCCGTTTCGCTGTTAATTATTATATATTTTGATAGAGCGGACTTTTACAGACACAGCAAAAGCAAATGTGCATTTTTTTTGCTTTATTTTTAATGGACTAAAATAGGGGGTAACTTAAACTTGTGTTTTTTTCCTATTTTTAAAAATTTACTTTTTTCACTTTTTACTGGATTTAATAGTCCCCTTACGGGACTTGAAGCTGCAATTGTACAGCTAAAACACAATCTCCTATAAACACCAGCCACGGGCTGGCTTTCACAGAATGATCCCAATGACAGGCACGGGGGTCATCAGCAGACGCCTGGCTGTCATTACAACCCATCAGTGCTCTGCGATCACGTCACCGATGCGCCCATGGGAGCATGGAACGAAGGGCATCCCTGTCAGCGTGTGTTAAATGCCACTGTCGGTGCGCAGGGAAGATGCAAGATGATAAAATACTTATTGATCATTATTTCCAGCATCGCTCTGGTTCTCTTCTCATTCACTGCAATTCAGACTCACCGGATCACAATAGTGTTTGTGTGTGAATTCGAAGTCGCTTTTACACAAGTCTTTAGAGTGTCCGAACAAGGCTCCATGGATTTGTAAAAGCAACTTCTGGCTCACACTACTGTGATACGTCGAGTCAGAATTTCAGTCACATGAGTGAGAAAAGGACCAGAGTGACGCTGGAAACCAGGGAGGATAGCCACCGCAAAGTATTTTATTGCACTTACATTACACAACACATGTATTTGGACAGGTTTAGCAAATAAACTAAAAAAAAACAAAAAAAAACTTGGCAGTGCTTTTTTAACCCCTTTCCAACATTGGGCGTAATGGTAAACCCATGTCGGACTCCGGCACTGAGCCTGCACCTTTCCGAGCACATGACAGCTGATCTATACAGCCGCTGGTGTTTAACTGTTAACTAGTTAAATGCCTCATTTAACTCGCGCTTACCGGAAACGTTGCTAATGCAGACCATCGGTGACCTCGTCACATGAGCGCGGGTCACTGATGACAACCAGAGGAATTCAGTAGACCTATATGGCTGTCATTGCCAGATTGCTATGAGCGCCGCCCCGTGGTCAGCACTCATAGCAAGTGAGCATTTCTGCTACACACAGGCGATCTGATCAACGCCTGTGTGTAGCAGAGGCGATCGAAGTAGTGAAGCTTCTAGTCTCCCATGGAAACTACTGAACCATGCAGAAAGTAAAAAAAAAAGTTTTTAAAAAATATAAAAAAAAATAAAAAAATATAGAAAAAGTTCTAATCACCCCCTTTTTGCGAGAAAAAAAATCAAAAATTCCAGAATTATGTTTTTTGGTCGCTGCTACATTGCAATAAAATGCAATAACGGGCGATCAAAAGATTGTATCTGCACCAAAATGGTAAAAACGTCAGCTTGGCGTGCAAAAATTAAGCTCTCACTCAGCCACAGATAACAAAAAATGGAGACGCTACAGGTCTCGGAAAATGGCACCATTTTTTTTTTTTTTAACAAATTTTGGATTTTTTTTCTCACCACTTAAATAAAAAAGAACCTATACATGTTTGGAGTCTATGAACTTGTAATGACCTGGAGAATCAAAGTGGCAGGTCAGTTTTAGCATTTAGTGAACATGGTTAAAAAATAACAACAAAAAACCTGTGGAATTGCACTTTTTATAGAATTTCTCCGCACTTGGAATTTTTTTTCCTGCTTTCCAGTACACGGTATGTTAAAACCAATGATGTCGTTCAAAGGTACAACTTGTCCAGCAAAAAAAACAAGCCCTCACACAGTCATATTGACCGAAAGTTATGGCTCTGGGAAGAAGGGGAACGAAAAATGGAAATTCAAAAACTGAAACACCCCTGGTCGTTAAAGGGTTAAGCAGAGCCAGGTTAGTAAAATCCAAAAGGATTCTGTTAAATGACTAATCCTCTTAGCCACCTTATCACCTGTTGCAGCGTGTGAGCGAAATGTAATGAGGGAGCAGGTCTCTGGTTCCCGCTACCTGTGGTTCATGTTACACATTTTCTATAATGTAGGACTTTCCTAGCTTGAACAAAGATACAGAAAAGTACCTATAACTATCAGGACGCCCACCAGATGATAATACCAAAACATGGGAATAAATATTTTATTATTATGGGCCTTTATAACACCTCTGTTTTGAGTGTTATTGGTTGCTGTGACTGGGATCATATGCGTCCCATACTTTCTCTTTCTTTCACAGATATTGACTCTTTCCAGCTGCCTGCATACCCCATTTTATAAGGTCGTGCTGTAATTACTCACTGCCTTCACATAGCAGATCTTCCACTGATACACCGTTCTGTTTTTAAAGATTTTTATACCTCTTTGATAATGATGTTGGTGCGACAACAATAACATTCTTACCCAACAGTTGATACAGCAATTAACATATCTTTATTTTGGAAATGTTGTGGTAATATAATAAACCATGTTTTTATTGTACTGACTAGGCTGCAAAGGATAATCTCCGTTTTATTATTAGCAGGTTAATCTTAAATGCGTATGCGCACATTAGCGTATATTATTCTGCAGAGAGCATGCAAAACACAATACTCACAATTGTCAAAATAAAATTTATGAAAGTCCATGCCTTCTACAAGGTTGCCGAGGGCTTCAGGTTCAAATGATGTCAAGCCGGGGTCACAGATCTTCCTTTAATAGAAAACACGCAGTGGGTAAAATACACTGAACCAATGAACTGCTACAAATAAACAGATTACTCAGCAAAATGATTACAATGCATTGCCTGATAATATTAACAATCCATTAGTTATATTTTGCAAGTAAAACAATGAGGCGAGAGACCATCTTTTCAACATGTCTTTGCTCAACAGTAATGTTATCATGGGAAAAAAGTAACATCGAAGAGCAACAAGAGCCCAGCGAACCAAGCTGAACACTGGGAGCACCAAGTGTTTTAAGTGCACAAAAATTAGACCTTCCTTCTAACTTTACGGTTTCAAACAGAATATAGAAATACCCTCTGTACAAGAACTATCCTTATGGAGCATTATGAACCGGGTATCATCAGCCAAGCAACCGTTAAAGGGAACCTGACGGCAGGATTGTGCACAGTAACAGACAGACAGTGTCAGGTCGGCACCGTTATACTGATTACAATGATACCTGGTGATGAAATCCGTCTTTTGGTTGTTGTTTGATCTTTATTTTCAGTTTTGAGTTAATGATATGCTCGTGCCCCGGGGCGGCATGTGGCGAGGCTTCATGTGGTGCTCTGATTAGGTATTCAAGTGTATGGCTTCTGACAGGTCATTGATCCCTCAGTGACCCCTAGTTAACATAATGAATATTAGATATACATAATAAAAAAAAAAACTTCTGCAGGGCGCCGGCTATGGTATCTGCGGTGCAGCATAATCGCATGTGTACTGTGCATATAATTATTATGGTTGAGGTTATCCTGAGGTTTAAAAAAAAAAAAATCCATTTGAAAATGGCGCCTGCAAAGTAGCAGCTATATAAATGGAGGTGATCCGATAGCGGCAACTGCGCAGCGCCATCTTGCTACAGAAAAAAAAAATTCCTCCTCCAAGGTGGCGCCGCCAAGCCTGCACAGTAGCAGCTATCGTAATCGCCAATAGCTGCTATTACACAGGCGCCAGCAGCGCCATCTTGCTAGAGAAGGAAAAAAATAAAATTTCCTCCTCCAAGATGGCGCCACTGAGCATGCACAGTAGCAGCTATTGGAGGATGAAATGTTTTTTTTTTCTCTAGCAAGATGGCGCCGCGAGTGTAGTAGCAGCTATCGGATCATCTCTATGTACATCAATAGCTGCTACTGCGCAGACGAGACGGGTGCCATTTTCAAATGGATTTTTTTTTTAAATATCAGGATAACCTCAATCATAATAATTATATGCAAATTACACATGCGATTATGCTGTACCGCAGGTGCCACGGCTGGCGTCTGCATGCAGAAGTGTTTTTTTATAGTATGTACCATATTTTTCGGACTATAAGACACACCGGACTATAAGACGCACCGAGGTTTTAGAGGAGGAAATTATGAAAAAAAAAAAAAAAACTAAAGCAAATAATGTAATTCTGTACTTAATATCCCCTATCCTGGTAAATATGGTCCCCTCACCCCCATCCTGATGCACATGGCCCCTCATACCTATCCTGGTATGCATGGCTCCCTCATCCTTATCCTGGTATACATGGCCCCCTTATCGCTATCCTGATATGTATGCCTCCTCATCCCTAGCCTGGTATGCATGGCCCAGTCATCCCTAGACTGATAGGAATGGTCCCCCTCATCCTTATTCTGGAAGGAATGATCGCCCTCATCCCTACATTGGTATGCAAGGTCCCCATCTCATCCAAGTATGCATGGCCCTATCCCTATACTGGTATGCCGGGCCCCATCCTTAACCTGGTATGATTGGCCCCCATCCCAGTCCTGGTATGCATGGTCCCATCCTGGTCATGGTATGCATGGCCCCATCCCGATCCTGGTATGACTTGCCCCATCCCGTTCCTGGTATGACTTGCCCCATCCCGTTCCTGGTATGATTGGCCCCATCCCGTTCCTGGTATGATTGGCCCCATCCTTATCCTGGTATGATTGGCGCCATCCCGTTCCTGGTATGCATGGCCCCATCAGAAAAGATTAATAAAAACCAAAACCATTACACTTACCTTCCTTCGCTCCCTCGCAGTGTCCTGCTCGGTGTCAACCAACTGCTTTATACTTGTAAGCAGCGCATTAATTTCTCTTAAGTATCGGCACACGTGACCGCCGGGCACCAGCAGGAAGCCTCCAGCTGACACTGCGCGCTACTGAAGAGCAATGAATACTCGCTGCTCTCTGTGATGAACAGTCCCAGTGAGTATTCCGGCAGCTGTACTCTGCTTGTGAGCAGCACATGACGTCCTTGCCATGCGCTGCTTTCAAGTATAAAGCAGTTGCTGGCACCGGAGCAGGACACTGCGAGGAAGCGCAGGAAGGTAAGTGTAATGGTTTTTTTTTTTTTATTTTTCTGATGGGGCCATGCATACCAGGAACGGGATGTGGCCAATCATACCAGAATAAGGATGGGACCAATCATACCAGGATGCCAAAAAGAAATGAATATTCATTGCCCTCCACGGGCGTGGAATGCAGTGAATAGTCATTCACCTTTAGCAGTGGCAACAGAAGTTTGCCGCAGCCGCTGGCTCCTGCCTCTGTGACCCACTGCTCCACCGAAACCTGTTATGTTTCGGTAGCTGAGGAGTGCAGGTAAAAAAGGCAATACACCAGAACAGTTGGAATCTATGAGATTGCAGTACCCTGACTAACCACCGCAACTAGAGGCAGCCGTGGAGCGTTCCTACGTTGGTCCTAGACGCCTCGTCACAGCCTGAGAAACTAACTACACCTAAAGATAGAAATAGGAAAGCTATCTGCCCCGGAGCAGAACCCCAAAGATAATAGAAAGCCCCCAAACATGTAATGGCGGTTAGACAAGAGGAAATACTGACACAGAAAGAAAATAGTATGAGCAAACGCTGGGGCCCAAACTATCTAAATAGAAAAGGACAGGAAGGGTACTTACTGCAATCCCAGAAAACCCTGAAAAACACCAACTCTACTAATTTCAAAATCACCTGAGATCACACGACCTCTACCACCTAAATTAGTTCTCTGGTGTAAGAAAATCAAAACAGCAGCCACTGAAAAAACTGGAAAAAGCAAAAGAACAAAACTCAGTGGCTGAACTAAACTGAGAGGGCAGAAGCCCCGGAGGGGACCCTGAAGGCCCCCAAAGAAGTGCAGGACAAAATGCAAAAAATATAGCAAAAACACAAAATAAGAAATTGACTTATCTGATAGCAGGAGATGCAGACACGACACAGCAGGCTACAAGGGAAACTGGAAAGAAGGATTCAGACCAGAACAATTGATCACCGGCAACCCTGATGGGAAAATGACTCCCTTATATAAGACCAATCAGTAACACCTGATTCCCAGTCCTCACAATCCTCACTAGTACCGCTAGTAACCACCAGAGGGAGCCTCTGCTCAGAACTCATCTCAAACCCATTCACAACAGTACCCCCCCCTTGAGGAGGGGTCACCGAACCCTCATTTGAGCAACCAGGTCAGTCAGGATGAGTTCTATGATACGCACGGATAAGTCTCCTAGCATGGATGTCCGAAGCAAACACCCAAGAATTGTCTTCCTGACCATAACCTCTCCATTTAACCAAATACTGGAGTCTTCGTCTAGAAAAACGAGAATCCAATATTTTCTCAACCACATACTCCAGATTGCCCTCAACCAAAACAGGGTCAGGAGGCACAGCAGCAGGAACCACTGGCTCAACAAACCTCTTCAACAAGGACTTGTGGAACACGTTATGGATCTTAAATGTCCCTGGAAGAAGCAAACGAAAAGAAACAGGATTAATAATCTCCATGATCTTATAAGGTCCAATGAACCTAGGCTTAAATTTAGGAGATGCTACTCTCATAGGAATATTCTTTGAGGACAACCAGACCAAGTCCCCCACTTTAAACCGAGGACCATCAGTCCTATGCCGGTTAGCAAACCGCTGGGCCTTCTCCTGAGAGAGGGACAACCTCTCCACTACCTGGTCCCAAATCTGCTGCATACGCTCAACAACAGAGTCAACACCTGGACAGACAGAAGCCTCCGTCTGTCCTGAAGAAAATCGAGGGTGAAACCCAGAATTACAGAAAAACGGAGACATCAAAGTGGCAGAGCTAGCCCTATTATTAAGAGCAAACTCAGCCAAAGGCAAAAAAGAGACCCAGTCATCCTGATCAGCAGACACAAAGCATCTTAGATAAGTCTCCAATGTCTGGTTAGTTCTCTCAGTTTGACCATTGGTCTGAGGATGAAATGCCGAGGAGAAAGACAATTGAACACCCAGTTTAGAACAAAAAGTCCTCCAAAATCTGGAAACAAACTGGACTCCTCTGTCAGACACAATGTTCTCAGGAATGCCGTGTAAACGAACCACGTGCTGAAGGAACAACGGCACCAATTCAGAGGAGGAAGGCAACTTAGGTAATGGCACAAGATGTATCATTTTGGAAAACCTATCACAAATTACCCAGATGGTGGTCATTCTCTGAGAAACAGGAAGATCGGAAATGAAATCCATAGAGATATGGGTCCATGGTCTCTTGGGCACAGGCAATGGCATCAACAAACCACTAGAGCGAGAGCAAGGCTTGGAGCGAGAGCAAGTCCCGCAGGACTGCACAAATTCCCTGACATCGCGAGACAAGGTAGGCCACCAAAAGGACCGACTAACCAAGTCTCTGGTACCAAAAATTCCGGGATGCCCAGCCAATGCGGAACAATGAATCTCAGACATCACACTCTTTTTCCATTGGTCCGGGACAAACAATTTTCCAACAGGGCAGCGCTCGGGCCTATCCTCCTGACACCCCTCCAGAGCAAGTCTCAAATTGGGCGAGATGGCGGAAAGAACTACACCCTCCTTCAAAATAACAGAGGGATCAGATAGCTCAGGAGAGTCCGCAAGGAAACTCCTCGAGAGGGCATCCGCCTTAACATTCTTAGTGCCAGGAAGAAAGGAAACCACAAAATTAAAACGTGTGAAAAACAAGGCCCACCTGGCCTGTCTAGGATTGAGTCGCTTGGCAGATTCCAGATAGACCAGATTCTTATGGTCCGTAAGGACCACCACCTGATGTTTGGCTCCCTCCAGCCAATGTCTCCACTCTTCAAAAGCCCACTTCATGGCCAATAACTCCCGATTACCCACGTCATAATTACGTTCAGTAGGAGAAAATTTTCGAGAGAAAAAGGCACAAGGGTTACTTTTAGAGGTCTCTGGATCTTTTTGGGACAAAACGGCACCTGCCCCAATTTCAGAGGCATCAAGCTCCACCTGAAATGGCAGAGAAACATCAGGCTGCCGTAGAACAGGAGCAGAAGTGAATCTCTGCTTAAGTTCCTGAAACGCAGAGACTGCCTCAGGAGGCCAATTCACCACATCAGAACCCTTTCTGGTCAAATCAGTTAATGGTTTAACAATAACCGAGAAATTACCAATAAATTTACGATAAAAATTGGCAAAACCCAAAAATCTCTGAAGAGCCTTTAATGAAGTAGGTTGGACCCAATCACAGATGGCCTGAACCTTGACCGGGTCCATTTCAATAACAGATGGGGACAAAATGAATCCCAGAAATGAGATCTTCTGTACGCCAAAAAGACACTTTGATCCCTTCACATACAGAGCATTCTCTCTCAAAATCTGGAATACAGTTCGAACATGTTTCACATGAGAGTCCCAGTCATTAGAAAAAATCAAGATATCATCCAAATAAACAATCAGAAACTTGTCCACAAAATCCCTGAAAATGTCATTCATGAAGGACTGGAAGACGGAAGGAGCATTAGTGAGCCCAAAGGGCATCACAAGGTACTCAAAATGCCCTTCAGGGGTGTTAAATGCCGTCTTCCATTCATCCCCGTGCTTAATGCGAATAAGGTTATACGCCCCCCTGAGGTCAAGCTTGGTAAACCAAGTAGCGTTTTTCACCCTGGAAAACAGGTCAGAAATCAAGGGTAACGGGTATTGATATTTCACAGTAATATTGTTCAAGAGACGATAATCAATACACGGCCTTAATGAACCATCTTTTTTGGCCACAAAGAAAAAACCGGCACCTAAGGGTGAAGAGGATGGTCTGATATGACCCTTCTCCAATGATTCCTTGATATAAGACCGCATAGCGTCATGTTCAGGTACAGACAAGTTAAAAAGGCGACCTTTAGGGAATTTACTACCTGGCACTAATTCAATAGCGCAGTCATAGCTCCTATGGGGAGGCAAGGATGCAGATTTACTTTCGCTAAACACATCAGAAAAATCAAACAAAAAGTCAGGAACATCCTCAGCCTGGGGGAGGCAGAAAAAACAGGAGTGTTGGTATTAACACATTGGCAGCCCCAACTGGTTACAGACACAGATTTCCAATCCAAAACAGGATTATGAGACTGTAACCAAGGGAAACCCAGCACTATAATGTCATGCAGATTATATAGAACCAAAAATTTGCAGCACTCCTGGTGATCAGGTTCAACCCTCATTATCACCTGAGTAGAAAACTGGGGTTTATTCTCAGCCAAAGGGGTAGAATCGATCCCCAGTAAAGGAATAGACTTCTGTAGGGGTATCAAGGGAAATCCACAACGTTTAGCAAAATCATAATCCATCAGGTTAATAGCTGCTCCAGAATCAACGAAAGCCTGAGCAGAAAATGAGGACAGAGAGCATATCAGAGTGACAGTTAATAAAAACTTAGTCTGAACACTACCCAAGACAACTGAGCGTGCAAAATGTCTTCCCCGCTTAGGGCAGACTGAAATAGCATGAGAGGCATCACCACAGTAGAAACATAACCCATTGCGCTTTCGAAACTCATGACGCTGTGCCCCAGACACCACTCCATAACACTGCATGGGCTCAGCAGCTGGCTCACAAGGCAACCCCACTCCACGCATACTTCTCCGCTCACGCAAACGTCTGTCAATTTGAATCGCTAATGACATAGAATCATTGAGACCAGAGGGGACAGGGAATCCCACCATAACATCCTTTACATTATCCGACAAACCCTTCCGGAAAAGGGCCGCCAAAGCGTCGTCATTCCACTTGGTCAGGACTGCCCACCTACGGAATCTCTGACAGTATAACTCAGCATCATCAAGCCCCTGATTTAATGCCAACAAGGCTTTTTCAGCTTGATCAGTGACATTAGGCTCATCGTACAATAACCCCAAGGCCTGAAAAAACGCATCAACATCACTCAAAACAGGATCCCCAGGTATCAGGGAAAAAGCCCAATCCTGAGGATCGCCGCGCAGGAGAGAGATGATAATTTGAACCTGCTGCGCTGCGTTTCCTGAGGACTTAGATTTTAAGGCAAGAAACAATTTACAATTATTTTTGAAATTCTGAAACTTAGCTCGATCCCCTAAAAACAAATCTGGCATGGGAATCCTAGGTTCCACAACAGGCAACCCAGCAAGATAGATAGCAATACTCCGAACCTCAGTGGCAAGCTGATCCACACGGCCAGACAACTGTGCAAACTCCATTGGGAGAAAAGATCCTCCCCAGCACCCAGAGATACAGAGGGAAAAAAAAAAAAAAAAATGCAACAAACAGAAAACACACGGATTTTGGTAAAAACTTACCTGTAAAATCCTTTTCAGCGAAGGAAGGAAGAGAGACACAGTATTCATTACTGATGGGTAGGCGGAGCCCCAGATCAGGATGTCACCTCAGATCAAAAGAGTGCTGACTGGCTGGCCCCTCCAGCTCGGGCTCCTCCTACTCAGCTCCAGTCGTACCAAAGCTTTTAGGAAAAGAGCCAAGATCACCAGCGGAGCAACATAACCCCTTCTGAAGGAACTTCAGAGAAAAAACACAAGGATACAGGTTATGCATGCAAAGAAAGCCAAAAAAACCACAGAGTTCCAGGTACTACTCACGGAACCTGACTACTGCGATGAGCTGGCGATGCTGGAACAGAGCCTTAGCGCGCTGACCTCAGCCCAGATAATCGCTATCAGATAAGGGCCGCGCTGCATCTGAAAACATCAACACACTTCTGCCTTGGGAGGGTGCTGTGTCTCTCTTCCTTCCTTCGCTGAAAAGGATTTTACAGGTAAGTTTTTACCAAAATCCGTGTTTCAGCTGCAGATGGAAGGAAGAGAGCCACAGTATTCATTACTGATGGGACGTCCCAAAGCAGTTCAAAAATAAGGGTGGGAAAAACCAACAAAAGGCAGAAACCCAACAACCTTAACAACAAAGCGCAACCAGCGCTAAACACAAGTTCATCCAGAACTTTAAACTACAGCTGCCTGCAGGACCCTACGTCCGAGGGCTGCATCAGCGGAAGCACTGACGTCCACTTTATAAAACCTTGTAAACGTGTGGACAGAGCGCCAAGTTGCCGCTCGGCAGAGCTGCACTGCCGAGGCGCCTTGATGAAAAGCCCACGATGAGGCCACAGCTCTCGTGGAATGGGCTCGAATCTTAATCGGGCAAGATTCACCCCGAAGGCGGTAAGCTTCCAAAATAGCTGACCGGATCCAACGAGCTATAGAATCCTTGGAAGCTCGTTGACCACGCCGACGACCTGCTGGAACCACAAACAGGGAGTCCGTCTTACGAAAACCTTGAGTAATAGATAAATAAAACTTCAAGGCCCGCACTAAATCCAATGTGTGTAAATCTCGCTCTTTCGCATTCTTCGGATCCGGACAGAGTGAAGGCAACACAATATCCTGGTTAACATGAAATTGTGACACCACTTTAGGCAAAAAATCACCCCGAGTGCGAAGCACTACACGATCCGGAAAAAACTCCAGAAAAGGAGGCGAACAAGAAAGAGCTGCCAACTCAGAAACTCTCCTCAAGGAAGTGACTGCAACAAGGAAAGCCACCTTCCAAGAAAGTAAAGAAAGGCTAGCAGAAACCATAGGCTCAAAAGGTTTATGCTGAAGAGCCTCCAAAACAAGGTTGAGCCGCCAAGGAGACACGGGTGCCTTCCGCGGCGGAAACTTACGAGATATACCTCGGAAAAAGGAGGCACGTCTCTATTTGAAGCAATGGTTCTCCGGAACAATAAGGACAGAG
This sequence comes from Oophaga sylvatica, assembly GCA_033576555.1. Lineage (NCBI taxonomy): Eukaryota > Metazoa > Chordata > Amphibia > Anura > Dendrobatidae > Oophaga > Oophaga sylvatica. Next base: position 494,611,868 of record JARQOD010000003.1, on the reverse strand, counting down.
CAGAAATCTGACCTTTCAGAGTGCTGACTGCCAAACCCTTGTCTAGCCCATGCTGCAGAAAAGCCAACAGGTTGGGAATGGAAAATTTTCTCGGGTTCCGAGAGGACCCCAAACACCACGAAAAGAAGGTTTCCCAAATTTTGTGGTAAATCCTAGTAGTAGCCGGACATCTTGCGGCACGAAGGGTAGCAATGACCTCGGCTGAGAAACCTCTACGGGTCAAGATTTCGGTCTCAAGAGCCACGCCGTCAAACGCAGGGACATCAAGTCCGGATGACAAACGGGCCCCTGAGTCAACAAGTCCGGTTGAAGGGGGAGTGGAAAAGGAGGTGCCGCCAACAGCGACATTATTGTCGAGAACCACACCCTTCTTGGCCAGTCTGGAGCTATCAAAATAGCTGGAATTCTCTCTAATCTGATCCGACGCAGTACTAGAGGAAGTAAGGATATCGGCGGGAATACATAGATCAGCTCGAACTGATCCCACTGAGCCACTAGAGCATCCACCGCCATTGCCTTCGGGTCCTTGTACCTGGACATGAACGTCGGTAACTTGGCATTGGACCTGGATGCCATCAAATCCACTTGGGGGGTTCCCCAGCGAGAGCACAGTAGTGCAAAAACTTCCGGGTGGAGGCTCCATTCCCCGGGATCCATCCTTCTGCGACTGAGAAAGTCCGCTGTAATATTCTGAACCCCTGGAATGTGAATCGCCGAAATGGCTGGTACACTGGCCTCTGCCCAAATCAGAATTCGGGACACCTCTACCATGAGTCTGGAACTCCTTGTCCCACCTTGGTGATTGATATACGCGACAGCTGTCGCATTGTCTGTCTGCACTCGGACTGGCAGACCGCTCAAAGGGACCGTCCAATGTTGGAGGCAAAGGAAAATCGCCCTCAATTCCAGGATGTTGATCGGAAGAAAAGACTCTTCCGATGACCATACCCCCTGAATCCAGAGATTGTTCCAAACACCCCCCAGCCCGTCAGGCTGGCATCGGTGGTTATGACTGACCACTTCGGAGGGAGGAAAGACTTCCCCAGGGAGAATGCCCCTGGACGTAACCACCATTCTAGAGAATCCCGCACCGCGCGAGAAATGGTGACACTGCAATCCAGCGATTGCGACTGGTTCCATCGACTCAAGATGAACCTTTGGAGAGTCCTGGAATGGAACTGGGCAAAAGGAATTGCCTCCATGGACGCCACCATCAGTCCCAGAAGACGCATACACTTCCGTAGGGACATTGCCGTTGAGGATTTCATAATCTGTACATGTCGAAGAAGACATGACTGTTTGTCTGGTGGTAGGGAAACTACCGACCGAAACGTGTCGAGATGCATTCCCAAAAAGAGGATTGTCCTCGATGGTTCCAGGGACGACTTCTCCCAATTGACCAGCCAACCGAAGTCCTTCAGAAACTGAAGAGACAAATCCCGAGCCGTCAACGCCTCCTCCTCCGAGGAAGCCACGATCAAAAGATCGTCCAGATAAGGGAGAATCGTAATCCCCTGTCTTCGAAGGATTGCCATGAGGGGCGCCAGAATTTTTGTAAAGACCCTTGGCGCTGAGGCTAAGCCGAACGGCAGAGCCACGAACTGGTAATGATTCTGACCTATGGCAAATCGAAGAAAGCGCTGATGAGCCTTTCCGATGGGAATATGCAAATAGGCGTCGCGAATGTCGATTGACACCAGAAAATCGTTCTGTGACAGAGCTGCCACAACGGAACGAAGCGACTCCATGCGAAATTTCCGGGCATGGACATGCCGGTTTAATCGCTTGAGATCCAGAATCGGGCGAAATTTGTTCTCCTTTTTGGGAACTATAAAAAGGTTGGAATAAAAACCTTTCCCTCGGTCCTCTGACGGAACCGGTATCACTACACCCTTTTGTAGCAGAGATTCGACCTCTCACTGTAGAGCGACAACAAGCTCGGGTTCCGACGGAACGTGAGATTGACAAAAAACATTTGGGGGTCGAGAAGCAAACTCTATGAAATAGCCTGCCGACACTATCCGCGTTACCCAGGAATCTGGAACGCGAGCCATCCAAGTCTCCTTGAAAAGAAGCAGGCGACCCCCCACTCGAGAATCCTCGAGTGGACCCCTGGCGTCAATCCGACTTTGCGGGCTTCTTGTCAAGTTCCCGCTTGTCCTGGCGGAAACTCTGCTTCCAGGGAGTACGAGTTTTCTGAGAGGATTTCTTTCCTGAGAAGGAAGGACGACCCGATCCCCACGAGGAGTGACTAGATCGTCCTCGGCCCCGAAAGGACCGCCGACCACTATAGACACCAGGCTTACTGGACACCGAGGCCATGGCCCTACGCTGTGGTAATGCTGATTCCTTCGCCTTAGCCTTGGAAATCAGCTCTGTGAGGTCGGATCCAAAAAGATGGCCACCCTTGTAAGGTAAGGCCAACAACCCTTGTTTGGAAACTGCGTCCCCGGCCCACTGTCTGAGCCATAAAGCTCTTCTGACTGTGACCGCTGAAGCTTGCGCTTTGGCCAGCAGAGATGCCGTATCCAGACCGGCATCAAAGATATAACAGGCTGCCGTTTCTAACCATTCACAAGTTTCCCGTATCTCAGATAACGGAGATTCATTTTGCAACTCCGTCTTCAGACGTGCCAACCAGCTTAGAGAAGCTCTAGCAGCACACATGGATCCTAGCACTGCTCGGAAACCATGACCCGCAGCCTCATAGCTTGCTTTTGCCGCCAATTCTGCCTTTCTATCCAAAGGCTCCTGTAAGCTCGCTTTTCCCTTAATAGGGAGTAGTGAGGATTTACTAAGCTGAGATAAAGACACATCCACTTCAGGAGCAGAAGTCCAATTAGCCTTTAACTCCGCAGAGCAAGGATAAAGTGTATCAAAGAAATGCGTTCCATGAAAACGCTTATCTGGACATAGACGTTCCTCCTCTATTACACTATTAAGCTCATCCAGAGCTGGCAATGTTGTACGTGAAGTACGGGACTCCTGGAACATGCGTGCTGATTTACCAGGACGACTAGTTACCTCCTCCGGTAACTGTAATATATCTCTCATGGCTTCAATCAATGCCTCCGTACGCTTCGCCATAGAGGAACGCCCCTGCGGCTCGTCCGCATCTGAATCGGATATTTCTCCATCCGAATTTAAAGGGGAACTCTGCCCAATATCAGATACATCTGACTCGCTCCGTGTAGAGGCCGGTAACGGCCTGCGTCGCTTCCTCTGAGAGGAATTAGCAGACACATATTGACCTAAAAGGTCAGACAAGTTGTTGATCGATCGAGCGATATCGTCCAATTTTCCACCGCTGTCGACCGCAGCGCTAGACGCTGTGGAGGTCTGCGTATCTGATTGCCGTAATGGCACTGGGACATGGTCCGCGGCATCTGAACTCTGTTCAGACATGTCTCACCTGTATGAGCAGGTCAAAGCGGTAATACCAGCAAAAACTATGCGTTTTTTTTTTTTTTTTTTAAACGCTGAAGGGTTAACGCTCCACCAAGCAGGGTTACCCCAGCGGTATTCAGTCAAAAAATTTTTGCTGGTAGAAATAACCCTCAGATGGGTTAATATTGCAAACTCACCACAATATATATATATTTGTGAGCCCCAGCCAATTTTTATGTCTCTAATGAGACTGCAGCTGCAGGATAGCGATCGCTGCGCTGCGGGGTGAGGAATCAGCACTCACCCAGCTGGCCGTGGTGTCTTATGAGGAGAGGAGCGGTCTGAGGAGCCCAGGAGCCTGTGTAATGGCCGCCACAGTGAGGGAGTCGCAGGAGAAACGCCAGAGCGCGCGTCTTCCTGCTCAAAAGACCGGGAATAGTTAGGCCACGCCCCCCGCCAGCTCGAATATTGAGCGCGAACTCCCCCGCTCCTGCTCCCTCTCTGTCCTGCAGGTATCTGCCTGCGGACAAAAAATCACCACATCTACTTGTAACAGCGCTGTCACAGCAGCGCTGAAGCATACTGACATACATGTAGTAGCGCTGTCACAGCAGCGCTGAAGCATACTGACATACAAGTAATAGCGCTGCTCAATCAGACGCTAAAGCACTCACACATTATTATAATCAAAAATTTGTGTGGAGTACTCACCAGCCAAGGCGCCACAGGGACCCTCAGGGGTTTCTGGCGCTGTGCCCATGCTTCCCCCCAGGGCGAGGGACGCAGTGACCGCACGTGTGGTTTGCGTCCCCGCCAGGGAAGCTCTCCTCATCCCCCAGGGCCGGCAAGGATTCTGCAGGGACTTTGAGTAAATACAGATCCGCCAAGGGAGAGGTTGGGGTACAGCAGCGCTGGTACCCCTGAGACCTCTAGACCAACTAGTGATCCAAGTCTCCTGTCCGAATATAAAATAATAAAATCTTCTGAGGAGCTGCATTAGCAGCGACCATCCTCTGGACCTCAAATCTTAGACTGGAGCTGAGTAGGAGGAGCCCGAGCTGGAGGGGCCAGCCAGTCAGCACTCTTTTGATCTGAGGTGACATCCTGATCTGGGGCTCCGCCTACCCATCAGTAATGAATACTGTAGCTCTCTTCCTTCCATCTGCAGCTGAAAATATCTCTGACAACTTTTCTTCCTTCAAAATATTTTTTCCCTTCTGTGAGTACCATACAATTTTTTCGGCCGGTGATACTGTTATGTTTCGGTAGCTGAGGAGTGCAGGTAAAAAAGGCAATACACCAGAACAGTTGGAATCTATGAGATTGCAGTACCCTGACTAACCACCGCAACTAGAGGCAGCCGTGGAGCGTTCCTACGTTGGTCCTAGACGCCTCGTCACAGCCTGAGAAACTAACTACACCTAAAGATAGAAATAGGAAAGCTATCTGCCCCGGAGCAGAACCCCAAAGATAATAGAAAGCCCCCAAACATGTAATGGCGGTTAGACAAGAGGAAATACTGACACAGAAAGAAAATAGTATGAGCAAACGCTGGGGCCCAAACTATCTAAATAGAAAAGGACAGGAAGGGTACTTACTGCAATCCCAGAAAACCCTGAAAAACACCAACTCTACTAATTTCAAAATCACCTGAGATCACACGACCTCTACCACCTAAATTAGTTCTCTGGTGTAAGAAAATCAAAACAGCAGCCACTGAAAAAACTGGAAAAAGCAAAAGAACAAAACTCAGTGGCTGAACTAAACTGAGAGGGCAGAAGCCCCCGGAGGGGACCCTGAAGGCCCCCAAAGAAGTGCAGGACAAAATGCAAAAATATAGCAAAAACACAAAATAAGAAATTGACTTATCTGATAGCAGGAGATGCAGACACGACACAGCAGGCTACAAGGGAAACTGGAAAGAAGGATTCAGACCAGAACAATTGATCACCGGCAACCCTGATGGGAAAATGACTCCCTTATATAAGACCAATCAGTAACACCTGATTCCCAGTCCTCACAATCCTCACTAGTACCGCTAGTAACCACCAGAGGGAGCCTCTGCTCAGAACTCATCTCAAACCCATTCACAACAGAAACCGCTCCCCCACCTCAGCCAGAGCCGGTATATCTGGACTATAAGACACCCCCCCCCATTTTCCTCCACATTTTGGGAGGACAAGAGAGCGTGTTATAGTCCGAAAAATACAGTATATAGAATATCATTATGTAAACTAGGGGGTAGGTCAGTGAGGGATCAGTGACTCATCAGCAGTCTGCATTATGAATACCTAATCAGAGCACCACATGAAGACCCCCCCACAGGCCCCACAACGCACGAGCATATCATTAACTAAAACTGAAAATAAAGATTAAAAAACAACCATAACACGGATTTCATCACCCAGGTAGTATTGTAATCAGTATAACGGCGCCAGCCTGACACTGTCTGTAGGTTACTGTGCACAATCCTGCTGACAGGTTCCCTTTAACAAGCATTAAGATTGCAGACTCTTGCCTGAAGTGCTAAAAAATACTCTGCAATTGGACTGTGATCTCTTGAGTGACGTGTCACACTGTTTTTGAGAACACATCTTACCTCATTGTTTAGTGGCAACTGTAAGGTACAGGAAAAATAGTGGTCTGGGACTGAGTTCAGTGGATTGGCTTACGACTTTTTACACGGGCCAATTAAAGCCAGTAGATGGCCTCTGATCAGTGGTCGTTCACTGTCAGGCAGACAAGTGTTCTCTGTACACGGATCATTCGTTAATACATGCCAACAGAATATCATGTTATCAGTGGCTCATCACCAGTTTACACAGCTACAGATAGAGGATTTTTTCAACTGCCATAAAAATAATCACACCCAATGGCCAAGAGTTTTACTTAATTACTTGATTGACGACAGGCCTACAGTGGTGGCCAAAAGTATTGGCACCCCTGCAATTCTGTCAGATAATACTCAGTTTCTTCCTGAAAATGATTGCAAACACAAATTCTTTGGTATTATCTTCATTTAATTTGTCTTCAATGAAAAAACACAAAAATAATTGACCTAAAGCCAAATTGGATATAATTCCACACCAAACCTAAAAAAGGGGGTGGACAAAAGTATTGGCACTGTTTGAAAAATCATGTGATGCTTCTCTAATTCGTGTAATCACCAGCACCTGTAACTTACCTGTGGCACCTAACAGGTGTTGGCAATAACTAAATGACACTTGCAGCCAGTTAACATGGATTAAAGTTGACTCAACCTCTGTCCTGTGTCCTTGTGTGTACCACATTGACCATGGAGAAAAGAAAGAAGACCAAAGAACTGTCTGAGGACTTGAGAAACCAAATTGTGAGGAAGCATGAGCAATCTCAAGGCTACAAGTCCATCTCCAAAGACCTGAATGTTCCTGTGTCTTCCGTGCGCAGTGTCATCAAGAAGTTTAAAGCCCATGGCACTGTGGCTAACCTCCCTAGATGTGGAAGGAAAAGAAAAATTGACAAGAAATTTCAACGCAAGATTGTGCGGATGGTGGATAAAGAACCTCGACTAAAGGCACTGCCACACTTAGCGATCGCACTAGCGATCACGACAACGACTTAACCTGGTGAGATCGCTACATGATCGCTAGTTAGATTCCAAAGACATCTCATCAGCGATCTGTGATTCCAAAGACATCTCATCAGCGATCTGTATAACGACCTCTGCGGTTGTTGGGAAAACCTAGTCCCACCTGCGATGCTGGTGAAGTCATTCATAAAGGGTGTCACACTCAGCGATTCAGGCTCACCAGCGGGACACCAACGACCAAAAAACGGCTCAGAACGTTCATAAGCGATCAGCGACATCTCAGCAGGGGCCACATCGCTGCTACGTGTCACAAACAGTTAAGTCGCTAACAAGATCGCTACTGCATCATAAATGGTGACGCAGTTGCGATCTCGTTAGCGATCTCGCTTGCGATCTCACTTAGTATGGCATACCCTTAACATCCAAACAAGTTCAAGCTGCCCTGCAGTCCGAGGGTACAACAGTGTCAACCCATACTATCCGTCGGCGTCTGAATGAAAAGGGACTGTATGGTAGGTTACCCAGGAAGACCCCACTTCTTACCCCGAGACACAAAAATGCCAGGCTGGAGTTTGCCAAAACTTACCTGAGAAAGCCTAAAATGTTTTGGAAGAATGTTCTCTGGTCAGATGAGACAAAAGTCGAGCTTTTTGGGAAAAACCATCAACAGAGTGTACAGGAAAAAAAAAGAGGCATTCAAAGAAAAGAACACGGTCCCTACAGTCAAACATGACGGAGGTTCCCTGATGTTTTGGGGTTGCTTTGCTGCCTCTGGCACTGGACTGCTTGACCGTGTGCATGGCAATATGAAGTCTGAAGACTACCAACAAATTTTGCAGCATAATGTAGGGCCCAGTGTGAGAAAGCTGGGTCTCCCTCAGAGGTCATGGGTCTTCCAGCAGGACAATGACCCAAAACACACTTCCAAAAGCACTATAAAATGGTTTGAGAGAAAGCGCTGGAGAGTTCTAAGGTGGCCAGCAATGAGTCCAGACCTGAATCCCATAGAACACCTGTGGAGAGATCTCAAAATGGCAGTTTGGAGAAGGCACCCTTCAAATATCAGGGACCTGGAGCAATTTGCCAAAGAAGAATGGTCTACAATTCCAGCAGAGCATTGTAAGAAACTCATTGATGGTTACCAGAAGCGGTTGTTCGCAGTTATTTTGGCTAAAGGTTGTGCAACCAAGTATTAGGTTGAGGGTGCCAATACTTTTGTCTGGCCCATTTTTGAGTTTTGTGTGAAATGATCAAGGATTTGATTTTTGCTTCATTCTCTTTTGTGTGTTTTCCTTGCAAGCAAATTAAATGAAGATAAAAATAGCAAATAATTTGTGATTGCAATCATTTTCAGGAAGAAACTGAGTATTATCTGACAGAATTGCAGGGGTGCCAACTTTTGGCCACCACTGTATGTAGATGAGCTAAGGGTCCTCGATCATCTTCTTGTTAAAATGGGCCATTAACTAAATAGTTACAACAAATGGATTATCTAAACTGCTACTATTTGTGGCTAAATTTTGAGAAAATGTTTATGCTTTTTTTTTTTCAAGGTGTTTGCCAAGTTTGAAATGGAAAACACTTGACCTTACAGTGTTCAGACCTGAATCCCCCTGATCACTTCTGAAATGAAGTGTTTTTGACCCAGACCTGCTGAAGAAGGAGAGTCAAGTCAAAGTATGATGTAAACTCCACATTAAACTTTTCTTAATTGCTTGTAGAGCTGCAGAAGGATATAGATATTAATAGATAAAATCATAGTACTTTTAAGGATGTACTCACGTGTAAGCGTCAAAGTCTCCATTATTGATAGCTTCAATCAGTTGCTCTGTAATCTTGATTATCTCCTGCTTTCGCACTGTAGGGGAGACATGAAAGACTGAGTACCGGTGACCATTCTGCAAATTTGAAGCTACAGCTGTTGGATCTGAAAAGTCGATACTAATAAAGGAAATGGAACGGAGAGCTACTGGATCCATATGGTAAATCCAGATTGCAAGGTAAAGAGGATTGAGAGTAAAGAAGATTGAGTGAAATAGATCCGTTAGACATGAAACAAAAATGGATGGCTGATTAACGGCTCCCTTTCCATAGACTTCAATGTTAAAAAAAAAAAAAATCGCATCCAGGAGACATCAGGGATTTGAAAAACAGACTCAAAATTTGTGTCTGCACAACTTTTTTTGTCAACAGATTGCTGCTGGATCCGTTCTAACTAATCATTACTGGACATGTGAACATGGCCTGAGTCCCAACTGCAAACAACACTTTAGATAAAATGTGCAGTCCTGACAAGTCCAGAAATATTCAATATATGCTTATGCATTGCAAGCACACATTATTACATATCCATATGAAGTGGTGTAGGGTGTAAGCTTGGTGGACTCGGGGATCAGATATGGCTTTGAGACACTGTAACCAAAACCACAAACTAAAAGACGACCTTGGCCATAAATACACCTCATCTTGCCTATCTAAATTATATAAATTGTAATACATCATGTAATGTATTCAACTAAGTCTTACTAAAGAGGTTGCTATTGTGTCTTCTTGTCAAACTTTAAAAAGTGTCAAAAAGGACAAGAGGAGTTACGAGTTGTTAGAGCTACTTTAATAAATTATACAGATTAGTAAGACACCAACTGATGGCATTAATGAAGTTTCAGGTATAGGCTACAAAGATAGTCACTAACTACAGGTATACACGGATCAGTTTATGCAGCAGGGGAGGGCTGGCAAGGAGAAAGTGTTACAATTACTCATGTCTGAGCACTGCCTGGTTATTTTATATATTTAATAATGATGAGCTAACGTGCTTGGATAACGTCTTATTCGAACACGCTCGAGCATCTGGGAGTGCTGGTATATTATGTTAGGGTCCCAGCGGCTGCATGACTTGCTGCTGTTAGACAGATGCAACACATGTGGGGGTTGGCTGTTTGTTAGGGAATCCCCACAGGTGTTGAGGCTGTCTAACAGCAGCAAGTCATGCAGCCGCTGGGACTCTAACATAATATACGAGCACTTTCAGATCAGATGCCCAAATAACCCCCGAGCATTCTTGGATGAGACGTTATCCGAGCAAATTCGCTCATGATAATATCCAACTGCAGAACTATCCCTTACCTGTATTAAAAATTAATACTTCCAATACTTTATAGACTAAACCAGATTAGATAAATGACCAAAGGATGGTTACAATCACCACTCTCATTGTATACCAAAAAGGGGCTTGTTGAGCCCCATTACTCATAAACCCGGTGATAAATAACCACCCTGCCCTCTACTGTCAGGTAGGCTCTATTCTATTAAAGGAAGGTAAGTCTGAAGGACGACAGTGATGATTAACACATACTGGTAACAAGTGAGGATTACTACCGACAAACGTTCTAGGGGAACTACAGTCATCCAATGGCTAACTTACATAGAGAACTGCTAAGTGAAAATGGTACAACTGGAGTGAGCAGAGGCTCAGCCTGAGCTGGCTCTACTTCCAGAGTTTGACCTGGGCTTTCCCAGGCTAGGACTTTCTCTTCACATGACTGTGTGGCTGTAAAGAAACATATACATTAACCAAATGGAGGAAAGAGGAAAGGTGAAGTTACACGTTAAGCTGCCATAAAATATAGCAATAAAATAAAAAAAATATAAAAACTAATGTCATTTTTTTATCCAAGTTAATTTTACAGATCTCTGAGGCAAGATGTGTAAGAGCAGAATCTCACAAACATGCAAAAATAATCATAAGAATTTATATGGCCCTGTAATCTGTCAAGGTTCCAGCATAAGGATATGGCTAGGTGGACAGTGAACAGGACTAGACAAAGGGCAAATAGGATAGGACACAGCACTCCACTCAGGACTTACTGGCTGACCCACAAAGACCAAACTGTGATTGCAAGGACAGAGTCTGCATTTTGCTTTCACTTAGGCTCCATCCCTGGAGAAGGAAAGGGCCATCCCCGGGGCAGAAAAGAGATGCTGAACGGTATGCAACAAATAATAGGAGACAGTCATTTAGGGCAAAGGTAGGCAGGAATTGCTATGCTGCATCTTTAAACATATTTGTACTGTTTAGAAGCTTTCTACCAACATTTAAGAAAATTTGATTAATAAATGCTTCTATAGAAAATTGAGGTCTGAGAGGGACATGCTGCCTGACAAAACACTTGAAGGTCAAATATTCCTAGCAATCAAGAATGTCAAATAGATCACTACAGAAATGTATCATCAGAAAATAACCTATGGTTTTTGTGCTACATGTAAGTGGTAATATCTCTTACTTGTTGAGAATGGTATTTTTGACATGCACGTGTGAGGAGTCTTACAAGCCATGCAAATTTCCTCTGTGACTCTAAATATGTAAATTATCTCTTTAGAGAGGAAGTGGACTTGAATTCTAGTCTCACCTATGGAAAGTAGCAATCCTAAAAATCAACATCGACCGTTTAACAAGCCTTGCCACTTGCTATGGATAAAAGGCCAAACCAGTCACTATTTCTTTGCTGACGTGTTTATGGGCGTTTGCCTCTCAGTGAAAAGTAAGAAGTTTCATTAGGAGAGGAATGAGAGGCCTCTGATTGGAATCTAAGGGGCAACATCTCTCTGGAGAGTGACATGCCTCTGGAGAGTGACATCTCTCTGGAGAGTGACATGCCTCTGGAGAGTGACATCTCTCTGGACAGTGACATGCCTCTGGAGAGTGACATCTCTCTGGACAGTGACATGCCTCTGGAGAGTGACATGCCTCTGGAGAGTGACATGCCTGTGTGTGGAATTGTATAGGCCATTCAATGATTCTCTGAAAAATTACGGTAAATATAAAAATTGTCTCATCAGAGAGGAAGAGGACTTGAACCCTGGTATCATCTAAAGTCAAAACTGACCCTCTAATGAGCCTTGCACATGACTAAGGATAAAAGACGTTACCCCTTAGATCCCCGTCAGAGGCCACTCATCCAGCCAAAGCAGATGTCTTGTTTTGCACTGCAGAGCACCAAACACCCCAAAACATGTGTTTGCAAACAGAGTGCCTGGTTTGGCTTTTATCCTAAATGTGGCAAGACTCTAACAATTCAATACTGACTTTTAGGATTGCTACTTCCAATAGTTATATTTTTGTTCCAGTAGTTGGTACATCAGATCAAGTCCTCTTCCTCTGTGAAGAGACAATTTGAACAAGTATTTTTAAACATTGTTGTCAAATGTCTTTTTTTTTTTTTTTTTTCAAATTATAATCTGCATTAAAAAAAAAAAAGAATTAAAAACAAAACAAAAGAAACCTCCTAAGTCTTGCAATTTCACACCAGCCACTGGGGCTTTTTCAGACCCATACTTCCTGTCCTTTCAGGAAGAGTTTCCAGCATGCTCATTATCAGCTGAGGCAAGATTACGAACTCTCAACACTGCTGATAACACAGAATCCACCAAGTACAATAAGTAATTTCACAGCTCACCTTCCCTCCTTGTGTATGGTTGTGTCAGCTCACATAGCTGTCGGCCGAACGATCAGCTGAGGTGTGGTTTAGCCGACAGCCATCTAATGTATATGGTCAGTTTTAGGCTCCTTACACTGCATTACCATGTAAAAAACCCCATTTACAAAAAACAGTACCAGATCCTTTTACTCATATGCTTCATTAAATGTTACAGGACACAACATACATCCAAACAGTTCCCTGGCTCTGCTTACAATGTAGCTCTTAAGCCCGTATACCTTCAACACATTACCCAGATTTATTGAGAATACATATTTTATCGCTTTGTCTACTTTTCCTTCAAATGCAGCTTTGCCACTCATAACCTCTGAAAAGAACGCCCAGGGATCAGTTTTCTCATGCAGATCTGGTTTGTTCTTTGTGACCTAAAGGCCACATTATGTTCATTATTAATTTAGTGTTGTGGCCCGCAACCCTGATCGCCATCATGCCAGGATGCAATAGTATTTGTAAGGTGCAACATGTTAAGGAATGCCGTTGTTCCACAGAACACCGAAGTCAATGGTTGATTCTTAACGTGCTAATTTGTTGGTGAAGATTCCTACTGAAGTCGCAGCTTCACTGTTAGCCAATGTTATTTTCCCGTTTAGCATTATAAATAAGTAAGCATTGTCTTGTAGCGTAAAAGATTGATGTCTCCTCTCCCTGCTCGATCTTCGTAAAGTACACGTTGTCTCAGCATTTCACTGCATCATTTATGAGATGCAACACATCCAGCTACTATGATCTAGGCTAAATATAAAAATAAGGAGAACCAGGAGTATTAGGTGATAATAGTAGAAAACCATAGATTTATTAAATTATTAAATAACATCACATAAGTCACTCATAATATAATAATACATGTGCAAACCAAGAAATGGAACAGACAGAAGGGACCTGACACCTCCAGAAGATATATTTGTCACATATGTAATATGGTGACAAGCTCCACCATAGAGCCACAGTGTGCCAAAGGGTAGCCCTTAGAAAAGACTAGTCTCAGAACAATAGTAACAACTTTACAAATAATATAGAGCTTACCCAGGAGTGGTGGAGAGTAGGAGGGGACGGGTCCCAAAATGATGTCCACCCCGACGCGCGTTTCGCTGGCACTAAACGCCGCTTTCTCAAGGTTAGTAAAGTTACTATTGTTCTGAGACTAGTCTTTTCTAAGGGCTACCCTTGGGCACACTGTGGCTCTATGGTGGAGCTTGTCACCATATTACATATGTGACAGATATATCTTCTGGAGGTGTCTGGTCCCTTCTGTCTGTTCCATTTCTTGGTTTGCACATGTATTATTATATTATGAGTGACTTATGTGATGTTATTTAATAATTTAATAAATCTATGGTTTTTTACTATTATCACCTAAGACTCCTGGTTCTCATTTTTATGCTTGCATATAAGTTGGTGTTTTCCTCATTTATGGGATCAAGCACGCACATGTGCGATCCCTTTTCTTGTTTGCTGTTACCATGCAGCTGGATGTGTTTCTATATATATGATCTAGACTAGTTCTACCCAGTTAGGAAGATCTGAACAGCACAAGCAAAGTGGACACTTTTGGTGGAACTAAATGATCATATAAAAGAAGCGATCCAACTGGCGACATGAATGACGGCTCAGCAGGTTTAAAATCTGTGAAAAAATTGCTTACGAAAAACCTTAAAAATAATATTAAAATATATAATATATATATATATATATATATATATATATATACACACACAGTATATATATATTAATTTTCTTTCCCCGGATTTTTTTAAAATTTTTCTAGATTGCTAGTTTTTATAGAGCAGGTTTGAAAATAAAAGTAGTTATCCTACAATCTTAGAAGTTTTCATGCATGAGGCTCGTTTACAAGTTACGATTCCAGCTGATTTGAATAGCTGTAGTTAAGTTTGTGCCTTCTATATAATTCTTCCGCTAGATGTTCGGTTTTATGGAAATTAAGTGGGGATCATTGCGCCACCACTATAGCGGATGCGTCTGGCCGCAGCAGTCACATGTTTGTCTGAACTGAACAGCGAGTACAGAGCTGGTCCCGATGTCCTCTTTTGGCTGGAAGAACAGCGCTGCAGCCAGTCACATTCCCGTCCAAACCAGAGGGAGAACCAGACCGTGGTGGAAGAAAAGACCCGGGTCAGGCGAGCACACTTTATCCTATCATTTACAGCAATATTCTTGATTTTCAAAAAAAAAAAAAAAGGGTTGTTTACGAGTCACAGCAATGCCGCAGTTTTATCATGATTGAAAGCAATCGGACTTGAGGAACTAATGATATTGAACTGTAAGTGTTTTTTACATCTCGTGTAAAAGCAACTAGCTGGAATAAGTATTAATCTAAGCAAACCAACATATTGGCATACAATGGTTCCATCTGCATTCACATGAACAAAACATACAGATATATTGTATATGGTATAAATGGGGTTCCAACTATTTAGACTTTTCATTAAATTATACAGTGGGAATGAAATGGATATATTTGGAAGAAATACACGTGTATATATATATATATTTTGCTGCACACACAGACGTTGTAGCATTTAAAGTGTAACTCATTTTAATTTTAGAAATCAATAGTACACTTGAAAATAAGCCAATTTAACCCCTTCACCCCCAAGGGTGGTTTGCACGTTAATGACCGGGCCAATTTTTACAATTCTGACCACTGTCTCTTTATGAGGTTATAACTCTGGAACGCTTCAACGGATCTTCGCGATTCTGAGAATGTTTTCTCGTGACATATTGTACTTCACGTTAGAAGTATAATTTCTTCGATATAACTTGCGTTTATTTTTTAAAAAACACAAATATGGCGAAAATTTTGAAAATTTTGCAATTTTCAAACTTTGAATTTTTTTTCCCTTAAAACAGAGAAATATGTCACAAAAAATAGTTAAGAAATAACATTTCCCACATGTCTACTTTACATCAGCACAATTTTGGAACCAAAATTTTTTTTTGTTCGGAAATTATAAGGGTTAAAAGTTGACCAGTGATTTCTCATTTTTACAACAAAATTTACAAAGCCATTTTTTTAGGGACCACCTCACATTTGAAGTCACTTTGACGGGTCTATATAGCAGAAAATACCAAAAAGTGACACCATTCTAAAAACTGCTCCCCTCAAGGTACTCAAAACCACATTCAAGAAGTTTATTAACCCTTCAGGTGCTTCACAGGAGCTGAAGCAACGTGGAAGGAAAAAATTAATATTTAACTTTTTAGCCACAAAAATGATCTTTTACAAACTTTTTTTTTATTTTGACAAGGGTAAAAGGAGAAAATGGGCAGATAAAGTTGTTGTGCAATTTCTCCTGAGTACGCCAATACCCTATATGTGGGGGAAAACCACTGTTTGGGCACACGGCAGAGCTCGTAAGGGAAGGAGCGCCGTTTGACTTTTTCAAACTAAAATTGGCTGGAGTTGAGATTGGACGCCATGTCGTGTTTGGAGAGCCACTGATGCGCCTAAACAGTGGAAACCCCCACAAGTGACACCATTTTGGAAACTAGACCCCCTAAGGAACTTATCTAGATCTGTTGTGAGCACTTTGAGCCCCAAAGTGTTTCACAAAAGTTTATAATGCCTGGGTGTGAAAAAAAAAAAAACAATTTTCCACAAAAATGATTTTTTAGTCCCAAATTTTTGATTTTTCCCAAGGAAATTGGACCCCAAAAGTTGTTGTCCAATTTGTCCTGAGTACGCTGATACCCCATATGTGGGGGGGGGGGGGGGGAAACTGTTTGGGCGCACGGCAGGGCTTGGAAAGGAAGCAGTAACGTTTTGGAATGCAAACATTGATGGGGGTCATGTTCCGTTTGTAGTGCCCCAGATGAGCCTAAACAGTGGAAACCCCCCACAAGTGACCCCATTTTGGAAGCTAGACCCCCTAAGGAACTTATCTAGATCTTTGGTGAGCACTTTGAACCCCAAGTGCTTCACACAAGTTTATAATGCCCGGGCATGAAAATAAAAAATCCTATTTTTTTCCCACAAAAATTATCTCTTAGTCACTAATTTTTTATTTTCCCATAGGTAACAGGAGAAATTGGACCTCAAAAGTTGTTGTCCAATTTGTCCTGAGTACGTTGATACCCCATATGTGGGGGGGAACCACTGTTTGGGCGCATGGCAGAGCTCGGAATGGAAGTAGCACCATTTGACTGTTTCCAACCAAAATTGGCTGGAATTGAGATTGGACGCCATGTTGCATTTGGAGAGTCCTGATGTGCCTAAACAGTGGAAACCCCCACAAGTGACCCCATTTGGGAAACTAGACCCCCTAAGGAACTTATCTAGATCTTTGGTGAGCAATTTGAACCCCAAGTGCTTCACACAAGTTTATAACGTAGAGCCGTAAAATTAAAAAATCATATTTTTTCCACAAAATTGATCTTTTCACCCCAATTTTTATTTTCCCAAGGGTAACAAGACTCCAAAAGTTATTGTGCAATTTGTCCTGAGTACGCTGATACCCCATATGTGGGGGTAAACCACTGTTTGGGTGCATGGCAGAGTTTGGAAGGGAAGGAGCGCCGTTTGACTTTTTCAACGCAGAATTGGCTGGATGCCATGTCGTGTTTGGAGAGCTCCTGATCTGCCTAAACAGTGGAAACCCCCCACAAATGACACCATTTTGGAAACTAGACCCCTCAAGGAACTTATCTAGATGTGTGGTGAGCACTTTGAACCCCAAAGTGCTTCACAGAAGTTTATAACGTACAGCCGTAAAATAAAAAATCTTTTTTTTTTTTTTTTTACAAAAATGATTTTTTCGCCCCAATATTTTATTTTCACAAGGGTAACAGGAGAAATTGGACCCAAAAGTTGTTGTCCAATTTGTCCTGAGTACGCTAATACCCAATATGTGGGAGTAAACTACTGTATGGGCGCACGTCGGGGCTCGGAAGGGAAGTAGTGACGTTTTGGATTGCAGACTTTGATGGAATGGTCTGGGGGCGTCATGTCGCATTTGGAGAGCCCCTGATGTGCCTAATCAGTGGAAACCCCCCACAAGTGACCCCATTTTGGAAAATAGACCCCACAAGGAACTTATCTAGATGTGTGGTGAGCACTTTGAACCCCGAAGTGCTTCCCAGAAGTTTATAACGTACAGCCGTAAAAATAAAAAATCCTTTTTTTTTTTTTTACAAAAATGATTTTTTCGCCCCCAATATTTTATTTTCACAAGGGTAACAGGAGAAATTGGACCCCAAAAGTTGTTGTCCAATTTGTCCTGAGTACGCTGATACCCAGCATGTGTGAGAAAACGACTGTATGGGTGCACGTCTGGGCTCGGAAGGGAAGTAGTGACGTTTTGGATTGCAGACTTTGATGGAATGGTCTGGGGGCGTCATGTCGCATTTGGAGAGCCCCTGATGCGCCTAAACAGTGGAAACCCCCCAAAGTGACCCCATTTTGGAAAATAGACCCCACAAGGAACTTATCTAGAAGTATGTTGAGCACTTTGAACCCCTAAGTGCTTCACAGAAGTTTATAACGTACAGCTGTAAAAATAAAAAATCCTTTTTTTTTTTTTTTTACAAAAATGATTTTTTCGCCCCCAATATTTTATTTTCACAAGGGTAACAGGAGAAATTGGACCCCAAAAGTTGTTGTCCAATTTGTCCTGAGTACGCTGATACCCAACATCTGTGAGAAAACGACTGTATGGGTGCACGTCTGGGCTCGGAAGGGAAGTAGTGACGTTTTGGATTGCAGACTTTGATGGAATGGTCTGGGGGCGTCATGTCGCATTTGGAGAGCCCCTGATGCGCCTAAACAGTGGAAACCCCCCACAAGTGACCCCATTTTGGAAAATAGACCCCACAAGGAACTTATCTAGAAGTGTGGTGAGCGCTATGAAGCCCCAAGTGCTTCACAGAAAATTTATAACATACAGCCGTAAAAACAAAAAAATCATTTTTTTTTTTACAAAAATGATTTTGTCGCCCCCAGTTTTTTATTTTCCCAAGGGTAACAGAAGAAATAGGACAAATTGCACAATAACTCTTGGGGTACAGAGTACGCTGATACCCCATATGCGGGGGTAAACTACTGTTTGGGCGCATGGCAGAGCTCAGAAGTGAAGGAGCACCGTTTGACTTTTTCAACGCAGAATTGGCGGGAATTGAGATCAGACGCCATGTCACATTTGGAGAGCCCCTGATGTGCCTAAACAGCAGAAACCCCCCAATTCTAACTCCAACCCTAACCCAACATACCCCTAACCCTAGTCCCAACCCTAACCACAAACCTAACCCTAACACACCCCTAACCCTAATCCCAACCATAACCCTAATACTAACTTTAGCGCCAATCCTAACCCTAACTTTAGCCGCATCACTAACCCTAATGGAAAATGGAAATAAATACATTTTTTTAATTTTATTATTTTTCCCTAACTAAGGGGGTGATAAAGGGGGGTTTGATTTACTATTTATAGGGGTTTTTATGATTGGCAGCTGTCACGCTAAAAGACGCTTTTTATTGCAAAAAGTAGTTTTTTGCATCACCACATTTTGAGAGCTATAATTTTTGCATATTTTGGCCCACAGAGTCATGTGAGGTCTTATTTTTTGCGGGACGAGGTGACGTTTTTATTGGTACCATTTTTGAGCACGTGACATTTTTTGATCGCTTTTTATTTCGATTTTTGGGAGGTTAGAATGAACAAAAATCAGCAATTCATGAATTTCTTTTGGGGGAGGCGTTTATACCGTTGCGTGTGTGGTAAAATTGATAAAGCAGTTTTATTCTTCAGGTCAGTACGATTACGGCGATACCTCATTTATATCATTTTTTTATGTTTTGGCGCTTTTATAAATAAAAACAATTTTATATAAAAAATCATTATTTTTGCATCGCTTCATTCTGCGAGCCATAACTTTTTTATTTTTTCGCTGATGATGCTGTATGACGGCTCGTTTTTTGCGGGACAAGATGACGTTTTCAGCGGTACCATGTTTATTTATATCTGTCTTTTTGATCGCGTGTTATTCCACTTTTTGTTCGGCGGTATGATGATAAAGCATTGATTTTTTGCTTAGTTTTTTTTTTTTTTTTTTTAAGGGGTTCACTAAAGGGGTTAACTAGTGGGACAGTTTTATAGGGGGGGGTCGTTATGGACGCGGCGATACCAAATATGTGCACTTTTATTGTTTTGTTTTTTTTATTTACAGGAAGAAATGAATTTATTGGGGAATATTTTTTTTTTTTTTAAATTTTTTTTACCACTTTTTTTTTTTATTTTTTTTTTTTTTTTTACTTTGTCCCAGGGGGGCTCCAGTTTTTTAGCAGATCGTGGGGGACGTGTCCCCCGCACTTGTAAACCCCCAGCGATCGTTGGCTCGTGAAAGTTTCCCCCAGCCCCTGCTCTCAGCGATGGAAAAGCCGCTCCCTGCAGGACCCCGGCACCCTTTGGGTTGGGGACCTGGAGGGGGGAGGACCCCCGGAAAAGGCGACACTTTTCGCTGCTCTGAGGGGCTAGGGGGGCGGCAGGGGCCCCTGCCTGCGGATCCTCCCTGTGCCCGGGACACCCCGGAAACTGTTTTTATCCGCGGGGTTTTAGGGGTTGTGCCGGGAGCGGTCCGTGCCCCTCCTGACATTTGGCTGGGTGTAGCTGTGATATAAAAGTGACACCCGGCGGACAGTACGCTCCCCCCGGGGGCGCGTTTAGCCCTTTACGTAAATTCCGTCCATGGGAAATTTGGTCCGGGTCACAGGAGGGGTTTGTACGTTGAGGGGGAGGGGGTTAATAAAACATTTCATAGAGAAACGGCTTTTTTTTTTCATAGGAATGATCTTTTTTTTCAAATTTTCAAGAACAGGTAAAATCTGACGTCAGTGAAATGACTTTTATTATAAGCAGGGGTGGCAGTGGTATGAAGACTTATGTAGGAGGGGGAGAAGAAAGGACTCTGCCTTTGACCCCCTCCTTCACCTTCCCCTCCCCATAGGTCTCTCGGTATGCCCCTTCTACTCAGTAAGTAACAATCTGTCTTCACTGATAGATTTTACCCCTGAATTGAGAATTTTGAAGATGATAGCCCCCCGCAGGAGACCGAAGCGATTTTTGCTTGATTAATCAAAAACTTTTATTTCTCGTATTATTGATTTATGAAAAAAAAATTAAAAACAATTAACTTTAAGTAGCAACCATTGAGTTTTAAGCAATCCTGCTTCTCATGACTTTACCTTTGGGTCTTCATCTAGTCGTGGTGTTTTCAGTTTCAGTTGATCCCCAGAAAAAAAAACCATAAGTTTCACTTCGATAAGAATAAAGATGAGCAAAAAAAAACTTGGAATTAGGTGTTTTAAAAACGGGGC
>JARQOD010000003.1:494553459-494590989 GCA_033576555.1 Oophaga sylvatica | reverse complement strand
TTTCCTTGCAAGCAAATTAATGAGATAAAATAGCAAATAATTGTGATTGCAATCATTTTCAGGAAGAAACTGAGTATTATCTGACAGAATTGCAGGGGTTTGCCAATACTTTTGGCCACCACTGTATGTAGATGAGCTAAGGGTCCTCGATCATCTTCTTGTTAAAATGGGCCATTAACTAAATAGTTACAACAAATGGATTATCTAAACTGCTACTATTTGTGGCTAAATTTTGAGAAAATGTTTATGCTTTTTTTTTTTCAAGGTGTTTGCCAAGTTTGAAATGGAAAACACTTGACCTTACAGTGTTCAGACCTGAATCCCCCTGATCACTTCTGAAATGAAGTGTTTTTGACCAGACCTGCTGAAGAAGGAGAGTCAAGTCAAAGTATGATGAAAACTCCACATTAAACTTTTCTTAATTGCTTGTAGAGCTGCAGAAGGATTATAGATATTAATAGATTAAAATCATAGTACTTTTAAGGATGTACTCACGTGTAAGCGTCAAAGTCTCCATTATTGATAGCTTCAATCAGTTGCTCTGTAATCTTGATTATCTCCTGCTTTCGCACTGTAGGGGAGACATGAAAGACTGAGTACCGGTGACCATTCTAGCAAATTTGAAGCTACAGCTGTTGGATCTGAAAAGTCGATACTAATAAAGGAAATGGAACGGAGAGCTACTGGATCCAATATGGTAAATCCAGATTGCAAGGTAAAGAGGATTGAGAGTAAAGAAGATTGAGTGAAATAGACCCGTTAGACATGAAACAAAATGGATGGCTGATTAACGGCTCCCTTTCCATAGACTTCAATGTTAAAAAAAAAAAAATCGCATCCAGGAGACATCAGGGATTTGAAAAACAGACTCAAAATTTGTGTCTGCACAACTTTTTTTGTCAACAGATTGCTGCTGGATCCGTTCTAACTAATCATTACTGGACATGTGAACATGGCCTGAGTCCAACTGCAAACAACACTTTAGATAAAATGTGCAGTCCTGACAAGTCCAGAAATATTCAATATATGCTTATGCATTGCAAGCACACATTATTACATATCCATATGAAGTGGTGTAGGGTGTAAGCTTGGTGGACTCGGGGATCAGATATGGCTTTGAGACACTGTAACCAAAACCACAAACTAAAAGACGACCTTGGCCATAAATACACCTCATCTTGCCTATCTAAATTATATAAATTGTAATACATCATGTAATGTATTCAACTAAGTCTTACTAAAGAGGTTGCTATTGTGTCTTCTTGTCAAACTTTAAAAAGTGTCAAAAAGGACAAGAGGAGTTACGAGTTGTTAGAGCTACTTTAATAAATTATACAGATTAGTAAGACACCAACTGATGGCATTAATGAAGTTTCAGGTATAGGCTACAAAGATAGTCACTAACTACAGGTATACACGGATCAGTTTATGCAGCAGGGGAGGGCTGGCAAGGAGAAAGTGTTACAATTACTCATGTCTGAGCACTGCCTGGTTATTTTATATATTTAATAATGATGAGCTAACGTGCTTGGATAACGTCTTATTCGAACACGCTCGAGCATCTGGGAGTGCTGGTATATTATGTTAGGGTCCCAGCGGCTGCATGACTTGCTGCTGTTAGACAGATGCAACACATGTGGGGGTTGGCTGTTTGTTAGGGAATCCCCACAGGTGTTGAGGCTGTCTAACAGCAGCAAGTCATGCAGCCGCTGGGACTCTAACATAATATACGAGCACTTTCAGATCAGATGCCCAAATAACCCCCGAGCATTCTTGGATGAGACGTTATCCGAGCAAATTCGCTCATGATAATATCCAACTGCAGAACTATCCCTTACCTGTATTAAAAATTAATACTTCCAATACTTTATAGACTAAACCAGATTAGATAAATGACCAAAGGATGGTTACAATCACCAATCTCATTGTATACCAAAAAGGGGCTTGTTGAGCCCCATTACTCATAAACCCGGTGAAAATAACCACCCTGCCCTCTACTGTCAGGTAGGCTCTATTCTATTAAAGGAAGGTAAGTCTGAAGGACGACAGTGATGATTAACACATACTGGTAACAAGTGAGGATTACTACCGACAAACGTTCTAGGGGAACTACAGTCATCCAATGGCTAACTTACATAGAGAACTGCTAAGTGAAAATGGTACAACTGGAGTGAGCAGAGGCTCAGCCTGAGCTGGCTCTACTTCCAGAGTTTGACCTGGGCTTTCCCAGGCTAGGACTTTCTCTTCACATGACTGTGTGGCTGTAAAGAAACATATACATTAACCAAATGGAGGAAAGAGGAAAGGTGAAGTTACACGTTAAGCTGCCATAAAATATAGCAATAAAATAAAAAAAAATATAAAAACTAATGTCATTTTTTTATCCAAGTTAATTTTACAGATCTCTGAGGCAAGATGTGTAAGAGCAGAATCTCACAAACATGCAAAAATAATCATAAGAATTTATATGGCCCTGTAATCTGTCAAGGTTCCAGCATAAGGATATGGCTAGGTGGACAGTGAACAGGACTAGACAAAGGGCAAATAGGATAGGACACAGCACTCCACTCAGGACTTACTGGCTGACCCACAAAGACCAAACTGTGATTGCAAGGACAGAGTCTGCATTTTGCTTTCACTTAGGCTCCATCCCTGGAGAAGGAAAGGGCCATCCCCGGGGCAGAAAAGAGATGCTGAACGGTATGCAACAAATAATAGGAGACAGTCATTTAGGGCAAAGGTAGGCAGGAATTGCTATGCTGCATCTTTAAACATATTTGTACTGTTTAGAAGCTTTCTACCAACATTTAAGAAAATTTGATTAATAAATGCTTCTATAGAAAA
This sequence comes from Oophaga sylvatica, assembly GCA_033576555.1. Taxonomy (NCBI): domain Eukaryota; kingdom Metazoa; phylum Chordata; class Amphibia; order Anura; family Dendrobatidae; genus Oophaga; species Oophaga sylvatica. The sequence continues at coordinate 494,588,145 of JARQOD010000003.1, read as the reverse complement.
TTGAGGTCTGAGAGGGACATGCTGCCTGACAAAACACTTGAAGGTCAAATATTCCTAGCAATCAAGAATGTCAAATAGATCACTACAGAAATGTATCATCAGAAAATAACCTATGGTTTTTGTGCTACATGTAAGTGGTAATATCTCTTACTTGTTGAGAATGGTATTTTTGACATGCACGTGTGAGGAGTCTTACAAGCCATGCAAATTTCCTCTGTGACTCTAAATATGTAAATTATCTCTTTAGAGAGGAAGTGGACTTGAATTCTAGTCTCACCTATGGAAAGTAGCAATCCTAAAAATCAACATCGACCGTTTAACAAGCCTTGCCACTTGCTATGGATAAAAGGCCAAACCAGTCACTATTTCTTTGCTGACGTGTTTATGGGCGTTTGCCTCTCAGTGAAAAGTAAGAAGTTTCATTAGGAGAGGAATGAGAGGCCTCTGATTGGAATCTAAGGGGCAACATCTCTCTGGAGAGTGACATGCCTCTGGAGAGTGACATCTCTCTGGAGAGTGACATGCCTCTGGAGAGTGACATCTCTCTGGACAGTGACATGCCTCTGGAGAGTGACATCTCTCTGGACAGTGACATGCCTCTGGAGAGTGACATGCCTCTGGAGAGTGACATGCCTGTGTGTGGAATTGTATAGGCCATTCAATGATTCTCTGAAAAATTACGGTAAATATAAAAATTGTCTCATCAGAGAGGAAGAGGACTTGAACCCTGGTATCATCTAAAGTCAAAACTGACCCTCTAATGAGCCTTGCACATGACTAAGGATAAAAGACGTTACCCCTTAGATCCCCGTCAGAGGCCACTCATCCAGCCAAAGCAGATGTCTTGTTTTGCACTGCAGAGCACCAAACACCCCAAAACATGTGTTTGCAAACAGAGTGCCTGGTTTGGCTTTTATCCTAAATGTGGCAAGACTCTAACAATTCAATACTGACTTTTAGGATTGCTACTTCCAATAGTTATATTTTTGTTCCAGTAGTTGGTACATCAGATCAAGTCCTCTTCCTCTGTGAAGAGACAATTTGAACAAGTATTTTTAAACATTGTTGTCAAATGTCTTTTTTTTTTTTTTTTTTCAAATTATAATCTGCATTAAAAAAAAAAAAGAATTAAAAACAAAACAAAAGAAACCTCCTAAGTCTTGCAATTTCACACCAGCCACTGGGGCTTTTTCAGACCCATACTTCCTGTCCTTTCAGGAAGAGTTTCCAGCATGCTCATTATCAGCTGAGGCAAGATTACGAACTCTCAACACTGCTGATAACACAGAATCCACCAAGTACAATAAGTAATTTCACAGCTCACCTTCCCTCCTTGTGTATGGTTGTGTCAGCTCACATAGCTGTCGGCCGAACGATCAGCTGAGGTGTGGTTTAGCCGACAGCCATCTAATGTATATGGTCAGTTTTAGGCTCCTTACACTGCATTACCATGTAAAAAACCCCATTTACAAAAAACAGTACCAGATCCTTTTACTCATATGCTTCATTAAATGTTACAGGACACAACATACATCCAAACAGTTCCCTGGCTCTGCTTACAATGTAGCTCTTAAGCCCGTATACCTTCAACACATTACCCAGATTTATTGAGAATACATATTTTATCGCTTTGTCTACTTTTCCTTCAAATGCAGCTTTGCCACTCATAACCTCTGAAAAGAACGCCCAGGGATCAGTTTTCTCATGCAGATCTGGTTTGTTCTTTGTGACCTAAAGGCCACATTATGTTCATTATTAATTTAGTGTTGTGGCCCGCAACCCTGATCGCCATCATGCCAGGATGCAATAGTATTTGTAAGGTGCAACATGTTAAGGAATGCCGTTGTTCCACAGAACACCGAAGTCAATGGTTGATTCTTAACGTGCTAATTTGTTGGTGAAGATTCCTACTGAAGTCGCAGCTTCACTGTTAGCCAATGTTATTTTCCCGTTTAGCATTATAAATAAGTAAGCATTGTCTTGTAGCGTAAAAGATTGATGTCTCCTCTCCCTGCTCGATCTTCGTAAAGTACACGTTGTCTCAGCATTTCACTGCATCATTTATGAGATGCAACACATCCAGCTACTATGATCTAGGCTAAATATAAAAATAAGGAGAACCAGGAGTATTAGGTGATAATAGTAGAAAACCATAGATTTATTAAATTATTAAATAACATCACATAAGTCACTCATAATATAATAATACATGTGCAAACCAAGAAATGGAACAGACAGAAGGGACCTGACACCTCCAGAAGATATATTTGTCACATATGTAATATGGTGACAAGCTCCACCATAGAGCCACAGTGTGCCAAAGGGTAGCCCTTAGAAAAGACTAGTCTCAGAACAATAGTAACAACTTTACAAATAATATAGAGCTTACCCAGGAGTGGTGGAGAGTAGGAGGGGACGGGTCCCAAAATGATGTCCACCCCGACGCGCGTTTCGCTGGCACTAAACGCCGCTTTCTCAAGGTTAGTAAAGTTACTATTGTTCTGAGACTAGTCTTTTCTAAGGGCTACCCTTGGGCACACTGTGGCTCTATGGTGGAGCTTGTCACCATATTACATATGTGACAGATATATCTTCTGGAGGTGTCTGGTCCCTTCTGTCTGTTCCATTTCTTGGTTTGCACATGTATTATTATATTATGAGTGACTTATGTGATGTTATTTAATAATTTAATAAATCTATGGTTTTTTACTATTATCACCTAAGACTCCTGGTTCTCATTTTTATGCTTGCATATAAGTTGGTGTTTTCCTCATTTATGGGATCAAGCACGCACATGTGCGATCCCTTTCTTGTTTGCTGTTACCATGCAGCTGGATGTGTTTCTATATATATGATCTAGACTAGTTCTACCCAGTTAGGAAGATCTGAACAGCACAAGCAAAGTGGACACTTTTGGTGGAACTAAATGATCATATAAAAGAAGCGATCCAACTGGCGACATGAATGACGGCTCAGCAGGTTTAAAATCTGTGAAAAAATTGCTTACGAAAAACCTTAAAAATAATATTAAAATATATAATATATATATATATATATATATATATATATATATACACACACAGTATATATATATTAATTTTCTTTCCCCGGATTTTTTTAAAATTTTTCTAGATTGCTAGTTTTTATAGAGCAGGTTTGAAAATAAAAGTAGTTATCCTACAATCTTAGAAGTTTTCATGCATGAGGCTCGTTTACAAGTTACGATTCCAGCTGATTTGAATAGCTGTAGTTAAGTTTGTGCCTTCTATATAATTCTTCCGCTAGATGTTCGGTTTTATGGAAATTAAGTGGGGATCATTGCGCCACCACTATAGCGGATGCGTCTGGCCGCAGCAGTCACATGTTTGTCTGAACTGAACAGCGAGTACAGAGCTGGTCCCGATGTCCTCTTTTGGCTGGAAGAACAGCGCTGCAGCCAGTCACATTCCCGTCCAAACCAGAGGGAGAACCAGACCGTGGTGGAAGAAAAGACCCGGGTCAGGCGAGCACACTTTATCCTATCATTTACAGCAATATTCTTGATTTTCAAAAAAAAAAAAAAAAGGGTTGTTTACGAGTCACAGCAATGCCGCAGTTTTATCATGATTGAAAGCAATCGGACTTGAGGAACTAATGATATTGAACTGTAAGTGTTTTTTACATCTCGTGTAAAAGCAACTAGCTGGAATAAGTATTAATCTAAGCAAACCAACATATTGGCATACAATGGTTCCATCTGCATTCACATGAACAAAACATACAGATATATTGTATATGGTATAAATGGGGTTCCAACTATTTAGACTTTTCATTAAATTATACAGTGGGAATGAAATGGATATATTTGGAAGAAATACACGTGTATATATATATATATTTTGCTGCACACACAGACGTTGTAGCATTTAAAGTGTAACTCATTTTAATTTTAGAAATCAATAGTACACTTGAAAATAAGCCAATTTAACCCCTTCACCCCCAAGGGTGGTTTGCACGTTAATGACCGGGCCAATTTTTACAATTCTGACCACTGTCTCTTTATGAGGTTATAACTCTGGAACGCTTCAACGGATCTTCGCGATTCTGAGAATGTTTTCTCGTGACATATTGTACTTCACGTTAGAAGTATAATTTCTTCGATATAACTTGCGTTTATTTTTTAAAAAAACACAAATATGGCGAAAATTTTGAAAATTTTGCAATTTTCAAACTTTGAATTTTTTTTCCCTTAAAACAGAGAAATATGTCACAAAAAATAGTTAAGAAATAACATTTCCCACATGTCTACTTTACATCAGCACAATTTTGGAACCAAAATTTTTTTTTGTTCGGAAATTATAAGGGTTAAAAGTTGACCAGTGATTTCTCATTTTTACAACAAAATTTACAAAGCCATTTTTTTAGGGACCACCTCACATTTGAAGTCACTTTGACGGGTCTATATAGCAGAAAATACCAAAAAGTGACACCATTCTAAAAACTGCTCCCTCAAGGTACTCAAAACCACATTCAAGAAGTTTATTAACCCTTCAGGTGCTTCACAGGAGCTGAAGCAACGTGGAAGGAAAAAATTAATATTTAACTTTTTAGCCACAAAAATGATCTTTTACAAACTTTTTTTTTATTTTGACAAGGGTAAAAGGAGAAAATGGGCAGATAAAGTTGTTGTGCAATTTCTCCTGAGTACGCCAATACCCTATATGTGGGGGAAAACCACTGTTTGGGCACACGGCAGAGCTCGTAAGGGAAGGAGCGCCGTTTGACTTTTTCAAACTAAAATTGGCTGGAGTTGAGATTGGACGCCATGTCGTGTTTGGAGAGCCACTGATGCGCCTAAACAGTGGAAACCCCCACAAGTGACACCATTTTGGAAACTAGACCCCCTAAGGAACTTATCTAGATCTGTTGTGAGCACTTTGAGCCCCAAAGTGTTTCACAAAAGTTTATAATGCCTGGGTGTGAAAAAAAAAAAAACAATTTTCCACAAAAATGATTTTTTAGTCCCAAATTTTTGATTTTTCCCAAGGAAATTGGACCCCAAAAGTTGTTGTCCAATTTGTCCTGAGTACGCTGATACCCCATATGTGGGGGGGGGGGGGGAAACTGTTTGGGCGCACGGCAGGGCTTGGAAAGGAAGCAGTAACGTTTTGGAATGCAAACATTGATGGGGTCATGTTCCGTTTGTAGTGCCCCAGATGAGCCTAAACAGTGGAAACCCCCCACAAGTGACCCCATTTTGGAAGCTAGACCCCCTAAGGAACTTATCTAGATCTTTGGTGAGCACTTTGAACCCCAAGTGCTTCACACAAGTTTATAATGCCCGGGCATGAAAATAAAAAATCCTATTTTTTTCCCACAAAAATTATCTCTTAGTCACTAATTTTTTATTTTCCCATAGGTAACAGGAGAAATTGGACCTCAAAAGTTGTTGTCCAATTTGTCCTGAGTACGTTGATACCCCATATGTGGGGGGGAACCACTGTTTGGGCGCATGGCAGAGCTCGGAATGGAAGTAGCACCATTTGACTGTTTCCAACCAAAATTGGCTGGAATTGAGATTGGACGCCATGTTGCATTTGGAGAGTACCTGATGTGCCTAAACAGTGGAAACCCCCCACAAGTGACCCCATTTGGGAAACTAGACCCCCTAAGGAACTTATCTAGATCTTTGGTGAGCAATTTGAACCCCCAAGTGCTTCACACAAGTTTATAACGTAGAGCCGTAAAATTAAAAAATCATATTTTTTCCACAAAATTGATCTTTTCACCCCAATTTTTATTTTCCCAAGGGTAACAAGACTCCAAAAGTTATTGTGCAATTTGTCCTGAGTACGCTGATACCCCATATGTGGGGGTAAACCACTGTTTGGGTGCATGGCAGAGTTTGGAAGGGAAGGAGCGCCGTTTGACTTTTTCAACGCAGAATTGGCTGGATGCCATGTCGTGTTTGGAGAGCTCCTGATCTGCCTAAACAGTGGAAACCCCCCACAAATGACACCATTTTGGAAACTAGACCCTCAAGGAACTTATCTAGATGTGTGGTGAGCACTTTGAACCCAAAGTGCTTCACAGAAGTTTATAACGTACAGCCGTAAAATAAAAAATCTTTTTTTTTTTTTTACAAAAATGATTTTTTCGCCCCCAATATTTTATTTTAACAAGGGTAACAGGAGAAATTGGACCACCAAAAGTTGTTGTCCAATTTGTCCTGAGTACGCTAATACCCAATATGTGGGAGTAAACTACTGTATGGGCGCACGTCGGGGCTCGGAAGGGAAGTAGTGACGTTTTGGATTGCAGACTTTGATGGAATGGTCTGGGGGCGTCATGTCGCATTTGGAGAGCCCCTGATGTGCCTAATCAGTGGAAACCCCCCACAAGTGACCCCATTTTGGAAAATAGACCCCACAAGGAACTTATCTAGATGTGTGGTGAGCACTTTGAACCCCGAAGTGCTTCCCAGAAGTTTATAACGTACAGCCGTAAAAATAAAAAATCCTTTTTTTTTTTTTTACAAAAATGATTTTTTCGCCCCCAATATTTTATTTTCACAAGGGTAACAGGAGAAATTGGACCCCAAAAGTTGTTGTCCAATTTGTCCTGAGTACGCTGATACCCAGCATGTGTGAGAAAACGACTGTATGGGTGCACGTCTGGGCTCGGAAGGGAAGTAGTGACGTTTTGGATTGCAGACTTTGATGGAATGGTCTGGGGGCGTCATGTCGCATTTGGAGAGCCCCTGATGCGCCTAAACAGTGGAAACCCCCCACAAGTGACCCCATTTTGGAAAATAGACCCCACAAGGAACTTATCTAGAAGTATGTTGAGCACTTTGAACCCCTAAGTGCTTCACAGAAGTTTATAACGTACAGCTGTAAAAATAAAAAATCCTTTTTTTTTTTTTTTTACAAAAATGATTTTTTCGCCCCCAATATTTTATTTTCACAAGGGTAACAGGAGAAATTGGACCCCAAAAGTTGTTGTCCAATTTGTCCTGAGTACGCTGATACCCAACATCTGTGAGAAAACGACTGTATGGGTGCACGTCTGGGCTCGGAAGGGAAGTAGTGACGTTTTGGATTGCAGACTTTGATGGAATGGTCTGGGGGCGTCATGTCGCATTTGGAGAGCCCCTGATGCGCCTAAACAGTGGAAACCCCCCACAAGTGACCCCATTTTGGAAAATAGACCCCACAAGGAACTTATCTAGAAGTGTGGTGAGCGCTATGAAGCCCCAAGTGCTTCACAGAAAATTTATAACATACAGCCGTAAAAACAAAAAAATCATTTTTTTTTTTACAAAAATGATTTTGTCGCCCCCAGTTTTTTATTTTCCCAAGGGTAACAGAAGAAATAGGACAAATTGCACAATAACTCTTGGGGTACAGAGTACGCTGATACCCCATATGCGGGGGTAAACTACTGTTTGGGCGCATGGCAGAGCTCAGAAGTGAAGGAGCACCGTTTGACTTTTTCAACGCAGAATTGGCGGGAATTGAGATCAGACGCCATGTCACATTTGGAGAGCCCCTGATGTGCCTAAACAGCAGAAACCCCCCAATTCTAACTCCAACCCTAACCCCAACATACCCCTAACCCTAGTCCAAACCCTAACCACAAACCTAACCCTAACACACCCCTAACCCTAATCCCAACCATAACCCTAATACTAACTTTAGCGCCAATCCTAACCCTAACTTTAGCCGCATCACTAACCCTAATGGGAAAATGGAAATAAATACATTTTTTTAATTTTATTATTTTTCCCTAACTAAGGGGGTGATAAAGGGGGGTTTGATTTACTATTTATAGCGGGTTTTTATGATTGGCAGCTGTCACGCTAAAAGACGCTTTTTATTGCAAAAAGTAGTTTTTTGCATCACCACATTTTGAGAGCTATAATTTTTGCATATTTTGGCCCACAGAGTCATGTGAGGTCTTATTTTTTGCGGGACGAGGTGACGTTTTTATTGGTACCATTTTTGAGCACGTGACATTTTTTGATCGCTTTTTATTTCGATTTTTGGGAGGTTAGAATGAACAAAAATCAGCAATTCATGAATTTCTTTGGGGGAGGCGTTTATACCGTTGCGTGTGTGGTAAAATTGATAAAGCAGTTTTATTCTTCGGTCAGTACGATTACGGCGATACCTCATTTATATCATTTTTTTATGTTTTGGCGCTTTTATAAATAAAAACAATTTTATATAAAAAATCATTATTTTTGCATCGCTTCATTCTGCGAGCCATAACTTTTTTATTTTTTCGCTGATGATGCTGTATGACGGCTCGTTTTTTGCGGGACAAGATGACGTTTTCAGCGGTACCATGTTTATTTATATCTGTCTTTTTGATCGCGTGTTATTCCACTTTTTGTTCGGCGGTATGATGATAAAGCATTGATTTTTTGCTTAGTTTTTTTTTTTTTTTTTTAAGGGGTTCACTAAAGGGGTTAACTAGTGGGACAGTTTTATAGGGGGGGGTCGTTATGGACGCGGCGATACCAAATATGTGCACTTTTATTGTTTTGTTTTTTTTATTTACAGGAAGAAATGAATTTATTGGGGAATATTTTTTTTTTTTTTTATAATTTTTTTTACCACTTTTTATTTTTATTTTTTTTACTTTTTTACTTTGTCCCAGGGTGGGACATCACAGTATTTTAGCAGATCGCTGGTGTGACAGTGTGCACAGCACTCTGTCACACCAGCGATCGCTCTGGCATCGCTGCAAGCTTCCCCAGCGCCTGCTCTCAGCAGGCACTGAGTAAGCCGCCTCCCTGCAGGACCCCGGCACCATCTTGGATTCGGGGACCTGGAGGGAGGACGGACCCTCGGAACAGCGCGACACATCACGCTGCTCTGAGGGTCTCAGGGGGGCGCGCAGGGAGCCCCCTGCCTGCGCGATCCTCCCCTGTGCCCCGGGCACACCGCGATCATGTTTGATCGCGGTGTGCTAGGGGTTAATGTGCCGGGAGCGGTCCGTGACCGCTCCTGACACATAGTGCTGGGTGTCAGCTGTGATATACAGCTGACACCCGGCAGCGATCAGCTACGCTCCCCCCGGGAGCGCAGCTGATCGCCTATGACGTACTATTCCGTCCATGGGAATTAGGTCCAGGGTCACATGGACGGAATAGTACGTCTGATGGCAGAGAGGGGTTAATAATACATTTCATCAGAGAAATCGGCTTTTTTCTTCACTAGGACTGATCTTTCATTCTCAAATTTCTCAAGCAACAGGTAAAATCTGACGTCAGTGAGAATAGACTTTCTCATTAATAAGACAGGAGATGGCAGTGGCTACTGAAGACTCTATGTAGGAGGGAGAGAAGAAGGAGCTCTGCCTTTAGATCCTCCTCCCCTCTCACCTCTCCCCCTCCACATAGGATCTCATCAGCAGTACCTGCCATCTTCTATCTCAGTAATGTAACAATCTGTCTTCACTGAATACAGATTTTACCCATGAATTGAGAATTTTGAATGACTGATCAGCCCTGCAGGAGACCGAAGCAGATTTCTCTGCTAAGATATAATACAAAGTCTTTTAGTTTCATGCGTATTATTGATTTATGAAATAAAAATTAAAACAACAATTACACTTTAAGTAGCAACCATTAGCAGTTCTTAAGCAATCCATGCTTCATCATGAACTTTACCTTTTAGGTCTTCATCTTCAGTCGTGGTGTTACAGCTTTCAGTTGATCCCTAGAAAAAGAAAACCATAAGATTTCACATACGATAATGAATAACGATGAGCAAACATGCTTGGATAAGGTGTTATCGGAGCATACTCGGGTGCTAACCGAGTCTTCGACGTGCTCAAAAAATATATTCACGTCTGTTTGACAGTCACAACACATGCAGGCATTTATAAGATTTGCACCTTTAGTGCTGTAATCGCTGCCTTCATTCTGCAGAAGCGAAATTTTATTTAAATATGCTAATTAGGGTGGTCAGTGCACCCTTGGTTTGGCTAAGAGGCTTAGTGCGTCCTTCCTTCCACTGGCTTTGCATGTTCCACCCCTCCCTTACCGTTGTTTGGTTGTATAGGCTTGCCCGAGTTTTCCATGAAGGTAATGCTCTCCACAGGCAAGCTAGCGCTGTCAATCACCAGTGAGGAAGGCATGGTTATGCAAAACCAGTGGGGGGGGAATGGTGCAAAGGGTACCCAGAGCACCCCAATTAGCATATTTAATTAAACTTCAGTTTCTGCAGAACAGAGGCAACGATTAGAACACTAATGATGTAACCTAATTTAGAAATGCATAGAAATACATGGCTATATACGTATTGCCTTAATAGATTAGACTTTACTCACTTCTATATAGCCATTAATTCCACAGCACTTCACATATACGATTGGCACTGTCCCCATTGGGGCTTACAATCTAGATTCCCTATCTGTATGTCTTTGGGATAACTAATCAACATCATGGAGACAAATATAATTTTGGATGATCACCATAAAACATATCATACAAACAATGTTCATGAAAGTTAACTCCAGGAACATAAAAAGAAGCATGATGTGCACCACTCATGTAACACTGATACCCCACTCATGGCTGAGGCATAGGTGGGAAGCAAGAGGGGCTGCATGTAAAATTGTTACATTGATAAAAAAAAAAAAACAAAAAAAAACAAAGAAGGGACAAGTAAGTGAATGGGTTTCTTACTTTTATTCCGTCTGTTGCATTATGGACAACAGTTGTTTGAGGTTCCTGAAAAGGAGTACAAATAACAAATCAGGAACAACAAGAAACGGTTAAGGATAAACAGGTAACACGAAAAATAGACTATGAAAATCAGTATTGTACATATGAAACACAGACTTCACAAAGAAGGACCAAGAAAACTATTTTGAGGTTAGTTTGCGGATACCAGAAATCTCTGTGCCCATGTGTGTGGAAGACGTGTTGTGTGAGAAAAGAAAAACTGAGCAAGTAAAATGTGTGAGCATACGTAATAAAATAAAAAAAAAACAGTTCTGGTGTTGAAAATCCAGTTAGAATTCAAAAGTCTGACATTATAAAAATCATGTATTAGATCTGATGGGAAAAATGTACATCCCAAGCAAGAGTGTAGACCCTTCTAAATAGGACGTCTATTATTTAGAAGTGTAATAATAAACAAAACAACACAAAATGATACAGGGACACAAGATGTGATCAATTTTAATGAAAAAGCACTGTTAAATACCAGTATTAAAACCTTCCACAGAACGGCGATTCCCTTGTGCTAGATTCCATGGTGTATGTCCACAAAGAAACAAAGGCCATGATACTGCATTACAAAAGTTGGTGTGGACATTTACAGACACGCAACAGGTCTATTGCAGGTGTCAACATTTATGATTTTAGGCATTGTCACTTTTTCCTTTTCAATAAGTCGAGTTTTGAATTTTGAGATATGACATTTAGAATTGCCCATGGCCTTTGTCTCTGCTTTTCAAGGTTAATTCTCAATGAGCTATGGGTAAGTGATGGGCCATTGAATGCAGATTATTAGTATTGGTTTCCCTAAATGTATTTTGTTACAAGTCACTGGAGGGAACCTCGGCACAATACTAGGTAACCATAGCCATCTGAGGCCCCTAAAGTGGCCCATCTCTGCCCCAGCCATGTGAAACAAATACAGTTTTCTATGAAAAATGTTAAGATCAGTGTGAAGTTTCCCAACCAAACATTCAAGGCAAAGTTAGTTGTAAACCGTTTTCACAATAACCAGTAATGGAAATGACACACAGTGGCGAGCATGGATGAGGTCAATGGTACTAGTCTGGTGACTGCATGCACACCTTAACAATGAAGGCATGAGATCTGCCATGTTTAAAGTGTGGGGAATGCCTTGGGGGGAATCTAGAGAAGTTGGCACTATACATAATTTACTCAACAGGTCTCATCACCTAATTATTCTATATCTCCTGTTAGACATACAGAATGCAGCTAACCATAAGTGACAAATATGTGATCGGATATTTCAAGGCATTATGTAGCAAATGCAGTACCAGTTTAGTAAGCCATGACAATGCAGAAGGTCTCATGTTAGTGTTTTGCTTACCACTCCTACATAAGATGCAGATGACCACCTGGATCCAGAAACCGTTCACTGCTGAATTAAGTCACTAATACTATGTCATGGCACTCGGACTTCAGGCAGTAAAAAGGTCCGGGGTTGGGTGATCATATGTACAATTGCCAATTATATTGGGATACCAGGAGGCCACTGCGAATTCTCTTCCCAACAGATTATAGAAAAAAAAAAAAAAAACTAACCGTATTCCACAAACAAAACAAACACAAGAGCAGAAGTAAAATATAAAGCAAAACATGAGTTTTGGATGTCACGGCACAAGCAGCATTCCCACTGCTCACATCCCAGACACTGAGACCCCAGAAATAGTAGTAGACGGGGAAGATACCATTGTTGTCTGCAATGGGGGGTTTTCTTTTGCTGGGCTTACTATGCTGTTTTTGTTGTTGGTCTGCGGCTGAGATAGAAAAACAAATGGTTTAGTTCTGCTGATGGGGTGAATCGGTATAAGCTGTCAGAAAATAAAGTAAAAAAATAAAAATAAAAAGTTCTGTTTCCTCCTCCTAGAACACATGATGTACTGGAGAAAACACTGGTTTCCTCTGAAACCAAAGATGATAAGGAAACTTCTAACAATGCTGTCAAAGGAAATGAAGAGCGGTGAGACATATAACAGTTGGAAATGTTTTAAAGCCATGAAGATCATTTCATTTACTAATACAGTCGCTGTAGAACAATGGAATAATCACAGAAGACACAGGTGACATGATGCGGAACGCTAAGAAGTCGATTACGGTACTTTATGTTTGCCAAACATCATAGAATGGTAACATGACAGCACACTGTAGACTGGTATGGCTGTGATATGGAAGTCATGCTTAGTCGACAGCACGGTCACTGAAAGATAGGCTGGATGGTCTTCCAAAATGGGCTGTTGTAAACACACAGGAGTCATCCTTTACCCACCAAATGTTGTTGAGCCACAGCTCATTGCAAGTTAAAGCGAGATTTACAACGCTACATCACGAACAGAAGTAGAGCTCCCTGTTCTTCAATCATTTAGGTCAGTATTTGCCAAACCTGTCCAACAGAAGCCTTCCCAGGCCATAGTCCTCATGGAGGACCTGTCACCACTCCCGATTTAGTAAGTACATGTAATCCTTGAAAATAAAACAATTCCAGGTCACCATTTCCTAAAACGGAGTTTTGTTGCTCCGGTTACTTTTCATGCAAATGTATTAATAAATTGACTCCCGGTTCCTCCCATTTCCCTTCAGTCTGTCAGCACCGATTGGAAAGTGTCTAGATGGCATACACTAGATAACGGCCAACAGGAGAGCTCAGCTCAAGCAAGTTTTCAGGAGTTTTCAGTGGGATAAGGCCACTGCCAGACAGCTCACCTAGTGGCTCAACCAACAGGAGAACATATTAATGTTTAGTTGGTAGGCTTCCATACACAAGACAATCATCTAGTCTGTGTAGAAGTACACCAATAATTTGTAGCATCCAGTAGACAATGTAGAGTACCAAGAAAAGATTCACCTGAACTTTTATTCCATTTGGAATACAATTATTTACTAATGTCAGCGCAGGTGACAGGTCCTCTGCAAGGACTTCCCTAAAGAAAATGTATGTGCTAATTTTTATAGTTAAAGGGAATCTGTGAGTAGGATTAAACCTTATAAGTCATCTATATGGGTATATAGGTCATAGGAAGCTGAATAAAACAATGCCTTGATATCTGCGATCTGATCTGTTATTACAGAGAAATCCATGTTTTTTCTTATATGTAAATGAGTTGTTTCAGGCTATGGGCCGGACACTGATCTGCATGAGAACTGGCCTCCAGGAATTATTATAAATGAAAGGGGGAATTCAGAATGCTGAATGCATTCTGAACCATGCTACCATGGCGGTAGCTCCGCTCAAGGTTGTCCCTCAGATTTTTCACTTTGCCAATAGGCGATGGTAGGTTTTTCCATCACACGCTTCTTTAGGACCAGGCCAATAATTAATATAATAACTGACACAGTACAGCATTAAACACATCTGCAGGTTTCTCTCAGTGTTTCAGCTTCCATATCACAGGCAGTCAGTGTTACAATACAGCAGAGCTGTAAGAGCTGCCGTAAATGTGTTTGTAAGGAGACAAAGTTCAGTTCTACTGTTCTGTGTTAGTTACTTGTCTCACACTGGTAACTACCTCCTTCTATTTATAATAACATCTGGAGTCAGATTCTCATGTAGATCACTACCTGGCCGATAGTCCTTGAACAGTTCATTTACATATATGTAAACCTTCTATTTCTTTGGAATAAGACATCTGATCGCAGATATCAAAATATTTTATTCAGCTTCCTATGACTTCCATGTCCATATAGATGGTATAGGTGGGTTGATCCTACTGAAAGATTCCCTTTAAACCATTTTAAATTGAAACAAGGGTTCATCCAGAATGAGTCACCGCATAGCAAGTTTCCTAGCACAGCTTTACTAAGAGGTTTGTCATGTCAAAACCAAGAGACCTGTTTCTTATAATTTTTATTCAAAGCATGATTTTGAGGTTCCTAAGCTCCATTGCAAAATGTTTAAACGGGCTGACACCAACATTATGCCACTGATGTGTCAATATGTGAGAAATGGGCTCTCTGGGTCTCTTAGGCACTGAATTGCAGATGCAGCTGCTATATCGAAACACTTAACATCATAACCTCATTTATGTCAAGGTTTTTTTCCGCTTTGTTAGTTTTGAGTTATTAATAAAATCATTAAATAGGAAGGAGATATGGTAATTTCATACATTTTATATACATATGTTCATAATGGATCAATCACCCCCCGGCAGACCACACTTTACAATTAGTTATAGTACAAACTGCTACAGGTTCAAGCTTTTCCTACGAATCCTTCAACACCTCGAAATGTTAACTATGATATCCCATTAAAGAAACACTCATCAGTTTTTATCTTCTTAAAGGGAATCTGTCACCCCATTTTCGCCCTATGACAGAGCCACCGCTATCAGGGGCTTATCTACAGCATTGTTTAATGCTGTAGATAAGCCCCCCGATGTTACCTGAAAGTGAAGAAAAACGAGTTATATTATACTCACCCAGGGGCGTTACGCCGTCCGTTCGGGTCAGATGGGCGTCGCGGTCAGGTCCGAGGCCTCCCATCTTGTGACGAAGCCGGCGTGTTCTTTCTGTCCCGTCGCGGCTCCTGCGCAGGCGCACTGCTCTGCCCTGGTGAGGGCAGAGCAGAGTGCTACAGTGCGCAGGCGCCGGGAAAGGTCAGAGAGGTCCGGCGCCTGCGCACTGTAGTACTCTGCTCTGCCCTCACCAGGGCAGAGCAGTGCGCCTGCGCAGGAGCCGCGACGGGACAGAAAGAACATGCCAGCTTCGTCACAAGATGGGAGGCCCCGGACCTGATCGCGACGCCCATCTGACCCGAACGGACGGCGGAACGCCCCTGGGTGAGTATAATATAACTAGTTTTTCTTCTCTTTCAGGTGACATCGGGGGCTTATCTACAGCATTACACAATGCTGTAGATAAGCCCCTGATGGCGGTGGCCCTATCTCATAGGGCGAAAATGGGGTGATAAGATTCCCTTTAATATATTGCAATCATGATATCATAAAGCACTGTGTACTGCTGGGCTGCCAGGGACGTTGCAGTGATGTAGGATTGTAGTTCTAATAATGACTCATCCAGGGAAGAGAGACTTCCTTTTTCTACATAGAACTTAGAAGGATTCAACTAGTTTGTTTTTAATCACATGATGTCATAGACCGAATAGAAACAAAGAAGAATTATTTGGGAAGAAGGACAAAATGAGCAATTGAAAGTACATATAAAATGATGACTGCAATATATTAAAGCGGTTGTCCACTATTAGGACAACTCCTTCTCATACCTCTGATAAAATAATAAAAGCTTTTACTCACCTACTGTGCCAACACCATTCCTGCGGTGATGGCACTCGCCCTCCGCGAGGCTCTCGTGCGGTTGTTGTGACATGTGATTCCAGCGCCCAATCAATGCTGATGTCACTGTCCCCGCCTTCGGACAACTGAATATAAAGAGGAAGTCCGGGCTGCAACTGATGTCTGACTTCCTCTTTATGTTCAACTCGACAGAAGGCGAGGACAGTGACCCCAGAGCTGATGTGGCATGTGAGCCCGATGCCCAAACAACCGCACAGTGCCCCTAGACCGCAAGTGCAGACATAGCAGGAACGCCGCCGGCACGGGAGGTGAGCATAAGCGTTTTTTTTTTTAAATTTTATCAGAGCCAAGCATGGGGTATGAAAAGGAGTTGTCCAAGTAGTGGACAATGTCTTTAAGAGGATAAAAACTTTGATGGGAGTTCTTCTTTAAAAAGAGACAACAATAACAAAAGTGTAGTGTTCAAGTGACCTGGCCTCTCTGGACGGAATGCTCCCCAATCCCTCTGCGTGAGGGCTCTGAGTGACAGCTGTGCTGGCCTCTCCAAGACAGCTAGAGCCGCTGGAATAGAGATGAGAGATTGGGGAAACAGTCACTTCAGGGGCCCAAGACACTTCACACTTCGTGAACACTCCTTGGACTCTTGCAAATGCAGCGCAAAGTAAAATTTCTATTTCTAGCTAATGCAACAAGTATGTTTTAACTGCTTACAAGTCTCCTTTCCAGAGCAGTCAGCTATTTTAATGGGCTAAAAGTGCTGAGAATCAATTTAAACCTAGAAATAACAGCATTAAGGAACAATAAAGCTGGATAAGGGAGTGATCTTGATGAAACAAACATTAAGTAATCCTGTTAGCTGTCCATGTATTCCAGTTATGAATAGGCTGATTGTCTAATAAATATGTAGGTGCCCCACTTTTTCTCAATGACATGTTAAGGATTGAAGGACTTAGGTTTGTCGGATTTCAAATTGTCCGACCCTTCATTTTTGAGGGCGATAAGCTGTTGCTAGAGAAGTTTTGCAGCAATTAATTCCTTCCACCCCACTGAAAACACAAGAACGCTTGTCAAGCATGTTAACCAAATCTAAGGCCTCCAGGCAGAGGCTTGGTAAGGACAAATTTACTACAGAAGGCAATATACTTGCCGAATGTATTAGGTCACAAAAAAGACTGCTTACGAAAAACTAAGAAAAATGCCACAACATGTCTCAGGGACAGGCACCTCTTGTAACAATATCTAGTGTGATCTAGAGGGCCTAATTGAACCTTCTTACCAGCCTCCAAAAGTGTTCATACAGGCTTAGGCTCAACATCTTGTGGTTCCTCTGGGGTTTATTTTCTTTTTGCAAATTTTCCAACTGTACTAGACTAATGTAAATGGATCCTGATCATATATGTTCATTTACTCAATAAAAGTGAATCATAGCAATTTGTAAATGTGATTAACTATGGAATGTAAGCGACCAATGGAAAAATCCATCTCAGATATCCAAGCAGATAGACTGATATCTGACACGTACATCCAGCAGACTGTATCAAATAGTTATTAAGCTACAACGCTCATGCCCTGCCCAGCCCTCACCTGCATGTCTGATGTGGTGATGATTACTGTATTCTGGTCTGTAATTTGGAGCTTGTCCCAATGACGGTATCTTTTACATGATAAGCACTGTGATTTCCATCTGTCATGGCAGTTATATTTACAGTTCTTTGCAAGTTATGGCTGGGAGTCTGACCAAATAATAGCATTTCTGCAGTAATGCACATTTGTTATAAAAATGAATGGCCTGTAAAGGGTTTACTGCCTTCCTGCCATCAACATCACTAACAGACATGTCTCTATTATGATCTAAAAAGGATTCAGAAAGTACTGTGCAAAAGTTTAAGGCAGGTGTCGAAAAAAATGCTGCAAAGGATGGCATCAAAAATAAAGTGCCAGGTTATTTTTATCATTTAAAAAAATGTAAGCGAATGAACAAAAGAGAATCTAAATCAAATCAACATTTCGTGTTACCACATGTTGCCTTCAAAACAACATCAATTCTTTCTTCTGTACACACATAACACTTATTCAAGGAACTCCGAGGAGAAGTTGTTCCAGGTGAAGAACTAACCACAGATCACTTGGGATGTAGATTGTGCAAATCTTTGTCTCTTCATGTACTGTCAAACAGACTTGAAGACGTTGAGATCAGGGCTCTGTGCAGCCATATCTTCACTTCCAAGACTCCTTGTTCTTCTTTACACTGAAGACAGTTCCTAATGACATTGGCTGCATGTTTGAGTTGTTGTGCTGCTGCAGAAAAATTTGGAGCCTTTCAGAGTACTCCTTGATGGTATTGCATTATGGACAATTATCAGCATGTATTTCTAAGTATTAGGACATCGAGAAATGGGCATTGTTGAGGACTGTAGACGCAGTGGTTGGCCAAGGAACAGTGTAGCAGAGGGAAAACATCTACTGTGCTTACTTCCCTTTGAAAAATTGGAAATGTCCAGAAGTGGAATCAGCTTAGAACTGGTAGCAACTAGTGGAACCCAGATACACTAATTACAAGCTTGGTCAGAAGTGGTCTTCATTGAAGAACTGTGGTCAAAATCCAAACCTATGACATGGTAACAAGGACAAGTGACTCATGTATGCACAAAAACATAGAAAACGTGGTGTAGAAATTGCAGCAGTGTTCTGGACTGACAAGTCACAATTTGAAAAACTTGGCTGTAACAAAAGGCAGTTTGTTTTCTGCAGGGATGGAGAGCGGTATAATTAATGAGCGTCTCTGCAGGCAACTGTGAAGCATGGTGGAGGGTCCTTGCACGTTTGGTGCTTCATTTCGACAAATGGAGTCGAGGATATGACAGATTAATGGAGCCCTAATGCTGAGAAGCTCCACAGCAATAAAATAAAGGAGACGTCTGAGAACAGCTGTTTCACGTGTGTACATGTTTCTTCAATCCCACATCACCACTAGCACTTCCCCTTCTATTATACAGCATATACCACACATTATTTACATGTATTACTATCAATTACTGATCAAAATGAGAAGATATACAGAATACAAATAACACAAAACAGGAGACACTGACAGACACTGCTAAGCAGAAACGGGCTTAGATCACTATGATCATTTAACCCTATGGGTCCCGAAGCCTAAGTTATTTGAACGAAATATATTTCCTTTCTAAATAGCTTATTGTATCTAATCGCCTCCTTCTTTAGGTATTTGTTCAAAACCCTTGTGTCTTGGGTTCCCTCGCCACGAGCCTCACTCATATGGCTGATGAGTCTCATTGAACCTTTTCCAGATCGCAGTGACTGTATGTGCTCACTAATACATTTGTGGAGGGACGGATAGGTTCACAAATATAAAATTTACCGCAGTCACATATAATCGCATACACTATTTACTCTGGCAAGTAAAAACTGATTGACACTACGGTGGTAAGCCTCTCCCCCACATAAATGTGATTCTTCCAAAACCTATAATCACAGTAGTTACAAAATCTACATTTAAAATTTGCTACAGTAAAAAATGTTTTTATTAATAAATCTGTCTTATGTGTGAACCTGCCTTTTACCAGTAAATCCCACTGGCCCCTACTTCAGCTAGCCATCAGTCTTTTTATGGAAATATCCATTAGCAACATGTCACTTTCTATCATGTACCAATACATGTTTATTATTGACCTGAGTTTCTCACAGGACTATGTTTAAAATGACATATTGAGTCTGTGTGGGATTACATGAAGAGACAGAAGGATTTGCTCGTGTCTATATTCACAGAAGATCTGTGGTTTGTTCTCCAAGATGTTTGGAACAGCCTCCCTGACGCTTTCCTTTACAAACTGCGTGCACGTGTACCTAGAAAAACTGATGCTGTTTTCAAGGCAAAGAGTGGTCACACCAATATTGTTTTGATTTAGATTTCCCTTTTGTTCATTCATTTTGCATTTTGTGAATTGATGAAAATATACTATTAGCATTTCAATATTTTAAAGCACTTATTTTGCAACATGTTTTCCATGCCTGTACAAAACATCCCTCAACTACTGTGAAATCGTTTGAACTGATATGCAAATGAGGCTAAAGAGCTATTGTAGATCTGAAGCCTCTGTCACTCCAGCTCTATTCGTCTCTCAGCACCGCTTGAACGACAGCCTCTATGTTGTGTGACTTCAGGCAAAGGGGCTGTCAATAAAGCAAGAGGTAGCGGCACTGGAATAGAGCTGGAGTGACAGAGGCTTCAGATCTACAGCCTCATATTCATACCAATTCAAATGTTGATTTGTCTGTGATACAGCTATATGCACATATAAAGAGTTTGTGGTATGAAGTCCTGCTGACAGATTCCCTTTAAATCTTACAATGACAAAGATCCAAAATGGATAACACCCACAGTAACTTAAAGGTTTACTATAAAAATCACAGGATCCAAAGGACAGTGAATAACTTGCTGACTGATGGAACCTCCAGCAGTCCCTAGAATTAGGCTCTTCTGTCCTGAACGGGGCAGAAATTTCCATTATTGGCCTCCACTCCATTCATTCTCCATAGGACTGTCCGAGAAAGACATGTACCTCATTTCCATAGACCATGAATGCAGCAAAGGCCAAGAATGCACACCTCGCCTTCATTCAAGATGGGGATACAGTACCTGGCTCTTCGCATTGCTGGAGGGGTCCATGTGCATAGAATCCCCCGTCAATCAGCCAGTTATCCCCTGCCCTATGGATGGGAGATAACTAGTGATTTTGGAGATAAACATTTAATGCTTTGCTGCTACAGACCCGGTTACTAAAGGCTGCACATGTAGAAAATGACACTTTCCACTAATTTTATATATTTTACGTTTTTCCATATATTACGGATTTATTAAGAACTAGAACTTATTTGAGTGACAATTTGAAAAGTCATATATTCTATAGATTTAAATATACCTGAAGAAAATATAAAAAGAACCTGAACTATACATTTATCATGTTATACATGCTGTATTAACACAAGAGAAAGTTAATATGCGCTAGGTAACCTACAGAGTAATTGACATTCACAGGAGCTGTACATCCACTTCTGTTTGTACAGTTTTGAGACCACTGCAGCCAATTACTGGCTGAAATGAAGTGTATGTTACTGCGGTGTCCTGTAATTAGCAGCAGCAGCTTCAGACGTGTGCCGGCCTGGTACCCTGGAGATCGTCGTGGGACTCGGGCAGTTAGATGATGATGGGTGGGGATTGCGAAGGTTAGTATGCTTTTTTATTCTTTAGAGCTTGCTACATTCTTTTATTTTAGAATTAGGAGCAGAAATCCCCCTTCCACATTGAGAATTACGTTGTTCTTAGCTCCAAATACAAAAATGCTTTAACAAATTACCTGCAACCACCACTAGAGGGAGACTGGGCTCTAACAAAGCCGTGTCACTACTAATGTACAGACATTCTGCAGTAAGCTTCCTAATCTTCCCTTGGTAATTACACAAATTGCATATATTAATAGATATCTCAAACCACTGAAAACACATGTTGTATTCAAAAGTTTTCCTACCTGATATTAAAACTCAATTTTGTTGGTGGGCTCTAAAAAGGATTATATATCGATTTTGATAAATACTTTAAAAGTAAGCACACCAGTCTCATCAGGTCTGAAATATCTATTCAAAGGGGTTGTCCAGGCTTGGGACAAAAATCTGCAGTCACTCTATGAGACTGCAGGGTGATAAATCGTAACACCATGTGGTACACACGTGGTCATGATTCCCCAGTAACAGCGGAGTGGGCAGTCACACGATCACATGCATGCCATTTACATACTTGCAGTTACATGCCGACTAGACATGTTCAGCTTCTCCCAACAGAAGTGAATTAAGAGAAATCAGGCACGTCTAGTTGGCAGGTAACTGCAAGTATGTAAATCCCACACTGGTCATCACCACCAGCAATACGAGGAGTCAGACAGTGTGAGCACCACACGGAGTCACGATTCAGGAGTCCGCAGTCACACACAGTGACGACAGCCTTTTCGCCTAAGCTTGGACAACCCCTCTAATAATCTATCCAGTTTGTAGTGTGAAATCTGACATCAGCAATGACTATGTACAGAGTGAGGAACAACGCTACAGAACAAATTACAATTTTTTTTAAACATATCGGTCTAAAAATGGAAAATGTAGCAACTCTGATAATAATCTTTCGATAGATAAGTAATGTATTTCATTCTACTCTGCTGAAGTCGCTTCCTAATCACAGAGGTCTGGTTTAGGCACAGTTTGCTCTGCAGCTGGCGTGGCTTCCCTTGCCACCACACCATTACATTGGATTCATTGTGGTATCTGAGGTCTACAGTTTTTTTTCCCTACGGTGTAGAATGAAATGGACAAGGAGCACTAACTTCCAAGCAAGGGCTGGACCAGATTCTTGTAAAATTGAAGTCAGAAGTGCAGCATGGTGGCTGCAAAAGCATGCAATAAATGGCGATGAACGTGACCAGGACATGCATGGAATAAAGATGAAGTGGTGAGCAATACAGTGATGCATGGCAGCCGAGGATAGGTGCTCACCATTAAATGCACACTGGAGCTTGACTTCCTTTTCTAGACAGACCGAGAGGAGGGAATAGAGGAAGAAAAAGACAGAAAGAAGCAGATAGATAAAAGAAAGAAAAAGGGAGCATGGTAATAATAATAAAAAAAAAACAGACAACGGTAAACCACGTTAGTGAGGCAAAAGAGTGGAGGAGCCAGTCCCAGCAGAGAGCAGAAAATCAAGCAACCAATCAAATAAATAGAATACGAACACCAGAGACACATACAGAAGCGCAGAAAAGCAAACTTCAAACATCAAGTCATTCTGCACAGATCAATAACATGACACTGAAATCAGCTAAAAAGATCCAAGACAGATGAGCAGTCGAGGGAGTCTACGGCTGACTTTATTTACATAGTCATTTTGTGGATAAGGCCCTATGCACATGACTTTATTACAACTCTTCTAGGGTGAATTCCCAGGCTGCACAAAGCTCTACAACGGTCTCATTCACCTGGAAAAAAACAATTTCTTAGGAAATCAGTCTCTGGTACCTGCACAGGTAGCAGTATTGACGTGGTGCCAGACTATGGGGATTATCTGCAGCACATTAGGACAGGGGTTGTGCACTCCTCTGATAACCCCTTGTAAAATAATAACACTAATACTCCCCTCCGGTGCTGATGTCATCCCAGGACTGACTCTCCAGACATGTTACGCGATCCCTGTGGCCATTCAGCACTGGCTTCAGTCTCCCCACCTTCTGAGAAATCACATTCATCCAGAAAAACTTCACTCCGATGTATGTGATTTGTCCAAAGGAGGGGAGAGTGAAGTCAGTGCTGAATGGCCACAGGGATTGCGTGACGCAACTAGGAGAGCCGGTGCCAACACCGCAGGAATGGTGCTGGCCCCGAAAGGGACTACAAGTGTTATTATTTTATAAGAGGGAAACATGAGGATTGAGAAGGGGTTGTCAGAGCAGTGGGCAGCCCCTTTCAATCGCGTGACCATGGTTAATGATGTCTATGGAACAATTTGTAGCAGACCGCTCAGGGCGCGGAGGCTGACATTGTTCTTGGCAGCGAGAATTTTGTTTCTACTGGACAATGCACCACAGTTAAAAGATTATAAGATTATTTCACCCAATCAATGAGCATTTTGATCGTTCATTGGGCGGTGGGCAGCCATATTTGTTAACCCATTATCTATTTACATTCTAAAAAGGTCTGCAAGCAGGGGTGGCCATTTCTGATCCTGTAAAGCCAACTTAAGTGACCTCTACCATTGTTGCTGCCGGACATTTGTGCAATTTAGATTTTTTTTAATGATGGGACTAGATGAATACTTGAGTGTATATGACCATACCAGAACTAAAGCGGTAGAAAGCATTTCACATTTGCCTGCCTAAAATACGGTAATCAAATTAAACATAAGAGTACAGGTCCTTCTCAAAAAATTAGCATATAGTGCAAAATTTCATTATTTTCCATAATGTAATGATTACAATTAAACTTTCATATATTTTAGATTCATTACACACCAACTGAAATTTATCAGGTCTTTTATTGTTTTAATACTGATGATTTTGGCATACAACTCCTGATAACCCAAAAAACCTGTCTCAAAAAATTAACATATTTCAACCGTCCAATAAAATAAAAGTGTTTTTTAAAAACAAACAAAAAAACCATCAAATAATAAAGTTCAGTTATGCACTCAATACTTGGTCGGGAATCCTTTTGCAGAAATGACTGCTTCAATGCGGCGTGGCATGGAGGCAATCAGCCTGTGACACTGCTGAGGTGTTATGGAGGCCCAGGATGCTTTGATAGCGGCCTTAAGCTCATCCAGAGTGTTGGGTCTTGCGTCTCTCAACTTTCTCTTCACAATATCCCACAGATTCTCTATGGGGTTCAGGTCAGGAGAGTTGGCAGGCCAATTGAGCACAGTAATACCATGGTCAGTAAACCATTTACCAGTGGTTTTGGCACTGTGAGCAGGTGCCAGGTCGTGCTGAAAAATGAAATCTTCATCTCCATAAAGCATTTCAGCCGATGGAAGCATGAAGTGCTCCAAAATCTCCTGATAGCTAGCTGCATTGACCCTGTCCTTGATGAAACACAGTGGACCAACACCAGCAGCTGACATGGCACCCCACACCATCACTGACTGTGGGTACTTGACACTGGACTTCAGGCATTTTGGCATTTCCTTCTCCCCAGTCTTCCTCCAGACTCTGGCACCTTGATTTCCGAATGACATGCAAAATTTGCTTTCATCAGAAAAAAGTACTTGGGACCACTTAGCAACAGTCCAGTGCTGCTTCTCTGTAGCCCAGGTCAGGCGCTTCTGCCGCTGTTTATGGTTCAAAAGTGGCTTTACCTGGGGAATGCGGCACCTGTAGACCATTTCCTGCACACGCCTGTGCACGGTGGCTCTGGATGTTTCTACACCAGACTCAGTCCACTGCTTCCTCAGGTCTCCCAAGGTCTGGAATCGGTCCTTCTCCACAATCTTCCTCAGGGTCCGGTCACCTCTTCTCGTTGTACAGCGTTTTCTGCCACATTGTTTCCTTCCAACAGACTTCCCATTGAGGTGCCTTGATACAGCACTCTGGGAACAGCCTATTTGTTGAGAAATTTCTTTCTGGGTCTTACCCTCTTGCTTGAGGGTGTCAATGATGGCCTTCTTGACATCAGTCAGGTCGCTAGTCTTACCCATGATGGGGGTTTTGAGTAATGAACCAGGCAGGGAGTTTTTAAAAGCCTCAGGAATCTTTTGCATGTGTTTAGAGTTAATTAGTTGATTCAGAAGATTAGGGTAATAGGTCGTTTAGAGAACCTTTTCTTGATATGCTAATTTTTTGAGACAGGTTTTTTGGGTTATCAGGAGTTGTATGCCAAAATCATCAGTATTAAAACAATAAAAGACCTGACAAATTTCAGTTGGTGTGTAATGAATCTAAAATATATTAAAGTTTAATTGTAATCATTACATTATGGAAAATAATGAAATTTTGCACTATATGCTAATTTTTGAGAAGGACCTGTATATATCACGTATTTCGTAAAAGCAGAAGGGAATGTTAACACATTTTTTTTTCTTTTACTAATTTATTAAACTAGAGAAGTTTGTAAATAATAGGAATTTTGGGGGTGATTCATAAAAGTGATTTCCCAGAAAACGAATGTAAAATGCTTTGGAAAGTTGTTCACTTTTTGTGCAATATTTGAGCATTTTTACTTTAGTTTGAAGCACCTCTGCCAAAATGGTCAGAGCTGGGGAGGAACCATGGCATGTCCACTCCCACCCATTAAATTCATCCAAAGCACCGGCATTTCGTACACCAGAAATATTACTCCAGTCCCTGATTGGAGTAGCATTCTTGAGGAGGTGCACACCACTGAGAAGTACTCTGAAACTATTAAGTGACATGGGTGTCTTTATGAATTCGGCACATTGTACTCCAGGAAGCAGTCTTAATGTCTTTTTTTGGGTATATTGTAAGTAGGTTTAATGTTTTAGAAATCTACAAGCCACAACAATATTTAAGATGTGAAAATTAACTCTAATTCTTATTGCAATCATCACATTCATAATGGTTTATATAATACTGTATTGTAAATGCTGCCATAAGTATACAGAGGAAAGAAACCTAAGAGAATGCAAATCCATGAGACTAGAAGGAAGATTTCCCTTTATAACCACATTTGTCATTTTTAGGAAACGTAAAAAGAAGGATGTGTAAGGGCCTGTGCACACATTGCGGATTTGCCTGCGGATTTTTCCGCGCCGAAACCGCACCTCTTGGCAGAAACCGCAGGCGCGGTTTTGACGCGGTTTTGGCACGGTTTTGATGCGTTTTTTTGGCGCGGGTTTTGACGCGTTTTTTCTCATGCGGTTTTGTATGCGGTTTTTACAGCTAAATAAAGATATGTTGTTTAACAAAAAAAAAAAAAAGATTTGTGATGTCATTTCTTGCCCAACCTCCTCTTTACATTTGTCCAACCCACACTCCATTACACACACACAGATAGAGATAGGCCGCGTTGCACTTGCGAGTGTGATGCGAGTAAGTCGCACGACTTTCTCGCATCAACACCGGCACGGCTGCCCGCTCTCGGACCCGAGTGTGCGGCTGCATGTATTTCTATGCAGCCGCACATTCGGGTCCGAGAGTGGGCGGCCGTGCCGGGTGTTGATGCGAGAAAGTCGTGCGACTTACTCGCATCACACTCGCAAGTGTGTCGCCGCCATAGATAGATAATAGATACCAGATAGATAGATAAAATGGTACATAAATAGTTAAAGACACACACGCGTACACATACACAAAATAACACAATAGTTAATAAAAAAAAAAAATATAGGAAAAAAAATGGCGTGGGCTCCCGCGCAATTTTCTGCGCCAGAGGGGGAAAGCAGACAGCCGGGGCCAATATTTCTAGCCTGGGAAGGGGTTAATACCCATGGATCTTCCCAGGCTATGAATATCAGCCCGCAGCTAGCCTTCACTGGCTATTAAAATAGGGGGACCCCCCCAAAAAAAATGACGTGGGGTCCCCCTATAATTTATAGCCAGACAGGCTAGGCAGACAGCTGCGGGCTGATATTCATAGCCTAGGAAGGGGCCATGGATATTGGCGCCCCCCCTGGCTAAAAATACCAGCACAGTGCCGCCCCAGAGTTGGCGCATCTGTACGATGCGCCAATTCCGGCACTTAGCCCCTCTCTTCCCACTCCCCTGTAGCGGTGGGATATGGGGTAATAAGGGGTTAATATCACCTTGCTATTGTAAGGTGATATTAAGCCCGGTTAATAATAGAGAGGCGTCAATAAGACGCCTATCCATTATTAATCTTATATTAATAAAGGGTTAAAAAAAAACAACACACGCATAAGAATAAATTATTTTAATGAAATAAAACACAACACGGTTTTCATATCTTTATTACACACTCAGATCCAAGCGACGCCCTTGATCTCCTGTAAAAAAAGTAAAAAAATAAAACAACCGTATACTCCCTGTCCGACGCAGTCCAATTAATAACGAGGGTCCCTCGACGGTCTCCCCTATAGAATGGTGACATCAGGTGATGCCACTGCTCTGTAGGGCCTCCCAGTGATGCACTGACAGGAGACAATGGCTCCTGCAGTGCATCACTGAGTTCATTCTCTCACTTTATGGCAATGCTGCGTGGGAATTTTCTCACCCAGCATTGCCGTGAGAATGAACTGTAGTGACGTCATTCTCTCCCGGCGGCAGAGCGGTACACAGATGGATGGCGTCGGGGAAGAGGTGAGTATGTGCTCAATGTTATTTGTTGTATGTCATGTGTATGTTATATGTTCTGTATGTCATGTAATTTTTTTTTTTTTTTTACATTCAGCAGTGCACATTAGCCGGATGATGGGACTACTACTGTCCCATCATTGGCTAATGTGTCAGTCACTGTCACTGTAGCAGGCATAGCCGGATGGGACTTGTAGTCCCATCCGACGATGCCTGCATACACGGAGACACGGACACAGCCCCGCACACCGCCGCACATACACAGCCCCGCACACCGATCGCGCACACAGACCCCACACAGACCCGCACACCGATCACGCAGACACCGGCACACAATCACCGCCCACACACACAGCGCCGCACACTATACACGCCCACGCACCGCCCACACACATAGCGCCGCACACTATTCACGCCCACGCACCGCCCACACACATAGCGCCGCACACTATCACGCCACACACCGCCCACACACTTCCCTCCTCCCGAACTGCAGCGGTTTCAGCCGCAGCAAACCCGCAGATCTTTTTTAGATCTGCGGTTTTGCTGCGGAAGTGCCCGACTCAATGCAAGTCAATGGCGCCGAACCGCTGCAGTTCCGCACAAAGAATTGACATGCTGCGGAAAATAAAACGCGGCTAAACCGCGCGTTTTTTTCCGCAGCATGTGCACAGCAGACCTGCGGTTCCCATAGGGATTCATTGGCTGTGCACTGTGCTGCGGGTTGGATGCGTTTCCGCAGCGTTAAAAAACGCAGCGGAAACGCATCTAAAACCGCAATGTGTGAACGGGGCCTAACTCTTCCATGTCATTTGTCCTAATTACATTTACAAATACAAAGCAGCATATTGCGAATGTCTTATGTAATGATCTCCGCGGTACAATTACTCGGGTCTGCAGTTTCTGCTCCTGTAGCAGAGACCTTTTCAGCGGTTTCTTGTGCTCTCCATCTTTAATTTGCGTCATAAAGCCACTGTTGTCATGGCAACAGACAAGACTCTACTCGCTTGGAGACACAAAGTGTTGTCTTTGAATATGAATAACAAGGCTTCAAGATATGGATTCGCAAACGAAGATGTTGGAAACATTTTTTTCTATTAACCACTGCCGAAGCTTAGGGAAATCCTTAATATAGCATAAAAACTATAAGGACAGTTATAAAATCCAGATGAGCCTACAAATTCATTATCCATAACAAAGTAGAGTAACATTTCATAGGTATAGATTTAAAATCTTATGTTTAAAGGGAATCTGTCACCCCAAAATTGCCATATCAGATAAAGATATGGCTGAATACAGCGTCCCATAACAAATCTATCTGTCTTTTCCTTATATTCTGATACCCCCGTTTTCATATATAAATACCTTTGTAAACTTTGTTTTTCTGGTGTCAATCATGGCGGTCAGGTCAGGAAGGCGGCGGTTAGTCGCTTCCCCCAACCCCCCGCTCCTCTACTTCTGTCACGTAACACTGCCTGTGAATATCACAGGCAGCGTAAGTTTTCAGCGCTTGCGCTCTGCAGCAGGGCCCCCGCGCTTGCGCAGTCTTATTTGCCCAGCTGTGGGCAAACTAGTCAAACAATACAGCGCATGCGTCACACTTCCTCAATTGAATTGGCTCAAATTACTGGCGCTTGCGCAGTAATTAAAATATGCTGCCCCACTGTTGGCAAAACAACATTGCGCACGCGCGAGGGTCTTTTTCACAGCGCAAGCGCTGAAAAACAACGCTCAAGGAAAAAAATAAATGCGTACGCCAAGAACGGAGGAGGGTTGGGGGAAGCGAATAACCGCCGCCTTCCTGACCTGACCGCCATGATTGACACCAGAAAAACAAAGTTTACAAAGGTATTTATATATGAAAACGGGGTATCAGAATATAAGGAAAAGACAGATAGATTTGTTATGGGACGCTGTATTCAGCCATATCTTTATCTGATATGGCAATTTTGGGGTGACAGATTCCCTTTAAAGTCTACTCAGAGATTTCTTAAGCTCTAGCTAACACACAGCCAAATCAGACGACCTGCTTTGCACTGACAAGGGGTAAACACCCCGAAACATGTCTCTGCAAACATAGTCTCCGGTTTAGCTACCAAGTCATGTAGCAAGACTTGTTAAAGGGTCAATATTGAGTTTCAGAATTGCTACGTCTAATTGGTTGCACTAGAGTTCTTGTCCTCCATTTCTGAAGAGGCAATTTGTGTATGTAGATTCCCAGCAGAATTTTGCGTGGCCTATAAAGTCTCCTTAAGCCAACTTGGCTCTCCCGACAAGGAGAAAAATTCTCAATTAGAGCCCCATATTTGAAGTAATGAGACAATGACTTTTTTCCTGAAGCTGCTATCGATTAGCTGACAGCTGAGAGTTAGGCTTTAGATGCCTCAGATGTTCTTCTCAGAGGAACCTTTAATGTAATATATGGATAGGGTGGGTCTGCAAGTGATTAAAAGGACGTTCCTAAAACCTTGGTCTGCCTACATTGTCAATACTCATGGTCAGACAACCCACAAAAGTACGGGTGGCTAATTAATGTCTTAGTTGCATATCAGTGAAAATGCTAGTTTCTCAGGAAAGCAGCACCAGACAGAATATACGAAGGTGTTAATGGATTTACATTTCAGATACCTAAATGTTCGTATAAGTGGTTTGGTGGGGTGCACAGATTCCCTTATGATTATCTTAAACATTGCCACTTTGCTCCTATAGCAAAGGGTCGCAACGAACCTTTGAAAGACGATACAACTATATATTTAGTTTATACCTAGCAGCTCTAACTTATAGGAAACATTTATCTTCTAAAAGCTAGCTGTTCAGCATTATTTAAATGGGTTCTCCAAAAAAAAAAAAAAAGAAAAAAAAAATATTACGATAAATTCCTAAATATATGCTTTTAATTAGCAAAACACGCTTCTTTTGTGAAGGAAATCACTCTATTAAATAAAAAAAAAAAAGCCTCCGCCTTGTCACACAGCCGGCAGCATCTCCGGATATTGGTAGTAACAGTAGTAATGACCCAGTATAACTGGGTCATTACTTAGATGACTGGTCCTTCATGCTGAATATTTTGTTGAATAACTCTTAGTACCCATTGAAATAAGCACACGTACAAAGCGAAGCATTTATAGTTGAGTGGGGAGAAATAGTTGCCGACCAACAGCTATATCACTTGCATGGCCCACTTTCTAGAAATACTTGGTTACCAAAAGTCAATGATTGTTTACCAAGTTTCAACCACAGATGGTCACAGCAGCCATGATACACCACACAAAGAAGAATGGATTTATGCCTTAAGACAAAGTAAGGGACATGAAAACGCAAAAGACAGAAAACAAAAATATAGCTTAAAGAAAAACTAACAAATAAATCGGCGGTGTTCAGAAGTGTTCTTTACTGGCATATTTTAAAGGGAGCACCGGTCACACGATTGATGCTGCCCGAACCACAGGCGATGTGAATCAAGACCGGCTGCGGCATTCTAATCATCTATGGTTCACGCTACCACACTGGGGCGTTTCAGAGAGAAACATAATTAACAATGTGGTCACAGACAAAGCGCTGGTTCCAGAAGCATGACACTGCTGGCTTCTCTGCCACTCAGCTACACGGACATGTCTCGGCCTATACACATAGGGAGAGACCTGTCAGTCTAGCCAAGTAGGCAGGGAGAAGCGGGCAGGAATATGAACTAGTCACCTCATCCTTGGAAACACTTTCAGCTATGTTTTTTTTTTCTGTGAGGCTGCCGCATTTAAAAGGGTTATCCAGGACTATATTAATTTTTTACTGTGGGCCTAATAACTAACAAGCACATAGTTGCTTAACTACCTTCCTGTTCTGCACAGCACAGATCTCTGCTGGCACAGAGTGGTCACAGACCGCTCCTGTCAGCCATTCTGCAGCTTCCGCTGAGGTCACATTAAATCAGCGGCTTCTCGTACGCTGTAGTCTGTTGATGGAGTCTAACTGCAGACGTCATGCTGATTGACAGCCAACTCCCCGCTATCTAACTGCGGGGAGCCAGTGGTCAATCAGCATGACGTCGGCAGTCGCACCAAGTCAACAGAGCAGCCTGGAATAGGAACAGCAACATGAGCCAGAGGAGTTCAGAACAAGCAGGTAGATGCTTCTGTTAGCAACTACCTGCAAGTTAGTTTTTAAGCCTATACTAAAAAAAAAAAAATATTAACTATATTAATAACAACTCTTTTAAGAGTAAAACAATGTAGGAGCCAGCCTCTAATTCATGCTGGCTTTGGTTCCCTTTAAAATGTTGTGCTTCCAGTTTTCACACTCCCACATTAGAAAACGGGTGATTAAATTCTAAGCAATCAAAAATGTTCACAGTTATGTGAAAACTAAGGCCGATGCAGCTGAAGAATAAATATAGCAGTTGGAAATAAGGCATCAGACATAACTAAACAATAATCATAAAAATCTCTCCCTACATTTCCACTCTTCAACTGTAAAGTCTTCTCTATATTTGATAGCAGCTTGATTATTTTATTATTGTTTACTCGTAACAATTTTTTTATTTAAATATAACTTTTCCTAAAAGAAGATATTAATAGGGAATTATACAAATAGAAATAAAAAGCTTTTAACCATTCTGCAATCTCAATATCTGTCATTGTAAAGGCACCATTTGCCTGTGATCTACCAAACATGGATATAGAGTGGATGATCAAAAAGAAGTTTCATACACAAGACAGAAGGTGAGGTGGATGGTTACTCTAATCTAGACGATGACACCATCGCACACGGAAGGAAGAAGTGTTATCACGACACTGAGCCGGTAGAGTTACTAGTCACTATTTTCTGTAGGTAAATGGTCACATAACTGAATACATGTTTCTAGTGGTTTGATGTCACACATACAATGTAATCCTAATGAAAATGCAGAATTAAAGAGGAATTTGCCAACTAAACTTAGTTCACATACAGGATAAACCCCATCTAGGAGCGGAAAATGGAAAACATTACCAAGTAACAAAATCCAGGTTCATGAAGGTCCCATTTGAAATAATACTTTTTTTGGTCATTTATAGACTCAATATTACTTAACCCATCACAGAACTCCACTGGGAGATAAGAAACCTTTATTTCTACGCATTTCTATAGAGGGAAACATTTGTAACACATATACTGAGACCGCTTACCTTTACTCCATCTGTCTTCTTGTTTAACAGACTTTTGGCAGCTGGAAAAAAAAATAAGATATTTATTAAAAAACAAAATTTAATATGTCTTGTACATATTCTTTGGATAGAGTTTCTCCATAAGGTGCTAACCACATGGGATGTAGTTACTCACATCGGCTCCTCTTATGCTTTGTTTTGAGGTACCTTGAAAGCAGACTGACCGTTGCAGAAAATTCTGAGGTTGGTATACGGGTTATGATTGAAAGCAACACATAACCAGCAAAAATGCAGAAATGCAATTGGGAAACAATAAATATATGTGGACGAGTAGAGGGTTATACTATGCATATTACAATGGAAAAGAACGAGGTTGTACAGGATGCAGTCATATCAACTCATTTATACTCATTGTATATTAGTACCGTATGTACAATTAGGGGCAAACAAAAGATAGACACTCGGTGTACAAGTTAACCAGATCACACAAGGGAAAACCTGGAGAAAGTAATACCTAGATATAACGTTAATATATAAGGGTGGATGAGGCCATTTTTTTGTAACAAATGCATGCATTTTGGTTAAAAATATATTTTTTTAATTGGGTTTCATTAAAAATTTTGGTCTGACTCGGCTTCAACAGCCTTTGTGTATAACAATACATAGCAGGCTGCAGAATAGTTAAATAATGTTAGAGAGCTGCTTCTTACAGTCATAGTAACTTATTCTGAACTCTTCTAAGTTGCTGTATAACCACATCAAAGCTCACTTCAACTTTGATGTGGTCGTGTAACAGCTTACAATAGTTCTGAAGAAGAGAAGCAAGAATTAAAAATGCCATCAGAGTGAGCTCACTGATGGATTTACTGGTAGCTTATCCTGCAGTGTGCTACGTACTGCGAACACTGCGGAAGCCAAATAGTCAAAAAAATTTAAAACAAACCCAACTGAAAAATGTTTTTCAACAAACATACATGCATTTAGAGAAAAGAAAAAATGGCCTAAAGTTAACCAAATAGTTTAAACTCAAGTTTTGCTAGGCCGAAAATTGAACGTGGACATTTACAAAGGTGAGAATGATTTTCTCAGAGGATCAATACAAACATCATTACTGTGCATTGGTGAACACGCAAGTACGGTGTATAAGTAATGATTGAAAGACGTTTAAAGCCAATCGTCTGACTGATGAAAGAAATCATCATTAGCTAAAATGCACTAGATGATAGAGGCGGTGTAGAGATTTTGTGTTTCCTTGTCCTATAAAGACACCTCAAAAATTGCAGGATAATAGCAAATATTACAGATGAATAAAGGAAATCAGCAAGGATAAGATTCAGGATTGAAGATCGTTCCTTGTAGATGGCCCTTTATGTAGTATAAAGACACATATTGCCGCAGATAATTTCTCATCTTCTGTTTATCATATTAATTTAATCATCACAGCCATGCCCTGTACTGTAGGAAAAATCACTTGGTTAGTTGGTAAAATTATACAGACTAGTCTTCAATGGCTGACTGCCCAAAACGTCCAGAAATGGGTTTTCCTAAACTCTATATAACATATTGTTCATAGCAGCCAATCACAGCTCGGAATTTATTTCTGAAAATTCCGTGAAGAACTGAAAGCTAGCTTCTATTAGACTATTTTCATACATAGTGCTAGTGAAGTATTTTGCGGAAGTATACGAGCTGTATATGGTATAGTTCCCATAGAAAAAGAAGTCTGGGTGGCCTGCTTCTTTGGT
>JARQOD010000003.1:494429061-494553359 GCA_033576555.1 Oophaga sylvatica | reverse complement strand
TAGTTGACACCCATAACCAAAAAAAGGTCATCAATAAAACCGTAAGGCCTCCATTTTGCACCTTGAAACCCAAAAGTGTATGAGTCAGATCGGTGTCAGAACGCGGCTGACCTTTTGCGGTCTGGGAGAGGGTCTCTGACTGCCCTTGTTTTTTTTTGGGAGGAAAAAAACGTCAAACCCCAGAGCAAAAAAATAAAAAACAAACGCGGGGGGGTTTAAAAGTCAAAGCGGAGTACCCCAGCTGTCCCCCCCTTAAGGTTCCCCGCCAAAAAGGGGGGTTAAAGTAGCTGACTCTCCAAACCCTTTTGATAATGAAAAAAGGGTGTGCAATCTGGGGCGCCTCTTTAAGGTCGCAGCTGCGGCAGCCATCCACACAACAAAAATTTTTCCACAAGACGCAAAAAATTGCGCGTTTTTTTAACGAATGACCGCCAAAGTTGTAAAGGAGATCGCTAATCCCCTTGTGTTCCCCAGATTGGCGCCCCAGGAACTAAAAAGAACAAAAACATCGCAATATTAGCGACGCCATCGGATCGTCGGGGGAAAAATAGGGCAGTTTTATGCGCAGATCCCACAGCTCTTTATTAAATTAAAAGGTGTGCGAGCCCTTATGCGAGAACGCCCAGACCTAATCTTCATCAGTGTGCCCAGGGGGCGCCCGCGTGGGGGGGTAAGGGTTTTTTAAAGCTTCTCCCGGCGGCTAGAAGCGACTCACCAAGTGGTCACGTTTCTTCCGGGGGAGGGGAGGAAAAAACGATCCGGGGAGCTTTCAGCTTGCAGCTTTTTAACAGGGGGGCCGCCGCGTCTCCCATGTCTCCTGTAGAGGGAAAAAAAAGGAGGCTGATTAAGCGCGCGTCAGAAGCGGCGCGAAATTCAAAAAAAATAAAAAGAGCGGTACCCCCTCCCCCTCGTCGGCAGGACCCCCCGGGCGGACTAAAAAAAAATAGTCACGGCATATATATGTAAGCGGCTGCCGCAGCGTGAAAAAACACTCACACACATTTTCCCAAAAGGGGGAGTCTCACCCCCCGAAACCCCCCCGGGGGGACCCCCGGGGGTTTTCGGGCTATGCCCGTTCCCCCCCCAGGGGGGAAGGCGTGCCCCCACGTGTGGTTTGCGCCCCCGCCGGGAAAATTTCCTCCCCCCAGGGCCGGCAAGATTTTGCAGGACTTTTATGTATTCAGTCCCCCAAGGGAGGATGGTGAGATACACTGTAAACATTAATAGCCGTCATGTAATAGGCCCCTCAGACGTAAAGCACCACACATTAAAAAAAATTTTGTTGGGTACCCCAGAAAAGCGCAAGGGCCCTCGGGGTTTCTGGCGCTATGCCATTTTTCCCCCCGGGGGCGAGGAACGCGTGACCGCAGTGTGGTTTGCGTCCGCCAGGGAAGCTCCTCTCCCCCGGGCCCCCGGAAAGGATTCTGCAGGGACTATTTTGTAAATCAGATCCCCAGGGGGAGGTGGGGCCAGCAGCGCTGAGCCCCGAGCCCTTTCGACTCATGCCCAAAAGTCTCTTGTCCGATAAAAATAATAAAATTTTTTGGGGAGCTTTTCCCCCAGCAGCGACCATTTTGGGGACCTCAAATCTTGATGGAGCTGAGTAGGGGCCCCCGAGTGGGGGGCCGCCAGTCAGCCTCTTTTGATCTGAGGTGACATCCTGTTTGGGGCTCCGCCCCCCCACGAAATGAATATGTGGCTTTTTTCCTTCCTTTTGCAGCTGAAAGAAAGATTACGAATCAAAAACACAAAACAGGAACACTGACAGACCTGTAAGCAGAAACGGGTTAATTTTACTAGATTTTTAAAAACCCAGGGGGCCCGAACCCCAAGTTATTTGAACGAAATATATTTCCTTTCTAAAACTTTTGTATCTAATCGCTCTTTTTAGGTTTTTTCAAAACCCCCTTTTGGGGTTAGGTTCCCCCCCCCCCGAGCCTCATCATATGGCTGATGAGTTATTGAACTTTTCCAGATCGCAGTGTGTATGTGCTACTTATAATTTGTGGGGGACGGGGGTTAAAAATAAAATTTACCGCGTACATATAATCGCATCACTATTTACTCTGGCAATAAAAACTGATTGAATACGGGGTAAGCCTTCCCCCAATAAAAAAATGATTCTTCAAAACCTATAATCACGTATTAAAAAAATTTCTTTAAAAAATTTTTTACGTAAAAAATGTTTTTATTAATAAATCTGTTTATTGTAACCCCCCTTTTTTTCCAGAAATCCCACTGGCCCCCACTTCAGTAGCCACAGTCTTTTTAGGAATACCTTAGCAACATGTCACTTTTTATGTACCAATAATGTTTATTTTGACCTGAGTTTTCACAGGCTAGTTTAAAAAAAAAGGCTGTGTGGGTTTTATGAAGACAAAGGGTTTGCTGTTTCTATATTCACAAAGATCTGTGGTTTGTTCTCCAAGTGTTTGTACGCCCCGGTTTCCCCTTTTCAAAACGCGGGACGTTTTATAAAAAAAATGAGGGGTTTTCAAGGAAAAAGTGGCACCCAATATTTTTTTGTTTTTTTTCCCTTTTTTTCTTCTTTTCATTTTTTGAATTGTGAAAATATATATTTGCATTTCAATTTTTTAAAAACTTTTTTGCACATTTTTCCATGCTTTTAAAAAAACCCCCCCAAAATACTGTGAAATCGTTTGAACTGATATGCAAATGGGGCAAAGATATTGTAGATCTGAACCCCCCTGTACCCAGCTCATTTCTCTCAGCCCCCGTTAAAAAAACCTTTTGTTTTGACTTCGGAAAGGGGGTGTCAAAAAGCAAGAGGTAGCGGCGGGGAAAAGGGGGTGAAAAAGGCTTAGATCTCCCTCTATTCTACCATTTTAAATGTTGTTTGTCTGTGATCAGTATATGCACATATAAGAGTTTGTGGTATAAGTCGCTAAAATTCCCTTTTAAAACTACAATGACAAAGAAAAAAATGGAAACACCCACAAAAACTTAAAGGTTTACTAAAAAAATCAAGGACCAAAGGCAGTGAATAACTTGCTGACTGATGGAACCTCCAGCAGTCCCTAAATTAGGCTCTTCTGTTGAACGGGAAAAAATTTCCCCTTTTTGGGCCCCTCCACCCATTCATTCTAAGGGCTTAAAAAAGACATGTACCTCTTTCCATAGACCATGAATGCAGAAAAGGGCCAAGAATGACACCCGCCTTCTTTAAAAAGATGGGGTTACAGTACTGGTCTTCGCATTGCTGGGGGGGTCCTGGCATGAACCCCCGTCAATCAACAGTTACCCCCCCCCTAGGTGGGAGTAACTATGATTTTGGAGATAAAATTTTTAATGCTTTGCGGGCTACACCCCGGTTAAAAGGTGCACATGTAGAAAATGGACATTTCCCCCACTAATTTTTTATTTTTCTTTTTCCCCCATTTTTTACGGTTTATTAAGAACTAAATTTTTTGAGTGACAATTTGAAAAGTAATATTCTTTAGATTTAAATTACCTAAAAAAATATAAAAAGAACCTGAACTATACATTTTTCTGATCATGCCGTATTAAAAAAAGAGAATTAATATGGCTTGGAAAACCTACAGAGTAATTGACATTCACGGAGTGTCTCCATTTGTTTGTCAGTTTGAGCCAAAATCCCCAAAATTACTGGCTGAAAAAAAAGTGTATGTTACTGCGGTGCCCTTAATTAGCAGCGCAGCTTCAGAGTGGCCGATGGTCCCCCGGGTGTCGGGGGACTGGGATTAGAGGATGGGGGGGATTCGAAGGTTGTATGCTTTTTTTTTTTTAGCTTGCTCATTTTTTATTTTAAAATTAGGAGCAGAAATCCCCTTCCACATGGTTTCGTTGTTCTTGCTCCAAATAAAAAAAAGCTTTAAAAAATTACCGCAACCCCCACTAGAGGGAGACTGGGCCTAACAACCCGTGTCACTACTAAGTACGACATTCTGCAGTAGTTCCCTAATCTTCCCTTGGAATTAACAAATTGCAATTTTAAATAGATATCTCAAACCACTGAAAACACATTTTTGTATTCAAAATTTTTTCCTACTGATTTTAAAAAATCATTTTTGGTGGGCTTAAAAAGGATTTATACTTTTGAAAATTTTCTTTAAAAGTAAGACACCAGTTCTCAGGTTTGAAATTTCTATTCAAAGGGGTTTTTCCGGCTTGGGACAAAAATCTGCAGTCCTTATGAGACGCAGGGGATAAATCTAAACCAAAGGGGTTCACCGTGGTTGTTTCCCCCAAAATACGGGGTGGGCAGTCACCGATCACAGCATGCCTTTCTTTTCAGTTAATGCCGACTAGACTTTTTAGCTTCCCAAAAATGAATTAAAGAAATCGGAGTCTAGTGGCGGGGAACTGCAATATGTAAACCCCACACTGGTCATCCCCCGCAATACGAGGGTCAGACAGTGTGAGCACCACGGAGCCGATTAGGAGTCCCCGTACCACAGTGACGACACCTTTTCCCCAAAAAGTTGGAAAAAACCCCCTCAATAAAATCCATTGAGTGTGAAATCACATCAAAAATGACTATGTACGAGTGGGAACAAGCTACAGAAAAAATTACAATTTTTTTTAAACATATCGTTCAAAAAAAGGAAAATGTAGAAAAATTTATAATAATCTTTGATAGATAAGTAATGTATTTTATTTTTGCTGAATCGTTCCTAATCAAAGGTTGGTTTAGGGGCAGTTTGTTGGCTGGCGGGCTTCCCTTGCCCCACACTTACATTTTGGTTCTTTTTGGGATCTGAGGTCTACTTTTTTTTCCCCCGTTGAATGAAAGGACAAGGGCATAAACTTTTCCCAAAAAGGGCTGGCCCCAATTTTGAAAATTGAAGTCAAAGTGCAGCTGGTGGCTGCAAAAGCATGCAATAAATGGCGATTTTAAAGTGACCAGGACATGCATGGAATAAAGATGAATGGTGAGCAATAAGTGATGCTGGCGCGAGGGGAGGTGCTCACCATTAAAAACAATGGAGCTTGACTTCCTTTTCTGACAGACCAGAGGAGGAATAGGGAAGAAAAAAACAGAAAGAGCAGATAGATAAAAGAAAGAAAAAGGGAGCATGGTAATAAAAAAAAAAAAAAAACGACAAGGTAAACCACGTTGTGAGGGGAAAAAGGGAGGAGCCAGTCCCGAGGAGCGAAAATCAAGAACCAATCAAATAAATAGAAAACGAACACCAGAGACACTACAGAAGCGCAGAAAAGCAAACTTCAAAATCAAGTCTTTGACGATCAATAAATGAACGAAATCAGCAAAAAGTTCCAGACAGAGGGGAGTCGGGGAGTTTCGGCGACTTTATTTACATATCTTTTTTTGGAAAGGCCCCCATGCACATGATTTATTAAACTCTTTAGGGTGAATTCCCGGCTGCACAAACTCTACAAAAGGTTTTTTCCCCCGGGGGAAAAAAAAAATTTTTTAGGAAATCAGCTCGGGGGCCCGCAAGGACAGTATTGACTGGTGCAGACTTGGGGTTATCGCGCACTTAGGAGGGGGTTTTGCACTTCTGAACCCTTGAAAAAAAAAAAACCTAAACCCCCTCCCGTGCTGTGTCTCCGGCTGATTTTCCGACATGTTACGCGACCCCCGTGGCCATTCAGCACGGGCTTGTCTCCCCCTTTTTGAAAAAATCACATTCATCCAGAAAAACTTCACTCCGATGTATGTGTTTTTCCAAAGGAGGGGAGAGTGAAGCGTGCGAATGGCCACAGGGATTGCGTGACGCAACTAGGAGAGCCCGGGGCCAACCCCCAGGATGGTGGGCCCCCCAAAGGGACTCATGTTATTTTTTTATAAGGGGAAAACATGAGGTTTTGGGAAGGGGGGTTTTAGAGCAGTGGGGCCCCTTTAACGCGTGACCATGGTTAATGATGTTAGGGGAAAAAATTTTAGCGCCGCTCGGGGGGCGGAGGTGACATTGTTTTTGGCAGCGAGAATTTTGTTTCTACTGGACAAGCACCACGTTAAAAGTTATAAGATTATTTCACCCATCAAGAGTTTTTTATCTTTTTTTGGGGGTGGGCAGCCATATTTTTTAAACCCCTTATTATTTACATTCAAAAAGGTTTTGCAAGAAGGGGGGGCCATTTTGATCCTGTAAAGCCAATTAAGGCCTCTAATTTTTGTGCGGACATTTGTGAATTTAGATTTTTTTTAAAGGGGGCTAGATAATACTTGAGTGTATTGACCTTTTAGAACTAAAGGGTTTTGAAAACTTTCCATTTGCCCCCCTAAAATACGGTAACAAATTAAAAATAAGAGTATATATCCGTATTTCGTAAAACAGAAGGGAAATTTAACAATTTTTTTTTCTTTACAATTTATTAAACTAGAGAATTTGTAAATAATAGAATTTTGGGGGGGATTCTAAAGTATTTCCCCAGAAAAAAAATGAAAAAAGTTTTTTGGAAAATTGTTCACTTTTTTTGCAAATTTGAGATTTTTCTTTAGTTTAAGCCCTTCCAAAAGGAAAATGGGGGGAAAAACCTGGCATGTCCACCCCCC
The DNA here is from genome assembly GCA_033576555.1 of Oophaga sylvatica. Taxonomy (NCBI): domain Eukaryota; kingdom Metazoa; phylum Chordata; class Amphibia; order Anura; family Dendrobatidae; genus Oophaga; species Oophaga sylvatica. The sequence continues at coordinate 494,546,857 of JARQOD010000003.1, read as the reverse complement.
CCCCCTTAAATTCATAAAAAACCCGGCATTCGTACACCGAAAATTATCCAGCCCCCGATTGGAGTAATTCTTAGGAGGTGCACCCACTAAAAAAATACTCTGAAACTATTAAGTGACAGGGGTTTTCTTTATGAATTCGGACTTTGCCCCCGGAAGCAGTCTTAATGTTTTTTTTTTTGGGATATTGTAAGTGGTTTTTTTTTTTTGAAATCTACAACCCCCAAAAATTTTTTTAGATGTGAAATTTTTAATCTAACCCCATTGAATATACATTCAAAATGGTTTTTATAAAACTGTTTTAAAAATGCTGCCATAAGTTCAGGGAAAGAAACCAAGGAAGAAAAACCATGGACTAAAAGGGAAGTTTCCCTTTTAACCCCATTTTTATTTTTGGGAAAACTTAAAAAGAAGGTGTGAAAGGGGCCGTGCACACTTTTTCGGATTTGCCTGCGGTTTTTTGCGCGAAACCGCCCTTTGGAAAAAACGCAGGGCGTTTTGAGCGGTTTTGGCACGGTTTTGATGCTTTTTTTTTGGCGGGGTTTTTTACGCTTTTTTTATCGGTTTTTTTATGGGGTTTTTACGCTAAATAAGATATTTTTTTAACAAAAAAAAAAAAGATTTTGAGTCATTTCTTGCCCAACCTCCTTTTTACATTTGTCCAACCCACCTCCTTAACACACACAAAAGGTAGGCCGGGTTGCACTTGCAGTTGATGCGAGAAAATCGACGACTTTTTCGCATCAAAAACCGGGCACGGCCCCGCTCTCGGCCCGGTGTGCGGTGCATGTATTTCTATGGCCGCACATTCGGGTCCAGAGTGGGGGGCCGTGGGGTGTTGATGCGAGAAAGTTGCGGTTACTGTCACATCGCAAGTGTGCGCCCCCGGGCCCTAGAAGATAAAAATACCTAAAGATAAAATGGGGCTAAATAGTTAAAAAACACACCGACCATACAAAAAATAACCAATAGTTTAAAAAAAAAAAAAAAAATATAGGAAAAAAAAAGGCGTGGCTCCCCCCCCAATTTTCTGCGCCCCAGGGGAAAGCGACACCGGGGGGAATTTTTAGCGGGGGAAAGGGGTTAATACCAAGGATCTTCCCCGGCTTTGAATATCAGGCGCTAGCCTTCATGGCTATTAAAAAGGGGGCCCCCCCCCAAAAAAATGACGGGGTCCCCCTTTTAAATTTTTGCCGACGGTGGCAGACAGCTGCGGGCTGTATTCATAGCCAGGAAGGGGCCCTGGTTTTGGCCCCCCCCCCTGGTTTAAAAAAAAAAACCATCCCCCCCCCCCGAGTTGGGGAATCTGACATGCGCCAACCGGCCTTTTGCCCCTCTTTCCCACTCCCCTAGGGGGGGGATAGGGGTAAAAGGGGGGTTTTAAAACCCTTGCTATTGAAAAGGGTTTTTTAACCCCCGGTTAATTTTTTAAAGAGAGGCGCAAAAAGACCCCTATCCCCTTATTAATCTTTTTTTAAAAAAGGGTTAAAAAAAAAAAACACCAAAAGAAAAATTATTTTAATAAATAAAACAAACGGTTTTCTATCTTTATTACACACTCGATCCAAGCGGGCCCTTGATCCCCGAAAAAAAAAAAAAAAAATAAAAACCTTTTTAACCCCGTCCGACGCGTCCAATTATAACGGGGGGTCCCTCGACGGTCCCCCCTATAGAATGGTGCATCAGGTGTGCCACTGTCTGTGGGCCCCCCCGTGATGCACTGACAGGAGAAAATGGCTCTGCAGTGCTCATGAGTTCATTCTCTCACTTTTGGGGAAAGCTGGTGGGGGAATTTTTTCACCCGCATTGCCGTGAGAAGAACGTAGTGACTCATTCTCTCCCGGCGGGCAAGCGGTACCAGATGGATGGCGTCGGGGAAGAGGTGGTATGTGTCATTTATTTGTTTATGTCATGTGTTTTGTTATAGTTCTGTATGTCATGAAATTTTTTTTTTTTTTTTTTTTAGCAGTGCACATTAGGGGGTTTTGGGGACATACTGTCCCATCTTTGGCTAATGTGTCATCACTGCACTGTAGCGGGCATAGCCCGGTGGATTGTAGTCCCACCACATCCCCGCATACACGGGGGACACGGACACAGCCCCGCACACCGCCGACTACACGCCCCGCACATGAGCGCAACAGCCCGAAACCCCGTCACGCAGACACCGGGCCCAAAAAAATCACCCCCCCAAACACCAGCCCGCACCTATACACGCCCGCCCCGCCCAAACATAGCGCGCACCAATTAACGCCCAGCACCCCCCAACATTCCCCCCCCCCGAACTGCAGCTTTTTCAGCGCAAAAAAACCCCAGTTTTTTTTGATTGGGTTTTTTTGTGCGGAAGTGCCCGATCAATGAAGTAAGGGGGGGGAAACCGCTGCAGTTCCGCACAAAGTTTGACATGTGCGGAAAAAAAACCGGGGGCAAACCGCGCTTTTTTTTTCCGAGCATGTGCACAGAAACCCGCGGTTCCCTAGGGATTCATTGGCTGTGCCTGTTCTGGGTTGGAGTTTCCGCAGCGTAAAAAACCAGCGGAAACGCATCTAAAACCGCAATTTTTTGAACGGGGCCTAACCCTTCCATGTCAATTGTCCTAATTACATTTACAAATACAAAGCACCCTATTTGCGAATGTCTTATGTAATGACTCCCGGTACAATTACTCGGTCTGCATTTTGCTCCTGTAGCGGAGGACTTTTCAGCGGTTTCTTGTGCCTCCATCTTAAATTTGCGTCATAAAGCCACGTTGTCTGGCAACAGACAAGCTCTACTCGCTTGGAGACACAAAGGTTTGTCTTTGAATATGAATAACAAGGCTTCAAGATATGATTCGCAAAAAGAGTTGTTGGAAACATTTTTTTCTATTAACCATGCCGAAGCTTAGGGAAAACCCTTTAAAATATAGAAAAAAAAACATAAGGACAGTTTAAATCCAGATGACCTACAAATTCTTATCCATCCCAAAGTAAGTAACTTTCATAGGTATAATTTAAATCTTTTTTTAAAGGGAAATCTGTCACCCAAAATTGCCATATCGAAAAGATATGGCTGAATACACGTCCCATAACAAATCTATCTGTTTTTCCTTATATTCGATACCCCCGTTTTCATATATAAAATACCTTTGTAAACTTTTTTTTTTGGTGTCCAACATGGCGGTCAGGTCAGGAGGCGGCAGTTATCGTTCCCCCAAACCCCCCCTCCTTTTCTTCTGTACGTAACACTGCCTGGAATATCACAGGCAGCGAAGTTTCAGGCTTGCCTCTGCAGAGGGCCCCCGGCTTGCGCAGTTTATTTGCCCACTGTGGGCAAACTATTCAAACAATAAGCGCATGCGCACATTTTCCCTAATTGAATTGGCTCAAATTACTGGCCTTGCCCCGTAATTAAAATATGCGCCCCATGTTGGCAAAACAACATTGCGCACGGGGCGGAGGGTCTTTTTCCACGAAGCGCGAAAAACAACGTAAAAAGGAAAAAAAAATAAATGGTACCCAGAACGGAGGGGGGTTTGGGGGAAGCAAAATAACCGCCCCTTTCCCTGACCTGACCCCATGATTGACACCCAAAAAAAACAAATTTTACAAAGGTATTTATATATGAAAAGGGGGGTTTATCATATAAGGAAAAGCAGATAGATTTGTTATGGGCGCTGTATTCGCCAATTTTACTGATATGGCAATTTTGGGGGGGACAATTCCCTTTAAAGTTACTCAGAGATTTCTTAAGCCCCTAGCTAACACACAGCCAAATCAGGGCACCTGCTTTGCACTGACAGGGGTAAACACCCCGAAAATGTCTCTGCAAAATAGTCTCCCGGGTTTTGTACCAAGTCATGTAGCAAGACTTGTTAAAGGGTAATATTTATTTCAGAATTGCAGTCTAATTGGTTGCATAGAGTTCTTTTCCTCCATTTTGAAGAGGCAATTTGTTTTATGTGATTCCCAGCAGAATTTTTCGTGGCCTATAAAGTCTCCTTAAGCCAACTTGGCCCCCCGACAAGGAGAAAAATTCTCAATTAGAGCCCCATATTTGAAGTAATGAGACAATTACTTTTTTCCTGAAGCTGCTTCGATTAGTGAAGCTAAATTGGCTTTAGATCCTCAGATGTTCTTCTCAAGGAACCTTTAATGAATTATATAGGGTGGGGGTCTGCAAGTGATTAAAAAAGGACGTTCCTAAACCTTGGTCTGCCTACATTGTCAATACTCATGGTTTAGACAACCCCCAAAGTAGGGTGGTAATTAAGTCTTAGTTGCATATCAGTGAAAAAGTTTGTTTCTCAGGAAAGCCACCAGACAAATATACGAAGGTGTTAATGGATTTAATTTTAGATACCTAAATGTTCGTATAAGTGGTTTGGTGGGGTGCACAGATTCCCTTATGATTATCTTAAACATTGCCACTTTGCTCCTATAGCAAAGGGTCGCAACGAACCCCTTTAAAAGACGATACAATATATATTTAGTTTATACTAGCAGTCTAAATTATAGGAAACATTATCTTTAAAATAGCTGTTCAGCTTATTTAAATGGGTTCTCAAAAAAAAAAAAAAAAAGAAAAAACACGGATTTTGGTAAAAACTTACTGTTTAAAAACCTTTTCAGCGAAAGGGAAGGAAGAGAGAACAGTATTCATTACTGATGGGTAGGCGGAGCCCCGATCAGGATGTCACCTCAGATTTAAAAGATGCTGACTGGCGGCCCCTCCACTCGGGTCCTCCTAATCAGCTCCCGTCGTACCAAAGCTTTTAGGAAAAAAAGCCAAGATCACCACGGAGAACATAACCCCCTTCTGAAGGAACTTAGAAAAAAACACAAGGATACAGGTATGCATGCAAAAAAGCCAAAAAAAAACCCCAGAGTTCCAGGTCACTCACGGAACCTGACTACTGCGATGACTGGCGGGGTGTGGAACAGGCCTTAGCGCGCTGACCCAGCCCAATAATCCGCTATCAGTAGGGCCGCGCTGCATCTGAAAACAACAAAACACTTCTGCCTTGGGAGGGTGCTGTGTCTCTCTTCCTTCCTTCGCTAAAAGGATTTTACAGGTAAGTTTTTTACCAAAATCCGTGTTTCAGCTGCAGATGGAAGGAAAGGGGCCACGTATTCATTTACTGATGGGACGCCCCAAAAGCATTTTTTCAAAAATAAGGGTGGGAAAAACCAACAAAAGGCAGAAACCCAACAACCTTAACAACAAAGCGCAACCACGCTAAACACAAGTTCAAATCCAAAAATTTTTTAAAACTACAGGCCTGCAGGACCCTCGTCCGAGGGCTGCATCAGCGAAGCCGCGTCACTTTATAAAACCTTGTAAACGTGTGGACAGAAGCGCCAGTTCCCGCTCGGCAGAGTGCACTCCGATGGCACTTGTAAAAGCCCCTTTGAGGCCACAGCTTCGTGGAATGGGCTCGAATCTTAATCGGGCAAATTCACCCCGAGGCGGAAAGCTTCCAAAATAGCTGACCGGATCCAACGAGCTATAGAATCCTTGGAAGCTCGTTGACCACGCCGACGACCGGTGGAACCACAAACAGGGAGTCCGTTTAACAAAAAACCTTGAGTAATAGATAGATAAAACTTCAAGGCCCGCACAAAATCCAATGTGTGTAAATGTCGCTCTTTCGCATTCTTCGGTCCGGACAGTTGAAGGCAACACAATATCCTGGTTAACAGAATTGTGACACCACTTTGGAAAAAAAATCACCCCGAGTGCGAACACTACACGACCCGGAAAAAAACTCCAAAAAGGAGGAAAAGAAAGAGCTGCCAACTCAGAAACTCTCCTCAAGGAAGTGACTGCAACAAGGAAAGCCACCTTCCAAGAAAGTAAAGAAAGGCTAGAAAGAAACCATGGCCAAAAGGTTTATGCTGAAGAGCCCCAAAACAAGGTTGAGCCGCCAAGGAGCCACGGGTGCCTTCCCGGCGGAAATTCGAGATATACCTCGGAAAAAAGGAGAGCACGTCCATTTGAAGCAATGGTTCTCCGGAACAAAAAGGGCAAGCAGAAATCTGACCTTTCAGAGTGCTGATGCCAAACCCTTGTCTAGCCCATGCTGCAGAAAAGCCAAAGGTTGGGAATGGAAAATTTTCTCGGGTTCCGAAGGACCCCAAACACCAGAAAAGGTTTCCAAAATTTGGGGTTTAAACCTAGTAGTAGCCCGGACATCTTGGGCACGAAGGGTGCTGACCTCGGCGGGAGAAACCCTACGGGTCAAGATTTCGGTCTCAAGAGCACGCCGTCAAAACGCAGGGGACTTCAAGTCCCGGATGACAAACGGGCCCTGGTCAACAAGTCCGGTTGAAGAGGGAGGGAAAAAGGGAAAGGTGCCCCCCACAGCGACATTTTTTGTCGAGAACCACACCCTTTTGGCCAGTCTGGGTATCAAAATAGCTGGAATTCTCTCTAGTTGATCCGACGCGTATAGAGGAAGAAGGATACGGGGGAAAAACTTAGTCAGTCGAACTGATCCCACGAGCCACCCAGAGCATCCACCCATCGCCTTCGGGTCCTTGTACCTGGACATGAACGTCGGGGAACTTGGCATTGGACCTGGATGCCATCAAATCCATTGGGGGGTTCCCCAGCGAGAGCACATAGTGCAAAAAAATTCCGGGTGGGGCTCCATTCCCCGGGATCCATCCTTTGCGACTGAAAAAGTCCGCTGTAATTTGAACCCCCCTGGAATGGAATGCCGAAATGGCGGTACACTGGCCTCTGCCAAATCAGGGGTTCGGGACACCTCTACCTGAGTCTGGAACTCCTTGTCCCACCTTGGTGTTGATATACGCGACAGCCGTCGCATTGTCTGTCTGCATCGGACTGGAGACCCCTCAAAGGGACCGTCCAATGTTTAAGGCAAAAGGAAAATCGCCCTCAATTCCAGGATGTTGATCGGAAGAAAAGACTCTTCCGATGCCATACCCCTGAATCCCGAGATTGTTCCAAACACCCCCCCAGCCCTCAGGCTGGCATCGGTGGTTATGATGACCACTTCGGAGGGAGGAAAGACTTCCCCAGGGAGAATGCCCTGGACGTAACCAACCATTCGAGATCCCGCCCGCGAGAAAAGGTGACACTGAATCCAGCGTTGCGACTGGTTCCTCGACTCAAGATGAACCTTTGGAGAGCCTGGAATGGAACTGGGCAAAAGGAATTCCTCCATGGACGCCACCATCAGTCCCAGAAGACGATACACTTCCGTAGGGACATTGCCTTGAGGATTTCATAATTGTACATGTCGAAGAAGACTGATGTTTTCTGGTGGTAGGGAAACACCCACCGAAACGTGCGGATGCATTCCCAAAAGAGGATTGTCCTCGATGGTTCCAGGGACGACTTCTCCCAATTACCAGCCCAACCGAAGTCCTTCAGAAACTGAAGAGACAAATCCGGCCTCAACGCCTCCTCCTCCGAGGAAGCCAAAGATCAAAGATCGTCCAGATAAGGGGAACGTTATCCCCTGTCTTCAGGAATGCCATAGGGGCGCCAGAATTTTTGTAAAGGGCCCTTGGCGCTGAGGCTAAGCCCAACGGCGAGCCCGAAATTTGGGAAATGATTCTGACCTATGGCAAATCGAAGAAACGTGAGGCCTTTTCCCATGGGAATTGCAAATAGGCGTCGCGAATGTCGATTGACACCAGAAAATCGTTTGTGACAGAGCTGCCACAACGGAAGAAGCGACTCCATGCGAAATTTCCGGGCATGGACATGCCGGTTTAATCGCTTGAGATCCAGAATCGGGCGAAATTTGTTCTCCTTTTTGGGAACTATAAAAAGGTTGGAATAAAAACCTTTCCCTCGGTCCTCTGACGGAACCGGTATCACTACACCCTTTTGTAGCAGAGATTCGACCTCTCGCTGTAGAGCGACAACAAGCTCGGGTTCCGACGGAACGTGAGATTGACAAAAAACATTTGGGGGTCGAGAAGCAAACTCTATGAAATAGCCTGCCGACACTATCCGCGTTACCCAGGAATCTGGAACGCGAGCCATCCAAGTCTCCTTGAAAAGAAGCAGGCGACCCCCCACTCGAGAATCCTCGAGTGGACCCCTGGCATCAATCCGACTTTGCGGGCTTCTTGTCAAGTTCCCGCTTGTCCTGGCGGAAACTCTGCTTCCAGGGAGTACGAGTTTTCTGAGAGGATTTCTTTCCTGAGAAGGAAGGACGACCCGATCCCCACGAGGAGTGACTAGATCGTCCTCGGCCCCGAAAGGACCGCCGACCACTATAGACACCAGGCTTACTGGACACCGAGGCCATGGCCCTACGCTGTGGTAATGCTGATTCCTTCGCCTTAGCCTTGGAAATCAGCTCTGTGAGGTCGGATCCAAAAAGATGGCCACCCTTGTAAGGTAAGGCCAACAACCCTTGTTTGGAAACTGCGTCCCCGGCCCACTGTCTGAGCCATAAAGCTCTTCTGACTGTGACCGCTGAAGCTTGCGCTTTGGCCAGCAGAGATGCCGTATCCAGACCGGCATCAAAGATATAACAGGCTGCCGTTTCTAACCATTCACAAGTTTCCCGTATCTCAGATAACGGAGATTCATTTTGCAACTCCGTCTTCAGACGTGCCAACCAGCTTAGAGAAGCTCTAGCAGCACACATGGATCCTAGCACTGCTCGAAATCCATGACCCGCAGCCTCATAGCTTGCTTTTGCCGCCAATTCTGCCTTTCTATCCAAAGGCTCCTGTAAGCTCGCTTTTTCCCTTAATAGGGAGTAGTGAGGATTTACTAAGCTGAGATAAAGACACATCCACTTCAGGAGCAGAAGTCCAATTAGCCTTTAACTCCGCAGAGCAAGGATAAAGTGTATCAAAGAAATGCGTTCCATGAAAACGCTTATCTGGACATAGACGTTCCTCCTCTATTACACTATTAAGCTCATCCAGAGCTGGCAATGTTGTACGCGAAGCACGGACTCCTGGAACATGCGTGCTGATTTACCAGGACGACTAGTTACCTCCTCCGGTAACTGTAATATATCTCTCATGGCTTCAATCAATGCCTCCGTACGCTTCGCCATAGAGGAACGCCCCTGCGGCTCGTCCGCATCTGAATCGGATATTTCTCCATCCGAATTTAAAGGGGAACTCTGCCCAATATCAGATACATCTGACTCGCTCCGTGTAGAGGCCGGTAACGGCCTGCGTCGCTTCCTCTGAGAGGAATTAGCAGACACATATTGACCTAAAAGGTCAGACAAGTTGTTGATCGATCGAGCGATATCGTCCAATTTTCCACCGCTGTCGACCGCAGCGCTAGACGCTGTGGAGGTCTGCGTATCTGATTGCCGTAATGGCACTGGGACATGGTCCGCGGCATCTGAACTCTGTTCAGACATGTCTCACCTGTATGAGCAGGTCAAAGCGGTAATACCAGCAAAAACTATGCGGTTTTTTTTTTTGTTTTTTTTTTTTTAAACGCTGAAGGGTTAACGCTCCACCAAGCAGGGTTACCCCAGCGGGATTCAGTCAAAAAATTTAGCTGGTAGAAATAACCCTCAGAGGGGTTAATATTGCAAACTCACCACAATATATATATTTGTGAGCCCCAGCCAATTTTTATGTCTCTAATGAGACTGCAGCTGCAGGATAGCGATCGCTGCGCTGCAGGGTGAGGGAAACAGCACTCACCCAGCTGGCCGTGGTGTCTTATGAGGAGAGGAGCGGTCTGAGGAGCCCAGGAGCCTGTGTAATGGCCGCCACAGTGAGGGAGTCGCAGGAGAAACGCCAGAGCGCGCGTCTTCCTGCTCAGAAGACCGGGAATAGTTAGGCCACGCCCCCGCCAGCTCGAATATTGAGCGCGAACTCCCCCGCTCCTGCTCCCTCTCTGTCCTGCAGGTATCTGCCTGCGGACAAAAAATCACCACATCTACTTGTAACAGCGCTGTCACAGCAGCGCTGAAGCATACTGACATACATGTAGTAGCGCTGTCACAGCAGCGCTGAAGCATACTGACATACAAGTAATAGCGCTGCTCATTCAGACGCTAAAGCACTCACACAATTATAATCAAAAATTTGTGTGGAGTACTCACCAGCCAAGGCGCCACAGGGACCCTCAGGGGTTTCTGGCGCTGTGCCCATGCTTCCCCCCAGGGCGAAGAACGCAGTGACCGCACATGTGGTTTGCGTCCCGCCAGGGAAGCTCTCCTCATCCCCCAGGGCCGGCAAGGATTCTGCAGGGACTTTGAGTAAATACAGATCCGCCAAGGGAGAGGTTGGGGTACAGCAGCGCTGGTACCCCTGAGACCTCTAGACCAACTAGTGATCCAAGTCTCCTGTCCGAATATAAAATAATAAAATCTTCTGAGGAGCTGCATTAGCAGCGACCATCCTCTGGACCTCAAATCTTAGACTGGAGCTGAGTAGGAGGAGCCCGAGCTGGAGGGGCCAGCCAGTCAGCACTCTTTTGATCTGAGGTGACATCCTGATCTGGGGCTCCGCCTACCCATCAGTAATGAATACTGTGGCTCTCTTCCTTCCATCTGCAGCTGAAAAAAATATTACGATAAATTCCTAAATATATGCTTTTAATTAGCAAAACACGCTTCTTTTGTGAAGGAAATCACTCTATTAAATAAAAAAAAAAAAGCCTCCGCCTTGTCACACAGCCGGCAGCATCTCCGGATATTGGTAGTAACAGCAGTAATGACCCAGTATAACTGGGTCATTACTTAGATGACTGGTCCTTCATGCTGAATATTTTGCTGAATAACTCTTAGTACCCATTGAAATAAGCACACGTACAAAGCGAAGCATTTATAGTTGAGTGGGGAGAAATAGTTGCCGACCAACAGCTATATCACTTGCATGGCCCACTTTCTAGAAATACTTGGTTACCAAAAGTCAATGATTGTTTACCAAGTTTCAACCACAGATGGTCACAGCAGCCATGATACACCACACAAACAAGAATGGATTTATGCCTTAAGACAAAGTAAGGGACATGAAAACGCAAAAGACAGAAAACAAAAATATAGCTTAAAGAAAAACTAACAAATAAATCGGCGGTGTTCAGAAGTGTTCTTTACTGGCATATTTTAAAGGGAGCACCGGTCACACGATTGATGCTGCCCGAACCACAGGCGATGTGAATCAAGACTGGCTGCGGCATTCTAATCATCTATGGTTCACGCTACCACACTGGGGCGTTTCAGAGAGAAACATAATTAACAATGTGGTCACAGACAAAGCGCTGGTTCCAGAAGCATGACACTGCTGGCTTCTCTGCCACTCAGCTACACGGACATGTCTCGGCCTATACACATAGGAGAGACCTGTCAGTCTAGCCAAGTAGGCAGGGAGAAGCGGGCAGGAATATGAACTAGTCACCTCATCCTTGGAAACACTTTCAGCTATGTTTTTTTTTTCTGTGAGGCTGCCGCATTTAAAAGGGTTATCCAGGACTATATTAATTTTTTACTGTGGGCCTAATAACTAACAAGCACATAGTTGCTTAACTACCTTCCTGTTCTGCACAGCACAGATCTCTGCTGGCACAGAGTGGTCACAGACCGCTCCTGTCAGCCATTCTGCAGCTTCCGCTGAGGTCACGTTAAATCAGCGGCTTCTCGTACGCTGTAGTCTGTTGATGGGTCTAACTGCAGACGTCATGCTGATTGACAGCCAACTCCCCGCTATCTAACTGCGGGGAGCCAGTGGTCAATCAGCATGACGTCGGCAGTCGCACCAAGTCAACAGAGCAGCCTGGAATAGGAACAGCAACATGAGCCAGAGGAGTTCAGAACAAGCAGGTAGATGCTTCTGTTAGCAACTACCTGCAAGTTAGTTTTTAAGCCTATACTAAAAAAAAAAAAATATTAACTATATTAATAACAACTCTTTTAAGAGTAAAACAATGTAGGAGCCAGCCTCTAATTCATGCTGGCTTTGGTTCCCTTTAAAATGTTGTGCTTCCAGTTTTCACACTCCCACATTAGAAAACGGGTGATTAAATTCTAAGCAATCAAAAATGTTCACAGTTATGTGAAAACTAAGGCCGATGCAGCTGAAGAATAAATATAGCAGTTGGAAATAAGGCATCAGACATAACTAAACAATAATCATAAAAATCTCTCCCTACATTTCCACTCTTCAACTGTAAAGTCTTCTCTATATTTGATAGCAGCTTGATTATTTTATTATTGTTTACTCGTAACAATTTTTTTATTTAAATATAACTTTTCCTAAAAGAAGATATTAATAGGGAATTATACAAATAGAAATAAAAAGCTTTTAACCATTCTGCAATCTCAATATCTGTCATTGTAAAGGCACCATTTGCCTGTGATCTAGCAAACATGGATATAGAGTGGATGATCAAAAAGAAGTTTCATACACAAGACAGAAGGTGAGGTGGATGGTTACTCTAATCTAGACGATGACACCATCGCACACGGAAGGAAGAAGTGTTATCACGACACTGAGCCGGTAGAGTTACTAGTCACTATTTTCTGTAGGTAAATGGTCACATAACTGAATACATGTTTCTAGTGGTTTGATGTCACACATACAATGTAATCCTAATGAAAATGCAGAATTAAAGAGGAATTTGCCAACTAAACTTAGTTCACATACAGGATAAACCCCATCTAGGAGCGGAAAATGGAAAACATTACCAAGTAACAAAATCCAGGTTCATGAAGGTCCCATTTGAAATAATACTTTTTTTGGTCATTTATAGACTCAATATTACTTAACCCATCACAGAACTCCACTGGGAGATAAGAAACCTTTATTTCTACGCATTTCTATAGAGGGAAACATTTGTAACACATATACTGAGACCGCTTACCTTTACTCCATCTGTCTTCTTGTTTAACAGACTTTTGGCAGCTGGAAAAAAAAATAAGATATTTATTAAAAAACAAAATTTAATATGTCTTGTACATATTCTTTGGATAGAGTTTCTCCATAAGGTGCTAACCACATGGGATGTAGTTACTCACATCGGCTCCTCTTATGCTTTGTTTTGAGGTACCTTGAAAGCAGACTGACCGTTGCAGAAAATTCTGAGGTTGGTATACGGGTTATGATTGAAAGCAACACATAACCAGCAAAAATGCAGAAATGCAATTGGGAAACAATAAATATATGTGGACGAGTAGAGGGTTATACTATGCATATTACAATGGAAAAGAACGAGGTTGTACAGGATGCAGTCATATCAACTCATTTATACTCATTGTATATTAGTACCGTATGTACAATTAGGGGCAAACAAAAGATAGACACTCGGTGTACAAGTTAACCAGATCACACAAGGGAAAACCTGGAGAAAGTAATACCTAGATATAACGTTAATATATAAGGGTGGATGAGGCCATTTTTTTGTAACAAATGCATGCATTTTGGTTAAAAATATATTTTTTTAATTGGGTTTCATTAAAAATTTTGGTCTGACTCGGCTTCAACAGCCTTTGTGTATAACAATACATAGCAGGCTGCAGAATAGTTAAATAATGTTAGAGAGCTGCTTCTTACAGTCATAGTAACTTATTCTGAACTCTTCTAAGTTGCTGTATAACCACATCAAAGCTCACTTCAACTTTGATGTGGTCGTGTAACAGCTTACAATAGTTCTGAAGAAGAGAAACAAGAATTAAAAATGCCATCACAGTGAGCTCACTGATGGATTTACTGGTAGCTTATCCTGCAGTGTGCTACGTACTGCGAACACTGCGGAAGCCAAATAGTCAAAAAAATTTAAAACAAACCCAACTGAAAAATGTTTTTCAACAAACATACATGCATTTAGAGAAAAGAAAAAATGGCCTAAAGTTAACCAAATAGTTTAAACTCAAGTTTTGCTAGGCCGAAAATTGAACGTGGACATTTACAAAGGTGAGAATGATTTTCTCAGAGGATCAATACAAACATCATTACTGTGCATTGGTGAACACGCAAGTACGGTGTATAAGTAATGATTGAAAGACGTTTAAAGCCAATCGTCTGACTGATGAAAGAAATCATCATTAGCTAAAATGCACTAGATGATAGAGGCGGATAGAGATTTTGTGTTTCCTTGTCCTATAAAGACACCTCAAAAATTGCAGGATAATAGCAAATATTACAGATGAATAAAGGAAATCAGCAAGGATAAGATTCAGGATTGAAGATCGTTCCTTGTAGATGGCCCTTTATGTAGTATAAAGACACATATTGCCGCAGATAATTTCTCATCTTCTGTTTATCATATTAATTTAATCATCACAGCCATGCCCTGTACTGTAGGAAAAATCACTTGGCTAGTTGGTAAAATTATACAGACTAGTCTTCAATGGCTGACTGCCCAAAACGTCCAGAAATGGGTTTTCCTAAACTCTATATAACATATTGTTCATAGCAGCCAATCACAGCTCGGAATTTATTTCTGAAAATTCCGTGAAGAACTGAAAGCTAGCTTCTATTAGACTATTTTCATACATAGTGCTAGTGAAGTATTTTGCGGAAGTATACGAGCTGTATATGGTATAGTTCCCATAGAAAAAGAAGTCTGGGTGGCCTGCTTCTTTGGTTCAAATGAAAGAAAGGCTGCAGCCGATCAGTGGTCGCTGTTTGTCTCCAGCGGTCAGATGGCGCGTTTCCTCTACCATTGTACCAGATGTCAATAATAGGGGACTGGCAGGGAGCACAGTACAGAGTGCAAAGGAGCACTGGTTAATATAGAATTTTTTGTTCATCCGTCTACCTGGGTCCATTGGGATTAACTGTTATAGTAGTTGACAAATCCGGTAACCCTGTAATCTTTTGAGTATTATTTACTGTAGAAACCAAAAATTTCAAACATGGCATCTCTAAGGCGGAGTTCACGTTGTTTCCTAAATTCCAATTTTTTGTTCTATGAAGCAGAAATACAGCATTCAAACTTTAATGAATCGATCACGTGATGCAGATAAACAGCACCTAGAAGGCCCATCTGACTTGCAATACAGGTTTTTGGGCTCCATCATCTTACTGGAAGAAATAAATCTGCCTCCAGTTCTTTTTCTTCTGATTTTAGAGAATCCACTAGGGATATGAATCTACACAGATGTGAACAGAGACTTAAAAGGGTTTTCTCAGACTAATATTCATGACCTATTCTTGATATATGGATAGGAAACGGATAGTAGTGTAACTTTAAGCTTGTCGGCCCCAATGCAAAGTGTCCAACATGACTCCCAACTATCATGGGTCTTAAACAGTATTGGTCTTCTCCTATGGGCAAAAAGGGCCTTATGGACACCCCAAGCTCAAAAGGCCCAGGTACGACTGCCACCCCTGCACCTACTGTAGATATGTGCCTGTTTAGTACTTAAGATTGGTGGCGTTCAACTCCTGGCACCCTTAAAGTTACCGGATTGCCGCTTCTGGTGAGCCACAACACCTTTAAAGTTCCTTTGAGAGAGCTTACAGTATGATACTACGCCACTAAACAATGTATGGGGTTGTGCCAACTTGGGCGTGCCACAGGGCCTTTAATCAGTTGCACAGTCAAACTTCGACCAAACTACAAATAGGACATACAGGGATAGGTTATTAATATTAAAGTATTGGAAAACTACTTTAAATATATAATTTTCTATTTTGCAATT
Organism: Oophaga sylvatica; assembly: GCA_033576555.1. Lineage (NCBI taxonomy): Eukaryota > Metazoa > Chordata > Amphibia > Anura > Dendrobatidae > Oophaga > Oophaga sylvatica. The sequence goes on along the minus strand of JARQOD010000003.1, from coordinate 494,531,271 downwards.
TTAATTTTCACTTTGTGCCATAGCAAAAAAAAAAGAAAAAAAAAAAAAAAGAAGTGTTGTTACCCTACACAAATATTACTCATACGGATATGGTCTGCAGCAGCCTCAAAAAAAAGAGAGCTTAGATAATGGATCACTGAAAGTGGTGAGTGATGTTCTGCTTCGCAGGGAAACAATGTGTAATTTTTTAATTCCCTACAAATTTATCTGTACTGCAATAAATTTCAACATTTATAAAAAATAAAATTCTGTCCCAAATGCTAGATCTGCAAAATAGAAATTTCATTTTAAATTGATCTTTTTTTCATTAAAAAAAACAAGCCTGTGCTCCTAACACAACAGGAGGCAGAACGGATGTGTTACTGCAGATCAAATGTGAATTTTACACTTGGATATAAAATAGAAGCAAGCACACAACTACATATACACACAGGCATGCTTGGTATGGCATTGTGCGCTCATAACATCCCCACTGTGTGAACACTGCTGCATAGTCCGCATTGTAACCAGTTCATCCAATGATGGACTGCTGTTAGGAGCGCTTGTGAATCACTGACATACCACCAAGAGCTCCGAGGAAACACAGATATTGACACAGCTGCTCTCGCTGGCACACTTTCTTACTGTTCTAGCCACATTGTTTCAAAACTTGAGTGATTTGAAAGTCTCAAGAGATTTTGCTGAAAATTAGAACCTTGTAAAGAAAAAAAAGAAAAGTTGTTCTGTATATATAAACACTATATACAAACGATTCATGTCTAAAATAAACCCTGAATTGACCGGAGTGTGCCGGCAGCCATGCAGTGTGTATAGCTGGATTCCCGGCCCTGCAGCGGGACTTCAGAATGCGCCAAGAATTACTGTTCAAACGTTGCAAACACACAAACTGAAGGCCATTTTTACGCAGACCGTACCTGATGACAGAGCAAAAGTAATAATTCTGTATCACTGTTCCGGAAAACAGGGCAGAGATCAGCCGACAAAAAAACAAACAAAGACGGGTCGCATCTTTTGTGCGTCCTTAAAAAAAATGTCTGCACCACATCTCCAAAGAGGAGCTGCTGAAAATCTGAGAGGTGTATGGGCACCGAATGATTGCATGAAAGATAGCGTGTTGCCATACTATGTGCATGAATTAATACAGTAAGGGCTGGGGAAAAAAATGCACCGTGTGAACACAGTCAAATAAAGGTTTGATGAATTTTATGTAAACTTAAAATTTACCTTATTTGCATCTTTATTTTAGAGCAAAAAGTCGCACATTAGGCTTTAAGTGCAAAAAAAGAAATTGGAGATTTTGTACTCCATTAGTGTACCAAAGTACATTTCCAAAAGTCACAAATGATGAATTAGGCAAACACATCAGGATAAGGAAAATCATAACCATAATGCCAAGAGAACAAACAAAAACGAAACCAAGTAAAATTATTTGATTTACACTTTTTTTTTTACGTTAATGTGCAAACATATAAGTTATGATTAGCAACATGTTTTATTTATAATGTCAGTGTTGTTTCACGTGGCTGAATTTATGGCCGTCAGGTCTTGAGCTTGACTAACCGTAGTCATTTTGCACCTCACCTTTCTGGAAAGCCGCCTCTTCCCTGCTGTTGTATCACCTGCCGAGACGTGCCCCGTCAGCTTGTGTAGTGCTCGTGTGAAGCGCTCAGCCTGCCTTGCAGATGCTCCGGTGTCACAAGGACTGGCGGATGACACCCCTGATGACATTCTATGAATGCCACGTGGTGGTCAATAATACGGACACTTGTGACACCGTACAGCGCAGGATGCTACAACTTACTGTAACTGGAAACCAAAGCAGCTGCTGGTGGCACGGCTCTTTTTCAATGAACTGTGAAAGCAGGCTATATACGCAAACGATAATAAGACAGAGCAAAATGGTTCACATTTTGAGACGCAAAGTTGACAGATTGTTGAGACATGAAGAGGAAATGAAACGTCTAGGTTAGAAAACATAGGATAGTTCGCCCGAAGGTTATGAATATGGATTTTAATTAACATACTTTTAAAATTTGCAATTTTTTCTTTCGATGACTGTATAATCCTCATCTTGGCGGTCCATATCTGGATTGTAAGAGAAGAAATGGGGACTGAGCATTTGAGCCCACATTTTTGCTGTCATATACAGAGTCTGGTCTGTGCAGGAGGTTCTCATTCCATGTCATATAATATGATCTATACTTACCTAAGGTGTCAGCAGTGATATTTCTATCTGTGTAATAATACCTGCGATAACCCCCCCTCCCCCCGGACACCTCACGACCATCGAAGCTGCAGCAACCCCCTATCCTACTGTGTCCTTCTCCATTATCCTGTAGACTGTAACCCCCTCTGCACCCGTCTGTCATTGTCCATTTGCTCTTTGTATTTTAGATTTGTATCTTGCATGTAACCCCTACTAATGTACAGCAGCATGGAAGCAATGGTGCTCCCAAAATAAATAATAGTATAGGCCAGTCCATCTAGCCCTACTTGGGTGTGGGTAATGGAACATATATGAACTACTTTATTCATAGGTTTTTAACAATAAGCATTTTGCAATAGGCGCTTGCATTGTAACTGAGTGTTTTAGGCTAATTTGTTTGTTGTGGCATCCTGTCGCTATGCTGAAGCTCCCTCAGCCAGCGGATTGCATTAAAGTCGGCCCTTTTGTTATCAGAAGGATATTTCCATAGGCATGACCCCTGGTGGGTGTAAACCTTCTCCCTGCCTAGGCCTGAGCTGATAGCCTAGATGGGGACACAGTTGCAGCCAATTATGGTCATATTACTTGTTGTCTTATGACCTGCGCTCCTGGATCAGCAGTCATGTGATCGAAGGTCCTGGAGTTGGCTCACAAAATTAAATCTGTGCCTTAGGGGCATACATACCCATGTGGCATGTTCTGGCGCTCAATATGATTTCAAGGTGAATCATGACCGAGGCGCCTCATAATTGACACATAGTTTGGATGTGTAATAGTGATAGTTCTATGGCAGCGGTCTCAAACACGCGGCCACTGAGGCTGCTTCATGCGGCCCGCAGGCAACAGAGCTTCCGTTATGATGCTGGCAACTTACTGGGGACCACAGAGGACAGCGATTCTTTTGAGTTGAATGTGGGTCCTTGGACGCACATTCAATTGAAAGCTATCGCAGCACAGACACTAGCTCCCTGAACCGCAATACCAATCCTAGCCACCGGCCGGCAACTAAGTCGGCAGGCCGGCGGAGGACGCGGTTAGCTGAAGGAGCAAAGGTCAGGTGAGAAAGTTTTTTTTTATTTCCTATGTGAAGCGTGGCAGAATTGAAGAAAGATGCTAACCAGAAAGAGGACGTTAATACAAGATGGGGGATCGCAATGGGCACATTACTATAAGATGGGGATCAGGATGGTACAATACTATGAGATGAGGACCAGGATGGGCACATTACTGTAAGATAGGGACCAGGATGGGCACACTATTATAAGATGGCGACCAGGATGTGACAATACTATAAGTTGTGGACTAGAATGGGCACATTATTATAAGATGGGGACCAGGATGGGACAATAGTATTAGAAGAGGACCAGAATGGGACAATACTATGAGATGGGAACCAGGATTGGCACACTATTATAAGATGGGGACCGGGATGTGACAATACTATAAGTTGGGGACTAGAATGGGCACATTATTATAAGATGGGGACCAGGATGGGACAATAGTATTAGATGAGGACCAGAATGGGACAATACTATGAGATGGGAACCAGGATTGGCACAGTATTATAAGATGGGGACCGGGATGTGACAATACTATAAGTTGAGGACTAGGATGGGCACATTGCTATAAGTTGGGGACTAGGATGGGCACATTACTATAAGATAGGGGCCAGGATGGGACAAATATTATAAGATGGGGAACAGGATGGGCACATTATTATAAGATGGGGACCAGGATGGGACAATAGTATTAGATGGGGACCAGAATGGGACAAAACTATGAGATGGGGACCAGGATGGGACAATAGTATTAGATGGGGACCAGAATGGGACAATACTATGAGATGGGAACCAGGATTGGCACACTATTATAAGATGGGGACCGGGATGTGACAATACTATAAGTTGGGGACTAGGATGGGCACATTACCATAAGATAGGGACCAGGATGGGACAAATATTATAAGATGGGGAACAGGATGGGCACACTACTATAAGATGTTGGTCAGAATTACTATATGGTGCTAACTGTAAGACAAAATTACTGCATGTGGCCAATTAGAAGGAAATAATTGTAAAAAAAAAAAAAGTAAAAACCCACACGATGAATGCTATTTAAAAGAATAAAATAAAGAACGAGCCAAAAAAGTAACATTACTAAAAACGTCATCTCGCCCTGCAAAGAATGCGGCCACTCAAATTCACATTTTTTTCTATGTTCGGCCCATATACCCAGCAGAGTTTGAGACTCCTGCTCTATGGGGACTGAAGCGGCATGTCTATGGTTGATTTGCTTCTGTTTACACTCTGCCATATAGGTTTTACTCTGGAATGCTGACGAGTTTCTGATACTTTGAAAAGCCGACCAGGAATGCCTTCCTTGTGTCTTAGATGATCAGTTCAAGGCAGGACCCCGAACTGGCTTTTTCCCAATCCGATCCCCTTGGTCTCTCCTGATGTGTAGTGTGAATAGAGAGAGACCGGTCAATCAAAAGGATCAGGTCGAAGAGAAAGTGCCAGGGACCTACCCTTTACTAGTCATTTGAGATGAATGGCCCTCTGCCAGTTATTATAAAGCATGTTTCCTCTGAACTCATCCAGCGTTTAAGTTCACAGCTTCAGTAATGCAGCCAGTGCTTTAAAAGTTCCCTTTAATACACGTGTGAACGAGCCCTAATTCTGTGAACACAGCGACTGGTGAAAGCAATGTCTTGTTGCAAAGGTAATGGTGACTGTTCTGTTTATACTGTATGTAGGTATTATATGAGCTCTAAGGCAATAAAGACAAACCACATTAAATTAGTGATATTCAGTAACAATTTTTTTTTCTTTTCTAAATAAAACTTATTAGGCTATGTTCACACACTTGTGTTTTTTGCGGCTTTTTATGCAAATTTTAAGCTGCGTTTTACAGTACCAGCAAAAGCTATGAAATTTCAGAAATCTCATGCACACATTCATTTTTTTTCCTGACTTAATTGGAAAACTGCAGCATGTCTCTACTTTCACAGTTTTTGCAGCGTTTTCATCCATAGAAAGCAATGAGTAACTGCAGAAACGCAGCAAAAAACGCATGTTTTGCTGTGTTTTAGGTGCAAAAACCTATTTTTTTGGGGGGGCACTAAACTTTATCAGCATGCACAAGAGACAAAAACGAAGCAAACGCGCAGCAAAAAACACAGAAAAAGAATGGAGCAAAACCTGCTTTTGTAAGCAGCTTCTTTACTGCAAAGAGCAAGTTTTGCCTGCAGAAAAAAAACGTAGTAAAAAAGCAGGGTGTGAACACAGCCTGACAGTAGAATTATATGTATGTTACTCATTATACGTTGCTGTTTGCATGAAGGTGGGAAGAAAGGTGCACATTAAAATCAGAATAAAATTATAAAGTTTTATTTTAGGAAATGTAGTAGATCCTTATGAACACTTGTAAGTAATATGGTATTTGTCTAGATAACATTAAAGACTGATGGAGGATTTTTGGGGTCCTACAAATTAAGAAATGGCAATTACGCTCCCATGGAATCAAGCAGCAGAAGTGATGACTTCTATCCATCAGTTACATGTAGCCAATCAATGGCCTCGATGGTATAGTTTACATGTACAACATGTGACTGCCGAGTGCAGTGAACGAGTACAGCGGTCATATTATTTTGTAACATTTCCTATTTAAAGGGCCAAATTTGCAAAATCCAGAAAAACACCTTTAACACAAAAAACAAAGGTATTAAGTTCACTGGACTGTTGAATATCTGTACTATTTATTGTAAAGCCCACCATATACATAAGACCGCTGCTGGCCAAACAATAGCTCGGCAGCTCTCTCAGCTATACACAGGAGTGCTTGATCGGCGGAGCACTCCTGTGCTTTCTATGAGAAAGCCATCGCTAGACATATCTGGTGGCGGCCTATCTCAGGGAGAACAATGGGATCGGCAGTTCGAATTCAGACACGCCGGATCGGTATAATCCCTGACAATAAATTGTCCGGAGCTCACATACACCTTAGACTGTAGACTGAATCCATCAATATCTGCCAGTTCGCCTGTCATTAGTCTAATGGGGCCTATAAACCTCTCTCTGAACATAAATAAGGCATATTTGAAAAGCGACAAACCTAAAAGACAAAACACAAAATATTACGAGCTATTATTTTTTTTGTTTTTAGAACACTGGATCCAAAACCTCCTCTCCCCTCAGAAATGTAGATATTAGGAGACCTTTTCAATGGTTTCAACAACATTGTGCATCATGAGAATTGTACTGTGATAGTGGTAGCTTAATCTGGATTTTTGTGCCTCGTGTCCATGTGAACTGGTGATCGGAAAACTTGGAAAGCTTTAGCGAATACTGTATATATGTACAAACAAAGTGAAAACCATTCACTGAACACTAGTTTAGGCTTCACACTAAGGAACAATTCTGGCATTTGTTGCCAATATTATTTCTTCTCTTCCCAAAAGAAAGAAGAGCGAGAGAAGCCGAGAGCTGCTCAGCATGCAAAGTAAAGTTAATAGCACATCAATGGAAAAAAACTCCACATCAGGGTCAAATGGGTCTCCATGCCATACTTCACCACTAGGGTACACAACATGTCCTGCCCCTGAGCATGCAGGCACTGGCATGCAGTCTCATCAGGGGCAGGAGGATATGACAAGGGAGGGAAAAGGAGTAAAAAAGAGAGGAAATCAGTAGGGAAAAAATCAGATTGAGGATTATAGTAATTGGGGTTCGGGTCAACTCATGCCACGTACCTTGCTCAGCCAAGTTGGCAGCACTGGTGGCGGCTGCAACGGGGGCGGAGCTCTGCCTGCCAACTGATTGGACAAAATCATTCAGTGGGAGGAGCCGCAACAATGCAACAGAAGACCAAATGAGCAACAATAAAGGCAAGATGCAAGTCAAATAAGCATTAATTAAAGAAAGTATGACAAAAATAAACAGAATTGTATGAAGCTTTAATAGACTTTAAATGCACATGTATATTATTTTCACAATTGCCCAGAGAATTGTTGGGGTGGACCTTGCAAAGCACAAAAGACTCTTCCTTTTCTGTGATGCTAGGATGAAAAACACTAGAAATATTTCACTCTCAAGCATTGAGTGGTAGCCAAGATTGTATGCAATAATAGCAAGCATTCACTTTCAGATTCATATCAGGTGGCTAAATGACCAGACAACAAGCAAAGGATGCCAAGAGATGCAACATCCCCACCTGCCGGGTCTTCCTTTTTCTCTCTTCTGTTAACAGCACCTAGTTGTCAATTATAGAAGACCTATTAGATATGATGTGATTACAATGCATCGGCATGCTGCATCTTGCATTGACACACTCTATAGAATGCCACAGTCAAGCAGATCTCAATGATTCTTGTGTGCTGGCAAAGTTCCCCGACCTTCTCAAGCAAAATACACAGCAACAAAAAATCTACTGCAACAAGCCAAGAGGATAGCGCAGCGTAGCAAGTCAGTAGGATGAAGGGGCTTTTGAGGAATGAAGAGACTGTGGGAAGAGGAAGGAAACGTGGCAAAAAGCCAGTGGTTCCACTCTACCGAATCTTTGTACTGGATAAGGCATTGGAGGAGAAAAAAAAAAGTGTCTAAAGTGTGTTTTGTAGGTGTTAAAAAGAGCGAGAAATTATAGGACAGAAAAAGTGAGAACAAGAAAAAAAAGTCACAATTATAAACGTTAAGGCACTTTAGTTTTCTGCATGAAAATGGTCACAAAAAAGTGGCTGTGTGGCCAACAGCGGTCAGCATGTATCATATATACTAACGTTTGGTAGTTTTGGGTCACACAGGCACTTTTTTTCTCATAACAAACATGGGGCATTTTATCACTGCCCAGAAAAGGGGTAATTAGGCTCTGTTCACATCTGCGCCGAGAACTTCTTCACCAATTTCATCATCTTCAAGCATTGAATTTCTGTGGTAAACACAAAGCTCGATGCCGATATGACGCAATCGATGGCGAGTCTTCAACGCAAATGTAAACAGAGATTTAATCCGATTTTGGATTGTTCAAATACTTCAGATCAATGCATTTGTCGAACAGCAGCAGCAATTTCAGCATGCAAAAGGCAACAATAGGCTTCATTTGCCTAGCTCACTCATGAAGCGTAAGCATAGGTACAAATCTGAAATTTACTATGGTAAAGAAATGCTCATTAACCACCATCTAGAATACTAACAATTGTAGCTATAGCAATCCATGCAGCTGACATGAGGCCCATGACCTAAAAGGGAGAAAAAAACTGCGTCCAACAGCACCAGAATTGTGGCTCTATTGATTTACGAAGGCCATTGTCTGATTGTATATGAATCATAAAAGAAGTGAAAGATGCCATATACAGTATTTACACCAAATTCAAGTTAATAATTACATGGGTAGAAGACTTTGGTCTCATCACAAATCCTGAAAGCATATTGTAAAGTTACCTAGAACAAAAGAGCGGCACCAATTTTGGAGAAAACTTATCCCCTAGCAATATGCCGTTGTAAACTGTGGGGGAAAAACTGTTTTAGAGTACTGTAGACGAGCAAAGCACTTCACAATGCAAAAAATTCTGAAAATGTACTGTGGGTCAAATGTAACACAAGAATATATTTAGCGGTCCATCTTGTGAGGGAGTAAACGCCTGATATTTTCAGACTTATTTGCCCAGCTAGTATAAAAAAAGCATATTGATCTCCCTTGCGAGTCTTATTATAAAAAAAAAATATCAGCGCCCCATTCATTAAGGCCGACGTTTTGTACATCAGCCTTAATGTTGGACGTGCAGGAGTAAGACACGCCTAATTCATTACAAGGCGCAAGCCCTATCCCACCCACTTTGGTAGATCAATGCCAGAAATTCAACTTGAGCAAAAGTTTTGCGACTTTCTTTTGCACCCAGAAATCTGATTAAAACATTTGATGAGTCACGGCCTTTGAGCTCAAAGATCAGTGTGGGGCGCAGCCTCTTCTTCACACTGTGCATACCCCAAAGTGACTGCTGCTGACTCTGCCCCCATGAATGCTGCTCCCCTTTTCCAGTTCATAGGGTCTGTATAGGTGACATATCACACTGTATGCCTATACATTAGGAAGCTTGGTAGTCTTATATCAAAGGTAGAAGTTTGGAGTGCTCTTGGTGCATTTATCTGATTGTCTGAATAGTCCCAAAATGCTGGTTTGGCAAAAACACAAAGTACGGTACTTTTTTTTAGTAAATGTTAATTTTGCCCCAATTATGGATCTGTAACAATTAGGGTTCCTGTGTTAATCTAACCTGTTAAAATTAATAGCATAGACTTTATAATCTATCATGACAAACCCCATCTATTATCCTAAAATGGAGTCTTTGGATTGATAAAACGTATTGCACGTTATATCAGAACTATGACCATGGAGAGATTTCATCGATGAAATCTGCTGTGTAATAGGTAATTTTGTTGCAGTGAATATGAACACACAAGACAGTGCCAATCCCATACTCTACATCTGACCTTTTTACAAAGTTGATATCAACACAACAATATGTTTGGATGTTGATTATGTTGTATTATTCCTTTCTTCTGTCTTTTTTTTCCTTTTGATTTACTCGTATATATAGAGATGAAAAGGAATAAATGCTCATATTCTCTGGACAGAAAAAAGCAGAAACCAAAAGTACTCTAAAGCTCTGCAAGTGCTTGAACTGAAATGATTGAAGTGAAGGAAATCTGAGAAGACGTAATTTATGGAAAAGGCCTAAACAATAAATTCATGGGGTAAAGAGGTTTAGAACGCTCAATTTAAGGTAACATGTTAGAAGCAGACCCTCATTATTTATCAGAGTAGAGAGTGGCTACAAAGACATCTAGAGGACTTGCCAGGTTGAACCCCTGGTTTGCCATGCAGAATTTTGGCAATCACTGGTGGTCCTAGGAGCAAAAAGCCCATCACAGAGACATACTGACAAAAATGAAAGGTCTAAAGCGGACGACCCCTTTAAACTTTAAAATAGAGTCAATAGTGAATTCAAAGTGTCCTTTTTATGTGCTTGGAATAATGATCGTTCACATCTGAAAAGAGCCAAATACCAAGGCAGTCAGTAGTTTCTAAGATCAACTATGAGAAAAGACAAAGACCACAAAAACAAGTAATTATTAATACACGGAAGGCACAGACATGAAAGTGATGCGTGCAACTTTTGAAGAAAATTCCACTCATGGTTAGATCATGGAAAATATTCCTTGTCGCTTATAATTCGAGTGTGCCAGAAACCAAAATACAATTAACACACAGAGCTCAGAGGCAGCACGAGTCAGCTCAGACAGTGGGACCTAAGGGAGGAAAGTCTTTATTATGTCAGTATAAAACATTTAACTACAGTAAGCGTTACCATATCTGCACCATAAATGCTCCTTCTCACCCCCTGTAGGTTCTTCCTGATATACTTCACTCTCATGCTCAGATGATGCACTGCCCAGTGTCTCAACCCAAAATAATATAAAAATGCATGAACCAATAACAAATTACTATTACATAACTAAACAGTAACCGTCCTTGACTTTCAGGTAATACGAGTCCCTACATGGAAACATTAATGTTAGTAATATTTACTAAAATTGTTCCTTCTGTTGTACATTATTAAACATCCACAGCAAAGTACAGCGATTCTTATATGTATTCTTTATCCAAGTAGGTAAAATTATGATATTCAAGAGCACCTCTTACTTTCTTTGGAAAGACTCTGCAAGAGGACGACAGCACTAATGAAATCTCGATAAACATACAGAAGCATCTTTTCTTAGAAGTGTGAACCAAGATATCCCTGCATTATTCTTCCCAGAAATCGATGCATGAACTTAGCGTCATGTCCATGTAGAAACTATAATCCGATCAGTGCTGACGGTGTCGGACTGTGCGGGACATGCCCCATTGACAAAGCTAATGGTCATTCATTTCTAGGAGCGATCACACAGGAATGCAGAGTTTTAAGAAAAAATGCCGCAGAAAGATGTTATTGGTATTTACTAAAACAGTATAAAAAAATAGATAAAGGAGTTTTCAAAAAATAATAAGTCAAGGTTAAAAAAACAAACAAATGGAACTTTACTCACCCACCGTTATTCCAGCACTGCTGCTCTGCCACCAGTCTTTGCTAACAGGCTGCAGTGCTGGGGTAACTGTGCACGTGACCACTGCAGCCAATTACTGGACATGGCAAGGCATACTGAGGTAGTTGGCATGAGACTGCCAATCCCAGTGATTGGCTGCAGTGGTCACAAGTACTGTAGTTGTAACATCACTGCTGCAGCCTGTCAAAGACCGGGGACAATAGGGGAAAGGCATGGCTGAACAGTGGTGGGTGAGTAATCTCAGCTTGTTATTGGTAACCTTGGCAAGCCTATGAAGCTAAAAAAAATATATTTTTACATTTGTTACCAACTATTTATAAATAATTTTTTATATGAACACTGTTGTGTGACCTCCATGCTTTTATAGGATGATTGCATTAGGCAAGTCGTGAGTTACCTGCTAAAAAAAAGCCACCTAAGTGACATCAGAACTCAAATCAATTATCAAAAAATATTACATACATATAAACAGCAATTTCAATACATAAAAACTGGAAAACAGACATCGTGCAATCTTGATCCTATTAATACAGATTAAAATTCTCAGTGAGAAAAAATTAAAAAAAATAAAAATGCAGAAACCTGTGTCTGTGGGAGTCAGATAGGCCCATTGTACTGTATTTGAAATGTCACCTAGCATGGCCCAGAGAAAGAGCCCTGACTGTACAAAGGGCCTCACAGGGCCAAATCATATGGGATTAAGAAACAGGTCATATGTGCACAAAGTACAGCTAACAAATACTTCTATAATGTGTGCATCCCATTATATAAAATCAATATAAAGTTTACATGAGAAATTAAATTCATTAAACCGATCAAAATCAGAGCAGCCTGGTTCCACCCCTACAGAACGGATCCAATACTGCTTCTATGTGGCCAATAGTGAAGTCAATACTAGTATACAAGAGTATACATATCAGAGCACCTTGTGGAAAGATCGGCCCAAGCAGATTTTGTAGTGTGGACTTACATGGAAATACAGAGAAGAGCACAACAGTCTGAGCAGGCAGGTTCCCCAAGAAATTAAAGCATTTGCTGTAAGCATAAGATTATAAGGTAAGACGGCTTCTAATCTGGAGTCATACCCACTGCTGTAGGTGTGCACATACTGATGTGAAACTCGTCCCTATGACATCACATCCTATATGTGACATTACAGAGCCACATGTAATCCATGGCTGCCAGCTCTACATAGACTTGTGTGCAATAACTTCAGCGTCCAGCGCAATATGCACAATTGTACAACCTGGCACGTAGATGCATGTGCCCCATAATACCCGCGTGGGATTAGCAGATCTATAGAACATCACATCCCACTATGTCATATTTACATGACTGCATTATGGTCACTGCCTCCAGTCCTGTCTGCACGTCTGTGTGTGGTCAGATAGCCGAGATAGCCTTTAGCACATCTAGAGCCAGAAGCCATGGATCATGAGTCTGTAAGATAATATCACAAGACAGCCAAGATATGATGCCACATCTGACCTATATTCTTCACAGACGGCAGTGGACAATATGCAGCGAGGACCAGTAACAGAAGTCATGCACAACATTTATATTAATAAGTGCCTCAAATCTTCATTATAGGTTTATGGCAAAACACATCAAATCCCCAAGCTTCATTATCTATCTGTAAGATCTTTTTCTTAAGCAAACCTTCACCATGCATACTTTTTTTCCATTACGGATTTGTTGCAAAACTTCTTGTATTGCAAGCTGAGCTTACCTGAAAAATTTCGGGATACCAGCATTGTAGTAAGAATAGCACCCTATGAAACAAAAATAGAAAAGTGACTCAACATTTTAACATGCCCAGAATGCCAATTACAATGTACGGCAGTACCAGAAGACTAAACACGGCTCTCATCTCTAGACTGTGGAAGCTGACCAGTAGAGAGGAGTTTAATAGTGATGAGCAAGCGTGCTGGTGTGAAGTGTTATCACAGCATGCTCGGGTGCTAACCGAGTGAGTTCGGAGTGCTGGAAAAACATGTTCGAGTCCCCGCGCCTTCATGCCTCGCGGCTGACTGCTGCAGCACATGCAGGGATTCCCTGTTTGTTAGGCAATCCCTGCATGTGTGTTGGCTGTCGAACAGCCGCGAGACATGAACATATTATTCGAGCACTCCGAAGTCACTCAGCACCGGAGCATGCTCTGATAACACCTTATCGTTCCCTCATCACTAGATGATTTTAATTTTTTGTGTTATTTCATGTTGCGGATTTCAACCTTTTCAATAAGTGAGGTGAAATCTGCAGTCAGTCTATCCTAACGTGTTCAGATTTTGTGAAGGCGTTTGCTACAATCCCGCAAAAGATTTTTTTTTTTAATTGAGGTTATGTCACAGTTGATGAATATATTAGCAAGAAACATCTAAAACGTTTTCTCCATTTCAACATTTCAGGAACAGGAGCAGCTATCGGAGGAGACACCATTGAATCAACCAGGTCTCAGCTTACGATCGTGTTCAGGGTTAACCTGTATTGTCACTGGAACCTCAAACTGTTCACAAAGGTGAGAAGTTCTGCCAGGTTTGTACATTGCTGACAATGGTGTTACACATCCATATACTTAGCACTGTGGCAATGAAACTTACTTTAAGCTTTCTCCGGGCATTGAACTTCCTCAAACACTCCACGGTCTCTTGTCTGTGCATCATTGAGGCCACTGTTGATCGTTGCTAAAAAGAAAAAGAAAAAAAAATTGAAATTATTAAGTAGGAAAAAAAAATAGAAATGTATCAAGTGGCACAAACTCAACCAAGTCACGAACTGAGAAATGGCGATTAATATTCCGCAATCAGGATTGTTTCTGTATTTCCAATACATGATTTCTGGATTCAATCCCTTCAAACGCTACAACACTAAGAGGACTGTCCCATAGCAATCCTTTTTATTGGTGTAATATGTCAATGAGACAATTAGATGGGGTTGTGACAGAAAGACTAGCTACTCTCAGCAATGGAGAATGCGCTATCCCCCACCATAGGGCTTAGTGCACACGCTCAGCTATGTCGGAGAAAGCCTCCGCTCCACGTACATAGGTCTTCTATACATAAAGCCATCCCCTGCTTCTAGGACGGTACAACTTACGCAGACCCACGGATGCTTCAATGCCTGATCGGCTGTGATGCGTTTTGCAGGATTTATTGTCAACATCTGATTGATTAAATTCTTTGCTTCAGGGGTGACCGTGTCCCACTCAGGTGAAGGGAACTAAGAGCCAAGAATTACAAGAAGCAAAGCCTCATTGTTAATACTATAGCAGATTTGTCAAAAACCCAATACACCCTATGGACATATAAACCGTCACCCCTCCGCCCGCTCCCATATCTGTGTAATACAAAGCAGCACGTATGGACATAATAATCAGTACAACACTACGGCGTATGCTGTGAAATAGCGGGAAGGCAAGCTCTAGGGCTTCAGATAACGTTTAAGACCATTACACGCTATGCTGAAGGCTTTTATTAAATGCACAGTTTCAATGAAATCTAGGAGTACAGGCATAGTATTCCTAGAAAATACAGCCAAGGAAAGTACATCACTGGAACATCAGTCATGTATGCGATGGATAAAGGGAGAGAGGGTTCAAAACGGTAACACTGTAGACCCTGTGAACGATGCGAAAGGTTAAGATTAACCTCATCAAGCCTCTTTTTATTACTTTACTCCTTGCAAAGCGCCACCCTTGTCCATGGGCATTGTCTGGTATTGCAGCTCAAGATCATTCTCAGTACTGGATTGAGCCGCAAGACTGGACAGTTGCTGCCCTGTTTCTGGAGGGGTGGGGGGACAAAAACAGGCCATTCTATCTACTCTTAAACAACTCCTTTAAAGTAACCAATCTATCAAATACAAGGTGGAAATATTCACTTCTAGTGCTGCTCCTTTTTAAGGAGAAAAAAAAACAAAGCTAAATTCTTCACAAACCGAAAAAAAATTGGCCAGTGAGTTTTAGTGGTACCCATGAACCTTACATTTCAAACAGTAACGAATAGGTCGAAAAGGAAAAAAAAAATATTTCTAAATCAATAGAAGAGCTTTATTAAATAGCACGCAAAAATAAGAAATGTAATCACAGAAAAAGTCCCAATTATTCAGTAGGTCAATAAAAAAAACCTCATCAATAGAGTCTTTATGTTCCTACTTACATCATATGCTCCAGCTTTGATCTGTTGGTAAAGTTTATGTTGATCTTCATCCCAGAATGGAGGATAACCCACTAGTAATATGTACAGAATAACCCCTAAAATTAACCAAAAAAAAAATAAAACAAGTTACTTTTCAGCTTGACTTGTTTCCCTGTGTCACGAGTCGTGAAGTCGAGCTTTAAGGCTCAGACACTGATATAGAGGATGCGATGAGCACAGAGGACAAGCCGTCCTGTATTTAGGATCTATGGTCTCCCCATTGATTCTTGTACGGTCTGTAACTCTCACTATCCAAAATAGGAGGATTCTTACCACAAGCCCAAATGTCAACTGGCTTTCCATAGGGATCCTTTCTCAACACCTCTGGGGAGAGGTAACCTGGTGTACCAGCAAAGCCTGCAAGACAGAACAATGACGGATCTCACTCTCCTTACGATATTGGCGGCCACACAATACTACATAGAAATTAGCAAGAGTTCCTGGATACATTGAGCACTGTATAACACTATTAGTTGAGCACTGTATAAGACTATTAGTTGAGCACTGTATAAGACTATTAGTTGAGCACTGTAATAATACTATTAAGTTTGAACAATGGATATATAATTCACTATTGTTTGCAAGTAACTAAATGGATAGTAAACATTTAGAACAAGAACTAAATGCTACATAAAGCATTCTCAGACTTACCAAACCATGCTTGTTGGTCTCCCTGAACTTCAATGGCAAGACCAAAATCGGCAAGTTTCACAGCAGCACCCTTGCATTTACTAGCCAGCAACAGGTTTTCAGGCTACAAAAAGAAAAGTACCAAAAGATCAAACATAAAAGTCTAGTGATTTTTAATGGTAGAGAAGAATAATATCCTGTAAATTATCACGGACGTGTAATGACTGCAGCAATCACTAGGTGGCGATCACCACATTCTGATGCAGTATTGCAGGTGCCATTATCACCAGTACCTGAAGATCTAGTGTCTTGTCTGACATCTGATCAGCCCAAGAGGCTTATGTGTAAGAGCTGACGTGTAAGAAGGTGTAATGCTGCGGTGAGGGGGGAAAAAACTCTGCTAAAGAAGGAAAGAGAAAAGGAAAAAGGAAGCATGGGAGACGCAAAGAGGAGGAAAGAAGATCGTCAAGATTCGAGATCCAAGACTAAACCAGACGCAAACATCAAAAGCGGAAATAGTGACCACATCATCGTACAGTATACATAGTGCAGCTGCGGTATACATGACGGCAACATTCACGGTCACCACCATCGGTTTCCGGACACGAGGGTCTGCAGCAAATGTGAGCAGGCACACCTGCACAACGAATGGGAAGGTTACCTTAAGATCCCGGTGCACAATGTCATGTTGGTGAATGTGATTGACGCTTTCCAGGATCTGGTGAATACAGTGGCTATGGAGGAAAAAAATACAAACATACATATTAATTTAGTTGTGAACATCCTCCAAAATACAGACTTTCCTCACATGCATATAGATTCAGAGCGGCACATGACGCCCGATAGGAATCTTGTTCATAGCGCACCCTACGCTAGATTTAATATGATCAGGCACTGTACCATTGGATTTCCACCAATATTGGAAGGCCATGCTGCAGGATCTGTCTTTCATTTTGTCTATTTCCAGCATATTTTGCTCAATCAAATAACACGGCGATGTTTCATTCTCACTTTCCTCTGCCGAAAGCTATAAATACACACAAATTACTGCAGCAAGGCCGCGTCATCCTCATCATGGGGATTTCTTATCATGCCACTATTGACACAGGAAAGTGGCCCGTGGTTTTACCTAGAAGCAGCTGCTTTTATCTAGCGGTACCTAGTTTTATCAGGCCCGGCTTTTTGCAGACGCTCTATGCCATAGTTTAGTGTTTTGATAACAAAATCGTTACAATATATCCCTTGAAAAAACTTCTTTAATTAATTACTCAAATACATCCCTAATTAAAGGCACGCACCATATTCAGTAAATCCCTGTAGGTGAAATAACTGGTTGATAGTAGGTATGATAGGAAGAATAGCCAAAGAAATCCCTGATTTGATTCCCTACATATCCGCGGAGGCTGGCACCCTATATGTATGGTAATGAACGAGATATGGAGTCCCCGCTCCTCCTCGTCTTTCCCTACTGACCTAAGGTTCCTAGTGTTAATGAAGCATGTCACTACCTACCCCAAAGGGCTGACAGATGAGAACTATGGGCGTGTAGTATGCAGATATACGGTAATGTATTCAGTCACCAAACAAAATAGCAATCAACTACTGCACGCTACAATGCAGTGTATATATCATTATTATTAATCCCAGTTGGCTACTATAATTCAAAGCCAGGAAATGCAGATGTGTTAATATTATTATTAATAGAACTGCTTGCTGTGGAGATCATAAATACAGATATTACTGCCTAAAGCTCGCTAACTATTTTAGATATACATTTATCTCATATGAATAAAGAGATGCAGCTTAATACAGAGGCTGTCAGTTACACACATATATATATATATATATATATATATATATATATATACAGTAAGTAATGATATCAGATCTAGTAGTAAACCTGCTTGATGTGGAAGACTGCTTCGTCTACAGGCGCTATTGGCTGAGGAAGCTAATAATGGACTCAGAGTACCAATTAGCCACGGGATATTATTAGAAATAATAGAGATTTTTGTATACATTAGTACAGCTGCTCGCTGCAGGAGTGCTAACCATAAATGCTGTCAGAGTATAGTCACTATGACAAGTGGTACACACTATGAGTATGATAGGAATGTCTACAGTACATGTCACAGCGACCGTGCTAGTGCACACATTGCGCCTCGACTTGTTTCTTCTCCCCATCAAGAGTAGTCAGGAGGCTGTGGGTGCTTCTGGATTAGTCTCAAGATATAATGATACCACAAAGACTGTGGCATATTATATCTGTCTGCGTACTACACTCCCATATATTTTTTCCAGCAGCCAATAAAGGGGTTTTCCACGAGCATAGTACATTTTAATCAATAGTTCTTGGAATAATAATAATTTCCACAATTGAATGTGTTAAATAAAATGTCCCTGTGCTGAGATAATCTTATAAATGTGCCCCTGCTGTGTACTGTGTAATGTCTGTGTCTGACCGTACAGGGACATGGTCTGATCATACCACAGCTCCTGGGCAGGGGAGAAGGAAAGAGTATACAGACAGTGGGACAGTATGGGATCACAGCTGGTTCTTTCAGTGAGGTAAAACATTTGTTTTTAAACATGCTTTACCTCACAGAAAGGGAAAATCAGCTGCTCTATCCACCTTGTGATTGTTCCATCAAGACGACCATTGTCCTAAGCTCTATTAGTTTCCCCCAATATGGGCCAGAGGAGAAAGCCACCAGCAAGCACCAAATCTCAATCTTGCCAGCCATATACAACAAGGATGGCCGTTCACCCGACAGGACAGCTCTTCAGCCGCTTTTGCTGGGGTTCAGGATCCAAACCTTAGATGAGATCACTGCAGAGGCTATCAAACTAAAGAGTTTAAAGGAGTTGTTCATGAGCCACTCCGGTTCTCTCTCATGCACTAGATGACTTTTCCGCTAATCACTGGCTGCAAATGGCAGCAGGGGTCACATATCCCGGTTACAAGAGGTCAATGCATTAGCAAGAGCAGGTAGTGGAGAGAGACCATGCGGCAACGTAATTGAAGGGCGAGCTAAGTATTACTTAACTGTATTTTTTAACCCTATTTTAATCCATTTTTAGAAAATTCTGTGGATGTTTTCAACCCATTTAAGCATTGTCCAACAATGTAACAGAGAATTTGATTGTGCCCTGACCCACATGACCTGCAGAATGGAGGTGGCAATTTACCAAGCATCAATGCCAAACATACACTTTAAAGGTCAGCCAAATGCTTGTCCAGCCCACCACCATTTTCTTATTGCACCATCTATTTGCAGGCTCAATTCAGCGGAGTGTGCATGTGTTCTGAATAGAGAGAATGGATCAAGACACAGCCGGACATGTTCGATGGTGCCTTATACCCGAGAGCAAAGGAAACTGGCATGTTCAAAGCCAACAGGCCAGTGCTTCTTGTTATGTTTCGGTAACTGAGGAGTGCAGGTAAAAAGGCAATACACCAGAGCAGTTGGAATCTATGAGATTGCAGTACCCTGACTAACCACCACAACTAGAGGCAGCCGTGGAGCGTTCCTACGTTGGTCCTAGACGCCTCGTCACAGCCTGAGAAACTAACTACACCTAAAGATAGAAATAGGAAAGCTATCTGCCCCGGAGCAGAACCCCAAAGATAATAGAAAGCCCCCAAACAAGTAATGGCGGTTAGACAAGAAGAAATACTGACACAGACAGAAAATAGTATGAGCAAACGCTGGGGCCCAAACTAACTAAATAGAAAAGGATAGGAAGGGTACTTACTGCAATCCCAGAAAACCCTGAAAAGCACCAACTCTACTAATTTCAAAAACACCTGAGATCACACGACCTCTACCACCTAAATTAGCTCTCTGGTGTAACAAAATCAAAACAGCAGCCACTGAAAAAACTGTAAAAAGCAAAAGTACAAACATCAGTGGCTGAACTAAACTGAGAGGGCAAAAGCCCCAGAGGGGACCCTGAAGGCCCCACAGAAGTGCAGGACAAAATGCAAAAATCAAGCACAAAAACAGAAAGAAAATGTCTTATCTGATAGCAGGAGATGCAGACACGACACAGCAGGCTACAAGGGAAACAGGATTCAAGGATTGAGACCAGAACAATTGATCACCGGCAACCCTGATGGGAAGGTGACTCCCTTATATAAGACCAGTCAGTAACACCTGACTCCCAATCCTCACAATCTCCACTGGACAGACCAGCACCGCTTGTAACCACCAGAGGGAGCCTCTGCTCAGAACTCATCTCAAGCCCATTCACAACAGCTTCTCTTCCCAGACATTTGTCATAAGGGCAAAGTTGAGACATCTTCATTGATGTTAGATGGTTGACCGATCACCCCGAAATCAAACAGGAACAGCTGACAACAGGGTGCAGATAAAACTCAGGTGTATAAATTCATGAATCAAAATCTATGCATTACAAAAGATCCCCAAATGTCTCCTTTAGTCCTTCTCAATTTTACGTTTGTGAACACGTGGCGCAAACTACAAATCTTCCTCTCACGTAAGAATACCTTTAAGGTTTGAGTCGGAGTCCTCTGCTGCACATCTGCAAACCTCATCTCTGTGTTGCCTTTGGGAACATAAAAGGTTTGCGAGCGCACTCTATGGCGGAGCTCTTGATGTGTTGCTTGGCAACAGGAGCAACAGCCTTTCAGAAAAAGATCAGATACATTCTGCTCAGCTCATTTTCCTCTGCTGCATATTTAAAATATTCCTATAAATCTCTGCTGAGGTTAAAACAAAGAAACGCACAAGCCGGCTGTTAACATTGTGACGTTACAAATGCTTTAAAGAAGGACTGATCGCGAGTTCTACGCGTCTTCTCTGGACTCCCGGGGTCTTCCTATATGTAGTCGTGCTGTTCACTGCCATGGCTACATCTTGACATTTCATGCAGCACAATAGTCTTTGGTTCTACAGTAATATATCCAGTCCTGGGGTGTATTATAGCATTTGTACCAGAGAAAGCAAAGTTCCTAAGTGCGGGATCCCCTACCTTTCCTACATTTAGAGTCAAAGTCGGCTCAGAGAGGGTTCACCAGCCACATCTAGAGCCCCCTCCACTCCCCAGAAGTGAAGTCCAGCTTCTGCCTTCCCTCACCCCCTCCACCAAGTGACACCAAAGCCTCATTATCAGTAATCACGGTCCCTGGGTCCAAAGCAGTCTCCTCTGCCGCCTCTGGTACGTAGGATTGGCTGCAGCGCTGATGCCATGTTGACTATGCGGCAACCAACTGGTGAGCTGAGCGGCTCTGCCGGTGTAAACACATCCCACAGTTGATGAGCTCGCGGATTGACTGCCATGCTGTCGGTGACATCAGTGCTATAGCCAATATCGGACACCAGGGGAATCAGCGTAGAGTCGCCGGTGAACCTGGGGGAAGAGGAGTACGGCGTGGTTTTTTATTATGGTAATACCAAACTGTACTCAGAGATAAACAGTAACTGACAGGTGACAGCCCTTTAATTTATCTCTCCACTCCAAAGGCAGAATATGCACATCCAGATCTGATCTTCTTTGCGTGGATACTCACAAAAGTCATCATCTGGAGTTCTGCTCTTCATAGCGGTTTGCTAGACCTTGAGTTAATGCACCAAGATGGCAACGGTGAGCCACACATTATGGGTAGCACGTGGCTCCCGAACCACAGGTAGGAAACAGCTACCTTAAATCAACCATCTTAACTGCTTGCTTCAGATTAAACCCTGCTGCTTGAATGGTATTGAAGAAAATCCCCTTTAATTCAAGAGCCTTCCTTTAGCATTAGATTACTGGTCTGGAGGGTTACATCAGACCATAATGATTCTCTCCAATACTTTGACCACATGTTCTCGTGAATGCAGAACTTCCTGTCCTGTCCGCTCCCAGAGACAGCTGCCAGCATTTGAAAGTGTAGTCTTCACATTTTGGGCCCTATGTGTCCTGTGATAGGTTCTGCCATGCCATGGGAACTGGACAGAGGTATGTAGGCAAATGGAAGAAGCACATTCCACTGACGAAAATCAGATTCATATGACATTTTAATGTCTGAGGGCAGATGTATGTGCTCATTTCCAATAATAACATGGGGCAGTGGACAGTAGAGATCTACAAAAAATACCTTGCAGAATCCCAAGTAGTATGTACGGTATCCAGTGAAATACGATCAGAACTTTTGCCTTTACATCCCTTCACTTCCAAGAGCCATTATTTTGTGTTATTTTTCTGTCATGTTTTTTTGTCGCAATATTTTGAGAACCATCTTTATAATGATGGAGGGGTGCGAGGGCTTGTGTTTTGAGGGGTAAACTACAGTTGTTATTTTTAATAGTGCAAATCTGGGATACATTACATTTTTTAATTTTTTTTTATATTTCATTTTGTGGTGTTAGAGTAGGTAACAAAACGGAAATTCAGGATTTTGCAATTATCTTTTTTATTTTGCGTTTACTTCACAAGATAAAGAGCATCATACTTTAACTCTACTGTCTCAAACACACCAATATCAGTTAAGCTTTAAAAAAAAAAGTTTTAAATAAATTGTGGCGGGGGGGTTAAGATAATTTTTTAACTTTTTAAAACATGTTTTAGGGTAAGTTCACACAGGGCGTTTTTGCTGCTCTTTTTTTTTTTTCAGCAGAAAAACCTGATCTTGTTTAGGTGCGTTTTGTGTTGCGGATTTGGTGCGTTTTTTTCTCTTTGGCCATGCTAATGTCCTTGACTTTTCAGCAGCAAAAACGCTGGAAATAATGATACCTGCGTTTTTGCAGCATTTTTTCAACACCCATTCAAGCCAATTGGTGAAAAACGTTGCAAAAACGCTGAAAGAAGTGACATGCTCTATGTCTAAAAAACGCAGCAAAGTACAAAATCCTGATGACACAAAAAAACCAATGTGTGTGCATGAGATTTCTGAAATCTCATAGGCTTTGCTGGTAAAGGAAAAAACAGCTGAAAATTAGCATAAAAATTTGCTGGAAAAAAAAAGCAGCAAAAACGCCCAGTGTGAACAGACCCTTAATGTTTTTTTTGACCACTTAAGCCTCACTGGGGTTCTGTGATTGTTCAGTCACTGGTAAAATACACTATAAGGCAGGTTTCACACATCCTGATATTTCTGGTACAGGAAATATCAGTGTATGTGTGTGTACAGTCATGGCCAAAAGTTTTGAGAATGACACAAATATTATAATTTCACATGATCTGCTGCCCTCTGGTTTTTATGTGTGTTTGACAGATGTTTTTATCACAGACAGAAATATAATTGCAAACATATGAGTAACAAAAGCTTATTTGCAGTGTTGACCCTTCTTCTTCAGGACCTCTGCAATTCTCCCTGGCATGCTCTCAATCAACTTCTGGACCAAATCCTGACTGATAGCAGTCCATTCTTGCACAATCAATGCTTTCATTTTGTCAGAATTTTTAAGTTTTTGTTTGTCCATCCGTCTCTTGATGATTGACCACAAGTTCTCAATGGGACTAAGATCTGGGGAGTTTCCAGGCCATGGACCCAAAATCTCTATGTTTTGTTCCCTGAGCCATTTAGTTATCACCTTTGCTTTATGGCAAGGTGCTCCATCATGCTGGAAAAGGCATTGTTGACCGCCAAACTGCTCTTGGAGGGTTGGGAGAAGTTGCTCTTGGAGGACATTCTGGTACCATTCTTTATTCATGGCTGTGTTTTTAGGCAAGACTGTGAGAGAGCCGATTCCCTTGGCTAAGAAGCAACCCCACACATGAATGGTTTCAGGATGCTTAACAGTTGGCATGAGACAAGACTGGTGGTAGCGCTCACCTTGTCTTCTCCGAATGAGGCGTTTTCCTGATGTCCCAAACAATCGAAAAGGGGATTCATCAGAGAAAATAACTTTACCCCAGTCCTCAGCAGTCCACTGCCTGTACCTTTTGCAGAATATCAGTCTGTCCATGATGTTTTTTCTGGAGAGAAGTGGCTTCTTTGCTGCCCTCCTTGAGACCAGGCCTTGCTCCAAGAGTCTCCGCCTCACAGTGCGTGCAGATGCACTCACACCTGCCTGCTGCCATTCCTGAGCAAGCTCTGCACTGCTGCTAGTCCGATCCCGCAGCTGAAACACTTTTAAGAGACGGTCCTGGCGCTTGCTGGTCTTTCTTGGGCGCCCTGAAGCCTTTTTGGCAACAATGGAACCTCTCTCCTTGAAGTTCTTGATGATGCAATAGATTGTTGACTGAGGTGCAATCTTTCTAGCTGCGATACTCTTCCCTGTTAGGCCATTTTTGTGCATTGCAATGATGACTGCACGTGTTTCTTTAGGGATAACCATAGTTAACAGAAGAAAAACAATGATGCCAAGCACTAGCCTCCTTTTAAAGTGTCCAGTGGTGTCATTCTTACTTAATCATGACAGATTGATCTCCAGCCATGTCCTCATCAACACCCACACCTGTGTTAATGGAGCAATCACTGAATAGAGGTTAGCTGGTCCTTTTAAGGCAGGGCTGCAATGCTGTTGAAATGTGTTTTGGGGGATAAAGTTCATTATCTAGCCAAATATTGACTTTGCAAGTAATTGCTGTTAAGCTGATCACTCTTTATAACATTCTGGAGTATATGCAAATTTCCATTAGAAAAAGTGAAGCAGTAGACTTTATAAAAATTAATATTTGTGTCATTCTCAAAACTTTTGGCCATGACTGTATTTTTAACAAAGTAAAAGTGGGGCGATTTGACGTTTGATTTGAAAAAGCATTTTATTTTATAACGTTATTTTTTAGTCCCTGGGACGTGAACATACGATTGTTTGACCGATTGATGTATACTGCAACACTGTATTGCAGTATGTAGAAAAAATAACAGTCTTTTATGAAGCCCAGATTTAGGCTGTGCTTCAAAGAATTATAAATATGGCGGCCATGGGGGCATTTAGCAGGCACCAATCTGCCATAACAACTGATTCGCCTGCATAGCAGGGAAACCATAGAGAGCTGGTGCGCACCGGCAATAATATTTAAATGCTGCTGTCAGTGATTGACAATTATTTAAATGGTTAAACAGCAGCAATCGGAGCAAGCTCTATTTTCTGCTGTGTAACACAGCCAAAATTGACAAGAGTAAGGTGCGGGCTCATCTCCTGAGTCTGCTTCATGCATGGGAAACCAATGGAGGATGTAGAATTAATTCCTAAGTCAGGAAGATGTTATTAAAATGTTTTTTCCCCCAAGTTAAAAAAGTTATTTGAATAGCTGACATTGCATACAAAAAATGCATTATATGAATAGTTCCTATTTATATTCGATACATTCCAGTCCCTAGCTAATAATATGGACTTTTATTTTTTGCAGAATATTGACAGACACTAGAAGCCACCTTGCTTGCCTTATGTGGACTAAAGCTAGCCATACATGAGATAGCTAACAGATGAACATTCGCTTGGCAGAGAGCTACTTCTCCCGATTCTCCCTCGAACATGACCTCTCGGCTCAGACAAACGTTCGTTTGTTTACAATGCCTTTACCAGATACCTCCAGTGGTGGCTTATCTACCCTCAAAGCAAAAGGATTGAGTGCCGAAACACCAACTGCCTGATCCTTTGTGAGGCCCCACCCACATCTGATGGATGGCTGGTCACATCAAAACTTGGCAGGTTGATTTTATCTCATATGTATGGAGGCCTTCAGTCTTGAAATCTTTTAACAATCATCCATAGACACCTTTACAAACCCCCTTCAACAAACATTTCTACTAAAATGTCACAATCTACCGCAAATTAGTCTTCCATTGCCTTCAGTGCCTATTCAGCGAGATAATAGAATGCTATAAGGCTTTGTTTTCATATATAAATGGTCTTATGTGGTTTTCCCTCTCTGGCTTTTCACTACAGTACCATGGCAGAAAATTACGACAGAACAATCCGATAGATACTTATAGCATGGATTCCCGTTATCCGACTCATCAGTTGAAGCGCCATATTGGTCCTTTACCTGGATCAAAAATACTGATATGGATGAGAGACCACAAAATGTACAAGCTTTCATCAGTTGCGTTCAAGCTCAGGTATAAAATCACAGAATCAGTCTATGTGAGCGCAATACTATAAACAATTCAATACCGAACACGCAGAAAACTTGGTGGAATTACTATGGCAAAGTAAGATGGGTAGACCATGCTAACAAGAAATGGTCAAACCACAAAGAATCAAACTGAAAACTTCCCTTTAAGACTGTTCTACATCTGCATTAGATTTTAGCTAGAAAATGAAACAACCAATGTTTCCCAGGAGAGTTTTGTAGCAGAAAGGCCCGGCATGAGGTCCCCAAATACCACCCAAATAGTGTAGTGAGAGAAGCTAGTTTAGCATGCATCATATTGCCCAAAAATGGACAAAGTCTCCAAGTGTCTCTGTCGCTGGCACACATAGTACTTAGTTTTGGGAATGTTCCCTTAGTGGAACTCAATTCTATTATTTTTCTATTTCCCCGTCACTTAAATACAGCCTATCAGTGGATACCATATCAATCAAGCTTTGTAGCAGAAACAAGAACTTCTCTGTTCCGAATCTCTATGCCTTTGGGACTGGATCTAACAGGAAATGAAAAAAAAAAGTGACACTCTTTTGTAGCTCACATATTTCACTTTAAAAGGAATCCTGCAAACTCTACACTTTACAAAGAAAGGCGAATTATTTGGTTTTCTCCTTTATCCCCCAACTTCCAGGCAGTCCTGTCCAAACAGCAGTGTGATCATTATTTAGCTGTGGGAACAGATTACCTAACCCCGCTCGACTTAAGTTACCCTTTAGCCTGACAACAATGACAAATTCACTCTCCCATCCCTGCAGCACAGCTTGTATTAAATGGTCTTGGCGCCCTGCTCCTCAGAAATGTGATCTACAACAAAGGCATCACTTATTACATAAACCAACACGCTGTCGTTAATTTAATGCTCGCTTTTCTGCTAGTACCATCTGCATCGAATATTCAGGACCATAAACATTTTGAGACCACGTAAGAGATGGTGCAAGTACAACTGGAAGAGGACCATTTATAATATGCAGTGGTATACAGACTAACAACCAGTTAGGGAGAGAACATAGCTAAAGCGAACCTGTCCGAGCAATGCTGCCCAAACACAGGCAGCATGAATCAGACTCTAGATGCTTCATATCTGCCAGTTACGTTTTTCTACGAAACGTGTCGCATTTCACAGAAAATATGATTTGAAAAGCTGCCCAGTTACTAAAGGCTGAGTCCAGACTACTCTAGTGTAGTCGCCGGTGGGATCTCGCTGCACCTCTCGCATGTGTGTGCATAGGGGTAGACCTGTCAATCATCTGGTGCGAGGAGAAGCCAGTCTCTCCCTATAGTCCCCGGTCGGCTTTTAAAACGGCTTACTCTCAGATTGCAACGTGGCAGAGAGAAAACATACTAGGTGGAAACTGCGCAGACAGGCTTCTTGTTTGAGTGTATATGAGTTGGTGACTCTAGGTAAGCACCTGTTCACACTTAGTTTACGTTTGGATGTGACGGTCAGTTTTTTGAAATTTGTATTCATTAGCCTTCTGACAGAGCACTCCGCCTCAGGCGTTTTTAATCACAGCAGGACCACTACCCCTCCACAGAGATATAGATTTCAGTCCAAGAGAGGATTCACATTAGGCCGGCGTCACACTGGCGAGTTTGATGCGAGTAAGTCGCACGACTTTCTCGCATCAACACCCGGCACGGCCGCCCGCTCTCGGACCCGAGTGCGCGGCTGCATAGAAATACATGAAGCCGCACACTCGGGTCTGAGAGCGGGCGGCCGTGCCAGGTGTTGATGCGAGAAAGTCGTGCGACTTACTCGCATCAAACTCGCCAGTGTGACGCCGGCCTTAGGTTCCCATACAGATGAATACTTCAGTCTAAATGAGGACTTGTATTAGGTTAGGTCCTGGAAACGAGAATCATCTTAACGTGGCTTCCAAGTACACATGAACTGGCCAATTTTTGTGCTCAGCATGCTCAATTTTTCATATGACTAATGCAGTAATGCAATTCAATTTTCATACTTCATACTTGCATACTATGGCGCTACAGAGTGCTGCCTTTTTTTGTTTAAGGCTCCGATTCATGCACCTGTGGTTCAGGCAGCAAGAATCAAATAACAGGTTTCATTTAAATACTAATACGAATTAATTAATAAAATAGAACTTTCTTATATGAATTTATTATTTAGCGCGTTGGGAAAGGAGCTCCCTTCTAGTGATGGGTGTGCAGGCAGACAAAATGTTACTCATTATTTTAAAGTTGGGTGAGGCTACCTTGACACTGAGCTTTTGGGGATTTTCTGACTTCTTTTTCATCGCGTTTTTGACACTGCAGTTTGTCTCTTCTTGGTATGTCACGTTTTACATTTGCACATAAAATTCAGCATACTCGCAAGAGAAATTAACTTGTAGCAGATATGAAAAACAGACCGCTGCTCACCCATAACCCATAGACTCAGAACTGGACATGTCGCCGTGATCTTTTGTGGTACACTCATTCTGCAGAAAAGCACTGACGTGAACAGCCCCATAGATTTGTAATGGTTACATATTCTCAAGGAGGAAAATTTAGATAGAACATGTAAGTGACTCACAGTCGTCTTATAAAGAATTGTGCACCTGTTTGGAGTAAAATAAACTTCAACCAGTAAGCCATATACCATAATAATATTATGTGGAAACCACCCAGTAACTTCAGAAGTACAAGATAACCCATAACCCCCGCGGCCCACTATATATAATGTATATTTATATAACAGTTCACCTTCGCTCACTAGACATTGGTTATAAACTACACAACCACCAAGCATGTAACAGAAATGTGGTCACTAACCTGCCAAACAAATGAGTAATGTAATAGAGGGAATAGCCTGTCTCCGAGGGACAAAATATTTATACCAGGAAGAAATGTTTTCACTATACCAAAAACTGGATACCAAGATATATTAAAAAATGAATCAACACTATATCCTGCTTTACATCAGAGAAGGACTCGGGAAGTGTCAGAATGAAAGTGACTGGAGATTGGTGAGCAGACTATAATTTTTTTGGTTTTATTATTCCCGTTTTGAGCCTTTAAAAAAAAAAAAAAAAAAGGAAGCAAAAGCAACCCCTTTAAGGAGAGGTGTATCTAGGGGTGCATGCGGAGCATTTATCCAGGGCACAGCTGGTCAAGCTGACAGCCGGCTCAGGACAACATCTGCAGCGTGACCAGGTCATTTGATCATGTCGCCGACCTTCCTCTCCAGCGCTGCAGTGAAAGTCAGTCTGGTAAGTGCTCCACTGGAGATGAAGACTCCGAAGATTTAGGCTAAGTGCACACGTTCAGGAATGTGTGCAGAATTTTCCTGAGCAAAACCGGACTTTTTTCGCGGTAAAAATGCGCGTTTTTTTGCACGAATTTTGCGCGTTTTTACTGCGATTTTTCCCTGAACTTTCTAGGTCAATAATATAGCGGGAAAAACGCTAGAATTACGCGAAATTAATGAACATGTTGCTGTTTTTTTCACGGAAAAAAAACGCACCATGTGCACAAAAATTGCGGAATTCATTCTAAATAATTGGATGCTTTATTCATGTGTTTTTTACGTGTTTTTTGCCGCGAAAAAAACGCAAATAATCCTGAACGTGTGCACTTAGCCTTATTGTAATTGGGAGTGGTGGTGGGGGGGGATTGGTGCGGACACATTATATGGATTGGGGGTGTGAGGATTGCTGCATACACAGTATAAGGAGTGGGGATTGGTGCAGACAATATGAGGAGTAAGGTAGGATTTGTGGGAACACAGTATGATGAGTAAGGGGGGGATTTGTGCAGACATACTATAAAAAGTAGGGTGTGGATTGGTGCAGACTCACTGAGGAGGGGGATTCAGGGGATTGGTGTGGACAAAATATGAGGAGTAAGGTGGGATTTGTGTGGAAACTTTACGGATTGGGGGAATTGTTGCAGACACACTGAGTGGGAGGATTAGTGTGGACACAGTATAAGGAGTGGGGGAGATTAGTGCAGACACAGTATACGGAGTGAGGGAACTTAGGACGGACACAGCATGAGGAGTGGAAGGTTATGCGGACATAGTATAAAGAATGGTGCGATTGTTGCAGACACACTGAGGAGTGGGGGATTAGTGCGGACACAGTATGAGGAGAAGCGTAGGGCAGACACATTATAAGGAGAGGGGGTTATTGGTGCGAACACCGTATGAGGAGAGAGGGAGGGATTGGTGTCGATACAGTATGAGGAGGGGGGTGGGAGGATTGGTGTGGACACAGTATGACAGTATTAAGAGTGGGGTGGAAGGGAATTGGCGAGGACACAGAATGAGTACTCGGAGGGGTATTGGTGTGGACACTATATGAGAAGAAAGGTGTGTGGGGGACTGGTGCGGACACAGTATGGGGGATTGGTGTGCAGACAGTATGAGAAGAGGGTAGGGGGAATGGTGTGACAGTATGGGAAGCAAGGGGGATAAATGAGGACACAGTATGGGGAGCGTGGAATAAGTGGGGAAATAGCATGAGGAGCGGAGGGGGAATGGATATGGAAACAGTATGGGGAGTGGTGATCCATGACAAGATAGTACGAAGAAGAAGGAGGGAAATGTGTGAAGAGACTTGAGGGGAATAGTGTGAGGGGACAGTATGGGGGAAGAGTGTGAGGGTGCACAGAATGGAGACTGGGTAGTGTGAGGGGCAGCATGGGGGGGGAGAGTGAGGGCTCAGCAAGGAAGGGACAGTATGCTGAGGAAAGGGGGTATGATGAGGGGGCACTGTATAGCGAATGGGCATTATAGGGGTAAACAGTGTGAAGGGCCCAGTATGAAAAAGAGGGGCAGTGTGGAAAACATGAGCCATAAGAAGGACAGTGTGGCGTCATATTTTGTGCTGGGAGCACAGTGAGGGTCAATTATTTATTCAGGGGCACAGCGCAAGGTAGATATTTTTTTCAGGAGCATTACAATCACGCTGCTACTATTTAAAGGGCCCCACATCTGGATGTGCTGGAGAAGACCAGAGAAGATAGAAGTAAAAATTCATAACTTATAAGATTACTTGATACATGACTATGTTAATAAATTATTGTTCTGTATGACAATTTAAGGGCTACATTTTTTTTTAATGTTAGGAGAACTAAAAGGGTTGTCAAAGTTTGTAACATAAGTCAGCAATCACTATATGATGGCAGTCTTCTGAATCCTCACAAGCGAACACATTGCACGCTATCAGGATTCTCTGATGCCAGAGGTGAGAGCAAGAGGTCATGCAATTGCAAGTATGTGATTTGCATACATGTAATCACGTGTTAACTAGACATGCGTTGCCTCACTCAATACAAATGAAATGAGCAATGCTGAACACGTCTGGTTGGAATGTGGCCAGAAGTATGTAAATTGCATACTTGCAGTCACATGACCATTCACTATTGCAGCTGGCACCAGATGATCCTGACAGTGAGCACATTGTGAGAATTCAGAAATCTGCAGTCGCCTAAATTGGCTGCAGACTTTCATCACAAATATGGACAAACCTTTTAAATATAACATTAAGCACTGTAGCATGCCCAATCCTAACAGCGTGTAATATACTCACTGTCAAGAATCAGCTGTGCTTCCTGGTTAAAGCGGTCATCATATGATCACTCATATGCAATTTTCATACTTATGTGACAACTGGCTTTTCTTCCTGCTTCACTCAGTGAAGCACTGGCAGTAGCATTTCACTGAAAATTGAGAGAATCAGGAAAGGGAGGTGGGGTGGATGACTGAATTCTCACTCCGGGTGGCAGAAAACCTAGAGACACCTCTGCCTTTAAGTTAAAAATTGCTGTAAGAAAAAATATTTTTCATGTTGTACAGCTGAAAAGACCAGAGTGACAGAGGTAAAAGAGGGAATGTGGATATCATAATTGTTGCAAACCTTATTTCAAAATATTTCAATCAAAGGCACAATTACACTATCACAACTATTTTATTTTGTATTGCACTAAATTGTATGTTTACACACTTCTGACAACAACTGCATAGTTCGTCATCATCCACTGTAACCAAACTCTACATGAATGCCTTTTCCCTATTGTTGTAGATTTGTCACACTGAATGATTTATGATTTTTAAACAAAATGGATTATTAGACAAAAGAAGCCTGAATTATTGAAGCATTCAATCATCAGAGTTATTTAACAAGCATATGACCCATATTACAAAATGAATGTTCCCTTGGGGTGTACACACTTGTACCTGTCTTTGAAATGAGTGCCTCACCTATCTATGCTACAGACCTGAAAACGGCATAGATTCTTATTAATGCCTCATTAAAGACTCTGTTTTTCTTTGTTTTCATTTTACGTATGGAAAAAAAAAAACAGTGAGTGTCAACAGTGTTTTGGATCAGAGTTTCAACAGGGTTTGGCCCTTGTGTCAGTTTTCACCATCAGTGTCATCAGTGATTTTCACATATGGATAAATGCATTACAAAGCTTCTCCCAAAATATTCAGAATTGAGAGTCCTCAGTGGTTGATACCTTTTAATGGCTAACTGAAAAGATGGCAACAAATTGCAAGCTTTCGAGACTACTCAGGTCTTTTCAATAGGCAAAGACTAATACAACATCTGAAGAATCAAATATTTATACACAACACAGCACAGAAACAATGCAATAGGTAAGACAAGTGACGTGAAGCAGAACTGTCATTATGGGAGATAGAGATGAACATAAATATTGGAACAGTTCATAGATAAGGAGTGTCAAAGTTTTATTGTCCTCTGATTGAGGTCTGGTTCTGTGTTGTGTGATGCCCCCACAAGGTCTGAAGAGCAAATTCCTTAATTGATGTAAAAAGAAATAAATCCATGCGACACATTCATTCCTGCAAAGGTCGTCATGAGTTTATATTCCCAAACCTTTCTGTTTCTCTCAAACTTAAAGTTAGCTTTTAATACAAGTAATTTCATGTCCATCATGTTCTGATTGGGGTCTGGTTCTGTGTTGTGTGATGCCCCCCAGAAGGTCTGAAGAGCAAATTTTTACATCAATTTTTACATCAATTACGGTCGGAATTTGCTCTTCAGACCTTCTGGGGGCATCACAATACAGAACTAGACCCCAATCAGAGGACAATAAAACTTTCACACTCCTTATCTATGAACTGTTCCAATATTTATGTTCATCTCTATCTCCCATAACAGTTCGGCTTCACGTCACTTGTCTTACCTATTGCATTGTTTCTGTGCTGTGTTGTGTATAAATATGTGTATAATGTGTATTTGCTATATAGGTTAAAAATAAGAGTCTGGTCCATCAAGATCAACCTTTCTCCACTAATCACCCATTTTTTGTCTCTAAATTAACTATATCCCACAATGCTATTTCACCTCTTAAAAGCTGTTATAGCGTCTACCATTACTACCTCTTGTGTTCGGCATTCCACAGTCTGACTCCTCTAACTGTAAAGAACCCTTTCCTGTTTAGCTGCCGGAATCGCCTTTCTTCCACCAGTACTGACTGCCCCCTGGTCATTTGTAAGATCTTTTTATCTAGGAAAATCACGAATAGAACATGTATGTGAAAAACAGAAGTCAGAATTAGGCCTAAACCTGTAAAATGTGCGCCCTCCTCACCAACCCCCCCAAAAGACAATTAACTAATAGAACACAAGATTTCCATTTGGCCAGGATAGCACAAGAGTAGAATATACTGCGGTAAACTACGACTGCTCTGTATAAATATACATGAGAAGGGTTGTCTGAAAACCACTCAAAAGGTATAAAGTTATAAAAAAAAAAAAAAAAGTCATACTTGCCTTACCGATCTCACGCCACCCTGTTATAATGCTTCCAGTCCCATGTAGTTTCTACATTACACTGCAGTTAACCACAAACCACCCAGCCTCCTGACTGCTGGAACCAATCACCAGCTGCAGCAGTCTTCTGCTTAGACAACTCAATAAATCTATTTTTTTCCTGTAGCCAATCGCATGTGGTCTAGACACTAGATCTCTGCAGCCAACCAGCCCGTATAGCCCGTATAGGCCAAGCAGGCTGCTCACAGCAGCACAAGCAGCATGTATCTTGGTATCATGATGGAAAATGGATCCTGGGATACTGTGGAGAAAGTTGTACCATAATGTAATGCTAAGCTTTTAATGTATCTATAATGAAGGCTAGAGAGTTCTAGTTACCATATGTTATGAAACAACACACCATAATCCTGGGAGTATGAGAGGTGTGAAGACCTCTGCACGGCGTTGCCCACATGGTCTCATCAGATTCAAAGAATGGTGCATAGTGATCCATTCTGTACTAGAAGTAAAACTGGACATCACATACCAAGCTAAGGCATCAAATAGTGTCTACACATGCCAGATGTCCAACTACAGGTGCGCCAATAACCTTATACCATCTTCTTAAAGGCTAAAGACTATCATGGTGCAGAGCAAGACCGCAATGGAGGTTTACTCTCTTCAGCGTTGAGTTCTGAGTTCCGTTTTTGTATTGGATGCAATGATAGCCAGAGATTGGTCCAAGACTCTTCTACTTGGCGTCGTCGCTTTAATTTTGAGGTGTGTAAGATACAGGATCTCCTGCTGTAAGGTTCACAGTGATTATATGTATATGTTACACTGCTATGCCACACCGATAGTACTACTACATGACACCCACAGTCTACTGAAGCTTCTAACTCCTTTAGTGTGATCATAGGACAGGATCGCTTTCTCTAGATAAAGATATACAGCTGTGCCATGTATTTTTTTTATACGATATATGACAATGGAATTGGGTGCATAGTTCCATTGTTCTCCAGGCTGGAGCTAGTTAATACATTTCTTATGTTGTTCAGCTGATTCATGCGTATTTACATTTCTTCCCCCCCCCATTTCAATTCAACACATGTAATATTTTCATAGTAATTATACCAATACAGCACATTATTGGACATTATTATTGTGACAATACACCCTTAAACTAACTTCCCAGTCCAATGATGATGTAAGGTGCATCACCACTGCCGTACTGTTATTTCCTTCACTTCCACTTTCATAAGGGGCAATGAAAATACCCTGAGATCAATACGACTTGTGACCAATGAAATGTTACCAGCAGGTAAATTGGTAAATTATGGTAAAGGACAAACACAATAGGGCCAGGTAGAGACTAGCATTGGTACAGACCACATCATTAACGTGCCGATGTATGGATAACTGCCACAGGTCTCATCACATTGTGCTCTTAGTACTTCATAAGAGACAAAAAACCCAGAACCTTAAAAACGTTGAGCTGAGGACAGTGTAGCCAGCGGCCGGAGCTCACGACTGCCTCATGCGTCCATGTCACACATTACTGTATTGTATAAGTGATGACAACGCAACATTTTGTGTACAGAAAAAAGCTTTTTTGGATAAAATATTCTGAATACAACTCGCAACTTGTAATTATCCGCATTTCACCGAATCCGCAGTTGTGAGGCAGTATCCAGAACATTGTGTCATGTATTTTCTTGCAACAGTTTAGAAAAAGTAATAATGTACTTGATGAAGCAAATGTTTATATCTGATGAGGCCCACGGTGAGGGCTAGTTTTTGGCCATCAAATACACTATATAAACCAAAGTACTGGGACACACCTCTAAAAAGCAACCTGAGGGCAACTCATGCTGCCCAAACCACAAGCAGCATGAATCACAGCTTGGCGGCACTATTTTAGCCAGGTATAGCATCCACTGAAAGACTCCGGCCTTTCAAAGAAAATATACTATGAAGATCCAAGTTGGGTCCACAGCATATTCACAGGGCTGCTAGAGGTGATTGACAGGTCTCTCCCTATGTGCACGCAGCGGAAAGTCCTGACCATTATCTGCAGCAGTTCCAGCACACGGGACGCACAGCCAGACTAGTCTCATCTATGACAATGTCCCCGGACGGATCTTCAAAGTATATTTTCTTTGATATGCTGTCACTTTTCAGGGACAAACACAACTAGCTGCAATCTTACCTGCAGGCTCTCGTTCATGCTGCCAGCGGTTTGGGCAGCATGAATCACCTGACAGGTTCACTTTAACCACTGAATTTAGATTTTTCATTCGCAATAGTTTGTTCTAAAGTGCTCACTAAATTTGGATGTAGTCCTGTAATTAGATAACACCATTGTAACAAGTCGGTTCATTAAATTTCTTCCCTGCTAAACATTTCATGATGAACTGTGTGATATTATTGGAAAGTGGAAGTGCTTAAGAATCCATAATTGCAGACCACACAAAGTACACGATCACCAAGTGCTGCGCTGCATAGTAATCTCAAGTACTCTGCTTACTTAAAGGGAACTTATCACCTCGTTTTGCCACTATAAGATGAGACCACTGCCTTTGGGGTTATCTACACAGCATTCTATAATGCTATAGATAAGCACCCCCCACCCCGACCTGAAAGATAAGAAAAAGAGGTTTTATTATACTCACCCGGGGAGGGCGGTCCGATGGGTGTGATGAAGCCACGCTACAGGTGGCGATACGCGTGGGGTTTCAACTCCCCGAGTATTGGTCCCTCTCATTTTCAGGTTTTCTCTACTTGTGTTTTGTGTACAGTTTGGTGACCCAGTATATATTGGTATCAGATCAGTTAGGAGTTCTTTTATTGTCCTATCTAGTTTTATTAGCCTTCATTGTGTTACTATGTATGGAATTCTCATATAATAGACGTTTATTTTTCCAAATATACAGAGTGCCTGTATACATAGAGTTTTCATATTGACAGTAGCTATATGGCTTTCCCCATCTACTATTTGCCGCTGTGGCTGATTTGTTAATGCCATTATACGGTTTTAGGAATACGTTATAATTATCTAGTAGTTTAACCTGAAGTGGACACTGGAAGAGGGGTTGTACGGACGTAATACGCAGAAAAGTTCCCAGAACAGTGTTCCATGTGTCATCCGTTGTCAAGGTGTGGCTGT
This sequence comes from Oophaga sylvatica, assembly GCA_033576555.1. Classification (NCBI taxonomy): domain Eukaryota; kingdom Metazoa; phylum Chordata; class Amphibia; order Anura; family Dendrobatidae; genus Oophaga; species Oophaga sylvatica. The sequence goes on along the minus strand of JARQOD010000003.1, from coordinate 494,494,208 downwards.
GCATTTTGCGCATGTAAGCATCGGAATGGCATCCATACGGCGAGATTTTCTCGCCGGCTTGCAAAACCGACATATAATGGCTCCAAATGACAGTTTTTAAATCACAAAAGAAAGAATAGATATATACACATAGAATACATATATACATGTCATTATGATATATGTATATATATATATAATATATATATATTATATATACACACACATACATATATATATATATATTACAGAACCCGACATGAAATGACGCATGGTTTACATACAGTAAACCATTTCATTTCATGCAGTTTGATATATGGTTTTGATTAACATTACATGTATGAAATTTTGCACACATACACTCATGTAATTGTTAATCAAAACCATATATCAAACTACATGAAATGAAATGGTTTACTGTATGTAAACCATGTGTCATTTCATGTCGGGTTCTGTAATGATTTTACAGAAGCCGGCAATTGAATTAGCGGCTATTATACTATGTAGAAGTGTATGAACTCTAAATATATATATATATATATATATATATATATATATATATATACATACATACATATATAGACCCCTTGTGAGACCATATGCTAGTGCGGTTGGTCCTGGGTTCCTCCTAATGCAGGACAATGCGAAACCTCATGTGGCTGGAGTGTCAGCAGTTCCTGCAAGATGAAGGCATTGAAGCTATGGACTGGCCTGCCCGTTCAGCAGACATGAATCCGATTGAGCACATCTGAGACAGCAGGTCTCGCTCCATCCACCAATGTCACGTTGCACCACAGGCTGTCCAGGAGTTGACGGATGCTTTAGTCCAGGTCTGGGATGAGATCCCTCAGGAGAACATCCGCAACCTCATCAGGAGAATGCCCATGCGTTGTAGGGAGGTCACAGGCACATGGAGGCCACACACACTACTAAGCATCATTTTGACTTATTTCCACTTTAATTTTGTCTTATTTTGATTTTCATTTTGACTTGTTTCCACTTTCATTTTGGGGGTCTCTCCAAATTCAGGCCTCCATTGTTTCAAAAATTTGATTTCCATTGATGAATTTTGTGTGATTATGTTGACAGCACATTCAACTTTGTACACAACAAAGTATTCAATGAGAATATTTCATTAATTTAGATCTAGGATGTGTTATTTGAGTGTTCCCTTTATTTTTTTGAGTAGTGTATACATATATGTATTCTATATGTGTATATATCTATTCTTTCCATTCTTTATTAAACCTGTCAGTGTGATTTTACAGTATAGCCAGGGATGAATTGCCGGCTTTTCTAAAGGACACCAGTGCGTATTTCTCGCAAGTCACACTTGTGGTCCGTGTGTAATCCAATGTTTTCACGCACCCATTGACTTGAATTGGCGTACTACGGGCGTAATACGCTGAAAATTGCAGCATGAAATATACGGATGATCAGAGCTGCGCCATAGAGAAATACTGGTCCGAGGGTAATGCGTTTTTTTCACGCCTCTCACTCGTCCGTATTCCTCTCTAGTGTGACGCCAGCCTTAGTCTTATTATGGACACACCTAGTGGATTATTTATTCTGTAACATTGTTGCTTTTTTTAAAAAAAAAGGTTCTTAAATCATACGTGCCATTGTTTGCTAGTTTTGCCCAATACATTTGTATTGCATTAACTTTACACATTACACTGCATTGTAAACATGGCTCGTCTTAGTCATTGCCGGCAGTGTGGAAGCAGAATTTCCGTTCACTCTCATTCCTCAAAGGATTGTTTATGTCACTGCAACACACACACACACGTAGTAACAATGAGAGGAGAGTAGTTATTTTCCAAAGGCAAGTCTCTGAGGCCAGAGGTTTTCCCTTGAAAGGTAGGAACATTGGAAACGATTGAGAGCTTGTTCCCATGCCTTCAGATATGACGGATTTATCCTCACCTGGCATCTGCTTCACTGTAATATTCTCTTGCTACGATGTCTTCAAACAGCTCTCCGCCCGTGACCCTGAGCGATGAAAGGAAAAAAAAAAACTCCGCTGAGAAATGGGTGAAAAAAAAGAATAAATATAATCAAACGCCCCATAGCAAAGCTAAAAGCCTAAGGGAAGCCTGTGGCAGAGCGTTCCCGCTCTACGAGAACGAGCCATCAAGGGTCAACTGGCGCTGTGTTAAGAGCGACTTTCAGGAAATGCAAACTGGCTGATAACAGACATGGTGACTCAATGTAGGCATTAACTACCCAGGAGGGACCCATAACATTTCCCAGCAGACAAACAAACATAACGTATCCCATTAGACATATGGAGAGGAGAAGGAGCACGGCTTTTGCTGAAAACGGGGAAGGTTTTCGCTTTTTTTTTCTAACAGCAATGTAAGAATCGGGGCCAAAGTTCGGAGTCAGATTCAGACCAACCTGTACTGTAAACTATAGGAAGGAAAGTCTTTTATATTGCTCCAAGGTCTCTGATGGCATCAGGGAATATTTCAGGTTTCATTATCCATGGTAAATGACCAGTTTTGGTACGCAGATTCAGTGGTGGCTAATATTATACTGTAAGTAATGGCTATTTGTCAAGCTTCTATAAATGACATAATATGTTACATACATAACTAATCTGGACTTCCTCATTTGGAAACATGCATACTAAGGTCCCTGAAGGAAAAAACATCTCCACCATGGTTCTAGGTGTCACTGCTCTTCTGACCTGGCCACATTGCCAGCAGGCATCTGGATTTGATGGCCACCCGTGAGAGACGGCAGCTACATGGTATCATCACGTAAAGATTTTGATACTTGTTTAGTGAAAAATTGGAAGCAATAGCTGCTTAAAAGGAATCTGTCACCGGGCGTCTGCTACCTAATCTGGGAGCAGCATGATGTAGGGGCAAAGACCCTAATTCCAGCCACGTGTCACCCACTGGATTTCTGTGCATAGATTTTATGAAACCACTGTTTTATCAGCCAGAGAATATCACTAGAGGACTAGTAAACCTGCTGCCAGGTAGCCCAACCACACTGCCACCACTGATTGACAGCTTCCTGCCTGTGTGAACATAAAAAGTTGCCAATCTGTGTGGGTAACATTGTACATGGCTTAACATTCAGAGCATAGGTATATTTCAGCAGATAAAACAGTGATTTTACGAAAACTGCAGCATCCAGTAAAGAAAGTAACACTTGTTGGAATCAGGGTCTCTGTCCCTTACCATGCTGCGTTCAGATGGAGAAGAAAAAAGCCTGTTGACAAATTCCTTTTAAAATGGATTGAGGACTGATCCTCTGGATAAATCATCAATATCATATAGGTGGGGGTCCGACAATGATCAGCTGTTAGGCGCTCTGCTGGCGGCCAGATGTGAACAATGAATGGAGATTGAGAGTCATAATGAACACTTATTTGTGGCATATAAGGGAAAGTAAAAAGGTGAGGCAGGTGGGGACGTCACCGCCAGCTCTTTGCAAATATTGGGAATGAGCGAGACTGTTCTTCCTCCCTGGGAATGCACAATGAAGCCGAGTGTAGGTCCCCAGCTTCACTGTCACGCTGCACACACCCAAGGAGGCAGCAGTGAGGTTGATCTAGGCCAGATGCGAGATTCACCGTCGGTGGTGACGTTGTTCTTGTAAATCAGAATGCTGACGCCCACAGTGAATTGCTTACATCATGAAAGGGGGACTAGTCTGGGATAATTAAAAGCCCAACTTATCAACCACTAATTTCCATAGCTCGAGTGCAGATTCAAAGTTAATTTTATATTAATTCACTAATAGCAAAGCCACAAAACAGGGCTTGCTGGAACACAAGGGAAGGTTGTAATACATGGTGGTAGTGTAAGGGGGTAGGGCAGCAGTCAGGTTCCCCTTAAGGTTGGCAGTTGGAGTTATCTCAAGTAGTTGGCATACACTAATGATTATGCTGTGTGTTGGGGGAGTCCATGTGCCGAGGTGATTAGTCCATGCTCTGGGACATTGATCTTTTGCAGGGCAGACCTTCCATTTGGTTTTAGTATTATGAAACAGGAGACGGAGGCCAACTCCACACAGGCGGAGACGGAGGCCAACTCCACACAGGCGGAGAAGGAGGCCAACTCCACACAGGCGGAGAAGGAGGCCAACTCCACACAGGCGGAGAAGGAGGCCAACTCCACACAGGCGGAGAAGGAGGCCAACTCCACACAGGCGGAGAAGAGGCCAACTCCACACAGGCGGAGGAGGCAACTCCACACAGGGAGAAGGAGGCCAAATCCACACAGGCGGAGAAGGAGGCCACCTCCACACAGGCGGAGAAGGAGGCCACCTCCACACAGGCGGAGACGGAGGCCACCTCCACACAGGCGGAGACGGAGGCCGACTCCACACAGGCGGAGACGGAGGCCGACTCCACACAGGCGGAGACGGAGGCCGACTCCACACAGGCGGAGACGGAGGCCGACTCCACACAGGCGGAGACGGAGGCCGACTCCACACAGGCGGAGACGGAGGCCGACTCCCCACAGGCGGAGACGGAGGCCGACTCCCCACAGGCGGAGACGGAGAGGCCGACTCCCCACAGGCGGAGACGGAGGCCGACTCCACACAGGCGGAGACGGAGGCCGACTCCACACAGGCGGAGACGGAGGCCGACTCCACAGAGGCGGAGACGGAGGCCGACTCCACAGAGGCGGAGACGGAGGCCGACTCCACAGAGGCGGAGACGGAGGCCGACTCCACAGAGGCGGAGACGGAGGCCGACTCCACAGAGGCGGAGACGGAGGCCGACTCCACACAGGCGGAGACGGAGGCCGACTCCACACAGGCGGAGACGGAGGCCGACTCCACACAGGCGGAGAAGGAGGCCGACTCCACACAGGCGGAGACGGAGGCCGACTCCACACAGGCGGAGACGGAGGCCAACTCCACACAGGCGGAGACGGAGGCCAACTCCACACAGGCGGAGACGGAGGCCAACTCCACACAGGCGGAGACGGAGGCCAACTCCACACAGGCGGAGACGGAGGCCAACTCCACACAGGCGGAGACGGAGGCCAACTCCACACAGGCGGAGACGGAGGCCAACTCCACACAGGCGGAGACGGAGGCCAACTCCACACAGGGGAGACGGAGGCCAACTCCACACAGGCGGAGACGGAGGCCAACTCCACACAGGCGGAGACGGAGGCCAACTCCACACAGGCGAGAACGGAGGCCAACTCCACACAGGCGGAGACGGAGGCCAACTCCACACAGGCGGAGACGGAGGCCAACTCCACACAGGCGGAGACGGAGGCCAACTCCACACAGGCGGAGACGGAGGCCAACTCCACACAGGCGGAGACGGAGGCCAACTCCACACAGGCGGAGAAGGAGGCCAACTCCACACAGGCGGAGAAGGAGGCCAACTCCACACAGGCGGAGAAGGAGGCCAACTCCACACAGGCGGAGAAGGAGGCCAACTCCACACAGGCGGAGAAGGAGGCCAACTCCACACAGGCGGAGAAGGAGGCCAACTCCACACAGGCGGAGAAGGAGGCCAACTCCACACAGGCGGAGAAGGAGGCCAACTCCACACCGGCGGAGAAGGAGGCCAACTTCACACATGGTGCTGAGAACTTCATGCTGCTTTGGCGCTCTATGTTCAAGAGGACCTCACACGTCTCCTGTCATGTATGTCTAATTGCTTTTACAATAAATTACAATTCTGAAATAACTTTTCTTAAAAACTCTACCTTGTGCTACGATTATGAAAATTTATGAATAAATTAAGAACTGGCTTTTTGGGTGAAGGTGTTATGGTTGCTAACTATCCGCCTGCTGTACCTGACAGCTCCTGCCGGCGACTCGGCAGCTTCTACTGAGGTCACGTCAATAGAACAGTGGCTTCTCATCTGCTCTGTTGATGGGGAGTGACTGCAGAGGTCATGCTGATTGACAGCCCGCTCCTTGCTGCCTAACTGTGGGGAGCCAGCTGTCAATCAGCATGACATTGGCTGTCATGCCCTTTCAACAGAGCAGCTCAGAAGAAAACTGTTGACTGGAGCAGCTGAATTGCAGGCAGAAGCGGTGGGTGATCACGATGAGCCAGTGCAGGGTAGGACAAGCAGGTAGTTGCCTTTGTTAGCAACTACCTACCTGTTAGTTTTTAGGCCCATAGTAAAAAAGAAAAAAAAAATAGTCCTGGAAAACCCCTATAATAAAAATAATAATCTTTCTTTATATAGCGCCAACATATTCCACAGCGCTTTACAATTCATGGGGTTCAGCACTTTTGAACTCTGCTTGCAACTTTATCTCTAGGAATATTCAATGCCTTTACTATCTTTTTGTATCATTTTACTCTTAACTTTTTGGATCAACCTCATGACATAGGTTTATTTCTAACACCGCAATCAAATTTCACAGCGAACATACCCCTATTCAGTGCAAGAAATTCATGCGTTTGATCTCAAGCACACCTGATGCCACCAATGAAGCTCTATTTAAATTGTTCTTGTTCGGTTGACTTATCGCAAAAGCAAATAGTAAATTTTGCTAATACACTTAATTTGCAATGGCGGTTGAATAATTTTGATTGTAACGGTATTCTAGAATGTGGACTAATAAAAGAATGGTTGTATAAATAAGGGATAGAACTATAATCTGACAAATGTAATCAGACTTTTCTCCCCTCTGCGGGTGAACAGTGTGACATTTCTTATAGAGAAAATGTAATTGTCCATATTGTAGATTCTAAAGCGACAATGATGTCAACAAAAATCTGTCATGTTAAGTCTTGAGAAATAAAAACGGTAGGCTAAAAAAAAAAAGCAATTAATATGTCACCTGAATCGATTGTTACACAAGTCATGTAGTTGAAGATTACCAAGGAGACATGAGAAGCTTCCTAGAAGTAGATCCGATACTTACAGGTCGAAAACAAGATAGTGAAAACCTTCTTCTGAAATACTGTCATGGAGACGCACTGCGGAGAAAAAGAATATCTCGATGAGAATCTCGGCAGTCACACATTGCATGTACAATTTATAACATGCAAACCGCAGTAACATCCTAATTTATGTAACACTCACATTATCAGATGTCTGTTACACAGCACAAACATCTCAGCCGGCTAATTACAGCTGTCTCATGGTACATTGTAGATGCTTCTGCCCTATGTAGTATAGGTGTATCACAGCTAAAACATCTTTACAATTCTACAGTTCAATTCCATCCCAACATGTAAGTGTAACACATGATCAGAGTTTTCATCAGTGAACCCATTATTATTTGGAAGTTATTATTGAAGGACCAATGCTTAGATCCAAATATGCTTTGGAACCACATGGATGGTTGAACAAAGGATCTGAGAAAAATGATTTAAAAAAATATTACATACTGAATGGCTGTGCAAATTAGAATAATCATGTAGTCAAAGTAGAAATTTTAAAATTGTCACTATCATTGTTTCCCAAACCCCAGTCCTCACCGCCACCCAACCAGGAACGTATTAGCCACTAGGCACTGGAGGGCAGGTGCCTACGGCGGCAAGTTGAAGGGCCGGCACCATTGAGAAAGGGGAAAAAAAATTTTTTTTTGGTTTTAAACTGCCTTCCTCTTTGCAGGACCAAGTAGCAATACCGGCGTTAAAGGGGGAGGGGGAATTTGTTATGCGAGAGGTGCAGAGGAGCATTAATCAGCTCCCTACATAAGCGAAAGAAAATACATCAGAATGGTACAGGATCTGCGATGGCGTCATGATGATGTGACTCGACAGGGCGGAGCCACAGTTTTTCTGGCTTTAAGCTACAGGAGAAGCTGGAGGAGATGGGGAAACTCGTGAGAGGTAATGAGGGAACAGGGGTACATGGGGAGTGCAGGGTGTATGTGATAGAGGGATGCAGGCTGAGTGGGCTATGTGGGTGCAGACTGATAGAGGCGAGTGTGGGGGTACAGGCTATGGGAAATAGAGTAGTCCACACTGACAGAGGAGTGCGGGGTTGTGAGATACAGGGTTTAACGGGGTGCAGGGTGTGTTAAGAGGGGTGCGAGGGAGCGCAAGGTGTGTGTGAGAAAGTGGGCTGCGAGGTGGTACAGGGTGTGTGAAAGAGGAATGCAATGGGGTACAGGGTGTGTGAGAGGGGTGCAATGGGGTACAGCATGTGTGAGAGGTGTTCAAGGGGGTGCAGGGTGCGTGAGGTAGAGGAGTGCAGGGTGTGTGGGATCTGGGGGTGCAGGGTGCATGAGATAATGAAATACAGGGGTGTAGACAGAGTGGTGGTGGGGACACAGGCTGTGAGATATAGGGGTGCAGGGTATGTGAGTTAGTGATATACAGGGGTGCAGACTGAGTGGAATGCAAGAGGGTACAGGCTGTGAGATATGGTGGTGCAGGGTGTGAGAGATAGAGAGGTACATGGGGGTGCAGGCTGTGTGTGACAGGTGGAGATGAAGGAGAAAGTAACTGCTCCATAGTGGAGCCGAAGATGCGAGGAACTTTAACTGTGGACTGTGGGAGGGGTAATAGGAGCGTTCACTCAGTATACAAAGTAAGGGCAATGCATGGGAGGCAGTATATAAAAGTAAGGACAGTGTGAGGACACAGTAAGGAGGGAGCAGTATATGAGGGACAGCGTGAGGGCACGTAATGGAAGCTGTATGGTGTGAAAAGGGGCACTGTATGGAGAGAGGGCAGCGTGGGGAGGGGCACTGAAGATGAGGACGGTGTGGAGGTCATAGTTCATATTGCAGGTACATTGTTTAGTTTGGAGCGCATGTAGTTGTTAAGGGGGGAGATGGTTTGACGGATATTGCTCATAAGAACAGCAGTGTGACTGCCATATTTAATGAGGGATGTTGGTTATAGTATATAAGGGGGACACTGTAGAGGCCATGTATCATAAGGGGGGCAGTGTGGGGGTAACTTTTTAGGCAGGGAACACAGTGAGGAGCAATTATTTATTCAGGTGCGATGTCCAAAGTCACCATGGCGTCAGGACTCTGGGCCAGATGAGGAAGAATGGGATGAAAACATTTCTAGAGAAGATGTCAACCAATAAGGTACTGGCATCTAATGAGGCATTTATACTAAACAATTGCCATATTTAAACGACCGCCGACCGGTTATATGAAGCCGATCAGCAGTCATTTAATAGCCTGTGACTGCAGACACTGAATCTCCACATCATATGCAAGGGGTGCTGTCAGTATTCTCCGGCACCAGGGTGACAGCAGGCTGTCATGTGACCACAAGTACACGATATGCAACTTCTGGCCACATTCCGACTAGATGTGCGCAACCTCGCTCAGTTCACTTGTATGACATGACAAACCTACACAACTCCTGTTGTAGCCATGAAAAATAGGGATAAAATCTGTACGTGTAACATGGACGGCTGCATAGGGCCTTTGTCTGACTTACCAATAGGGGGCGTGACCACTTAAAGTGCCTAAGTCAGGGTGAATATTGACCTGCCCCAACACATCATGTTTCCAGAATTTCCTTAGTATTACCAGACAATGTGATTATTGTCATTAAGAAAATCACCATTTTCTCTCACCTGTGCAATACTAAGAAAATCTGAAAACATGATCCAATGGGGAGGCCATAAGGACAGGAGTCTACAAACCACTGGTTTACAATGAATGTTGTGTCACGTCCACTGACCCTCTACAATGGCACAATGAGGCTTATATGTCACCGATTATCACCTCTGTAATACACAATGCAAAGCTGGCTGCAAGGAATCATTCCCAAAGGCCTATGGTGCATTTACACTTTAGTAGCCTGTTTACGCAGGTCAACTGCACTATCTGTGCGAATAGAATATAAATGTTCTCAGCTGCGTGTGCTGTTTACACCGGACGACTGATTGCAAATAATGATGAATTTTAAGCAAACGTAAAAAGAATTTCACCTGAGAAGTGAGGGTTTTGCTCATTTCAAGGGTGACTGGCTGTCTGTATATAGGCTCAGAATTGGGAAACGAGCATTCCCAGGAAATCTCGTTTATCAGCTGGTGTACATGCGACTTCTCTCTACTATGTCAATCAAGTCCTACATTACTATTTTAATGCTTAATGCAACAGCAAAAATGTGCGTTTTGGGGAGATGGTGTTACAGAAGTCACCACAATGCGGTGCGGCTGACGGACCCTCGGCTGGGCAATGGAGGCAGGCACTGCAGCGCCTGTGTCCAGAATATTTTCCAATAATTGAGTTCTTTTAAATGCACCTTACTTTGGTTACACAAGGGTATCTAGATAGTTGGTATATCTACTTGGATCTTTTCATTCAATTTCTGGAGCGTGGGGACCAACCAGTGCCCTCAAAATCCTAACCATTTGAAGAGTTTGCGATAAGTTGCCTAATTTTTTTTGCAATATCCTAAGGCTGGACCAATAAGAAAAACCTTATAATTCTAAGCACAAAATAAAGTCCGTCAAAAGCAGCATATTACACAGTCTACACTGTACCTAGGTTCTGAAGTTATACAGCCGCTCTGCTTGGTGTCAGATGAAAGGAAAGTGTGAGTGGCACCTACAGAACTGAAAGGCAATTATTTCTTAGAAGACTGTGGAGTTGTGAGGCCATTACATGTAACAACTCCCCAGTGATGAGAGTATTATAGCTCTCTAGTACTTAGTAGCTATTTAGCATGCTGTCCTTCATTGATGGTTGTCACCCAAAAGGTGTAATCGACAATTAGAGCAGCTAATAAGTTGTTAAAAAAGAGATAATTACCTAGTTGAGAAGGCATCACCTACTTTGTCTAACACTCGTTTTACAGAAACTGGATCAGATTGCCGTTAACTGTAGAAGAAGCAGTCACTGAACTAAAGGGGTTGTACTAAGATTAGAAGTTATCCCCTACCCATACCATAGGGGGTACTGATCGCTGTTGGTCTGACCACTGGGACCCCCACTTATCCCAAGATCTGGGTTTCTGAAGAGCCCAGTGTGAATGGAGTGGTGGTCGATCACGCGCACTGCCGACCCATTCATTCTCATGGGAGTGCCAAAGATCGCTGAGGGAAGTGTTCATCTGGTCTTCAACACTCCCATTAATAATGACTGAAGCACGATTAACCACCGATCCATTCACAAAGGGATTTCAAAATTATGGCTCTCAGGATTGTTGGGGCTCCTGGCAGCAGGAATAAGGAACAACTTCCAAACTTTGTACAACTCCTCTGAGGACATGCGATATACACAATTGACACACTTATCCCATCTAAATATGGAAGATGGGGATCATCCATATTTAGGTCACCTTGACATGGTTGGATGTTTTTTTCACTTTTTGACAAAAAAAAAAAAAAAAAGTTAAATATAAGACATAGCTGAACTGGAGCGGGTGCAGAGAAGAGCGACCAAGGTTATTAGAGAACTGGGGGGTCTGCAATACCAAGACAGGTTATTACACTTGGGGTTATTTAGTTTGGAAAAACGAAGGCTTAGGGGTGATCTTATTACAATGTATAAATATATGAGGGGACAGTACAAAGACCTTTCTAATGATCTTTTTACTCTTAGACCTGTGACGGGGACAAGGGGGCATCCTCTACGTCTGGAGGAAAGAAGGTTTAGCCATAATTCACAGAGCAGATTCTTACTGTAAGAGCAGTGAGACTATGGAACTCTCTGCCGTCTAATGTTGTAATGAGTGATTCCTTACTAAAATTTAAGAAGGGACTGGATGCCTTTCTTGAAAAGTATAATATTACAGGCTATATTCACTAGTTTCCTAGATACAGCGTTGATCCAGGGAGCTAGTCTGATTGCCGTATGTGGAGTCGGGAAGGAATTTTTTCCCCCAATGTGAAGCTTACTGTTTGCCACTTGGGTTTTTTTTTTGCCTTCCTCTGGATCAACATGTTAGGGCAGATTAGGATAGGATATGGGTTGAACTAGATGGACTTAAAGTCTTCCTTCAACCTTAATAACTATGTTACTATGTATATATGGGAGTTAGTTAGTTGCAGTGTGCTGACGCATAGTATGTATATACCGTCTGTATTGGCCACATAGAATATTTGTGAACCTGTTAATTTAATTCAAAAATGTGTTCCATTTTTTTTTCTCATTTTTATGCAGTACATTTATCCTACTATCTGAACCTTGATGACTGGTTGACAGTGTTGAAGGCTGTAGTTTATTTAGGTCATGTTCCCATGTAGAGTGAACACTGCACTTTTTCCACGGCATATTTGCATGCAGAAAACCTGGTGTGTTTAACAGTTCAAGAAAAATGAATGATTTGATGAAAGCTCATGCCCACTGTGCGTTTAAAAAAAGTGTCAAAACTGGCATTTTTTAGTGCTTTTTTCCCTCCTTTCGGCTTCTATAAAAGGAGCAGATTGCTATTAAAATAGCAAAAAAATATATATTTTCACATGTGGGAACATGGCCTGAAAAGGAATCTGTAATAATCGATTATTCTAGCTCACCCATAGTTGGGAGTCCAGTATGCATGGAAAGCACGATCCGACCATTCATGTAAATTGGAAGAGAAAAGATAAAAAGGTTTTCCAGCTCCTGCTAAAATATCACTTTCATTCCATATCAAATGTTAAAATATCATCCAGAATGGTGAGCTAGAAAGTGACACGTTTCCAACGTAATCAAACGTTCCTTGACAAAGAAGGTTGGTTTACGTTCGAAGAGCTTCGCTTTCTGTCTGTCCATTCTGGATGATATTTTAACTTTGATATGGAATAAAAGTGAGCTGGAAAACCTTTTCATCTCTTCTCCATTAAGGAAATCTACCTGCACAAAATGACTGTTCAAGCCAAGCCCAGGTTCAATGCTAAACAGTTTAGTGCACATTCCCACCTACCTCCGCTCCCCATCTTCCTATATTGACAGCTCTAACTTTATGGGAGCCAGAGAAAGGTGTAGATAAATGGATAAAAAAAAATTAGTTGATGGGAAAAAGTACATTTAACAGGGTTAGGTGTGTGCCTCCGATTGGTCTGAACAATTATTTTTTTTTGTTGAGACTTTCCCTTTAACAAAAAGTGAATCACTGACCTCCAATGGTTGTTACTCAACACAAATATTACAGAATGTAGAATTTACTTTGCAAAATTATTAAAAAATATTCAGCTATGATAAGAAATACTTAAGTATAGGCTCTTAAATTGCGCCACAAAAAGTTATGAAAAATTGTGTTCATAATCTTTGCTGCATAGTTTCTTCCCAATGTGCTCAAGGTGCTTTAAAAATCAGTTAGTACCAGTGATGAGCGAGCGTGCTCGGGTGTTATCAGAGTATCTCGGGGGCGCTCTGTTAATACGATCGAGTCCCCGCTGCTGCATCTTTTGCAGATTTTCGACAGCCACAACACATGTGGAGATTGCCCAAGAAACAGAAACATGCAGCCGCAGGAACTCGAACATATTAATCGAGAATGCCACGATAACACGATATCCGAGCACGCTCACTCATCACTAGTTAGTATGAAGAAGGTCCAAGGCACAGTGGATCAGTGTTATTGCCACTCTGAACCACAATAATGGGTCCGATAAAGAACAAATGCATAAAAGCATATGTTCTCCCTATGCGGGTTTCTCACAGCTACCCTTGTTCTTTCTCGCACTATAAAAAAATTCTAATAGAGTAATTGAATTCCTATGAAAATTAAAGAATGAAAGAGCCCAGATCCATGACTTTGTGTGACTTTTATGTTCAAAGGGAATCTGACTTCAGGTTTTTGTGATATTGAGAGCAGCATGATGTAGGGGCAGAGTGCCTGATTCCAGGGATGTCACTTGCTCAGCAGCTTGCTGTAGGTTTTATCAGAAGGAGATTGTCAGTACAGGACTAGTTCTCATGTGCACTCTGGTCAGACTGATCTGTGCAACTTCGCCCCCACTAGTGATTGCCAGTTTACTGAAAATGTACACAGGGGTGCTGCCAATCAGGGGTGTGGGAGGATTATACACAGCTCAGCATTCGGACCACTGCTACATCTACAGCAGAGAAAACAGGGATTCTATCAAAACTGCACCTAGAAGCCTAGTGACATAGCTGGAATCAGGGTCTCTGCACCTACATCATGCATCTCTGAAATTACACAGCAAAAATTTAACGACAGATTCCCTTCAATCATTTGCCTATAAATTCACAAACACCTCAGTCTATTTGCTCATAATATACATATTGGGAAATACTATAGTTTATAGTTCTACTGTTCAGAAGAAAGAAGATTGGATTTCAGCGCAGTTACATAATATGAAAAGGCACACTAGTTTATTTTTTTTTCTTTTAAGTAAGAGATTCCAGCTGATTATTAATGAAAAGAAAGTCAAGAGTTCATTTACCAATCCAAAAAACGAAATGAGTTTGTAATCTGAAATGCATTACTTGACCAACACAAAGCAAATTAATGCCGTGATTGAAAATAGAGACCGCTATGTAGTTTGTTGTATCGCCAACGCAATCTGCTTGGGGCCAGTGAGAATGGGACCTCTGTTGCCATGACAACAGTCAATACTTTTTGAACTAATAGCTGTTGTCGTAGCAACAAGCATCGCTCCAATTCTAGACCACTGTATGATCCAAAATCATTCTACAGTGAAATCCAGCACAGCTCTTCAATAGCCATGAGCGTGGGTCATTAAATTAGGTACGCTTGCTTCCTCCAACATGATGTCTCATTGGCCATGTCTAAAGCCGTATCACAAAACCACAGGGAGAAGAACATGAGCCGGGAATTCTCATCTGCTGCTCCCGAATGAAGTCGTTTCCATGAACAATCGGTGGGGTGTAGGGCGCAGGTTCTTGCTTCTTAGTAAATGAAGCTGTCTCTGCCATCTGTCCAAAAATTACCAGTTTCTAATGGAATCACAGAGTATCCCCAGATCTGTATCCGTGTGCACCCATTACAGAACACAGTCACTTGCACCTATAATGACTGATCACCCCCCCTTCTGCTTATATTCCCGTCAGCCATCTTCAAAGGCAGCTATAAAAATCCTTCAGCCATAAAAGAAAAAATGCAATATTCCTACCATGATTTAATGTGTACGTCTTTATTAGTGCTGGATAATAACAGGAATAAGGAATGAAGGTAGAAACAGACCTGCTAAGTATATGATATGGGTGCGACAACGACATACATCGCCGTGATCTTCGAGCAATGGAACAATTATCTTGCTTCTATAAGTGAATCAGACTTGTATGCTTGGTGTAACAAAGTCCTCAAAAGACACAATTGAGTAAATCTAAGTATGATCACCGGGGGTCCAACAGCTGGGATAATCAGAATGGGGTTCCAGGTCCCCTTTGTGAATGCAGTGGTAGTACACATGCATGACCTCTGCTCCTTTCTCTTCTGCGGGACTTCGCTGAGCCATCAGTCCCATAGAAGCGAGTAGACATGGACGTGCCTCATGTGCCCAGTCACTGAACCTTGTGCAGAGTGAGGCCACGTTCACACTTTGCAAGGCAAAACCAGGAGTTGGTGTGAAATGCAGAAGTGGTGAGGTGTTTCTATTACTTTTCCTCTGATTGTTCATCTCGTGGTTTTGGATTACAAATACGGATGTAAAATACTGACCAAATACTGATGGTGTGAACATGGCCTAAGGCTACAAATTGGAAAACTGCAGCTTGTCACTTCTTTCAGCGTTTTTGAAATGTTTTTTCACCCATAGAAAGCAATGAGTAAGTGCAAAGACGCAGCAAAAAAAAAAAAAAAAATGAAGGTATCCGGTTTTGCTGCGTTTTTGGTGCAAATACCCTAGGAAGTTGCATCATGTTTTTTTTATACAGTAAACTTTATCAAAATGAGACAGTTATAGCAGATAAAAAAAACAGCAAATATGCAGCAAAATTAGCTTTTTGTAAGCAGCTTTTTTACTGCCAAGATAGCAGGATTTGCCTGCAAAAAAAAAAGGTGGCAAAAACGCAACATGTTAAGGCTACTTTCACACATCAGGTTTTTTTCCGACAGGCAGGATCCGGCTATTATTAGAAAAAATGGATCCGGCGAAATCTGCCGCCGAAACCGTTTTTTTCCTCATTGACTTGTATTAGCGCCAGATTGCGCCGCATGGCCTCTCGTTTCTTCCGTTTTTAATTCCGGCGTCTGGAAAAAAAGTCTCCAGTAATGTTTTTGGTCTGCGGCGAAAAACCGGACAGCGCCGGATGCGGCGCTTCCGGCTTTTTGCTACAATGGAAGTCTATGGCCACCGGATCCGGAAAAAGACAGATCCGGTCTTTAAGTCTGAGCATGCTCAGATCCAATTGGCCAGCCCCCAGGAAACAGATCATCGTTTGGGAGCCTCCCATGGGCGTTTTTAAAAACCGGATCCGTCGTAAAACGGATAAAAAAAACCAGACGAAACGGATGGAAAACTGATGAAATGGAAAAAAGGATCTGTTTCATCAGTTTTCCACAATTTACGCCGGATCAGTAGCTCCGGTGTGTGAAAGTAGCCTAACATAGCCTGGGGTATCGGAGCTCTGCTGTTTTTTTTGTAAATGGGAAAAAAAAAATAAAAATTCTTCATCAATGCACTTGATCCTATTTTCAGCCATTTTTGCCATCTATAACAAAAAAGACGGATTTTGGTAAGAACTTACCTGTAAAATCCTTTTCAGCGAAGGAAGGAAGAGAGACACAGTCATTACTAGTGGGTAGGCGGAGCCCAGATAGGATTGACACCTCAGATTAAAAAGAGTGTTGACCGGCCCCTCCAGCTCGGGCTCCTCCTACTCAGCTCTTCAGTCGTAGCCAAGCTTAAGGAAGAACAATATCACCAGCGAAGCAACATAACCCCTTCTGAAGGACTTCAGAGAAAAAACATAAGAGTACAGGTTATGCATGCATTCGGCAAAAAAAATCACAGTTACAGGTACTACTCACTGAACCTGACTACTGCGATAAGCTGGCAATGCTGGAACAGAGCCGTAGCGCGTCGACCTCAGTCCAGATAATCGCTATCAGAGAAGGGTCACGCTGCATCTGTAAATACAACAACACACTTCTGCCATGGGAGGAGCTGTGTCTCTCTTCCTTCCTTCGCTGAAAAGGATTTTACAGGTAAGTTCTTACCAAAATCCGTCTTTCAGCTGCAGATGGAAGGAAGAGAGCCACAGTCATTACTAGTGGGACGTCCCAAAGCAGTCCAAAAATTAGGGTGGGAAAAAACCAAAATAGGCAGAAACCCAACAACCTAGATAAATGCGCCACAGGCGCCAAATACAAGTTAACTAAAAACTTTAAATTACCGCTGCCTGCAGGACCCTACGTCCTAAGGCCGCATTAGCGGAAGCACTGACGTCCACCTTATAAAACTTTGTAAATGTGTGGACGAAACGCCAGGTCGCCGCTCGGCAGAGCTGAGCTGCCGAAGCCCTTGATGAAAGGCCCACGATGAAGTCACAGCCCTCGTGGAGCGAGCTCGAATCTTAATCGGGCAAGGTTCGCCATTAAGACGGTAAGCCTCCAAAATGGCCGACCGAATCCAACGAGCTATAGAGTCCTTGAAAACTCGTTGATCACGCCTACGACCTGCTGTAATCACAAACAGGGAATCTGACTTTCGAAAACCTTGAGTAATAGACAAAATAGAACTTCAAGACCCGCACTAAATCCAATTTGTGCAAGTTCCGTTCCTTTGCATTCCCTGGGCCCGGGCAAAGCGAGGGCAACACAATATCCTGGTTAACATGAAATTGCGACACCACCTTAGGTAGAAAATCGCCCCGTGTGCGAAGCACTACTCGATCCGGGTAAAACTCCAGGAAAGGAGGCGAGCAGGAAAAAGCTGCCAACTCAGAAACCCTTCTTAAAGAGGTTACCGCCACTAAGAAGGTAACCTTCCAAGAAATTAAAGAAAGGCTAGCAGTACCCATAGGCTCAAAAGGTATATGCTGAAGAGCCTCCAAGACAAGGTTGAGCCGCCAAGGAGACACAGGCGCCTTCCGCAGTGGAAACTGACGGGTTACTCCGCGAAAAAAGGAACGTACGTCCCTACGCGAGGCGATAGCCTTCCGAAATAGCAAAGACAGGGCAGAAACCTGACCTTTCAGAGTGCTAACTGCCAAACCTTTTGTCCAGCCCGTACTGTAGCAAAGCCAACAAATTGGGAATGGAAAAAAATCCTCGGATTCCTTGAAGAACCCGAAACCACGAAAAGACCAAGTCTTGTGATAAATCTTAGTAGTAGCCGGACCTCTGGCAGCTCGCAGAGTGGCAATGACTTCGGCTGAAAAACCTCTACGGGTCAAGGTTTCGGTCTCAAGAGCCACGCAGTCAAACGCAGAGACTTCAAGTCCGGATGACGAACGGGCCCCTGGGTTAACAGGTCCGGGCGAGGAGGAAGTGGGAATGGCGGTGCCGCCAAAAACGACACCAGTGTCGAGAACCACGTCCTCCTTGGCCAATCCGGGGCTATCAGCATAGCCGGAATTCTCTTCCAGTCTGATCCGACGCAGCACCAGAGGAAGTAAAGATATCGGCGGAAACACATAGACTAGCTCGAAATGGTCCCACGGAGCCACCAGAGCAACCACCGCCACAGCCTTCGGGTCCTTGTACCTGGACACGAAGGTCGGTAGCGTGGACATGAAGCGTCTAACAGCGCGTGGGCTTCGCCTGTAGTCCTCGTCCCTAAAAAGGACCGAACTACGCGGTTCTGCGTGGACTACAGGGGGCTCAACGCTGTGACGGTCACCGATGCGTACCCAATGCCGCGCATCGATGACCTGCTCGACCAGCTGGCCGGGGCCAAGTACCTGACCATCATGGATCTGAGCAGGGGGTATTGGCAGATTCCCCTGACCCCTAGGGCACGGGAACGCTCTGCCTTTATCACCCCATTCGGACTGTACGAGTCCACGGTGATGCCCTTCGGCATGAAGAATGCCCCTGCCACTTTTCAGCGGATGGTCAACACGCTGCTCGAGGGACTGGAAGGGTATGCGACCGCGTACCTGGATGACATTGCCATCTTCAGTCCCACCTGGGAGGATCACCTAGAGCACCTGGCGCAGGTGCTCGGGCGGATCCAGCGAGCAGGCTTGACCATTAAGCCGGAAAAATGCCAGCTGGGTATAAGTGAGGTCCACTACCTGGGACACCGGGTAGGTGGGGGAGCTCTGAAGCCAGAGCCCGGGAAGGTGGATGCCATCGCATCCTGGCCCACCCCCAGGACCAAGAAGCAGGTGATGTCCTTTTTGGGTACTGCTGGGTACTATAGGAGGTTTGTTCCACACTATAGTGCCCTGGCCAAGCCCCTGACGGACCTCACCAAGAAAAGGCTGCCCGTTGCAGTCGACTGGACAGTCGCCTGCGAGACAGCTTTCCAGGCGCTCAAGACCGCCCTTTCTAGTTCTCCTGTACTACAGGCAGCCGACTTCACGCGGCCATTCTTAGTGCAGACCGACGCCAGCGACTTCGGCCTCGGTGCTGTGCTCAGCCAGGTTGACACTACGGGCCATGAACACCCCATTTTGTACCTGAGCAGGAAGCTCCTGCCGAGGGAAGTGGCCTATTCCACGATGGAGAAGGAATGTCTGGCAATTGTGTGGGCCCTGCAGCGTCTGCAGCCATACTTGTACGGACGCCAATTCACCGTGGAAACAGACCACAACCCCCTCAGCTGGTTACACACGTTCTCTGGGACGAATGGGAGGTTGCTACGCTGGAGCCTCGCTCTCCAACAGTACCATTTCACCATTCGCCACAAAAAGGGCAGTGACCATGGTAACGCTGATGGGTTGTCCCGGCAAGGAGAGGGTGCGGTAGGGCGCACGGGGGAACACAGGAATGTGATACCCCCTAGCGCCCTCAAAAGCAGGGAGGTGTAAGGAAAAGGTTGTCGCCATTTTGTATAGGGCCTGTACCAGCCTCCATTTTGTCAGTTCACACAGCCACAGACTTTTAGCTACACAGGGCCTATTAGCATATTCAGTACGGCCAGCTTTGATGTCCCCTATGAATCAATAGGCCTTTACATGCTAATTGGTTTAGGCCAGGGTCTGAATAAGATGGTCAGTCGTATGGTAATTAGCTCAAGCTCAAGGCATTGTTTCCTGCTCCATATGAATTGCAGGCCAGTTAATATGCGGGCTTCAAAGCAAATGGGGAAGGGCCTAGCAGGTTTGGAAGCTGTAGCCAAGAAGAGACTGGTCTCTCATTCCATTTTCACACACAGAAGCATCAGGGACAGACTTGCCAAATGGAGCTGCAGCACATGCATTGGGGGCTGTCCAGCAACTGAAGACTCACCTGGGGAACGCAGAGTCCATGCCTCCTCATGACCATATAACCCGGTAATATTGATCTATAGCTAATACCTTTAAGCCTTGTACATTATTGTTGTATTTTTACTCTGACTGCCATTCCATTGTAGTTACGTTGTATAGCTTTACTGTATATTTCTGTAATTATCTAGTGCGCCCTTAAGGCAAATTAAACCATAAAATTAATCTTGGGCTGATGCTTTTACTCTGATCACGAATCTTAGAATACCCAGTGGGTAGCAGGACACCTTCCCCGGCGGCCATTTGCTCTAGGTGCAGTTCTCTTACTGACCTAAGAGACAAAGGGGGGCGCCGGAGAGCTGTACCTGTGGAGTTACGTCCCATTGGTGACGTGAGAGGAAAGGGATCGTCCGTCACATTTGGTAGCGGCGGTGGTATCAGAAGCTGTGATACCCGGGCTACCGTGTGGCGGCCGGCTGAGTTCCTCGAATCCCGCCCACCATTCCTAGGAGTAAGAAGCAATGAAGATGAGCTCCTGAATTTCCATCACTTTATACCTTGTAATGAGCCAACTGTAAGACAAAACCTGGAAAAAATCAACTCCGCGGGACAGAAAAGGGACCTGGACTGAGCTGGACTTTGGATTTTTATGAAAGAGGAAGAAATAGAGGATTTAAAGGACAAAGCAAGAATCTCTTGGAGGACAGACTGCACACAGGCAACATTCATCTGACATCCAGAGACCTGAGCATCCAAAGGTAGGACCACTCTGCAACCCCAAAACAATCTATAGACTTCCTACAAATCTATCTTCTTAGAAATAAACAATTACTATATAACCACAAAAATGGAAAGCACAAATTTAGAAGTAAATGGGCAAAGCACATGGCTGGAGACACAGCACACCAGGGGGTCAGATATGGAGACACCACAGGGGCAGAAGAGCAGTAAAGTCAGCAAAGGAAAAGCAAGGAGGGAGAATACAGAAACCCTTATTTCTAATTACACTAAAGATGAAGAAAAAAGGAGAACCAACGTGGTATTCCGCACAGACCATCTCTCAGCCTGGCACACCACCCTGTGCAAGCAGTATAAACATATATCTCAGTGCAACACCAATACTGGCCGGCAGATTAAAATTAAAAACAACGCAGAAGATGACACACACTCACTCACTATAACTCTGTACAATACTGGCACCGTCATGGTGCAAGGAACTGAGGACAATCTGCAACAGTTTGATGAACTTTTTATTGAAATCAGTGAACAGGCTCAAATCCTTAGAAAGACACTTCCAGAGACCATTTCTAATGCTCACATATCTACAGAGAAGACCTCCAGGGCCCCTACCCCCAACACTTCACACCTCTCCCCTGAGAACATCAGAGACTATCTATCTCAATTAGAAGGAGACTTGGCTCAAATTAAGGAAGAACTTCAAAGAAACTCACATAGAAATGCAAATGACCAAGCAACAAATGAGATCAATAAGCTGAAATGCGAGTTCAACTCAGCTCTCCAGAAAATAAGAGAGGAAATGTGCAAATTACAAAATGACAATGAAAGGCTCAGAAAGGAGATAGCAGAACTCAAAACGCAGAGTCCTCAATGTCTGACCCAGCAGGGGACAATGGAAACTAGCCAGAGAGCAGACAATATGGCCCCCACTGACCAGAATGTGGAGACCCCAAACAACAACACAGCAATAACCTATAATATGAATAATACTGAAACCAAGAAAAGTGAGCCAGCGAGAAGCGAACCAACCACCAGCAAAGCCAGCATCACAGACCCCCACCATCAGCCACTTAACCCATCCCAGACACCACAAAGCCCTGATATCATCCTAATAATGGACTCAAATGGGAAGTACCTAAATGCACAACGGCTATTCCCAGGAAAACGGGTCAGAAAAATCCACTGTGCAACTATTGAACAGGTGACAGAGGTCATCAATAATCCACGTTTTACCAACCCAAACCATATTATTATACACACAGGTACAAACAATCTGCCAGACCAGCACAAGCAGATCGCAGCACAACTGGCCCAACTAGCAAAGAAGGCAAAACTAAAATTCCCAGACAGCAA
The DNA here is from genome assembly GCA_033576555.1 of Oophaga sylvatica. NCBI lineage: Eukaryota > Metazoa > Chordata > Amphibia > Anura > Dendrobatidae > Oophaga > Oophaga sylvatica. The sequence goes on along the minus strand of JARQOD010000003.1, from coordinate 494,471,981 downwards.
AATCATTCTGTCATCTCTGCTCCCAACAAAGGACATATCCAGGCAAACCACCCAAAGCATCAATATGGAACTGACAGAAAAGGTCAAGACTGTCCCAAACGTGACCCTGGCACAACACCTTTCCATAAACCACCATCACCTATATGATAATAAGCACCTCAACAAACAAGGGGTCAGCCTCCTGGCCAAAGAGTTGAAAGACATCGTACTAAACAGAGGACCCAGGCCTGGATTCAACAGTGACCAACATCACACCGAAAGACCCCTAACAATAAAAAGACAGAAAACCCCAATCCTATCTCCAGAAGCTGGAAACAAAGCTCTTCACCCAAAATCAGACCATCAGAGGAGGAGACCTCCATGGAGGGGTCCACCGACCCCACACAGATACACGCAGAGCAGAGATACGGATGAGGTAAAGACCCTGCTCAGCGCAATATGCAGGAAACTAATGTGACTGGATGGAACCAAGCACACCTACAAAACAGTCAGAAATCCAGTTTGTCCTACACAGCCATACTCATTACAAGGTATATACACACAAGATAAATAGAAAAAATGACTTCACTTACAATCAGCAGCTGGAATATTCAGGGTCTCAACACCTCGACCTTTGGATGTAAAACAAATGACCCGGACTTTATACAAAGACTGAAAAATATAGACATCCAGATCCTCCTGGAAACATGGACCAGAGCCGAAAACGAATCCCTGGCGCCCATCGGATACAGGAAATCTCTGTCCCTGCCCTGAAAAATAAAAACACCAAACAGGGCCGGAGCTCAGGAGGAATACTGATCTGGTATAAAGACGAGCTCCACCAATACATCAAACCGGTGAAGAGAGGAGGCAGCCACATATGGATCAGGATCAGCAGCTCCATCCGCACCTCTCAGTATGATGTCCACCTCTGCGCCACCTATATACCACCGCCAGAGTCCCCCTACTTCAATCCAGAGAGCTTCGAGATCTTACAAAGAGAAGCCGCCCACTATCAGGCCCTGGGCAAAGTTCTCATCTTTGGAGACCTCAACGCAAGAACAGGGAGAGAAAACGACTTCCTGACCACGGATGGGAACATCTACATATTTGGAGCAGAGAATGACGGCCAAGACTCAGTACACACAGAGAGAAACAGCTACGACAGTAGTGTCAACAAAAGTGGTAAAAAGCTCCTGAACGTATGTAGAAGTTTAGGACTTCATATTCTTAATGGACGTACCAAAGGAGACTCTTTAGGGAGGTATACACTAAACTCCCATGTAGGGAGGAGTGTAGTAGATTATGCCATTACAGACATGAACCGGGCAAATATCAGCGCCTTCATAGTCACCCCACAAACGCACCTGTCAGACCACAGCCAACTTCTTCTGTACTTGAAATCTACAGAGAAACCACCCACTCAAAAGCCACAGCATAGCGGCCTCTTCAACCGGCCTCCATCATATAAATGGTCCAAAACGTCGGCACTAAAGTACAAAGAGGCTCTCAGCAAACCCGAAATACAGCGGATGCTCCACCACTTCTACAACCACGAGTACCAGCCTAACCCAAAGGGAGTGAGTCAAGCTACAAAAGACCTCAACAATATATTCTATGCAATGGCCAGACTGTCCGACCTTAAAAAAGTTGACTACAAGAGACTAAAAGAAAAACAGTCCAACGGTTGGTTTGACAGAGAATGTAAAGCCGTACGGAAGACCCTGAGAACAGCCTCAAACAAGAAACATAGAGACCCCAACCACCCTGGTCTGAGGGAAGCCTATGAAACCATACAAAGACAGTACAAAACCATCCTCAGGAGGAAGAAGCAGAGTTACATCTCTACCAAGCTTAACCAACTCCAAGATGCTCTTCAAGACAATTCCTTCTGGGAACTATGGAACCACATGGGCACAAAAGACAAGAAAAACAACATCCATATCCAAAATGGCAACATCTGGCTCCAGTACTTCAGAGACCTCTATAAAGACATCCCAAAGGAAGAACTAAACCAAGAACAGGAAAACATAATGGCAAAACTAAAAGCAATGGAGGAAAAAGTAAAACATTTCCAAAACCCAGTGGATACACCTATTACATTACAGGAAGTAGCAGAGAGAATTTCTTCCATAAGATGTAGAAAAGCCGGTGGCCTGGATGGAATCCTACCAGAAATGCTGAAGTACAGCCCACCAGAAATACAGGCTGCAATGGTTAAACTCTTCAATATTGTGCTAAGTGCCGGCTACTTCCCTCGTACCTGGAACCAAGGCCTCATCACACCCATCCACAAGAATGGGGACAGGTATGACCCAGCCAACTACAGAGGCATATGTGTCAGCAGCAACCTGGGGAAACTGTTTAACAGCATCCTGAACAAGAGGATCCTCAGTTTCCTCACCGAACATAACGTCCTCAGCAAGAGCCAAGCAGGGTTCATGCCAAACCACCGCACCACTGACCACATCTATACCCTGCACAGCCTCATTCAGAGACACGTCCACAATACAAAGAACGGGAAGATATACGCCTGTTTCGTGGACTTTAAAAAGGCCTTTGATTCGGTGTGGCACCCGGGCTTATTCCTGAAACTGCTGGAGAGCGGAATAGGAGGAAAGACCTACGATGTTATCAAAAGCTCCTACACCGAGAACCTCTGCAGTGTGAGTGTGAACGGTAAAAGAACGGCTTATTTCCAGCAGAGCCGTGGAGTCAGACAAGGCTGCAGCCTAAGTCCAACGCTCTTCAACATTTACATCAACGAGCTGGCTACCGCTCTGGAATCTTCCACAGCACCAGGTCCCACCCTCCACGACACCCAGGTGAAATTCCTGCTGTATGCAGATGACCTGCTGCTTCTGTCACCAGCCGAGAAAGGCCTCCAAGACAACCTGAAAATCTTAGAGAAATTCAGCTCCACCTGGGCACTACCGGTCAACCTAAAGAAAACCAACATCATGGTGTTCCAGAGGAGAAAGAGAAAATTAGACCAGCACCCTTCATTTGTCCTCAACAACTGCGCCCTTACAGGAACAGACAAATATACCTACCTGGGCCTAGAGATTCACCGGTCAGGAAGCTTCAAACAAGCCATAGAGACCCTGAAAGACAAGGCATGTAAAACCTTCTATGGCATCCGAAGGAAACTTTACCATCTGAAGCCCTCATTACCATCTGAAGCCACCAGTGAGGGTCTGGTTAAAAATCTTCGACTCGGTCATCGCCCCAATCCTCCTGTATGGCAGTGAAGTCTGGGGTCCTCACACCTACCCAGACTGGTCAAGATGGGATTCCAGCCCAACAGAAATATTCCACCTGGAATTCTGCAAGCACCTTCTCCAAGTCCATCGGAGCACCTCCAACAGTGCCTGCCGGGCCGAGCTGGGCAGATTCCCTCTACACCTAACGGTTCTAAAGAGGGCACTGTCATTCCGGGCTCACCTACGTAGGAGCAATCCAAGCTCCCATCACCATAAAGCCCTGACACACGTAGATGAAACAGAAAAACTAGGACCCTCGGAACAGCTCACCCAAACCCAACCTGACCAGAACACCAATCACAACAACCTGACAAAAGCCGAAATCAGAAGATGGTAGACGAAGGCCAGGAGAGGTATGTCAGTGACTGGAAGAACGACATCATCAGCTCCCAGAAACTGACCATGTACCGGAGTCTACAGAGAGACTACAGTCTGGCCCCATACCTGGAGAAACTCCCAGACCCCAGAGACCGCCAGATCCTGAGCCGGTATAGACTCAGCGCCCACAGTCTGGCCATCGAATCCGGCCGACACAGGCAGAGCTACAAGCCCAGGGAGGAAAGACTATGCCAACACTGTGACCAGGAGGCCATAGAGGACGAAACCCACTTCCTGCTACACTGCTCCAAATACTCAGCAGTGAGGGACACTCACTTCAGGAGACTCTCACATCTCTTCCCGGATTTCATCACCATGAAGGAGGAAGAGAAAACATATATCTTGCTGGGGAAGAAGAGAGAGCAGCGGAGATAGCAGCGGGTATGTGAGCGAATGTCATAGACTGCGAGAAAGAGAACTATGATATGCCATGGACTTCTATAGCCCCCACCCCGGATCTGCCCCCATCACCCCTCCCTATGCCATGGACTTTTATAGCCCCCACCCTGGACCTGCGCCCCCATCACCCCTCCCTATGCCATGGACTTCCATAGCCCCCACCCTGGATCTGCCCCTACTCAACATCCCTATCCCCCTTTGGTACACTTGCTTTGGCAAAACTAATGTGTATTTAGCCCTGCCAATAAAGCTTCTTTGAATTTGAATTTGAGTTTGGCATTTGAACCTGGTTGCCATCAAATCCACTTGGGGAGTTCCCCAACGGAAGCACAGCAGCGCAAAAATTTTCGGATGAAGACTCCATTCTCCAGGATCCATCTTCTCGCGACTGAGGAAGTCCGCCGTGGTATTCTGGACTCCTGGAATGTGATCGCAGAGATGGCTGGAACCTTGGTCTCGGCCCATAGCAGGATCCGAGACACCTCCATCATGAGGCTGGAGCTCCTTGTCCCGCCTTGGTAGTTGATATACGCAACGCCGTCGCGTTGTCTGTCTGCACTCGGACTGGTAGACCGCTTAAAGGGACCGTCCAGTGTTGTAGGCAAAGGAAAAATTGCCCTCAACTCCAGGATGTTGATCGGTAGAACAGACTCTTCCGATGACCATACTCCCTGGATCCAAAGATCGTTCCAGACACCCCCCCCCAGCCCGTCAGGCTGGCATCGGTGGTTATGACCGACCACCTCGGAGGGAGGAAAGATTTCCCCAGGAATAACGCTCCTGGACGTAACCACCATCCTAGGGATTCTCGCACCCTGTGAGAGATGATGACGCTGCAATTCAGAGAAGCTTGCGATCGATCCCAGCGACTCAGAATGAGCCTTTGGAGGGCCCTGGAATGAAATTGGGCAAACGGAAGTGCCTCCATGGACGTCAAACCCAGAAGGCGCATACACTTCCGAAAGGACATTGCTGCCGTAGACCTCATAATCTGTACATGTCGAAAGAGACATGCCCGCTTGTCTGGAGGAAGGGACACCACCGTCCGTACAGTGTCGAAATGCATTCCCAAAAACAGGATTGACTTCCAGAGACGACTTCTCCCAATTGACCAGCCACCCGAAATCCTCCAGGAGCTGAAGGGATAGATTGCGAGCCGTCCCCGCTCCTCCTTTGAGGACGCCACAATCAGAAGGTCGTCCAGGTAGGGAAATCGTAACCCCCTGTCTTCGAAGAATTGCCATGAGGGGCGCTAGAATTTTTGTAAAAACTCTGGGCGCCGAGTCCAAGCCGAATGGCAGAGCCACAAACTGGCAATGGTCCTGACCTATGGCAAAACGAAGGAAGCGCCGGTGAGCCCTTCCGACGGGAACATGCAAATAAACGTCGCGAATGTCGATTGACCAAAAAGACGTTCTGCGGCAGGGCTGCCACAACGGAGCGAAGCGACTCCATGCGGAATTTTCGGGACGTAAACATGCCGATTCAATCTTTGAAATCCAAAATAGGGCGAAATTTGTCCTCCTTTTTGGGGACCACAAAGAGGTTGGAATAAGAATCCTCTTCCCCGGTCCTCTGCGGAACCGGTATCACCACACCCTTCTGCAGAAGGGAATCGACCTCTCGTAGTAGAGCGGCAAATAGCTCGGCTCTGACGGAATGCGAGATTGGCAAAACCTGTCCGGGGGTCGAGAAAGAAACTCTATGAAGTAGCCTGCCAACACAACCTGTGTTACCCAGGCGTCTGACACACGGGAAACCCAAGTCGGTTTGAATTGGAGTAAACGACCCTCCACTCGAGAGCGCTCGAGTGAGACCCAGACGTCAGACCGCTTTAGCGGGTTTTTTGCCAGCTTCTGTCTTAATGGAAGTTCTGTTTCCAGGGTATGCAGAATTTCTGAGAAATTCCCCCTTTTTTTTTTTAAAAAAAAGAGAGGAACGACCCAAACCCCCAGAGGGTTGACCGGATCATCCCCTGGACCGAAAGGACCGCCGACAACTACCGGCACTAGTCCTGCCAGACGCATAAGTCACAGCTCTGCGCTGCGGTAAAGCTGTTTCTTTTGCCTCAGAAATCAGCTCTGTGAGGTCAGATTCAAATAGCTGACCACTTTGTAAGCTAAAGATAGCAAACCCTGCTTGGAAACCGCGTTCCACTGTCTAAGCCACAGTGCTCTTCTGACTGTGACTGCCGAGGATTGCGCCCTGGATAGCAGTGACGCAGAATCCTTCAACTTGAAAAGCCCATCTATCTCGATAGAGGGGATCCATCTTGTCACGCCATCCGTAGACGGTCCAAACGGCTCAGGGAAACTTTACAAGTACACATAGATCCTTAATACTGAATCCATGACCCGCGGCCTCGCAGATGGATATTGTTGCCATCTCCATTTTTCTGTCCAGCAGGTCCTGCAGACTCGCCTTCCTTTACCAGGATAAAGGGACATTCACTTCAGGAGATACATCCGGGCCGACTTACCAGGACGCCTAGTTACCTCTCTCTGGTAACTGTAACGCCCTCATGGCTCCAATAGTACGGTCCATGAGAGAGGCAGAGTGTCCCTGCCGATCCTCCTTGTCCGAAACGGACATCTTCGCTACGCGAGAAGGAAGGCACCGATTTGTGTCGCTTCCTTGAGAGGATCTAGCTGACACTCCATAACCTAGAAGGTCAGACAGGCCATCATAGAAACTAGCGAGGGCCTCCATTTTGACACCACTGGAACCTCCGACCGCTGCGCATGACGCTGTCGGGGTCTGCGTGTCAGATAGTCCGCATCTGACATGTCCTTGCACAGTATATGGCAGGTTAAACCTGTCAGTAACTAGAACAGTGTGTTTCTTAAAGAAAAAACAATCGCTGAAGGGTTAAAGCTCTTAAAGAGAGAGCTACTCCAGCATTAATAGTTAACCGCCTAAGAAGGGGTTAAAGTAGCAGACTCCCCACAACCTTGATAATGAAAAAGTTGTGCGAGCCCCAAGTGCCTCTTATAAGGCGCAGCTGCAGGACAGCTTTTTATGCCACACTAACAGAAAAACGTTCCACAAGATCGCTAAAAATTGCGCTGTTCTGTATATCGCAATGACCGCCAAAGTTGTTAAGGAGATCGCTAACCGCTTATGCGATTGTTAATGAGATCGCCCAGATTGGCAGCTACTAGCGACATTAAAAAATGATCACACAAACGATCGCATTAGTATGCGTCGTTATCAGGATCGCTAGTGGGAACGTATAGTGGCAGTATTAAAATCGCAGACTCCCCACAAACTCTTTATTATTATTGAAAAGAGTGTGCGAGTCCCTTATGCGATAACAGCCGCAGGACAGCGCAGTCTGTCACTCATTAGTGCCCCAGAAGGCGCCCGCGCTGTGGGGGTGAAGGGGTTAAGCTTCTGCCTGCGGGCTAGAAGCGACTCACCCAGCTGGTAACAGTGTAACATCTTGCCGGGAGGGGAGGAGGGAGAAGAGCCAGAAGAAGCTTTCAGCCTGCTTCTTTAATGGCCGCCGCGCTGTGCCTCCGTGTGCTCCATGAGGGAAGCCGGAAATGGAGACAGCAGTAAAGCGCGCGCTCACAGCGGCGCGAAAATTCAAATAAAAAGGCGCGCACTCCTCTCCTATGTCCTGCAGGCATCCACCTGCGGACAAAAAACACAGTCACCGACATGTATTGTACAGCGGCTGCCGCAGCAGTCGCTTAAACACTCACACACACATTAATAAAAATGTGAGGTAAAAATGTGAGGTACTCACCAGCCGAAGCGCCACAGGGACCCCCAGGGGTTTCTGGCGCTATGCCCATGCTTCCCCCCAGGGCGGGGGACGCAGTGACCCCTGCAGCGCGGTTTGCGTCCCCGCCAGGGAAGCAATCCTCATCCCCTAGGGCCGGCAGAGTTCTGCAGGGACCACCATTAGGGTAATACAGATCCGCCAAGGGAGAGGTGGGAGTCCAGCAGCGCTGAGACCCCTGAGACCTCTAGACCACATTTGGTGATCCAAGTCTCTTGTCCGATAAAAAATAATAAAATCTTCTGAGGAGCTGCTTCCAGCAGCGACTATCCTCTGAGACCTCAAATTGTAAACTGAAGAGCTGAGTAGGAGGAGCCCGAGCTGGAGGGGCCGGTCAACACTCTTTTAATCTGAGGTGTCAATCCTATCTGGGCTCCGCCTACCACTAGTAATGACTGTGGCTCTCTTCCTTCCATCTGCAGCTGAAAAATCCACGCTTCTCTCACCCATTAAGTAGTAAAATAAGGACAGTAGTCAGGTGAAATATGAATGGCAGCCGCGTCTAGGTGCAGTTGTTAGTTATATTTCAAAGACCCAGTGATTTGAGTGGGCACATCAGATCTCAGGCGGCTTTACTTACACAAGTCGTGTAAATCCATCCCATTTCCAGGTTACATGTACTGAGGGCAGGGTTACAATGTTTTTCTGATCCTGCATTAAATAGTGATTTCTTGTTAGGCATCTATGATGTACGAGTATATGAGCTACATAAAAATGACCATGAGTGCCCCTGCGAGCGCGCTCTCTGTAGGACAATCCTTTCAAGCCCCCATAAACTTTAGATAGGTGCTGGACAATCGGCTCAACCATTTTTTGGCTGGCCGTTATCTTCCCAGACGGTCTTGCACACTGCAGCGCGCCTGCGTTCTCCATGAGAGCCGCTACGTCTCTGCTCAGCTAGCGCCTAAGAGAACTACATCGGACATGCCTGATCCTTCTGTCTCAGACATCATCTATCGGGAGGACCCCATACACATTAGACTGTTAGCCGAACCTATCAATATTGGCGAGTTCGGCCAACACTCATGTAATTAATACCGCTATACAGCCCCCCTGGCAATCAGCTGACCACAGAAATGATCTGTTATTTGGGAGGAAAACTGGAGGAAATGTTCAATCAACCTGCAGCTTCACCATAAGCAAAACTACGGTAAGCCTAAATTCAAGGGTTGTTCATGTCATGTAAAGCCCCAGTGAGTCCTCTCTAGGTAACTGCTCTCTGCGCTGTATAATAAATGGCGGCCTGGATAATATTTAATATACAGCAAGCCTGGGTACGACAGTAAAGGTATGATTGTGTGCAGAACACAGGCTAAACTGGGATTTAAGCACATAATAGAAAACTTCAAAGTGTAAATAAGGCGTAACCATTACTGACTATACCAATCTATATTACATGCTGCACCTTCTCTAAACGCCTAAAAAGCATTAGGGCTTGTTCACACACAGCGGTTTATTTTCCTTGCTTTTTTAAGGGTAATAAATTCAGCATTATACAATACCAGCAAGGTGAATGAGATTTCTGAAATCTCATGTTGCTTTTTGTTTTTCCTTGCAGATTTCAACCAAACACGCAGTATGTCAATTCGATCAGCAAGTTGCAGCATTTTTCACCCATTCAAATTAATGGAAAAAAAGCAAGTAAAAACAGATAAAACACATAGAAAATCTGAGTATTTTAAGCAGCGTTTTTCCAGCCAACACTTTCAGGATTTGCAGCAGAATTTTCGCCACTAAAAACCAAAGTGTACACATACTATATAAATTAATGAAAATATGCCGTATATACAGCAATCTAATCCTTAACACCATACAAAATGCTGAAACTGTATATGTTGTATTGTACAATTATGCATGTATAGATTGTCATATTTATCAATATAGACACATAAATCCATACACAGACAAATACTGCATGTGTGTTTTAGTTTTTACATCGACCCCCAACATCGGAGAGCTGCACTGCTTGTGATCTGAAATGTTCTCTTTGCTCGGTTCATCCATCTGCTTCACTGAGTCAGGGATTTAAACATCTTTTTGGATGAAGGAGAACTGCTGGGTGATATACATCCAAACCACAAGGACTGGAGATTACTGCTCTGACGTAGAGATTAATTGATTTACTCCAGTATCCAGCCCTGCTCTAATTAGGAGCGGATAGAAGCTTATCTTGCTCTACAGCGGAAGACTCAAAAGCCATTAGACAATAAATAACAGTCACGTCAAAATGACAAATATTCAAGAAAAGAAATAGAAAAACGAGGACATCTGAAATGCACGGAGAGAGAATGCAGTTTAATCTTGGCTTTCATCTCTGTTTCTCATCTCTGAAACCCACGAGATTTTCTAACAACCTGATAATCTTGGCCGGCTTTACTGTGTATGTCACAAGATCACTTAGCTGTCTCATCCAGTTGGTTACCACCCAGCAAAATATTGTTACGGCGAGGTCTCATCCGGATTTTAGGAGCAAAAATTCAATTGGAAACAAATACAGGTTTACGGATCCATCTATTCTACTTGTGGCTCTCCAGCTGTTACAGCATCCTGGGTGAATATTACTACTCCAGAGGAGATACATACTCATTCAAGTTGTCAGACAGTTAAAATTGTGAAAATTTGCAAATACAAACAAATTGGGGCTGTAAACTGAAAGTAACCTAAGGTCACATGCGGTGTGCACCTGGTGCGTGCGGTGTGCACCTGGTGTGGATTTCTACGCAAATTTGAGTACAGAAATTCTGTGTGCGCCTGGTGTGCACCTGGTGAGTGCGGTGTGCACCTGGTGAGTGCAGTGTGCACCTGGTGAGTGCAGTGTGCACCTGGTGTGGATTTTCTACGCAAATTTGAGTACAGAAATTCTGTAGTTTAATACAGTGTGAAAAAATTAGAGAACTCAAAAAGCTCATGTACACATTGTGGAAATGTCAGCCTTTGCCGTATATAACATACACAGATTTGGGTGCGGAATCTGGTGCAGATTTGCAGTAGAATATTTGCAGCATATTTGTTAACCCCTTCAAGACATAGGATGTACTGGTATGTCCTATGTCAGGTACCTCTGTATGGAGTGGGATAAAGGAACAGAGTCCGCTCCATACACGGGGATGTCAGCTATGTTATACAGTCGACATCCAACTTGAAAAGCAGCGATCAGAGCTATCCCCTTTAATGTCACTGTCAAACTTTGAGAGCAGCATTTAAGGCACGCAAAATGCCAGAATTGACAGCAACTCTTAAATAAATCACATACATTTTTGGACGCACAACCTGCCAGACACTTGACATTGTGTGACCAAAATCCTATACTAACCCGAACACAATGTGGTTGAGTATAATGTTTGTGGTGGTTTTTACATCTGAGTGACAAGTCTATTTCTAGTCAGATGCTATTCAGAGCTATTCTACATTGCAAGACCTCAATATGGTCTGCCTTCAAGTTTTTGACAGAGCTAACTACCTCCCAAAATGCCAATGTCGCGCTTTCCAAACTTGCTCCTGAAGGGAACAGTCTATCTCAGCCCTGCTGTTCGCAGGTTACTTTGGAATATTTCAACAGATGCTCAAGGGCCAAATGAGACCCAATATTTTAATTAAGAACTTGAAATTAAAAAACATAAATTTGACTATGTTAAAATAATAAATTCAAACCCCGTTTTCTTTGCCAACATAGTGATCTTAAGAACTTCAGGATAGAAAAAAATTATTGTTGGGGCCATGTAATCAAGAGCTCATCAATATGGCAAGGACAAGCTAGATACTACATTAAAACGTGCGCCACCTTGTTTGTTGATAAACCTGCACTAGAATGTTAATAGAAGAAGTTTCTGTGAGTATGTGCAGTAGGAAGCTCCGCTGCTATGACCTGGAAATAACCTATACCATGCACCGTGAAGCTATACCCCGGTCACAGTAGCGACTCAGCATTGAAAAAGACAGGGTGGACAGCAGTGTGAGCAGAATCTTCTTACAGCAGCACCTCTATCAAATCCAATACTGGAGATACAAGGGGAGCTGATGTAAAAAGAGGCTGCCTACACTGCTGTCCACACTGTATATCTGATCTAAATACTAGAGCTACCAGTGTGTGATGTTAGAAGAAGCAGCTACACTGCTGTCCACACTGTTAATCGATCTAATTTCTAGAGCTACCAGGGTGCTGATGTGAGAAGCGCTCCACTGCTGTCCACACTGTATATCTGATCTAATACTGGAGATACAAAGGGAGCTGATATAAGAGGCTACCCACACTGTGTCCAAACTGTATATCTGATCTAATACTAGAAGACCAGGGTGTTGATGTAAGAAGAGGCTTGCCACACTGCTGTCCACACTGTATATCTGATCTAATACTAGAGCTACCAGTGTGCTGATGTTAGAAAGAAGCAGCTCACACTGCTGTCCACACTGTATATCTGATCTAATACTAGAGCTACCAGGTGCTGATGTGAGAAGCTGCTCCCACTGCTGTCCACCACTGTATATCTGATCTAATACTAGAGCTACCAGGGTGCTGATGTGAGAAGCTGCTCACACTGCTGTCCACACTGTATATCTGATCTAATACTGGAGATACAAAGGGAGCTGATATAAGAGGCTACCCACACTGCTGTCCAAACTGTATATCTGATCTAATACTAGAGAGACCAGGGTGTTGATGTAAGAAGAGGCTGCCCACACTGCTGTCCACACTGTATATCTGATCTAATACTAGAGCTACCAGTGTGCTGATGTTAGAAGAAGCAGCTCACACTGCTGTCCACACTGTATATCTGATCTAATACTAGAGCTACCAGGGTGCTGATGTGAGAAGCTGCTCCCACTGCTGTCCACACTGTATATCTGATCTAATACTAGAGCTACCAGGGTGCTGATGTGAGAAGCTGCTCCCACTGCTGTCCACACTGTATATCTGATCTAATACTGGAGATACAAAGGGAGCTGATATAAGAGGCTACCCACACTGCTGTCCAAACTGTATATCTGATCTAATACTAGAGAGACCAGGGTGTTGATGTAAGAAGAGGCTGCCCACACTGCTGTCCACACTGTATATCTGATCTAATACTGGAGATACAAGGGAGCTGATGCAAGAAGAGGCTGCCCACACTGCTGTCCACACTGTATATCTAATCTAATACTGGAGATACAAGGGGAGCTGATGCAAGAAGAGGCTGCCCACACTGCTGTTCACACTGTATATCTAATCTAATACTAGAGCTACCAGGGTGCTGATGTAAGAAGAGGCTGCTCCCACTGCTGTCCACACTTTATATCTGATCTAATACTAGAGCTACCAGGGTTCTGATGTAAGGAGAAGCTGCTCACACTGCTGTCCAAACTGTATATCTGATCTAATACTAGAGCTACCAGGGGTGCTGATGTAAATGAGGCTGCTCTCACTGCCATCACCTCAATATTTGATCTAATACTGGAGATACCAGTGTGCTGATATAATAATAGGATGCTCACACTGCCGTCACCCTGAATACCTGATCTAATACTGGAGATACCAGGGTGCTGATGTAAGAAGAAGCTGCTCACACTGCTGACCACCCCTGTCTATCTGATCTAATACTGGAGACACCAAACAGGATGGACAGCAGTGTGAGATGCCTGTTCTTACATCAGCACCCTAGTATCTAAATTATTAGATCAAATAAGGTAGACAGAAGTGTGAGCAGCCTCTTCTTACATCAGCAGCCCTGTTACATCCAGTATTTTTTCAGAAAGACAGGGTGGACAGCATTGTAAGCAGCCTTTTACATCAGTAGCCCTGGTTTCTCCAGCTTTGGATCAGAATATCCATTGGGAGCACATGGAGAGAGGACAGAGCTTCCTACTGCACATGCTTAAATGCACCTGTCCTATTAAAGTTGTAGGACACATTCCTATCAGTACGACAAAACAGTGGCAATTTTGCTTAAATGTAGTGATTAGTTCACTTGACAAAACTGATGTTATTTGCTAATTAGAGTTATTTAGGAAAATATTTATATTTTCTATTTAGATTTTATATTCCAGGAGAAGCCCTTAAGGCCTCATTCAGACATCCATTTTTCACATACGTCTTCTGTGCTTTTCACAGATAGACTATAATGGGTACATGTTCTATTGGGCTTTCCCATAGCTGTACTTTTGTGGATCATGTATCTGAAAACAGGGATAGGAGAAGCTTTGCAATTTGTTTCTTTTTTATCAGTGGAAATCACTGATAAAAGACTGATGGTAAGAACTGAAACTGACCAAACACTGCTGAAAATCAGATCCAAAACACTGATGAATAACGGTCCGTGTTACCTATGAAATTACAGATGTATCAAGTACATAGAGGTAGGTAAGACCTTTCCATCACGTTGGAACAATCCCTGACATTGGGTAAAAATCTTCATATAGAACGGGATAATAAAGCTCCAGTGAGATTCAGCCTAACACCAGTTGAAGGCAGCGGTAAGAGGTTTATTTTATTTTTAATTCTCTTGTTACGTGTGTCATTGCAACTGAGGGGAAGTAAAACTAGTTTCCTGTTATATTTTAGATACCAAATTTAGCATTTAGTACAAGCAGTCATATTCTCTATTGTGTCTTACTTTACTTTTATAGAACAGAATGTGGCACAGTAACCAGACACAATTTGGTGCTTCCTTGTAACATCCTCTTTAAAGGGCACCTGTCACGTCCCAAAATGCTATTAAACCTGCAGAAATGGGGTTAATCCAAAGGCAAATAGTGTTCTAAAGCCACACAGCGGCTACAGAGAGGAAGCTGTTGTGAATGGGTTTGAGATGAGTTCTGAGCAGAGGCTCCCTCTGGTGGTTACAAGCGGTACTAGTGAGGATTGTGAGGACTGGGAATCAGGTGTTACTGATTGGTCTTATATAAGGGAGTCATTTTCCCATCAGGGTTGCCGGTGATCAATTGTTCTGGTCTGAATCCTTCTTTCCAGTTTCCCTTGTAGCCTGCTGTGTCGTGTCTGCATCTCCTGCTATCAGATAAGACAATTTCTTATTTTGTGTTTTTGCTATATTTTTGCATTTTGTCCTGCACTTCTGTGGGGGCCTTCTGGGTCCCCTCCGGGGGCTTTTGCCCTCTCAGTTTAGTCCAGCCACTGATGTTTGTTCTTTTGCTTTTTCCAGTTTTTTCAGTGGCTGCTGTTTTGATTTTTTTTACACCAGAGAACTAATTTAGGTGGTAGAGGTCGTGTGATCTCAGGTGATTTTGAAATTAGTAGAGTTGGTGTTTTTCAGGGTTTTCTGGGATTGCAGTAAGTACCCTTCCTATCCTTTTCTATTTAGATAGTTTGGGCCCCAGCGTTTGCTCATACTATTTTCTTTCTGTGTCAGTATTTCCTCTTGTCTAACCGCCATTACATGTTTGGGGGCTTTCTATTATCTTTGGGGTTCTGCTCCGGGGCAGATAGCTTTCCTATTTCTATCTTTAGGTGTAGTTTCTCAGGCTGTGACGAGGCGTCTAGGACCAACGTAGGAACGCTCCACGGCTGCCTCTAGTTGTGGTGGTTAGTCAGGGTACTGCAATCTCATAGATTCCAACTGCTCTGGTTTATTTCCTTTTTTACCTGCACTCCTCAGCTACCGTAACATAACAGGAAGCTCACTTTATTCCTCCTGGCATCCTCTGGCTTTCAGTCATAGATGAACAGTTGGCGCGGCTTCAGTGACAGCTCTGTACTGCTGAGCCAGCTATCAGTCAGTGCCGGGGGCGCGATTACAGCCGCCACTCACTATGTACTGAGACGTGCTGGTATGACTGAAAGCTGGAGGCTGCAGGGAGGAATAAAGCTCATTTCCTCCCAGTAACCGGGCATTCAGTGCAGCAATCGGGCAACTGAAAAACGAGTTAGATTTTACTCACCCAGGGGCGGTCCGATGGGTGTCTCGGTCCGGTCCGGTGCCTCCCATCTTCTAGCGAACACGTCCTCTTCTTTGCTTCCCGTCGCGGCCCCTGCACAGGCGCACTGATCTGCCCTGTTGAGGGCAGAGCAGAGTACTGCAGTGCGCAGGCGCCGGGAAAGGTCAGAGAGGTCCGGTGCCTGCGCACTGCAGTACTTTACTCTGCCCTCAACAGGGCAGATCAGTGCGCCTGCGGAGGGGCCGCAACGGGAAGCAAAGAAAAGGACGTCTTTGCTAGAAGATGGGAGGTGCCGGTCCGGACCCCGGTCCGCCCCCCGGGTGAGTATAATCTAACTCGTTTTTCTTATCTTTCAGGTGACATCAGGAGCTTATCTACAGCATTACAGAATAATATAGATAAGCCCCTGATGGTGGTGGCCGCAGCTTATATACGAAAAATGGGGTGACAGATACTCTTTAAAACACAAAATTCAGAAATGTTTAAGGTTTCCTTGGAATCTGAGAAAAAAAGGATAAACAACATAAAAAACAACATAGTCTACACATAATATTAAAGCAGCAGTAAGTGGCAAAGAGCTAAGCTGCTACTTTAGGCCTCGTTCAGACATCAGTGCTTTTCGCTCGTACCTATGATGGTCTATGGCCTTTTCACATGTCAGATATTTTCCTTGGACCGAGAGATCTAGGCAAAGTCACAGAGACATGTACGATATTGATCTTAGAGTCGAGAAGAATCAGCAATGCAAATCTTTGGGTCCGGGAAAAAAAAAAAAAGAAAAAAAAGAGGACAGGGTTCAGAAGCCATCCACGTGCTGTCCGTTTTTTCAGACTGATAAGACTTTTTTTTTTTTTTTTTTACATCAGAGAAAAACTAGTCAAATTCTGACCAAACTGATGAAACTCTGATGTCACTGACGAAAATTTGATGAAGTTTATGAAAATCACTGATGAAAGAAACTGACGTCTGAAGGAAGTATACAGTATATATTGTAGGGATGTGTCTCGCTCAGGTGCGACAGGAGGCAAACAGGAGAACGACTGCACTCGGATGTCCAAGCAAGTTTATTTAAACATCATAAACTGCTCTGGATAGAAAAACAAAAACAGCCTTCTCCGGCACAAAGTAACAAAAAGGCAAATACACAGTCCATGAAGTACAGCGGGTCAGTGTCTTTAGCACACACCCAATGTAGGTCTCCACACCTCCAGCCACAGACACCTGTGGTCAGCAGTAATCTACTTTATATAGCGGACACCCAGCTAACACATATCACATGACTGGTCATGTGGGAGTGACATCATCACAGCTCCTTAAACCACATACAAAGGTATAGTGATGTCGCTACTTCCCCATCTCTCTATGTGACCATTCATATCGCTACAATAATATATATATATATATATATATATATATATATATATATATATATATATATATATATATATATATATATATGTCCACATGTACATTGGCAGCAATAGAATGACTTGCACCCCACCTTTTGTAAGAACCATCAAATTAGGCTATATTCACACGTTGCGATTTTCTTGCGTTTTTTTTTTTTTTCTAAAGGCCCCGTCTCACATAGCGAGATCGCTACCGAGATTGCTGCTAAACAGCGATCTCAGCAGCGATCTCGCTATGTCTGACACGTACCAGTGATCAGGCCCCTTCTGTGAATCACTGGTCGTGTCAGAAATGCCAGGACTTTTTTTTTGATCGCTGGTCTCCCGCTGGCCAGCACGCATTGCTGCGTGTGACAGGCGGGAGACCAGCGATCTGCTGGTAACCAAGGTACACATCGGGTTTCCAAGCGCGGGCTGTGCCTGGAAACCCGACGTGTACGTTGGATACCAGCGCACTGCTGCAGGGGAGCTGGTAACCAAGGTACACATCGGGTTTCCAGGCTCAGCGCAGCGCCTGGAAACCCGATGTGTACCTTGGTTACCAGCTCCCTGCACCAGCGGGCTGGTATCCAACGTACACTGCGGGTAACTAGGCGACGTTACCCGCAGTGTCGCTGTCCTGATCGCTGCCTGTTTGGCAGCTCAGCAGCGATCATGTAGCGACACACCAGCGATCCTGATCGTTGTCGGGATCGCTGGTGTGTCGCTATGTGAGACGGGGCCGTAAGGCAAGAACTGCACTCTTGGCAGTAAAAAAAAGCAGGTTTTGCTTAGTTTTTTGCTGAGTTTTTGTCAGGGTACATTTGTCTCTTGTGTATGCTGAAAAGTTTAGTGCATAAAAAAAGAAAACTGATGCTACTTAATCAGGTTTTGGCACAAAAAAAAAAGCAGCAAAAACTGATCCCTGCGTTTTTGCAGTGTTTTTTTTGCACCACCTATTGCTTTCAATGAGTGAAAAATGCTGAAAAAAGTGACATGCTCTATTCTGCAAACGAAGTTAACAGTCATTATAAACCTGTCTGTGATGGAAATAGACTTCTGGAATAAAAAATAAAAATCTAAAATAACCCCAGTGATCAGTGTGAAAATTGCAAGATTTCTATTTTTTTTTCTAATACAATTTGCAAGAAAAACACTGATATATATATATATATATATATATCGCAAGAACATAATGTAAACACAAGGTAATTTTCTGAGGATACATTCTATTTAGTTTTTTGCCTCCAAATGATTTAAATGGCAAGATTTACAATATATAAAATAACCAACCATCTTAGGAAGACAGCCTATAATGTTGTATTTTGAGCTCAGTTCTACATTATTAGATGCTACTCTATTCGAAATCCTAATTCACTGGATTTTTCCACAATTTTACATAATGTTGCATCATTGCTTTTTTTTATTTGTGATAATTTGCCAACTGAAGGGTAACGGATCATAGCAGCAGAGATAATGAATTACCAAATAATTGTTACTTCAAGTATGTGCACATGTAATTACAGATCAACTGCACCATAATTATAACAGCCTCAATGATAAAGCATAAGGAGCATCAAGTGTCCTAAATCACAGCCGCACAAAAACGCCTTCACTAGCTTTAGCTTCAGGAGACATATACAGACATACACACACAATCAGACACATTCACAGTCACAGGCACACACACTCACAGGCACACACACAGGCACACACACACACTCACTGGCACACACACACACACTCACAGGCACACACACACACACACATCACTGCACACACACACACTCACAGGCACACACACACACTCACAGGCACACACACACACACACAGGCACACACACACACATCACAGGCACACACACTCACAGGCACACACACACACACACACACACCTCACAGGCACACACACACACACACACACTCACAGGCACACACACACTCACAGGCACACACACTCACAGACACACACTCACAGGCACACACACACACACACTCACTGGCACACACACACACTCACAGGCACACACACACACACTCACAGGCACACACACTCACAGCACACACACTCACAGCACACACACTCACAGACACACACACTCACAGACACACACACTCACAGACACACACACTCACAGACACACACACAGACAGACACATTCACAGTCACACACACACACAGACAATCAGACACAGTCACACACACAGACAATCAGACACAGTCACACACACACTCACAGGCACACACACTCACACCACTCACACTCACAGGCACACACACACACTGACAATCACACACACTCACAGGCACAAACACACAGACAATCACACACACTCACAGACCCACACACACTCACAGACACACACACACACTCACAGGCACACACACACTCACTCACTGGCACACACACACACTCACTGGCACACACACACACTCACTGGCACACACACACACTCACAGACACACACACACACACTCACAGACACACACACACACACTCAGACACAGAGTCCAAGACACACAGTCAAAAGCTGCTATTGCGCAGGCTCTGGCAGCACCACCTTGGAGGAGGAAATGCTTTTTTCCTCTAGCAAGAAAGCACCTCCTGCGCCTGTGCAATAGGAGCTATAGGATCACCTTTATATATACCGATAGCTGCTACTGCGCAGGTGTCAGGGTGGATAAAAATCATGATTTTTTTTAAAAAATCAAAAAAATCTGATTTTTTTTTATTTAAATCGGATTTTTTTGATTTAAATCGGATTTTTTGATTTAAATCGGATTTTTTAATCAAGTTGTACACAAGCAAAACTTTGTCTTTTTGCAAATCAAATTATTTTACACAAATAAAAATATTAAAACAGTTGATGATTATGAAACCTAATAATTTTTATTTGCACTATTAAACAATCAGAATTGAACTACAGAGAGTAAGTACTTTTTAACAATAGCCTATCTCTAACGTTTGAAGTAAGCAAACATCTTCAGTGAATACATCAGTCCTTTAAGCCTACTGTTTATTTAGGACTTTTAATAGGAAAACTAGTTGTCCTGCTTTAGCAATTCCTAAGCGGTTTCGGACTGTTGTGTGCACAAAACCAAATGAAGAAAACAATCTCTCTACTCCTGCCGATGAAGCCGATGCAGTCAGTAGCTGAGTAGCTACATTTATTATCTTCGCTGGAAGAACAAGTGATTGCGACTTCCACCAGTCCAGTGGTTTTAGTTCATTAACGACGTTATCTGCAAACATGTATTTTTGAAATGGTGCAGATTCACACTTCAATTTCAGCACAGTTGCCACAATGTCATGGTTAGTATTGGCGAGCCACTCCATTGCAGAGTTGATTTCCGCCTCAGATAGTTTTTTCCCTCTGTAGATGGGATGCAAGATATTGGCTAAATAGTGTTCTTCTTTTAATGCTTGGTCCTTGCGGTGGTGTATTGCAACCTTTACATTGTTTGAGAGATTCAAGCGATCTAGCGAACCTTCTAAATCTTTCCAAACTTCTGTGGCATCAGCTATGGTTGCAGTATCTTTCTGCATTTTATCCAACGCAATAGATATTGGCTTTAACCTTTCCAAAAGGTCCTCGGCATTTCTCTTCACACCAAGATTTAATACTTTGCTTCGTATATTAGCATCAATTTTATCCCGATGTGTTTCGCAAATGGACACTAATTTTGACCAGTTGTTAATAAACAGTTCCAAGCATTCAGCCAAGGTATTCCATCTAACATCTTGTGGTAGAACCAACTTCAGTCCTCCCATTTCCTTGTAGGTTGCATGTGCAAAATGATTATTGCGGAAATATTTAACAATTTCTACAACATGTTCCTTGACACCCGAAATATGCAGGTCTTTTGCCAAAAGATGCAACAAATGGGCAGAACAACCGTATGTAATGACATTTGTGTCATCCTCATGTGCCAGTTCCGCTCGCATTTTTGCCACATTGCTTGCGTTATCAGTAACTAAGCTCCTTACTTTACATCCAAACTGTTCTTGGCATTGGTGAATTGAGTTCTTAGCAATTTCAAGTAAATATTCAGCAGTATGTGAATTTCCAGATGTGTCGATTGTGTCTGTAAGGTAAGTTTCACCATCTTCTGTTGTGACACAAGTGCAAATTATGGGTCGTTGTGGATGTTGCTCCAACCATCCAAGCTCATGTTAACAACTTTGTCTTTCAAATATTTTGTACAAGCCGCTCTTTCTTTGTAGTATACACCCTGAAGATGTTTTCCTGAGATATCAAATCTACTTGGTGGTTTGTAGCCTGGTCTTATTCCTTCAATCATTTGTACAAACAATGGGTGTTCAACTAGTCGGAAAGAAGAATTGGTTGCAAATATGAATTTAGCAATTAATTCATCAAAATGTTCTTTCTGGCTCGTCGTAGTCTTTAAGAGGAATTTTTCTACACTTTGCACGCAAAGTTTTTTGTTGGGCTGCTTTGTTGAAGTTGTACCCAGATATTGATTGTCACGTGCAGCACAAGCCATATTTGACCCTGAAAGCACAGTAATTAAAAATATAATTCGACTGCGTATTTGAAGAAATATAACGAAAATATTTTGAAACAAACTTTTTGAACAATGTAATGGTCCTCGTCCTATAAGGGCTGTCTCAAAAGTTATGCTACTCAAGTTTCCGGTGAAGTTGCTGTAATACTAGTAATATCAGAGCAACTGAAAAAAATTATGTCACAAAAGTTTTAAAAATGTTTTTTTAAAAAAATGGTCAATTTGGCAGACTTCAAAAGTGAATTGTAGCCTACAATAAAAAAAAAAATAGGCGTATACACACTCTTTTATTTTTACTTAACGTTAATCTTCTGTGAAATATTGCCTTAACATAAATTTAAATTCTATACTCCAGAACTAGTGCTAGAAATTTTTCTTTTCATAGACTTTAACCATCCCAGTAAAACGTCTGTTAAAATAGGTTGTAATTGCCAGACTTACCACTAGTGCTAGGGTCCTGGTGCATAAGAAGCTGTGGGGGTTTATTGACATTAGTTGTATCACTATCAACATCTTCATTTCCCTTCTGGTTGCAGTTTTCATAATGTGATTTCAAACGGCAAACAAGTCCTTGGATATCCTTTTTACAGTATTTGCACTTTGCTCTCCCACCTTTCTTTCCAAGCTCTGCTGGCATCTCAACAAAATGAACCCAAATAGGGTCTCTCTTACGACCTGCCATGACTCACGCAGATCACTTCTGAAGTTTGATTGTTACTACAGCCAAGTACTGCTGACTGACTATCCAACAAGTTTGGGCATGTCAACTGAATGGAAAAAGAAACTGAAACCAAGCTACAGAAAGTGAAACCAAGCTAGAAGTGTGGAGTTAATTGAACAATGATTGAAAGTTTTAGATTTTAATCGTGATTTATATTAAAAAAATCTTTTGATTTAAATCAGTGATTTAAATCGTTGATTTAAATCGGCGTGATTTAAATCAATCCACCCTGGCAGGTGTGACAGGCGCCATTTTCAAATGGATTTTTTTTTTTTAAATATCAAGATAACCAAAACCATATTAATTATATGCACATTACACATGCGATTATGCTGCCCGCAGATGCCATGGCCGGCGCCTGCCTGCAGAAGTGTTTGGTTTTTTCCAATATACAGTATATATCTATTTATATAATTGCCTTGTAATGTTTTCATTTCCTGTTCTGTCCAGATGTTACCGTATCCCAGAATTCCAAGCGGAGGAAGTTCACCGACCGCCATATTAGGACACCCAAGTGATGGGTGTCTCAATATAGAAACTGCTGCTGGTTCAACCTATTCCGCGGTACCACCATCAGAACACCGTCGCACCATACACACTCACACAGTAACACACTCACAGTCACACTCATGCAGCCTCTTGCGTGGTACCACCAGCGGAACACCGTTGCGAACACGCTGCCGCCAGGATCAGCCGCATGATTCACTGACTGCCATCATCTTTGAACAGGAGGAGCGCATGCGCAGTTTTAATGTGACCGCCGCAATCTGTCTGCACAAAGATGGCGGCGGTCTGATTTACTGCGCCTGCGTGAATTCCGTGCAGGCGCAGTGAATCATTCGGCTGATCCCGGCGGCAGATGCTCAACGTGTCTAAAGGCAGAGGAAGCCGGTCACATTAAAGGGGTTTTCCCATGAAAGAAAGTTCATTTTAAAAATTGACTGTCGGACCGTGTACGGAGCATACCACATCTCCTGGGCAGGGGAGGAAGCAAAAGACAATACTGACATTACAGCAGGGGATCACAGTGGATTAATTTTGTGAGGTAAAATATTTCACTGACTGTTTTTAAACAATATTTTACCTCACAAAATGTATCCTCTGCGATCTCCTGCTGTAATGTCAGTATTGTCTTTTGCTTCCTCCCCTGCCCAGGAGCTGTGGTATAGCACATGGGGTACACAGGTCAAAGACAGCAGATGGGGGAGAGAGAAAGCGCACAGGGGTGAGAGAGACAGAGCACAGTGGGGAGACAGCTCAAACGGGACAGCACATGAGGGGAGAACACAACACAAGAAGGAGAGAGACAGCAGACAAGGGGGATAGCACATGGGTAGACAGGTCAAAGAAGAGAGCACAGACGGGAGAAGTCAGCACATGGGGAAAGAGAGAGTGAATACGTGGATGAGCACATGGGGGGGAGAGATTCTCAACGCTGCAAAGCCTGCCCCCCATCGTGACATTACCGCCCTCCCGATGCCATAGCATAGGACCTCCATCTAGTATAGAATATTCATTATGCATACCAGGGGGCAGGTCAGTGAGGGATCAGTGACCTGTCAGAAGCCATACTGATGAATACCTAATCAGAGCACCACATGAAGACCCCACACAGGCCGCCTCGGAGCACGAGAATCTCATTAACTCAAAACTGAAAATAAAGATTACACAACAACCACAAGACAGATTTCATCACCAGGCATCATTGTGATCAGTATAACAGCGCTGACCTGACACTGTCTGTAGGTTACTGTGCACAATCCTGCTAATAGGTTCCCTTTAAATCAGAAAATTCCTTTTAATTTGTGTAAGTGACAACTCTGAACAGGCACAGTTGTAAAAAATAATACGTATAGGAGCAGCGGTCGTGCAGCCTTCAACACGGTACTGGCACATTCACCCCTACCTTATTCATTCGATTAGGGGTGGATGTGCCGTACCCGGCTGCAGTCACCATGTAGCTGACAGAGCTGTGCAGTTCTGCAACTAATCACATCTAGCTATCGCCAGCATCGGCTGCTCGGCAGGGGTGCCAGGTGTCCACTCTCACCAATTTGGTATTGATGACCTATCCTACATGCAAGTAAATCAATATTCATGTACCGAACAACGCTTTTATGTTGGCATAAGATAGAACTATATACTGTAACTCCACCCCCTTCCCTGATCGTCAGATTTCTGTGCACACTGTGTATAGGCAGAAAACTGGTGGGTGTGTAGGTGGATTACATGGTAGCAGGTTTACTAGTTTTCTAGTGATAATCTGCTGCTGATAAAACAGTGATTATATGAAAACTACAATCAAACAGCCCAGTAAGTAACACATCACTAGAGTCAGGGTCTCCATCTCTCCAAATGGTGCTATCAGAATAGCTAGCAAAACCTGATGACCGATTCCCAGTAAAATAATCCAATAATAATTAATCTGTGTGGGTCTGACTGTTAGAAGCCCCAATGAACAGTAGTTTTCGAGGAAACAGATCTCTATTGCGAGTTGCACCCCATCTATTGATTTACGGCTCCACTTTAGTAGCGGCAATGCTTGTCTAACAGTTCAGTCCTATCTGCCTAAATGGTATGAAGCTGCAGAGAGTTGGAATACAAGGCACAGTGGGCATTTTTGATGCGTTATTTTCTGCAGCAAAACCTGATCTATTGGCAGGAAAGAAGCTGCAGAAAAAATCATGTTTTCCTTGTTTTTCTTGCATTTTTCGCGGCATATTTGGCATGCTAGATTTGTCTCTTGTGCATGCTGATAAGTATTGAAAAGAAAAGTCATAATCCAAATAATGAGGTTTTGGCACAAAAGACACTTGCAAAAAATGATACCTGTGTTTTTGCAGCTACCTATTCAAGTCAATGGGTGAAAAACGCTCAAAAAATGCTGCAAGAAGACAAACTCTATTTAAAAAAAAACATGCAAAGAACAAAATACTGATGACAAAAAAACCAAGCGGAGTGCATGAGATTTCTGAAATCTCAGACATGGCCAGTACTGTAAAACACAGCTGAAAATTAGCATAAAAAAATGCATCAAAAAATGCAGCAAAAACGCCCAGTGTGAACTTAGCCTTACACCCTTATACAAAGCTATGCAAGAGCTCCACGGACTCATGAACAAATGCAAAAAAAAAAATAATGTACAAATGTTATGTTTACGATCTAAAAGTACAGATTATAATTGAAGGACAAAATAAAACCCATGACATTCCCAATGTAATTTTTCTCTAAGGACTTTAATAAAATAATCCCATAGCGTTACAGCTGTTGCTGCCTAACACTAGTTAATATAGCCTATGAATGTCACCTAAGAGACAGCAGACAAGAGACAGTGACGGCGCTAATGGTATTATAGATGGTTTATTCCAGGAATGATATAACACTAGCATTTTTACTAAACCTACTCAATGCTCTCTAATATATATTATGTCTGTATGCACAGCCTGCGTATCAATGTACAGTATATCCTCAAGTGTTTCCCTTCATCTAAACCCTCCTCAGCTCAGTGAGTTATTGCACGTCACAGATAGGTAGAGAATGATCCATAGTATGGCCGATGGTACAATACATCATTGTCTACAGTATTATGTGGAAGAGTGGGGAAAACGCAACAGAGAAGATTAAAGAGCACCGTGCACCTCTCTTACAGTTACATGGAAACAGGTTCAGCCTAATATCCTACTGGGGAGAGCCAGACGAAGGAGAAACCCTATACAAGGTGGATGTTATTTGCCCAATATTAGGGAAAAAAAATCCTTCCCAACTCCTACTATGGCAATCACAATAAACGCCTGGATGAACACATCATCTGTAATGATCTAGTAACCACATCCTGCAATATTTTCAAGTAAAGACCAGTGTGGCTAACCTTCCAGAGCAGGCAGACAATGAATGGAGCGCTGGCCGAGCATGGGCTCCTCCGCTCCATTCTGCAGAGCTCTGTACTTGGGAACCAGAAACCTGTTTTCTGGGTTACTAGGGGACCCCATCTCTCAGTAGGTTGTCTTCTGTCCTGTTTTCACCCCTTACATCTCTTCAAGGCGGTTTGTCAGATGAGTTATGTCTACTTAAAGGGAACCAGTCATGTCCCCAAATGCTATTAACTGCAGATATGGGGTTAATCCGCAGGTTAATAGTGTTAATAGAAATTAATTTTATTCCTCCCCGCAGCCTCCAGCTTTCAGTCGTAGCGTACCAGCGCAGCTTCAGTCACCGCTCAGTACATAGGGAGCAGCGGCTGTAAGAATGCCATGTTAAGGTGCATTCAGAGAGCCATATAAATCGTACAGAGATCGGAAAGCAATGCTTGGACTGACCAGCAGGCCTCCTGACCCGAGCATGACAGATGCACAGATATATATGAAGAGGTCATGCTCAGGACAGGAGACCAGCCAGCCAGCCAGCCAGAGCATCCAATCTCGGATTGTTTTCTATAATCGTCTTAATGCACCCTTACATGACTAACAGCTGTCTCTACAGAGTACAGAGCGGGCTGTCAGTCAATGTGACTGGGCGTGTTTACAGCCACCACTATGTACTGAGCGGTGACTGAGCCACGCCTCTATGACTGAAAGCCGGAGGCTGCAGGGAGGAATAAAGTTCATTCCCTCCAGGTAATTAGGCTTTCAGTGTGGCAGTGGGGACACTTTAGAATGCCATTAACCAGCAGATCAACCCTATACCTGCAGGTTAATAGAGTTTGTGGACATGATAGGGTCCCATTAACTAACATCAGTAACATAAAGGAGACATTAAGACACTGCCACCTTACAAAAATTACATTTTTTCTATATGAAAAAACTCCTACCAGGGTTCCCCGATGACCAAAAGTGTAGCCCTAGCACAATGCTGTAGTACTAGATGGTATTTTAACACCTTCCAGTTTCTAATAAAATATACACAATGAGACTAAAGTCATATTTATATGGCAACCAAACATGTAACATTTCATGTCTTGTTTTAAGTACTTTAGGACAGAATTTTAATAGCATAGTACTCAATCTAAAAACTTTCTTTATCTGCAAAGTGCTCCCTAGCTTAATTAAATGAAATAGTCCTTTGATAATGAAGCTGCTTTGAAATGAAAAAATACAAATCTACGTAAAGATCAAACATGCTGTCTCCAGCTAAGGTTTGTTATATTCCACTCCAATAATAAAAAAAAGCATTCATCTCCGCTGATATCTAATTGTGAAATACACAAACATTACCCTTATCTGTGTTTACTGCCAAAACCTCTGAGCAATGGCACACCATAAGGAAAGTGTGCATTGTCTCACAACAGAGAGTATGAGATACATGGATTATAAGGCATAAAATGCATTGTTCAGTTTTCTGACTACATGATATGATGTAAATAAAAGTTTGCCATTTTTCTTCGTCTGCATCATTAACTTGAAAGTCATCCCATCATATCAAATTACTATTCAGACACAATGTGCAAGACAAGAATCAATTTTAGGCCAAAGTCATTAAAGATGACCTGTCACTTGCACAGACAAATTGAGTTAATTACCTTGTAAAAGTCCCTGCTCTACCAGGATTCTGCTGTTCTTTTCTGTTTTGTGCTGCGTCACTCCGTTGCAAAGATATTCACATTAGTTTCTTCTGGAGTGCAACATGTGAAATCTCTGCTTTGTGGTCCAACTAGGCATTTCTCCAGAGTCTTTTCACCTCTTCCCAGTAGCTGCCAATCTCAACTCAATAGGTGAACTAGCAGTCCATCAGTTTCAGATGCTGATGAGATGTGACTGGCAATGTGTAGGAAGGAGGGGTGACCGCGCACAGAGAGAAGACTCTGAAGAAACACCCAGTTGGACTACAAAACAGATTTCATATGCTGTGTTACAGAAGAAACAAAATTGAGTATCTCTGCAATGGAGTAACGCAGAGCAAAATGGGAAAGAGTGCAAAGATCAGGGGAGCTCGGGACTTTTTACAAAATAGTTACCTAAATTTTTTTGAGCAAGTGACAGATTCCCATTAAAGGGAACCTGCCACCCCCCCCCCCCAGGGCCTTGTTAAGTAAAAGAGCCACCTTCAGCAGCACTAAGACTGCATTCAGTGAAGGTGGCTATTATGTTTCTGATCGCTAGGAACGCTGACATATACACTTTTATAATCTGTCCGGCATACCTCTATTGTGTCAGGGAGGTATGTCTTCTCGCCCTGTGTCAGCGGCATCAGAGGTGTCAATCATCACCCTCTTGCTTTCGGCCCCCGCCTCCTCTCCTTGCGACATCACCGGCGGCGCTTCGTGTATTGGCGGCCCCAGATCCCGCCCCGCAATGTGTTATGATGTATTCACACTGCGGGGCTGGGAATTTGGCGCCTGTGCATTGAGGATCTCTGCGTCTGTTCCTCATCTCCCTCCACCGCTTTCCTCACTGCACAGGCGCCAGATTCCCAGCCACGCAGTGTGAATACATCATAACACATTGCGGGGGAGTTATCTGGGGCCGCCGCTACACGAAGTGCCGCCGGTGACGTAGCAAGGAGAGGAGGCGGGGGCCGGAAACAAGAGGGTGATGACTGACACCGCTGATGCCACTGACACAGGGCGAGAAGACATACACAATAGCCGTATGTCGGACAGATTATAAAACTGTATGTCAGCAATCCTAGCGATCAGAAACATAAGAATCACCTTCACAGAATTCAGCCTTAGAGCTGCTGAAGATGGCTCTTTTACTTAAAAATGACCTGGGGGGGGTGACAGGTTCCCTTTAAGTCTTGTAACTGTAAATAAATATTTGTGTAAATACTGTTTAAGGAAACCATTTATTAGAATGATTTTAAGTCTGATTTAGAAGTAAAAAATCACAACGAACTAGAAGAATATAAAATATAACCGATTACTCAAAGAACAGGATGCATAGAAAGCAAGTAAATTTAGGAATTAAAACAAACTTAGGAACATCAAGTCTTATCACAATTCTTATTATTTACAACAATCATGACTTCTTAAGGTGACTACATTACAAAATGTAAGGATTCCGCAAGTTAAGTTCTTAACTCTTGCCGCAGCCTGTAATCTAGGTTTTCCCGCTGAGTGGGTGCATTAGAAAAAGCGGAAGGTACAATCTCGCTGATCTATTTCCAATGGAATGGCTGACCACAGACAGCCCGGTCTCTGGCTGAGAAAGGGAAATTAGTGGCCAAATAAATGTATCTTCGATATTATATACATAGCCAATCCTCCCTCTTCATCTTCACAATATAATGACACCCTCTTGTGAAGATGTCCCTGTGGGTGATACATTAAAATGTGGAAAGGAAAATGAAGCAGCAGCATGTAATCAGTATGGCGGGGAGACAGACCATCTTATAACAGGACATGACAATGATTCTACTGGTCAGTTTCAGATTTCTACATACAGTAGTTAGATACATACACACACTATAATATTATATACAGTGCGTACAGAAAGTATTCAGACCTCTTTAAATTTTTCACAGTTTTATTGCAGCCATTTGGTAAATTCAAAAAAGTTCATTTTTTTCTCATTAATGTACACTCTGCACCACCTCTTGACTGAAAAAAAAACAAATGTAGACATTTTTGCAAATTTATTAAAAAAGAAAAACTGAAATGTCACATGGTCATAAGTATTCAGACCCTTTGCTCAGACACTCATATTTAAGTCACGTGCTGTCCATTTCCATGCCATCCTCCTTGAGATAGTTCTACTCCATCATTGGAGTCCAGCTGTGCTTAATTAAGCTGATAGGACTTGATTTGTAAAGGCACACACCTGTCTATATAAGTTCTCACAGTGCATGTCAGACCAAATGAGAATCATGTTGTCAAAGGAACTGGCCAAGGAGCTCAGAGACAGAATTGTGGCAAGGCACACATCTGGCCAAGGTTACATAAGAATTTCTGCAGTACTCAAGGTTCCTAAGAGCACAGTGGCCTCCACAATCCCTAAATGGAAGTCTTCATAGACTTGGACATCCAACCAAACTGAACAATCGTGGGAGAAGAGCCTTGGTGAGAGAGGTAAAGAAGAACCGTAAGATCACTGTGGCTGAGTTCCACCGATGCATTAGGGAGAGGGGAGAAAGTTCCACAAAGTCCACTATCACTGCAGCCCTCCACCAATTGGGCCTTTATGGCAAAGTGGCCCAATGGAAGCCTCTCTTCAGTGCAAGACATATGAAAGCAAGCATAAAGTTTGCTAAAAAAACACATGAAGGAGTCCCAGACTATGAGAAATAAGATTCTCTGGTCTGATGAGACAAAGATAGAACATTTTGGTGATAATTCTAAGTGGTATGTGAGAAAAACCAGGCACTGCTCATCACCTGCCAAATACAATCCCAACAGTGAAACAAGGTGGTGGCAGCATCATGCTATGGGGGTGTTTTTTAGCTGCAGGGACAGGACCACTGGTTGCAATTGAAGGAAACACGAATGCGGCCAAGTACAGGGATATCCTGGATGAAAACCTCTTCCAGAGTGCTCTGGATCTCAGACTTGGCCGAAGGTTCATCTTCCAACAAAGCAATGACCCCAAGCACACAGTGAAAATAAAAAAGAAGTGGCTTCAGAGCAACTCTGTGACCATTCTTGACTGGCCCAGCTAGAGCCTTGACCTAAACCCCATTGAGCAACTCTGGAGAGACCTGAAAATGGCTGTCCACCAACGTTCACCATCCAACCTAACGGAACTGGAGAGGATCTGCAAGGAGGAAAGGCAGACATCGATTCACTGATCCACATGACAAGGATCTACAGCAAAGACATCAGGATGTCCTTCGGACTGGAGAAGTGTGGCCGGTTGGTAATAAAGAGAGGCAAGGTAGTCAAGACCAATGGAGTGGAACTATCATCAGGGCACGTAGCAGATGTACAGACATGCTACAAGTACCTCGGCATCCCACAGGGATACGGTAACCATGATGAGGAGGCAAGGAAATCAACAACATCCAAATACCATCAAAGGGTAAGACAGGTCCTGAAGAGCCAGCTGAATGGAAGAATAAGATTCGTTCCATCAATACATATGCCCTGCCAGTTATCAGATACACCCTGCTGGCATAGTGTGCTGGCCAAAAGAAGAGATGGAAGCTGCAGATGTGAAGACACGAAAGCTTCTCACAATGCATGGAGGTCTCCACCTTAAGTCTTGCACCCAAAGATTGTATACTAACAGAAGAGAGAGTGGTCGAGGCTTGATAAGCATCCAAGCCACCATCACGGATGAAACAAGGAGTATCCAGGAATACATCAGAAGAATGGCGCCAAAAGATGAGATGCTGAGAGAAAGCCTAAGGCAGCAACAACAGATCTGGAAGGAAGAACAGGAACATGAAGCGCCATGGCAAGACAAGTCTCTGCATGGGATGCACCAATCACTCAATTCTGAGGGAAAAAATTATGGAATCATGAAAAACAAACATACAAAAAAACACTCCAACACATCACTAGTATTTTGTTGCACCACCTCTGGCTTTTACAACAGCTTGCAGTCTCTGAGGCGTGGACTTAATGAGTGTCACACAGTACTCTTCATCAATCTGGCTCCAACTTTCTCTGATTGCTGTTGCCAGATCAGCTTTGCAGGTTGGAGCCTTGTCATGGACCATTTTCTTCAACTTCCACTAAAGATTTTCAATTGGATTGAGATCCGGAATATTTGCAGGCCATGACATTGACCTTATGTGTCTTTTTTCAAGAATGTTTTCACAATTTTTGCTCTATGGTAGGATGCATTATCATCCTGAAAAATTATTTCATCATCCCCCAAACATCCTTTCAATTGATGGGATAAGAAAAGTGTCCAAAATATCAATATGCAAATTGCCTCTTCAAACAAAGAGGACTTGTACTCTATAGCGCCACCTATTGGAAGTAGCGATCCTACAAGTCACAATCAACCCTTTAACGAGTCTTGTAATATGACGGATAAAAACCAAATCAGAATCTCCATTTGCAGACACGGTGTTTCGGACTATTGGTCCTTGTCAGTGCAAAGTAGGAGAGATCTGATTTGGCTAGCATAAACTTGTGCATTTATTGACGATGTAATGACAGCCGTCTCCCCAGTGCCTTTACCTGACATGCAGCCCCATATCATCAATGACTGTGGAAATTTGAATGTTCCCTTCAGGCAGTCATCTTTATAAATCTCATTGGAAAGGCACCAAACAAAAGTTTCAGCATCATCACCTTGCCCAATGCAGATTTGCGATTCATCACTGAATATAACTTTCGTACAGTCATCCACTGTCCACGATTGCTTTTCCTTAGCCCATTGTAACCTTGTTTTTTTCTGTTTAGGTGTTAATGATGGCTTTCGTTTAGCTTTTCTGTATGTAAATCCCATTTCATTTAGGCGGTTTCTTACAGTTCGGTCACAGATGTTGACTCCAATTTCCACCCGTTCGTTCCTCATTTGTTTTGTTGTGCATTTCCTGTTTTGGGGACATATTGCTTTAAGTTTCCGGTCTTGGCGCTTTGATGTCTTCCTTGGTCTACTAGCATGTTTGCCTTTAACAACCTACCCATGTTGTATGTATTTGGTCCAGATTTTGGACACAGCTGACTGTGAACAACCAACATCTTTTGCAACATTGCACGATGATTTACCCTCTTTTAAGAGTTTGATAATCCTCTCCTTTGTTTCAATTGACATATCTCATGTTGGAGCCATGATTCATGTCAGTCCACTTGGTGCAACAGCTCTCCAAGGTGTGATCACTCCTCTTTAGATGCTGACTAACGAGCAGATCTAATTTGATGCAGGTGTTAGTCTTGGGAATGAAAATTTACAGGGTGATTCCATAAATTTTTTCCCTCAGAATTGAGTGATTCCATAATTTTTCCCTATGTTTGGTTAAAAAAAATAACCATTACTAACTACCACATTATTTGTTCTTGATTTCTTTTAGTGTTTCTGAAAACCAGAAAGTTGCCATTTGAAATTACTTCAGTTTTGTGCCATGTCTGTGATCTGTTTTTTGTCAACAAAATAAAACAACTGAATGAACATCCTCCAAGGCCGGTGATTCCATAATTTTTGCCAGGGGTTGTATACAGGAACATCTGCACAGCATATGGGCTAAGTCCTCCTAAGTCCAGGTGGGAGACCCTAGAAAAAGTGGTAGAGAATGAAAGGGCTAAAATCCTGTGGGACTTAAAAATCCAGACGGATAAGCAGGTGTTGGCTAACCAACCAGACATTGTCATAGTAGACAAGGATCAGAAGACAGCAATGATCATACATGTGGCAGTGCCAAGTGACAGCAACATCAGAAAGAAGGAATATGAGAAGCTGGAGAAATACCAGAGCCTCAAAGGAGAACTGGAGAAGATGTGGAAGGTGAAGGCAACAGTGATTCCAGTGGTGATAGGAGCACTTGGAGCAGTGACCCCTAAGTTGGAAGAATGGCTACAACAGATCCCAGGAGCAACATCTGAGCTCTCTGTCCAGAAAAGCGCAATGCTGGGAACAGCTAAGATCCTGTGCAGAACCCTCAAACTCCCAGGCCTCTGGTAGAGGACCCGAGAATAAGAAAGGACAACAAAAGACCACCCCAAGTGGGGGTGAGAAGGAAGTTTTGCTTTTTTTTATATCTATATCTCTATATACCTACCTATCTATCTATATAAACACTGCTCAAAAAAATAAAGGGAACACTCAAATAACATATCCTAGATCTGAATGAATGAAATATTCTCATTGAATACTTTATTCTGTACAAAGTTGAATGTGCTGACAACAAAATCACAAAAATCATCAATGGAAATCAAATTTATTAACCAATGGAGGCCTGGATTTGGAGTCACACACAAAATTAAAGTGTAATGTAATGTCCTTAAAACAAGTCAAAATGATGCTCAGTAGTGTGTGTGTGGCCTCCACGTGCCTTTATGACCTCCCTACAACGCCTGGGCAAGTTCCTGATGAGGCGGTGGATGGTCTCCTGAGGGATCTCCTCACAGACCTGGACTAAAGCATCCGCCAACTCCTGGACAGTCTGTGGTGCAACATGACGTTGGTGGATGGAGCGAGACATGATGTCCCAGATGTGCTCAATCAGACTCAAGTCTGGGGAACGGGCAGGCCACTCCATAGCTTCAATGCCTTCAACTTGCAGGAACTGCTGACACACTCCAGCCACATGAGGTCTGGCATTGTCATGCATTAGGAGGAACCCAGGGCCAACCGCACCAGCATATGGTCTCACAAGGGTCTGAGGATCTCATCTCGGTACCTAATGGCAGTCAGGCTACCTCTGGCGAGCACATGGAGGGCTGTGCGGCCCTCCAAAGAATTGCCACCCCACACCATTTCTTTGGCAAATGACGTTGACGTTGGTGGATGGAGCGAGACATGATGTCCCATATGTGCTCAATAGGATTCAGGTCTGGGTAACGGACAGGCCAGTCCATAGCTTCAATGCCTTCATCTTGCAGGAACTGGTGACACACTCCAGCCAAACTGATCTTGATTGTAGCGAATAGGGGTACACCTGCGGTGGAACGTTCGGAGCGCCGTAAAGCAGAAGGAGTGGTAGATTCCATTGGCCCGACTGCATCAGGTTGTCCTCAGAGACTGGTAGACACGTTTCCCCTGGTCGGATGGTCGATGTCAGATTCCTCCTCTTCATCTGTTACAGGGACGGCTGGAACTTCACTTGTGGTGTCCAACAACTCTTGCTCTGGGTTGGAATCTCTTGATAAACAGGGGCGTAACATGTTCTGGTGAACAATGCGAGTGGGAACATCTTCTGTCCCTTCAGGCTGGATCTCAAACTGGTCCCCTAGCATCAACTCTTCGTTTATATATCTATACACACATTTACATATATATACACACACTCACATATATATACATAATACATATACATACATATGCACACACACACACACACTATACATACGTACATACAGAGATAGATTCATATATAATCTATCAGGGAAATGCAATGACCCCTTACAAAATTACCTATTGTTTAAATCAGTATTTTGTTTTAAAAGCATTTTTTATAAATTGTTGTTGTTTATTTTCTTTAACAATTAAAATAATGAGCTATATTAAAAATATTCAAAAGACTTTTCACCATGGCCACTTGGTCTAATACCAAGCTCATTTTCCCGGTTGTCAGCAACCACGTGAGCAGCAATAGACTGCTTCTGACCATATTTACATGAGTATAAGTTTTATGATTTTTTCTGCTCATGCTCCGAGCTGAGCCAGTGTCATTGTGTAGGCAGAAGGCGCGGTGGTGAGCTCTGAGGTCATCTTTTGTGAATGAGATTCCGGCGTTGTCTATTTTATATAGAGGTGCTACCTTTCATTGTAATTCTGCCTCTAACGATGAATGATGAAAAGTCTTCTGAAAAGAACAGAAAGTGTGAATCTAGTATTAGAGCAAGTGGCCAGAGTGAAAATTACAATATTTCTGAAATTTTTCCATTTTTTAAGTTTTGAATAAGACATCATCAACAATGCTTAAAACCACATTTATCATAAAATACCTGATGTAAACAATATAACATTTTCAGATGATACATTCCATTTAAAGACGCACTCCTCCTCCCATCAAAATCTTTATCCCCTTAATATATTGAAATTATATACAGCACTGTGTATTTACAATTGCTCATTTTACCTTTCTACCCGGCTAATTCTTCAGTTTTGTATGCTTTATATAGAAACAGGAAGTCTCTTGACCCAGCAGAAATCATTCCTCTTCACCACGACCCAGCTGTTTTGCTCCTCATCCCCCACCATTGACTTCAGTAGTGACTCATGAGTCATGCAGGAAACACGGATTTTGGTAAGAACTTACCTGTAAAATCCTTTTCAGCGAAGGAAGGGAGACACAGTATTCATTACTGATGGGTAGGCGGAGCCCCAGATCAGGATGTTACCTCAGATCAAAAGAGTGCTGACTGGCTGGCCCCTCCAGCTCGGGCTCCTCCTACTCAGCTCCAGTCGTACCAAAGCTTTTAGGAAAAGAGCCAAGATCACCAGCGGAGCAACATAACCCTTCTGAAGGAACTTCAGAGAAAAAACACAAGGATACAGGTTATGCATGCAAAGAAAGCCAAAAACCACAGAGTTCCAGGTACTACTCACGGAACCTGACTACTGCGATGAGCTGGCGATGCTGGAACAGAGCCTTAGCGCGCTGACCTCAGCCCAGATAATCGCTATCAGATAAGGGTCGCGCTGCATCTGAAAACATCAACACACTTCTGCCTTGGGAGGGTGCTGTGTCTCTCTTCCTTCCTTCGCTGAAAAGGATTTTACAGGTAAGTTCTTACCAAAATCCGTGTTTCAGCTGCAGATGGAAGGAAGAGAGCCACAGTATTCATTACTGATGGGACGTCCCAAAGCAGTTCAAAAATAAGGGTGGGAAAAACCAACAAAAGGCAGAAACCCAACAACCTTAACAAAAAAGCGCAACCAGCGCTAAACACAAGTTCATCTAGAACTTTAAACTACAGCCGCCTGCAGGACCCTACGTCCGAGGGCTGCATCAGCGGAAGCACTGACGTCCACTTTATAAAACTTTGTAAACGTGTGGACAGAGCGCCAAGTTGCCGCCCGGCAGAGCTGCACTGCCGAAGCACCTTGGTGAAAAGCCCACGAGGAAGCCACAGCCCTCGTGGAATGGGCTTGAATCTTAATCGGGCAAGATTCACCCTGAAGACGGTAAGCTTCCAATATAGCTGACCGAATCCAACGAGCTATAGAATCCTTGGAAGCTCGTTGACCACGCCGACGACCGACTGGAACCACAAATAGGGAGTCCGTCTTACGAAAACCTTGAGTAATAGATAGATAAAACTTCAAGGCCCACACTAAATCCAATGTGTGTAAAGCTCGCTCTTTCACATTCTTCGGATCCGGGCAGAAAGAAGGCAACACAATATCCTGGTTGACATGAAATTGTGACACCACTTTAGGCAAAAAATCACCCCGAGTGCGAAGCACTACACGATCCGGAAAAAACTCCAGAAAAGGAGGCGAACAAGAAAGAGCTGCCAACTCAGAAACTCTCCTCAAGGAAGTGACTGCAACAAGAAAAGCCACCTTCCAAGAAAGTAAAGAAAGGCTAGCAGAAACCATAGGCTCAAAAGGTTTATGCTGAAGAGCCTCCAAAACAAGGTTGAGCCGCCAAGGAGACACGGAAGCCTTCCGCGGCGGGAACTTACGAGATATACCTCGGAAAAAGGAGAGCACGTCTCTATTTGAAGCAATGGTTCTCCGGAACAATAAGGACAGAGCAGAAATCTGACCTTTCAGGGTGCTGACTGCCAAACCCTTGTCTAGCCCATGCTGCAGAAAAGCCAACAGGTTGGGAATGGAAAATTTTCTCGGGTTCCGAGAAGACCCCAAACACCACGAAAAGAAGGTTTCCCAAATTTTGTGGTAAATCCTAGTAGTAGCCGGACTTCTTGCAGCACGAAGGGTAGCAATGACCTCGGCTGAGAAACCTCTACGGGTCAAGATTTCGGTCTCAAGAGCCACGCCGTCAAACGCAGGGACATCAAGTCCGGATGACAAACGGGCCCCTGAGTCAACAAGTCCGGTTGAAGAGGGAGTGGGAAAGAAGGTGCCGCCAACAGCGACATTATTGTCGAGAACCACACCCTTCTTGGCCAGTCTGGAGCTATCAAAATAGCTGGAATTCTCTCTAGTCTGATCCGACGCAGTACTAGAGGAAGTAAGGATATCGGCGGGAATACATAGATCAGCTCGAACTGATCCCACTGAGCCACTAGAGCATCCACCGCCACAGCCTTCGGGTCCTTGCACCTGGACATGAACGTCGGTAACTTGGCATTGGACCTGGATGCCATCAAATCCACTTGTGGGGTTCCCCAGCGAGAGCACAGGAGTGCAAAAACTTCCGGGTGGAGACTCCATTCCCCGGGATCCAACCTTCTGCGACTGAGAAAGTCCGCTGTAATATTCTGAACCCC
Source organism: Oophaga sylvatica (assembly GCA_033576555.1). Classification (NCBI taxonomy): domain Eukaryota; kingdom Metazoa; phylum Chordata; class Amphibia; order Anura; family Dendrobatidae; genus Oophaga; species Oophaga sylvatica. The sequence goes on along the minus strand of JARQOD010000003.1, from coordinate 494,433,723 downwards.
TGGAATGTGAATCGCCGAAATGGCTGGTACACTGGCCTCTGCCCAAATCAAAATTCGGGACACCTCTACCATGAGTCTGGAACTCCTTGTCCCACCTTGGTGATTGATATACGCGACAGCCGTCGCATTGTCTGTCTGCACTCGGACAGGCAGACCGCTCAAAGGGACCGTCCAATGTTGGAGGCAAAGGAAAATCGCCCTCAATTCCAGGATGTTGATCGGAAGAACAGACTCTTCCGATGACCATACCCCCTGAATCCAGAGATTGTTCCAAACACCCCCCCAGCCCGTCAGGCTGGCATCGGTGGTTATGACTGACCACTTCGGAGGGAGGAAAGACTTCCCCAGGGAGAATGACCCTGGACGTAACCACCATTCTAGAGAATCCCGCACCGCGCGAGAAATGGTGACACTGCAATCCAGCGATTGCGACTGGTTCCATCGACTCAAGATGAACCTTTGGAGAGTCCTGGAATGGAACTGGGCAAAAGGAATTGCCTCCATGGACGCCACCATGAGTCCCAGAAGACGCATACACTTCCGAAGGGACATTGCCGTTGAGGATTTCATAATCTGTACATGTCGAAGAAGACATGACTGTTTGTCTGGTGGTAGGGAAACTACCGACCGAAACGTGTCGAGATGCATTCCCAAAAAGAGGATTGTCCTTGATGGTTCCAGGGACGACTTCTCCCAATTGACCAGCCAACCGAAGTCCTTCAGAAACTGAAGAGACAAATCCCGAGCTGTCAACGCCTCCTCCTCCGAGGAAGCCACGATCAAAAGATCGTCCAGATAAGGGAGAATCGTAATCCCCTGTCTTCGAAGGATTGCCATGAGGGGCGCCAGAATTTTTGTAAAGACCCTTGGCGCTGAGGCTAAGCCGAACGGCAGAGCCACGAACTGGTAATGATTCTGACCTATGGCAAATCGAAGAAAGCGCTGATGAGCCTTTCCGATGGGAATATGCAAATAGGCGTCGCGAACGTCGATTGACACCAGAAAATCGTTCTGTGACAGAGCTGCCACAACGGAGCGAAGCGACTCCATGCGAAATTTCCGGGCATGGACATGCCGGTTTAATCGCTTGAGATCCAGAATCGGGCGAAATTTGTTCTCCTTTTTGGGAACTATAAAAAGGTTGGAATAAAAACCTTTCCCTCGGTCCTCTGACGGAACCGGTATCACTACACCCTTTTGTAGCAGAGATTCGACCTCTCGCTGTAGAGCGACAACAAGCTCGGGTTCCGACGGAATGCGAGACTGACAAAAAACATTTGGGGGTCGAGAAGCAAACTCTATGAAATAGCCTGCCGACACTATCCGCGTTGCCCAGGAATCTGGAACGCGAGCCATCCAAGTCGCCTTGAAAAGAAGCAGGCGACCCCCCACTCGAGAATCCTCGAGTGGACCCCTGGCGTCAATTCGACTTTGCGGGCTTCTTGTCAAGTTCCCGCTTGTCCTGGCGGAAACTCTGCTTCCAGGGAGTACGAGTTTTCTGAGAGGATTTCTTTCCTGAGAAGGAAGGACGACCCGATCCCCACGAGGAGTGACTAGATCGTCCTCGACTCCGAAAGGACCGCCGACCACCATAGACACCAGGCTTACTGGACACCGAGGCCATGGCCCTACGCTGTGGTAATTCTGATTCCTTCGCCTTAGCCTTGGAAATCAGCTCTGTGAGGTCGGATCCAAAAAGATGGCCACCCTTGTAAGGTAAGGCCAACAACCCTTGTTTGGAAACTGCGTCCCCGGCCCACTGTCTGAGCCATAAAGCTCTTCTGACTGTGACCGCTGAAGCTTGCGCTTTGGCCAGCAGAGATGCCGTATCCAGACCGGCATCAAATATATAACAGGCTGCCGTTTCTAACCATTCACAAGTTTCCCGTATCTCAGATAACGGAGATTCATTTTGCAACTCCGTCTTCAGACGTGCCAACCAGCCTAGAGAAGCTCTAGCAGCACACATGGATCCTAGCACTGCTCGGAATCCATGACCCGCAGCCTCATAGCTTGCTTTTGCCGCCAATTCTGCTTTTCTATCCAAAGGCTCCTGTAAGCTCGCTTTTCCCTTAATAGGGAGTAGTGAGGATTTACTAAGCTGAGATAAGGACACATCCACCTCAGGAGCAGAAGTCCAATTAGCCTTTGACTCCGCAGAGCAAGGATAAAGTGTATCCAAGAAATGCGTTCCATGAAAACGCTTATCTGGACATAGACGTTCCTCCTCTATTACACTATTAAGCTCATCCAGAGCTGGCAATGTTGTACGCGAAGCACGGGACTCCTGGAACATGCGTGCTGATTTACCAGGACGACTAGTTACCTCCTCCGGTAACTGTAATATATCTCTCATGGCTTCAATTAATGCCTCCGTACGCTTCGCCATAGAGGAACGCCCCTGCGGCTCGTCCGCATCTGAATCGGATATTTCTTCATCCGAATTTAAAGGGGAACTCTGCCCAATATCAGATACGTCTGACTCGCTCCGTGTAGAGGCCGGTAACGGCCTGCGTCGCTTCCTCTGAGAGGAATTAGCAGACACATATTGACCTAAAAGGTCAGACAAGTTGTTGATCGATCGAGCGATATCGTTCAATTTTTCACCGCTGTCGACCGCAGCGCTAGACGCTGTGGAGGTCTGCGTATCTGATTGCCGCAATGGCACTGGGACGTGGTCCGCGGCATCTGAACTCTGTTCAGACATGTCTCACCTGTATGAGCAGGTCAAAGCGTTAATACCAGCAAAAACTATGCGTTTTTTTTTTTTTTTTTTTTATATACGCTGAAGGGTTAACGCTCCACCAGGCAAGGTTACCCCAGCGGTATTCAGTCAAAAAATTTAGCTGGTAGAAATAACCCTCAGAGGGGTTAACATTGCAAACTCACCACAATATATATGTTTGTGAGCCCCAGCCAATTTTATGTCTCTAATGAGACTGCAGCTGCAGGATAGCGATCGCTGCGCTGCGGGGTGAGGAATCAGCACTCACCCAGCTGGCCGTGGTGTCTTATGAGGAGAGGAGCGGTCTGAGGAGCCCAGGAGCCTGTGTAATGGCCGCCACAGTGAGGGAGTCGCAGGAGAAGCGCCAGAACGCGCGTCTTCCTGCTCAAAAGACCGGGAATATTTAGGCCACGCCCCCTGCTAGCTCGAATATTGAGCGCGAACTCCCCCGCTCCTGCTCCCTCTCTGTCCTGCAGGTATCTGCCTGCGGACAAAAGATCACCACATCTACTTGTAACAGCGCTGTCACCGCAGCGCTGAAGAATACTGACATACATGTAATAGCGCTGCTCACCCAGACGCTAAAGCACTCACACATTATTATAATAAAAATTGTGTGGAAAACTCATCAGCTTAGCGCCACAGGGACCCTCAGGGGTTTCTGGCGCTGTGCCCATGCTTCCCCCAAGGGCGGGAAGCGCAGTGACCCCAGTGTGTGGTTTGCGCCCCCGCCAGGGAAAAATCTCCTCATCCCCCAGGGCCGGCAAGGAGTCTGCAGGGACCATTATGTAGTTACAGATCCGCCAAGGGAGAGGCTGGTGAAATACACTGATAAACATGTAATAGCGCTGTCACCGCAGCGCTGAAGCATACTGATATACATGTAATAGCGCTGCCATCAGACGCTAAAGCACTCACACATTAATAATACAATTTTTGTGTGGAGTACTCACCAGCCAAGGCGCCACAGGGACCCTCAGGGGTTTCTGGCGCTATGCCCATGCTTCCCCCCAGGGCGAGGAACGCAGTGACCGCACGTGTGGTTTGCGTCCCGCCAGGGAAGCTCTCCTCATCCCCCAGGGCCGGCAAGGATTCTGCAGGGACTTTGAGTAAATACAGATCCGCCAAGGGAGAGGTTGGGGTACAGCAGCGCTGGTACCCCTGAGACCTCTAGACCAACTGGTGATCCAAGTCTCCTGTCCGAATATAAAATAATAAAATCTTCTGAGGAGCTGCATTAGCAGCGACCATCCTCTGGACCTCAAATCTTAGACTGGAGCTGAGTAGGAGGAGCCCGAGCTGGAGGGGCCAGCCAGTCAGCACTCTTTTGATCTGAGGTAACATCCTGATCTGGGGCTCCGCCTACCCATCAGTAATGAATACTGTGGCTCTCTTCCTTCCATCTGCAGCTGAAAAATTGACCTCCTGTTCCTACAAGGGGCTTAGAATGATTTAGCTAGTCAGTTTTTAATCACATGATGTCATATACCTAATGGAAAAAAAATAATTATCTGTGTAGAAAGGCAAAATGAGCAATTGTAAGTACACAGTGTTATATAATATGATGACTGAAATATATTGATAATCATTTTGAGGGGAAGAGTGTTTCTTTAAAGATCCAGATGAGTAACATTATATGCAATAATGGCATGTCTCATGAACGATCTGCTGCACCAAAATCAGCTTAAATATTGTAGAAGGACAATCCTCTATGTGAAGGAGTCAGGAAATATGGAGACTGTTTCAAGTAATTACACTGACATACAGAACCCAAGACAAAGGCGTGTGTTTTACTCCAGAATGTGAATTAAACTGTCAATTGCACAGAGTATTAATGTGACATCGTAATAACTGTTTTGACAGCGCAGTGCAAAAAATATGTAGGTATCATTCTGATAGCTGTCTGAGCCAATCAACATGCTCCACGTATGCAGACG